>OY728159.1:2023437878-2024653378 GCA_963277665.1 Viscum album
AGGTCCGTTGGTGGGTCGTGCCCCACCAAGCCAGGCTGACCCCCCTAACCGGGTCAGAACCTCTGGGCTGGGTCAATGGGTGGGTCGCGCTCCACGGGACTGGGCCGACCTCTAGCAGGGTCAGACCCACCAAACTAGGCCGGGCCGACCCACCATCCCACTAGGCTTGACGGGTCGGGCCCGTTTCACTTAAACATGGATAACATCTAGACCGCACGTCCGATCGATGAACCATCTGCAGCAATGGGATCCTTGCGACGAGGAGGTCCTTTTTCAATACTCTAAGTGTGTTTTGGACAACTTTGGAAAACGGCCAGGTTTGGAATGAGTGAAATTCCAACCGGGCCCCTGGAACGAGCGTAATTCCGACCGGGCCCCTAGAACGGAAATGATAATAACTCTCTGACCATGCATCAGATTGACGCACTGACTGTCGCATTGGGTTCCTTTTGATGATATGGAACTATGTAATAAATCAACATAGGACATCATCATAGTTGATGTATCGACACTTGGATCATGGATCGGACCCACCCAGAATCGAGTGTGCTATGTGCGGGAACCCTAGAGATGGTTGCGATTGTGACTGCGGTGACTACTGTACTGGAATCCTACATGGGTTCAGCAACGATGAATACTGTACTGGGATCCTCCATGGGTTCGATGACAATGGATACTGTATCGGAATCCTACGTGGGTTCAGCAGCGACGACTACTGTACTTGGATCCTCCGTGGGTTCGAAGACGATGTCTACTATACAAGAATCCTATGTGGGTTCAGCAGCGACGACTATTGTACTGGGAACCCCCATGGGTTTGACGATGATGGATATTGTACCGAAATCCTCCATGGGTTTGACAGTGATGACTACTATTATTGTATCCTGTGTGGGCCCGACATTTTTGACATCTGTTCTTGTATCCTGTGTGGGTCCGACAGAGTAGCAGGTCTTGTATCCTGTGTGGGTTGGACAGCTTAGCTAGTCTAGTATCCTGTGTGGGTCCGACAGCTTGGATGAATCAGTGACTACATCTGATCATCTCTATCACTTTACAAAATATGTATACCTATATATGCTATGTCTTGACTTTTAATCATTGTCATCGATGTGATTGACTTTACTTATTTTGTGGACTAGGTTGTGCTTGGGCTCGAGAGTTGGATTCGAACTAAGATAGATAACTTAGGTATATGTATGGGAATATTCCTATGTAAGGTTGGTTGATACTTTGTGATTATATCTTTCCTTTTGTGGTTTATCCTTCGTGGATTCTGGGTGACCTTTGGGGGTCTCGGGGTCCCTACTAAGTATTGTTATACTCACCCCTGCATGGGCAATGCTCGAACTTCATTGTGTTGGTTGTAGATGACAAACAGCACTGATCGAGGCAGAGTGTTGTGGAGCTGGACGGTACCCAGAGGTGGACCACTTGGCGAGATGTACACAGAGCTGACAGACGGACCCAGGCCCTGAGGAGGCCATATGTACACACCCCTTTGGTGGGATTCCCGGAGGACAACTCAGTAGTTTCTATTTTACTTTACTGTAGTTGTACTAGCCTTTCAGTTGTACTGTACTTTACTGTTGGGCTTGTATTTTTTGCCCCTTTTAATTCCGCACTTTCTTTTGTATACAGTTGTACTTAGTGTTTACTTTTAGTTGCGTACTCTGTTTTATTTTTTCACTCTATAAAGGAAATGTCTTCCCTTTTTATCAGGAATTACGCATTTGGTGCTAGTCGCCAGCCCCTAGCCTATGGAAGGCGGGCTTGGGGTAGTCACGGCACGGGCCCTGAGGACGGGTCCTAACAAATTGACATCATAGGAGTCGGTTCTACCACATAACATAGGAGTTTGATCATTCTTTTATGTAAAGCAATATTGTTATGAGTATTGAGTATGGTTTTTGGTGTAGGGAGTCCAGTGTTGGAGCGGTGACCAACGTATCCATACACCCGGACCCTAACCTCTGATTTTTGACATAGTGCACAGAAACACTGATTGCGTGTGTGTTTCAATAGTTTCCATGGTGGTCTCTTTGATTCTGCTCAACAGGTATAACTTTTTGACCGTGGAGCACCTATTAGTTATCAGTATGCCACTAAGAATACAAACAGCTATGTTTCCCGAAAGAGAGTACACAATGACGACTCACCGAGCGATGAGGCTCCGATGCAGGGCCCTCTTACTATATTGGAACCTTCTGGTGGTGTACCAGCATCACCACCACCCATTGGGCAGCATATTCCACCAGCCTCACTGGCGGATGGTGCACGCCGACTGAGTGCGTTGCATGAGTTCCAGCAGAAGAGGCCTCTGATGTTTCGAGGTGAGACAGATTCCCATGTAGTGGAGGACTGGATGGAGGTGATTACTGGAGTTTTCTGCCTATTTGAGACAATAGTAGAGCATATTTTGATCTTAGCTACAATTCTATTTCAATGAGTGACCATGAGGATGGTCCGCATAATGATGAAGTTTCGGTACTTGGACCATTTTTCGAGATGGTATCTCATGGCAGTGTGCCAACTATATAAATGCTCGTTGGTCAGAAGACACTACCGGTGGTACCAGTAGAAGACACTTGTAAGCTTAGTGCCTTACATGTGTTTCAACACTAGATATCCCTCATGTTCTGAGGCCATCTCGACCCATAGGTGGTTGTGGACTGGCTTGAGGAGGTGGATGAGAGTTTTCTAGAGCTTATACAACTTTGGCAGGACAACGTGTTGGTAGATTAGTATTCATCGAGGCATACCAATCATTCTTGGTACTCAATGAATATGTTTTGATTGGTGATTTAGATCTTGGAACTCTGAGTGAGGTGTGTTTAAGGATATCTGAGCCATCACTTTTCCCTCTATGCATTCCTACTTCTTTTAGGGTGCAAGGGAAAACCTTTGTGGTTGAATGTTCATTGGAGAAGCAGATACAACCAGTGAATGTTAATAATTGTAAGGCATGAAACTTTCATCAGTCTCAGAGAATTGGGCATGTGAGATGTTTCTGGAAGAAGAAGTGTTAAGGATAGATGAATCTGAAGGGCAACATACGTGGAAACAGAGCTAGGAGAGCAGCATGAGGTGGTGAACATTTCGACATGTTACAACCACCCGCCTTTGTAGTCCTCTATAGGCTCATTGAGCTAGAGGGAAGGGGAAGATATTAGCTGCATGCAATCAAGGAGTGTGACCCAAGGGCTCTATGAATGATTTAAGGTAGATTTTTTTCTACTACTAGCTTCTGTATCAATAGAAAAAGGAACCAATCATTCCTTCCTTCCATGAATCTTTTCCTAGACCTAGTGTTTCTAGTTAATCCATTGAATTGACCCTCACGTCTGGAGATACCTTTGGGAGGAGACTCAATAATCACACTTACGCTGACGGTGTGATATGACCCTTGAGGTGAGAGTTTCGGTTGGAACCTCTTGGTGGCTGCGTCGACGCCTTACGACATTTTTTTGGGTATGGACTGGGCAACCATAGATCATACACATATTGACTATATTAGGGAAAAAGGTTTTGGTTTATATACAACATTTGGATGGGGTTTTCCTTTGTCGGCCAAAAGGAATACCCAGGCAGTACAGGATGGAATCTTGAATAAGAGGGTGTAGTCGACCACTTAGGAGTCTGCCAGACATACCATTGTGCAAGACTTCTCCAGAGTTTCATCACCACTATCAACTTTGAAGAAGATGGAGAAACACTTCGTATGATCATATAGATTCCATCATAGCTTTTAGGAGCTGAGGAATAGGTTGACTAGTGTGCCCATCTTGAGGATACCGTAGAAGGGTGTAGGGTACGTAGTTCACTGCGACACATCAGTGATCGGAATCGGGTGTGTCCTAATTAAGGAGAGAGCAGTGATCGCGTATTGTTCACAGCTTTTGAGACAACACGAGGAGAACTACGACACCCATGACCTGGAGTTAGCAGATGTGGTCTTCACCTTGAGGATGTGGAGTCACTATCTGATGGGAGATCATCTTAGAGTCTACTCTGACCACCAGAGTCTCAGGTACATCATCTCGCAGAAGCACCTGAACCTGAGACTGCGACGATGGCTTGAGTTCCTCTAGTACTATGACATTGAGATAGTATATACTCCTGGGAAGGGGAATGTTGTACCATATGCTTTCAGTAGGAGATCAGGAAATCAGCTGCTAAAAGAGGCGACAAATCAGCTGGCTACGTTGTAGATATCCTTTGTAGGTAGAGATGGAGCAGCCATTCTTCAGTCTCTCACAGTCACTCATCCCCCTCCTCAGCGAGTCAAAGAGGTACAACGTGGGGACATTGAATGTGAGACACAACGTGCTCAGATATCCTCAGGGCGGGCACCTGATGGATTTTCTGAAGGTGGGGAGCATGTCATTCTCATCATAGGACGTACCATGAAACCAGTTGCACTACAGGAGGAGGTGTTGAGGGAGTTCCACACTTCCCCTCTAGCGGTACATCCAAGAGTGGTGATGATGTATCAAGACCTCAGACGACATAACTGGTGGCCAAGTATGAAGGAATCAGTAGCAGAGTTTGCCTCTCGATGCCTCACATGTTATCAAGTGAAGGCAGAGCACCAGGTTCCAGCAGGCTTGGTTCATCCTTTAGAGGTCCCAAAATGGAAGAGTGATGATATATCCATAGATTTCGTGATGGAGATACCACGTACATCCATAATACAAGATTATATCTGGGTGATTGTTGAACGAATCACCAAGTCAGCCCACTTCTTACCTATCAAGGTTCAGGGCTCAGTAGAGAGCTTGGGAAGCCACTACATACAAAAGATCGTACGGCTTCACGGTGTGCCATCGACGATTGTCTCCGATCAAGATGCTCGTTTCACTTATCGATTATGGAAGGGGTTGCAGGGTGCTTTCAGGACACAGCTTCGCTTGAGAACCGCCTTCCATCGTCAGACGGATGATCAGACTGAGCGGACCATTTAGACTCTTGAGGACATGCTCCATGCATGTGTCCTTGACTTTGGTCACAGCTGGGAGGATCACTTACCCTTGGTGGTGTTTGCGTACAACAAAAACTACCACTCCACCATCGGGATGGACCTTTATGAGGCACTATACGGCCAACCTTGCAGATCACCTCTGTATTGGACTGACCTAGGGGAGTCAGCACGTGTTGGACTAGAGATGGTTTAGGCTACGATGGAGAAGGTGCAGATCATCCAGGAGCAGATGAAGACTACACAGAGTAGACATAATTCTTATGCTGATAGAAGATAGAGACCACTGAAGTTCAAGTATGGAGACCACGTCTTCCTATGGGTCTCACCTCGATGGGGTCTGCTGATATTTGGCCGAGGTGGCAAGTTATCTCTGCGATTCGTCATACCTTTTCAGGTCCTCAGTAGGGCAAGCGAGGTGGCTTACCACCTAGCCCTTCCACCTTAGTTGCACTGGGTGCATGATGTCTTCCACGTATCTCAGCTGAGGAGATACGTGCACGACCTGTCCCACATCATCGACCACAATGAGCTAGACATCGATGACAAGGTGACTTTCATGGAGGTCCCAGTAGAGATCGAGGATCGATACCATCGGGTTTTATGTGGATGGTCGATTCCTTTGGTATGCATTCACTGGCAGCATGGGAACCTCCATAAGAGCACAATGGAGGGGGAGGCTCAAATGAGTGCTCAATACCCTCATTTGTTTCCCTAGTCTGTGTTATAGAATTAGAGGGACGCAATTCCCTAAGGTGGGGGTACTGTAAAGACCCATAATTTCAATGAATTTTTTGTCTTATATTCTTTTGAATTTTACGAGTCCGCAGCTTTTGACGTCACCTGATTTCGAGGCCCGGTGTGCCCAGAATTAGATTCTGAAGTTTTGTTCGGGTACGTTCAGTAAACATACTTGCGGGTTTTTCTATATTTCGAACTTGTGCTTGGAATTGAAATCCGAGGACAACGATGAACTCACAGAGCTGGTATTCTATTAAGGAGACCTTTACAACAGTTTTGTTTGGTTGAGAGTAGATGTTATAATTTGGGGATTCATAATAAATTAAATAATGTGTTGTCACTTTTTATGAGTGATAAATCTTGAGTTTTATGCCATAAATATAATAGAGAAAGATCTCTATTATTTTTGGCTTAACTTCTTGGTGGGGAGCTAAGGAGAAGAAGGAGAAGAGGGAGAGCCTTCTTCCAATGACGAATGATGTCCTCTCTCGATGAAGAACAGAAGCACCCACGAAGAACGCCCATCTTCTTTTCTCTTCCTCCGCGTTAAGGGAGAATATGCCACCCATGAAGAACATCGCCAAAGACTAATGACTTTTTCCTCCGATGTTGACAGAAAGATATATGTCTTATGAGACGCCATCTTCCGTGATGCACGACTACCGCGACGCTCATGTTCTGTGGCTAGTCAGCGTGCAAAGTCAAATACGAGGTAGGGGTTTTGTATAATTTTAAGTGAATAAAATTATATATCGTTCTTGATGAATTCTTGGATTGTCTTCGGCCATTTGATATCGCCTAATGTGGAGGGCACAGGCCAAACGAACACAACCCTACGACCCTCCGTTGGTTCGTGAATATTTTGGCTATGATGACCGAAGGGGACAGCGACAGGAGGAGTGGCGATCAGAGGCAGCGGTGCCCAGAAGCGGTGGCTGCACACCGGCTGAGTGGGGGAAAATCTCTTCCTGCAACCGCAGGCCCCTCGGGTTGAAGAACCAGCTGGCTATAGCTGTCCGGGCTGGCGAACTGCGTCACCCGTAGGTGCCGCGAGGAGTACGTGCAGCCTGCATCCACAAGCCGCTTTCTAGAAGAACCGAATGGCTACGGCCAGCCAGTCATGAGACCGCGGCGCCGCTTGGCGCCGCGCTGCGTACAAGATCACGGCCCCCGCTGGGCGGACCGCTTCAGCGGGCGAATCGGCTGGCCGCCTGCCAGCCGAGCGGAAGAATACCGCGGTGCCTATGGGCTCCCCGTACGGAGGGACCACGGCCCGAAACCACGGGCTTCATGCGCCAGACAAAACCGGTTGGCATTGGCCGACCGGGCATCAAGGAGGGGCGGCACCGCTCAGCGCCGCCAGGTGAGATGAACCTGCCTGCGACCCGGGCTGGGTCCGCTGGTGGGTCGCGCCCCACTGGGTCGGGTCGCTGGGTGGGCCGCGCTCCACTAGGTAGAGCCAACCCCCAGCTAGGTCAAACCCGCCAAACTGGGTGGGGCCGACTCACCATCCCTCTCGGCTTGACAGGCAGGGGCCGTTTCACTTAAATGTAAATAACTTCTAGACCACACATATGATAGATGCGCTATCTACGGCACTGGGATCCTCGTGACTAGGCGGTTCTTTTGCTATAAACCTAGTGATTTTTGGAAAAATTTGTAAAACGACTGAGTTTGGAACGAGCGTAATTCCAACTGGGCCCCAGGATCGGAAATGCTAATAACTTTCAGATCGGGCGTCTGATTGACGCGCGGGCTATCGCGTTGGATTCCTTATGATGAGACAGAACTATAGAATACATCAACTGAGGACTTCATGATAATTGATGTATCAACACTTGGCTCGAGGAGTGGACCCTCCTAGAATCGAGTGTGTTGTGTGCAGGAACCCTAGAGCTGGTTGCGATTGCTACTACGACGAATACTGTACCAGAATCCTACATGTGTTCGGAAGCGATGACTACTGTACTGGGATCCTCTTCGGGTTTGACAAAAATGTCTACTATACCGGAATCCTATGTGGGTTCGGAAGTGACTACTACTGTACTGGGATCCTGTATGGGTTCTACGACGATGGCTACTGTACCGGAATCCTACATGGGTTCAGTAGCGATGACTACTATTCTGGGTTCTTCCGTGGGTTCGATGACTATGGCTATTGTACCAGAATCCTCCGTGGGTTCGACAGCGATGACTAAAATTCTTGTATCCTGTATGGGTCCGATAATTTTGACCTCTGTTCTTGTATCCTGTGTGGGTCCGACAGGGTAGCTGGTCTTGTATCCTGTGTGGGTTCGACAGCTCAGCTAGTCTAGTATCCTGTGTGGCTTCGACAGCTTAGATGAATCAGTGACTACATGTGATCATCTCCATCGCTTTATGAAAGATGTATACCTGTGTGAGCTGAGTCTTGACAATCAATCACTGTCATCGATGTGATTGACTTTACTTCTTGTGTGGAATTGGTTGTGCTTGGTCTCGTGAGTTGGAGCCGAACTGAGACTGATAACTTTGGTATATGTATGGTCATATACCTAAGTAGGGTTTTTTGATACTTCGTGATTGTATCTTTCCTTTTTTGGGTTATCCTTCATGGTTTCTGGGAGACCTTCCGGGGTCTTGGAGTCCCTACTGTGTATCGTTATTGTCACCCATGCACGGGCAATGCCCGCACTTCGTTGTGTTGGTTGTAGACGACGGACAACACTAATCGTGGCCGAGTGTTGTGGAGTTGGATGGTACCCAAAGGTGGACCACTTGGCGAGACATACACGGAGTTAACGGATGGACCCGAGAACTGAGGAGACCATTTGTACCCACCCTTCAGGTGGGATTCCAGGAGGACGACTCAGTAGTTGCTGTTTTATTTTACTGCAGTTGTACTAGCTTTTTAGTTGTACTATACATTACTATTGGGCTTTTATTTCCATCCCCTTTCCCTTAAGTAATTTCTTTTTTATACCATTTTACCTTGTGTTTTCTTTTAGTTGTGTACTCTGTTGTATTTTTTTACTTTATAAAGTCAATGCCTTCCATTTTTATCAGAAATTACACCTTTGGTGCTAGTCACCAGCCCCTGGTCTATGGAAGGCAGACTTGTGGTAGTCATGACACGGGCCTTGTGGACGGGTCGTGACAATGTCTAAAGAGATTTGAACATTTAAAAAAAATTTCTTCCAATCCCTTGTCCATATTGTCTGCTTCTATTTCAAACTGGGTGACCTCAGCCTGCATACATTAAAAGATTCTACAAACAAAGGCAGTTATTTCTTCAGGAACATCAAAAAGATAGTTTCTTATTCTCTCAATTACCTGCTCATGTGAAGTAAAATATTGATCAACATAACTACTTTTTCTGTAAACCTTATTTTTGGTTTAAACCGTAGCCACCTAATCTTTACATTCAAAACCTAATGTATCTTCATTATGGGGAAGTCATAGAGAATCGAAAAACATCATCTTCTTTAGAAATGAAACACTACTTCAATTGTCTATTCTCTTTATTTTTCTCATTTGTCATTGTATTAATCGATATAGACTTCTGCTCAAGAATAACCGAATCCTCATTAACACTACACTTCATAATTGAATCTTGTAAGAAAACTGAAATCTTATTCTAAAAGGAATTATTGTAGAGTATCTAACATACGTAAACCTTTCGCTCTGATACCAATTGAAGGACCCTATACCACCCTGAGTGGGGGGGTGGTTGAATCAGTGTGTCCATTTTTTCATTTATTTACGTGATATTGTTACCACGTTTTTTGGAAATTGTTTAAAAACCTATGATAGATATGTGCAGTAATTACAAAATTCCAATACAGAAGGACAAGAAAAAACTTTAACTTGGTTCACCACTATGGTATATATCCAAAGAGCATTTTCCAAAAGGTTTCAAGTTGTACATAATTCCACTAATATTCAATAGACATGGATTAGAAAGTTTGGGTCACATTCACACTATCCCAGGAACACTTACCATACAAAGGTTTTGGGATAGCTCACTTCTTCCCTCAAATCAATTCTGTTTTCTCCTTCTAGATCACGGTCTTAGGAGATGTCTCCGTCATTATTTTGACTTGAATGTCTCCTCCATAGATTGAAATGTAAGTCCTTGTCTATGTTCAGCAATGGACACTTCATTAAAAAAGACCCGAATTGGTTCTCTTTTATATTAATATTTCTACTTTATTGCAATTACTAAATGCACTAAAAATTCATTTTATTTTCTGTAGAATCACAAACTCCTTTTATTATGTTTCTACTTTGTGAGAAGTCCCAGGTTCTGTGGAATATTGGTGATCTCTATACAACGATTTCTCCACATACCATGCCTGCTCCACATACCATTTCTGCTATGTGTGACATGCCTCCTCTGCGTAACGTGAATGCTCCGCGTACTCTGCTTTCCCCACATACCACGCCAACTCTGCTTAATGCCCCTACACCACATGTCACTCCTACTGCATATACAATGCCTACTTTTTGTACCAATCCTTCTTCATGTATCCTTTGTGCTCTATGTGCCACCTCTATATATCTCATTGGCGTACTATTACTTCTTACAGCTTCAAATTCTATAGAATTCCATCATTTATAGACTATTCCTTCTTTTTTTGAAAACTATATCTTCCTTCCATGAAATTCTTCTTCAATATCTATGAATCATTTCTTCTCCATCATACCAATTTTTTATAGGAAGAATATATTCAGTGGAATACTTTTTCAAATTCCACGATCCTTTTTGTCTTCAATGTACCACTTCGTCCTATGCAGAATCTCTCCCACATACCACTTCGTCCTAGCTGAGTTCTTCCATAGTGATAATCTTTTCTTTCATAATTCTCTCTATATTATTTATGGTATTATAATTTCTTATATTGACTAATATGTTTCAAAATATATGTAATATTCTATACCAAAATTTTCAATATGGGAAAATCTACACCACATACTAAACTCCATTCATGTACTATAAGACTCCATCGCGTACTATGATCCATTATCGCGTACCACTAACCTTCTGCATAATGTAAGATAGCTAGTCTACATACTACATCTCTTCTTCCAACGAAGATCCATCCTGCATACCGAAACTCAGTCTTCGGCGAACCATTTTCTGTGTCGTTACCCGTTCTGTGAACCATCCCGTGTACCTTTCTCACTACATGGTACACAGTTGTGAACTATTACCAGATATGGTACATGGACCACGATTCAAGGTACATGATTTTCTTCCTTTGTAGATTTTTTAACCTTTCTTTATCTTGTTCACATCTATTCATAAATCAATGTATTGTAAAAATCAATATCCTTAGTTAGACGACCAAAAATATGGAAAATGCTGGGAAATAGCAATAGCTTAAATATCCGTTTTGGTAAGAACATCCATGATTATTCACTATCATCTGGATTCTTCAACAGTCAGTAGATTTCATCACAAAATCCTTCCACATATATATATAATCTTTGAACGTTTAGTTTTATAATTGTCATATAACACTAGAAATTACTGCAACATCCCTATATTTCAGTAACATTAGTCCTTCCAGTTAAAAGTGAATATGACTGTAATAATCTTCTCAATATTTTATGATTATTTATAAATCATCAAATCTCCACATGATAAATTATGCAGTAATTAAAGTATCTTCAAGTAGGCTTTAGCATGGTCTCCATGAATAGTGAGATATTACATGATCACTTTATAATGCCAATACCTTCATCACTCTATGGGATGGTTTCATTGTTGAAAAAAATGTATCACCTTTGATACATTCAAATTGAACATAATAGTAGTTCCAAAAATATCTAAATTACTAATTCCAATAAATTTGGAGTTATTTGTAATCTCCTCATTCATTTTGATCTTCACTGACAAATGTTGACAAGAAATAAAACCTTAAACACAATGTGGTCCCTATATAAATATGATGAGACCATGGTTTTCCAATGTTTGTATTGAATGAATGATATAGAAATAATTGATCTTGAATATTTATTTATTATACAAAATATCTTTTTTTATTTTATTAAATAGTTTCCAATGGAATTTCAATGAAATTTAATGAAACCTAATGTGGATTAATTGTATTTTTGGGGATGGGAAATTTATTCCACTATTTATAAGTGGAATGATTAAATTGATGTTGGGATGATATTAGTGATATAAAATGGAGACAGAGATAATAAAAAGTTTTCTAGATTCATTTGGGAGACTTTTATTATAGCTATTTTGGTTTCTACATAGTTGTTGAGAAGTTTGTGTATTACTACAGAGTTCTTTTTACGATATAAATAAATCACTTCCTTGGGATGTGATTGGAAGTGTCATATAATACTATGAATTATGGAATGATAAATGAATTGTAAATGAATTCATGGGTCAACTATTCACGATGATAATGATATGTTAAATTGGAACTATAGACATGTAGGGAGGTGTTTTCGAAGAGAGTGGGTTAGATTTCTAGAATTGAAATATCGAATACAATAGAAAATTGGATTTCTCATGCTTAATTAAGTTAAACTATAATTGTTGACATGAATTTAAAAATAATAATAGAAAATATTAAAACTTGTATTCTTTTAGTGGTATCAGATCATGAGTAACATGTAATATATGACATATCATTACAGTTTGTATTAATGAAATTATTATTTTTATATCGATTGTTAAATGTAGTTAATGTATTAGGTATATTAATTTCCCTTAAACGAGCATTAAGTTATAATACTACTTATGTTCTTATATTAATTATGCTCTACCCCTAGAGTTGGTATGGGGTGATTCCAATATTTGGGATTCGGTTTTGACCATTATTGAACATCGTGATTGATGAGGGTTTACATGGTTGAAACATCTCACCACCCCTCTATTTTCAATAGGTGTAAATTATTTGTAGAAAAATCTAGGTTGTGGTGGATCACTATAATTTAATATCACATTCTATGGATTATAATGTATATCATTGACATGATAGGTGTATAAGTGGGTTTTGGTGGCATATAGTTATTTTATATACTCATATCCAATCATTTTTATAATAGTGTTATTTCATGTTTATTTTTAATCTGATTTTAATTGCCCAATGTGTAGTGTGTATTTACAATAGTTGTGTTGGATTCATGTATTTATATATGAATATTTAGTATTTTAGATTATGTGGTTTTAGTGTATGTTCATGAGTGTTTTATATTGGGTGATGTTTTTGTTGTGATCTCTTATCATAGATTTTCATTAGGACTTGTGTGTGGGATATGAGCACTGGAAAGTTAGAAGTTTGGGATTAGGGAATCTAGTTCAGTAGGAAATATATATTCAGGTAATTTTCTTTTAACATTCAATTTTCTTTGTTAACACTTATATGTATGATACATAGTTAGAGGGCCTTAGTTTGATTGGAATATAGTTCACCAAATATTGGTAACTAATAGATTCCTCAATTAAGTCATTGATCTTTAGTATCCCTTTTACGAATTTTCATATGAGATTTCTTTAAAGATCTTACTGAGTATAATTATTATATCAGAAAAATATAAAAAAATTATTTAGGTTTATAAGAGTGAGTTAGTGGTCAACTTTGACATTATTAGAACGTTAATGGTCTTCGTGTAGTGCTGGTGTTCATGGCCACTCACGTAGTAGTCACTTTGGTGTTTTTTCTATTTTTCCTTATATTAATTGAAATTTCATACACTGGGAGTATTTATTAGTTTATATAGTGTTTATTTGATTCTTAATTATAAATTTTTTTATATCAAGGGATATTTTCGAAATTTTTTACCCTTATTTATAGTCTCCAACCTATAGAGTTTTAGAGATGGGCATCGAGGGTCGGTCATTTCTTCACTACCATGACCGAGAACTGGTAGAGGTAGTTTAAGATAAATTTAAACCTTATTATATTATTAAATATTTCAAAGTCCTCCAAGGTATTTCTATAACTAATTCCATAATGAATTAATTTTCATAAGAATTTTTTTTCCTAAAAATACATGATAATTGTCATAATGTTTTTATTAAATCATTTAATTTTTTTATGTTTATTATTTTTCAAAATAAAAATATTAGATAGATAGATGAGTGTTTTATTTGATGGAACTAATCTAAAAAAGAGTTAATATATGTTAAATATGTTTTGTATATTTATTGATATATAGTAGGAAATTTTAATGAATATATATCTCTTGGAAAATTATCTCTATGATTGTTAGAGAAATATAATAAAATCACAATTTCATTATTCAATAGTGACTTTTATCTCTAGATATGATTGTTTAAGTGTGAAAATGATTAAAAAAGATATATATAATACCCATGGTTGGTTATGTTTTCCAAATTATTTTCATAAATTTCTTCAATTGAATTAACCCTACACATTTCCACCATGTTATGAAACATACTTGGAATCCAATCATGTGTTACCAACATATGAAAATGTGATAGGTTTCACCCTACCCAAATTATATAAGATATATCATATGTGAAAAGGTATGACATAACCATGAAATTTTAACTCAAATGGGTCCTGAATAGTGAAAAAATTAAAAAATAGGCATTTTATTTATTACATTTTCTATAATTAGAATTCCAATTTTAATGAATATATGAAATAAAAACAATCAATTCACATTTTTATATTATTTTTACATATAACTCATATTAATCAAATATCAATCTAAAACTTTTGAATGTACCTATAAGTATAATTTATATTTATATTCCAAATAACTTTCGTAATAATTTAGTTATAACGTACATCGAATAAATCCCTTTTCATGGATTGTAATAATAATACAAGACAAGAAGTCATCATCAGATAAAACCGATTAAGGCCGATGAGGATGTGTGAAAATAAAAACCCTATTGTCTCAAAACAAATAAATTTTTAAAAAATTTTATAATAAATAATCAATAAAAATTTAATAAATTAAATTAATATTTTATAAAAATTTATTTGATGTTTAAATTAATTATAAAATTCTAAAAATTTATTCATTGTAAATTAAATATGTGATATTAATTTCACATTATTATTTATCTAAAAAATATATTTTATTTACTAATTTATATTACATTTGTATTCTTTAATTTTTTAAATAACAAAAAAAATTTGTTTATCAATTAATCATTCATGAAACATATATAAAATTAATTTTTCCATTAAAAAATAATAATTTAATATTATATATTTAATTTTAAGTGCACCATGCATGTGGTTCTATATATCTATCATGATTTCATATTATATTAAAATTATTCACCCAAATATTCTCATAATATTAGATAAAGATTGAAATTTTTCAATGATAGGAAAAATGAAAACTAATGACTCATTGGAGCTATCCTTCCTTAGTAATGTTAAAAAGGAACATAATCAGATAAATTTAGTAATTCATTAATAAAGTAATTATGAATAAAAAGTCTCTTGATGGTTTCTATTTTAAATAAGTAATTTTTTTGATTCTAAATGATTCTAAATTTCTATTGTTGAAAAATTCAATAAAGTAAATCATCTAATTACATATTTACATAATGAAATGGAATCTCATGAATTTACATGTTTATTCCAAAAATAATTAATGTATTCTATGTGAATTTTAAAATTTCAATGATGAATACATTTTATATCAATTTGAGTAACATGAACCATAGAGGATCCATATCCTCAAGATAAACATTTCTCGGGGAAATACATTTATCTATGGAGATTAGGAATCACCCCTAAAGAACAATAAAGATAAATTATTAGTGAATTATGGGTGGTAAAGACTAATTTTGGAAACCTAATAAATTTATAATCACTTATTAAAATTATTAAAAATATAAATATAATGATCATTAATATATTCTGTTTTAGGAAAATTTTAAAAAATTTATAAAAACATAGTATAATTTGTTTGGGAACACAATTATAAATCCTACAGATCATAGAAAATAACTGCACAAAAATTTCATCCCTTAATTAACTCAATTTTACATATTATATTTTAATTTTTACTCTTCAATGTGAAAAAATATTTATCGCATGATTATTTGATTTCTCAAAAATAAAAAATAATATTCTTACTGAACATAGTTTTGAAATATAAACATCAAACCTATTTTAATTATAAAAAAAATTATTTTATTGAAGGTAATAAGAATTAATATGGAAATGTATTTTCAAAATTTTATGGAGACAAATATTCAACCTCAACTTATAAAATCCATCCTTAGGTAATGACATTGATAATGAGTTTGCAAATTATTCTTTAATGGGGATGATATTTCGTCTAAGAAAACATGGATAACCACCCATTTGATAATTTGATTTTCTATAACCATATATAATAAATTAGAATATTGAAAAACTATGATTGAATAGTAAAAAACACTTTGACTTCAAAATCATTTAGTAATGAAACCTCCATTTCGTCCATGTGATCACAAATTTTTTTTCTAAATAATTTGATCCATGAATTGATATTTTAAATAAAATTATCATTGGTTGTATATACATTAAACTGAAATAATTTTTGTAGATTCATAATATACACATCCATATCCAATAGATTGATCCCATGCATAGGTATATCCCTTAATATTTCATTTTTAATCGTAATGGAATTCATGAAGAACTCAAAATTCCATTTTATTTTATTGTTATAGAAGTTAATATTTTACATAAAATATTGTTATCCATATTTTTTTAATGAATTCCTTGTCTTATATCAATATTGAGAATAAAATTCCATTCAATGAAGTGTTTTTTAAAAATATTTCAATTAGAAAAATTATCCATGGAATTATTGGAACTCTACACTATAAAATTTTAACATGATCAACCATGGAGAATGTCGATATATATTTTATATGGATAAAATATAATTTTATTCCTATATATAAAATATCAAAATTATTTTAGGACATTATTCTTTATATGGTAAAATATATCTGTTTTTTCATGGGTTTAAACAACACATAAATGTTTTATACTATCAAACATCAAAATTTCAAATATTGTCTTCACATTTTTATAAAAAGGCATCCATATATACTCTTAATGTCTAAGAAAAATGATATTTTAAAAAATATAGAAAAAATAATACTGAATTTTTAGGTGAATCCTTTATGTAAAAATTATTCATAACTCTCCACTTCATTTCTGACAATATCAATGCAAATTTTATAGATAAGAATAATATTATTTCTTAGAATATTTTAAATTATAAACATGTTTATTAAAATTAAAAATAAATGTATGATAATTGTTATAAATAAGTGAATGATATTTTATGAAATACACCAAATCATCAGTATTTTCAAAATATTATAATTCATTTACATGTATTTTCAATAAAAATTGTGTATATTGTATGAAATAGAACAAAACTATTCATTTCTCTTAATTTTCATCATGTAAAAATTATTTAAAAAATTAAAAAGATCAATATTTTTTTTACATCTAGAAAAATTACAAAACTATTCTATTCCAATTCAAAAGTCTCATTATACTAGTTTAGTATGATCCACATTATTCCATTGAAAATATTGTTATTATAGTTTATAGTTAACTATCATATATTTTTAATCACATATTTTTTTGATTTGATATTTATTTTATCTTAATATAATATATTATTTATTTGACCATTCATATTAATTAATTAAATGAAGATAAATTAATAAATATGTGATGTTTTCCAAAATGATCATTTTATATCATCAAAAGATTCATATCCTCTAATAAATTATTGTACCTTAACATTCTCAATAATCATTTTAAGTAAATGTTTAGTTTTATATTAGTATTTTAATCTATAATATAATTATCTATTATCATTCAAATTACTAAAATCATCGAAATCATCCTGTTTTATTAAAATTTCTATCATATTATTAGAAAATTTCACTAGAAATTTTATTTCAATTATCCCCATTTATTAACAATTTATGTTCACCTTATGATTAATATTTTTTTCACTTAATTAATATTTATAAATATTTATTTATTGATTTTTAAAATACATGTATTATATTTTCTCTAGTGGATGACCCAAATAAATATTATTCTTCAAGATCTTAACAAACATTATAATATTTATGATTTTCGACAATATGGGAGTTGGATATCTATACACATAAAATAACATTTATAATGTTGTTGTTTTGAACACTTCTTATATATAGTCATGTGTATATTTGATCCTGGTTATGATTTTTTTCAAGGTCTACCTAAAATAAAATTATTAATCTTAAATAATTATATAAAATAGAGTTTTCCATGAATTAATCCTTTCCATATTTAATTTTATTAATTTAATTCATTTAACAAAAATATTTTATTTAAATTTTTTAAATCTTTTATAATCATAATAAATATTTTTATCATCATTATAAAAATTAAATATTTCACTTTTTACTCAATAATATTGTTTTTTAATTTTTTTATATGAATACCAATCTATATTTTTAAATATCATTAAGAACCCAAAAAAAAATTATAGATTCCCAAATATTTTTTATTTTTGAATAAAATGAAAAAGTTTTATTCCTTATAATGAATGGTATAGAATTTTTATCTCCATGTGTCTATTTGGTCTTCATTTTGTATAGATGTCTAAATAATCAATATTAAAAGGGATTTTGGGTTATATATCCACCATTAGTTATAAATCCATGAATAATTTAATATATATTCAATAATTTCAAATCAAATTGTTATTTTTTATATATTTTTAAATCATTTTCATTTTTTTTGTCATTGGTATTAATTAATATTAAATTTACTATATATTAATATCATTTGTTCTATAATTTTTTGGTATCATTCATTTTCTCCCAAAATTATTTTTTAAGGTTTATCATATAACACTCATTTCTACTTGATAATAATTTTTTTAATGTTATGATTTATGTGAAATTCATCCTAAAAGTTTCACCGTTTATGATACATGAGATATATAAACTGTTCACTAAAAATTTAATAATAGATTTTTTATATCAACTTTTGTTAAAATTTTAGATATTTTTGTATTCAAAACATCTAGGATAGTTCCCTTTTAAATATTTAATGTATTATTTATTATATTTTCCAAAATAATTTTAATTATTTTAATCCCTAATAATAAGAGAAATTTGATCCCATTCTAATATTTATGCTCACACCATTTGTTTTTTATTCAGATTAAATCTCTTGAAAATCACTAAATAAATTCCATTCCATGGTATTTGGAAAAATTATTATCGGGTTTTAATAATTATAGTTATATTAAGATAAATTTATACATTATTAATGTATGTTATCCAATTAGAAATATATTGAACATATATCTCCCAACTGATGAATCTTATTTGTGAACATTAATTTTTTTTAATATTTTTTGTTATTCCTTATTACTTATATATGTTATATCTCCCATTATAATTAGATTACTCATTCATTTATTGTTTTAATAATATTAATAATGTATTAAAATCCTTCCTCATTAGACACATATCATCATTAAATACAATAATATCTAAAAATGAATCTTCACACATAACAACTAATTTTTTCATACTAGTACTTTTTTATTTAATATATTATATACTAATATTATGATATCATGTATTGTGATATCCTATAATTTCCCATTTAATTATATAGATATTTCTTATGACATTATCTAATCAAACTATTGAAAATTATTTCATAGGATGGTATATTTAAAAAATTAATTTTAATTTTCATGAGGGACATAATAGAAAAACATTTTTATAATACAAATCCACCTATTACATAATTTTATAAAGTAATATTTTAACCATATCATTTCTTCTATAATTTTATAAAAACCCTTAATATTCTTACCTATTTTTTACTGCTTCTTAAATTTTGATAAATATTTAATGACACATATTAATGAATTTCAAAAATATAATTTTATTTTCACTATATAATCATCATATTTTATTATCAAAATATAGAATCATTATTTATTATATATAACATAAATGAAATATTATTGTGGATCATTTTTCTAATTTTTTTCTTGAGGTTATAAAAAAATAATTTTTTTAATTAAATTGAGAAAACAAATCACAATCATTAAAAAACCAGAAAATCATTTTAAATTTATAAGTTTTTTGTCAAAAGTTTATCACTATTTTATAGTATGTATATTCTATTAATTTATAAACTAATATCACCATATATTATAGAAATAATTTAATTTTAATATTCTTGTCCACTGATGTTATCATCTTCACAAGTATTGAAATTTTATTTAGTGTTCACAATTTCCATAAGTGTCTTTTTATTTGGAACACATGAAGATTTAAATTCACAGTTTATTTTGAAAAATTTGTAATATAATTTTTTTAATTGAAATTATTATATTTAAAATTAATATATCTATTACCCATTCTAAATAAAAATTACTTTTTTTTTATTCTTTTCTGAAATTATAATTATCGCTAAATAACACCACACTCAACCTTAATGAATCTATCTACATACCCCATATCACATGTAACATTTTTGTCTCATGATATGATATCCTTTTACCTATGCATTGGATAGAGATAAAGGTCTCACCCATCTCTTAATCCATACATTTTGGGCCACATGAGAAATAACAATCATCACCTTATAAAATGACCCATAGAAAGAATAATGGGTTTCATGGTATTTATAAATTTTTATATAAGTAACCCAATGAAATAAAATGGTTTTTATAGAACATCAAAATGTAAATAATTTAATTTTCATAAGGGTCGATTGATGTAATAATAAATGTATAAAGCATTAAAATTAAATCTCAAATTAAATCTGTCAATACTAAAAAAAATATTTCTTCAAATAATTACATAATGAAATAAAAATATATAATGAAACATGAAACATAACACCATTGATAGTATATCACATTTAATAAAAATTAAAACAAAACGATAAAACTATATTTTTTAAAAGAATTACGTTCATCATTGTAAATGTCATAGTTATGAGTCCATTTTTAAAAGCCTTGATTATTTTTGAGTAATGTGAAAGGAAATGATTTAACGGAAGTTCAATTCTGATTAAATCTTATTTTTATAGAATTAAAATAGTAAAAATCATTTAAGAGTTAAATACTCTCAAGAAATATGTGAAAATAAAAAATTGTATATCTCAATGACATGAGTTTCAGATTCATTTTCCCTAACCATTACTATTGATTTCCATGTCAGTGATTTAACATCCTATATTATAAAGAGAAATTTATAAATTACATATTTCATAACCATATTCATATAAATTTCCATTTACATTGTTCATTGAAAATAATAATTTTTAATTACTAGATTATTTCAAACATTTTTCACCATATAGTTTTAATAGTCTTGAAAATTTTGAACTAAATTTGTAAAAGAGTTGTTGATAATTATTTTTCACACAACTAAAAACACTTACAACTATTTATTTAAATTTAATTGATGTTTTATATTTAATTATAATGTTATAATATCGTAACATGTTATTTTAATTCATGTTTCATGAATTGAGAATTGTAAAGAACATGTTTTGAGTTATTTTTCGATATTAATGGATTTCATTTTAATAATCATTATTTTTTCCAAAAATACCCATATTAATGATATATATATATCATATATAATCATATAATATAAATTAAATTAATCCTTTGTTGGATGTGAAGAAATATGAAACACATTTATTCATAGAGGTGTTAGTCCAAAAAATGCATGATTAGCATTTCCTTGATTGAACGAATAAGATTGGAAAATGTGGATTTGTAAGTGTTCATTTAAGAATAATAAAATGATTATATAAATAAAATTTAGTCATCAATACCATTATAAAAAAATTGTTATTTTTGGTGCTGATAAATTAAAATCTTCACTTCACGTAAGATGTATTCTTAAGAGATTTACTAACACTAATTATTGTTTTTCTAAGTTGATGTAAGTGAATAAATATTTAATACACAGTTATTATAATAAAATATCAACACCTTAATGATTATGTTTTAATTATTATTCTATTTTTATGGTTGTAAAAGAAAATAAAAATTCAAAATTCAAAATTAATAAAAATTTGATACTAAAGATTAAACCTTGAACATCCTCTTCATGAAGTCCATATATTTGAGTGACATGTGATAATTTGTGGTGACCATGTTATGGATTTAAATATATATCCTGGAGAGAAAATATAGTTAGATTTTGAAATATATTTCAAAATATTAGTGTATATCTTAATGATTGGAATATAAATAATCATATAATAGAATAATAGAGAACTTTTTGATACAATCTAACTTTTTTTTATAATTCCATGAAACTATTCAAGAGTACATAGCTCAAAAGATAATAAACGTGTAGTGTGGGAAAAGAAAAAATAAATACTCATCTCAACCACCTATTTAAAAAAATCATATGACATTTCCAATTTTATTTTCACTATTATACATGTAAAAATATTAAGGTTTTTATCATAAGCCTTCTGGTCTCCTTCAACCACATCTCATGCTAACATGTAAGTAGGATTATATGTTGATTTATTTTATTTGGTTTTACATATTCCCCTTGTAGAAATATTTCAATTTGGTGGATATTTATAGATTTATAAAATAATCTCACTAAATTAAAATTCATGATATAGCCAATTTTAGAAGTTGGAAAATGTATATGTGAAAAAGTCATAAAATATCATTCAGTTCATTCTGAAATATTAATTGTGATCCTATATTCAGTTATTTTCATTATAGAACCCTCTATGTAATGATAGAATCTCAGGTAATGTAGATCATGTCATATCAACTTCATATATATAGGTATATAGAATAAGAAATTTAGGTTTTGGAGGATATTCATTGTTCTTTTATACTTAACATTAGAGTGTCTTTGCAAAGCCTCATGGGGATGGTTGTGATTTCCTATAACAATAGTTAACAGACTACCATCAAGATACAACTTTTGAGAACTTGTATATACAAAATTTTAAATATCCACTTTATTTTTTAGATATTGGTGATGGAACTTTACTGGGACCCAGTCTTTATTTGAGAGAGGATAGAAATGGTTTAACTGATTCATTAGTGAATGGTAAGAACATAGAGACGGTATAATTCTTATGTTGATCAAAAATGATTCCATTTGAAGTTATCTATTTGTGACTTGGTGTTCTGGAAATCCCGTCCTATGTTGGATTATCAATACCTTGAAAGATATGGAATGTGATTCGCAAGATATGTGGGACCATTTGAGGTTGTAGAGTATATTATAATTATTTTGTGCTATTTTTCCTTAAAAAACATAATATTTAACCATGATGTCATTCATGTTTTTTATATCAAAAATTATCATTCAAAACTATCGCATGTCTTTAATTAGGATGATCTTTAAGTAGAACCAAACATGACACTGACTGAGTTGATGTCTCTATTAATCGATTCTCAAATAAATTTCATTATAGAATGGTCATACCCTTTATATGGTTTATCTAGAATCATGGTTATGATTCTAAAAACAAGTAGGAGTATGAGTTTTTGATGAGGGGTGATTGGCCTCACCTATTTTCCCGGCATTCATCATAGTTTGATTTTTGGGTGAAAAATCATTTATGGTTGGGAAAATTGAAATATAATGACACCAACTATTTGGGTTGAACCTTTTTTATCTTGTATTTCCTTATCCATTATATTGAAATATTGTGGCCTTATTAGTTCATAGTTGTTTTTCTTGTTTTTAGATGGGTTCATGGTTGTGTGTTTCCTCTTGTTATATAACCATGAAAAATGATATGTTTTTCTTACATGAGACTAGTCAAGAGTCTATATACAAAATTATTATAGGAGTTCTATCAGCTAGCTAGTGAGTGCCACAAGTAATCTAGTGGGGGTTTTAATGTAACGAGTTACAATAGGAACTCCACTATACAACTGGATTTATTTAAGAATATAGTGGGATATTTATTCAACATGTACCATATTCTCACATGTCGGTCTTTTGGTAGAAGAGATAGAAATCCATTCTCCACTTGCTAACCGATGTAGTTAACAACTAATCAGTGATGTTATTCCAGGTGAAAAAATACAAGGTAATATCGTATCTCCACCCACTAAAAAATGGTTTTAAAACTAAATATTTCTCCCATGAATTAAATCTGACCCCCAACATCTTAGAGAACCTTTAGTGATATTTTTTCTCTTCTAACCTTGTTTTTTCATAGATCTATGATCTAGTTGATGATTCAATTCTCTTTCAATATTTATAACATCAATTGTATTGATATTTCTTCATTTCTCTTATCTATAACACTTTAATAGTATTTTCCCTTAGGTAATTGATGGAACATGATCATGAATTAATTATTTGTGGTTATAGTATTCATCCATTTATAATCTTTCCATCAAATCTCCATTAGTTGATCCCAGGTTGGGTGATTGTTGATCTTGTAATTGAGGTAGTTTGTTTCTTAAGGTAATTCCCTTCATTTGAAACTATTATTTCCAGATTAATTTTAAATAAATTTATTATTTATTTATAAATATCTTTATTTGTGTTTGATAAATTATTTGTAAGTTTCATGGTGTATGTGATGAAATTCATTTGAAAGTGTTTTTGGAAATGATTTTTTGATTTCCAGATAGATGATCGTGAAATGAAATGAATGATTTGAAGCATGATTTTGAGGATGAATTTTTTAAATAAGATGTATGAAATGATTTATGATTGATTTTGAGAAGAAATGGTTTGAAAAGAATTGGTTTCAATGAATAATAAGTAATGATTCATTTTTGAAATGAAATTGCATTCATTCAGAATGGATCTTGGGAATGAATAAATTTATTAATTATACTGACATGAGATTAATTTTAATGAATGATATATGAATTTTTAACTAATTATCATTATTTTAATGGTATCCTATATAGTTATATGTATGTATATTCATGTTATATATACTTATTTCTAGAAATGGATTGATGATGATAAATAATGTTAAACTATTAGGTGTCTGGGAAGTTTATTCTTTGGGTTTCACTTCTATTTCCCCTTGTATTGGGATATTGGGAGTGTTTTTACACCTACATGCATATTTCCTTATGATTTTTTAGAACCTTGTGATTGTAAATAACTATTACTTAGTATCGTTACCATAGGGTTATTGTTGAAAAATAATATATATTCTAGATTTTTTCAAATACTTATTCATGTATATTTTATATAAATAATTATTCATTACTTTTTTGACAAATTTTCTTATATATGACCATTTGAAAGGAAATAAACTTATGTACCCATTTAATATTTTCAATAAAAATTTATTTAAAATACTGTTTTTTATTAAATAATAAAAAAATACTTGCAGTCATGTTTATTTAAATTGAGAATATTTTTTTGTTTGATATGTATTACTTATGGAACACTCAGTGAGATACTATAGGGATTTATTCATCATAATATACATTTTTTCCTTATGGAATTTGTTGAATTTCACTTTCAATGTACATAGATATTAATGTCACCACATGGAGATGTTGGATGTTATTATGAAAAAGGGACCATAGAAGTTAGTAGTTACTGGTGTATCATGTGATCCACTTATTTCATGGAGATCATTTGACATTTTTTTGGATGGTTCCATGTGTTTATTTTGGTGAATTGTTATTTTTGGGACATGTATTTGTTTATTTGTGGTATATATCTATTGAGAATTTTTTTCATATGGATTATTTGTTGATTTATATCCACATGTTTCTATTAATGAGTCATTCTTTTGAAAAATCATTCTCCCTTATTCGTTTTGATTCCATGGTTCTACTTTCTAGACCGTGGGGATAAACATTTACCTTTGATCTATGTTTGAACTAATTTGAGTACCACATAGGTGAGTTATCTAGTTCCATATGGGATAGGATTTGTGGAAGTAGTCTGCAGTTTCAATGGTGAGATTGGTGGTGATATGATTTGTGGTGCCAATGATGGAACTAGGATTTATGGAATGGCTCAATACATGATTTCCCATTGTTGTTGTAATGAAATATGGAATTATATCTTGTTAATGAATCTATTTTATAAACCAGATAGCCAGGTTTATGGACACTACATTATATTCTTTGCAGCTTGACGTAGCTAGTTATGCTTGATTTATTCATCTTTTTTAGTATATTATAACAAGTAATATATTAGATAGAAATATGAAGTGAAAATTAATGTTAATTATTTATCCCATTGTGATAGTGGCTTAATATAATATGGAAATGATGATAATTATATAGGATCCATGGAAATGATTGGATTATGTCTAAACGGAATGATATTTAGTATTTAATTCTTTAAAATTAAATTTTCATCTCATGTGATGATATAATAAGTCGCTTGAATAGTTTTCATGCTTATATTCTATCAAGTTCTTAGAGAAACTGTTTGGGTGTTTGCAATATTATATCTGAAATTGAGGATAAGGATGGGTAATTTCTCTTAGTTTGGTCATGATATATATATACTCTGTATGTGTTTTTATTTCATATGCTACCCAAACCATTTATGTTGGGATACTGACTCCAAATGGACTCTGTTGGTTGTTTTCCATGACATCTAGGTTAGTGGTGAATGTATGGATTACTTCCCCAAGTTTCCCAACTCCATTCTCCTAGTATTAGTATGTACTAGTATGCACAGATTTTATTTTATAGATATATGTGTATAAAGGGATGCAATTCACTATGATAATTTTCACTAACATCTATCGTCATATATAGCTTTCTAATGAAATTACATGCTTTTTGGGTATGATATTTGATATAGTTACCTATTTTACAAGATATATGAGATGTACTGTCTCTTGAAAAAACTAATTATTTTCATTATAGATATGGGACTATTGATGATGAGATAAAATGACACATTGGTTGTAAGATATGTTATATTTTCCCAAGTGTTTTTGAGTCATATCAATTATTAGTGAGAGATAGCTCAAGACATGTGGGTGTTGGGGGAGAGTAAACAACATGTCTGTAGTGGTTGTGGGTTTCCCACATGTGATTCTATATTGGATATTATATTTTTACTTATGTATGATAGATGGTGAGATGGGAATTGTGAGGTTGGGAACATAGCATGTATGTTTAGGTTTTTAGTTAGTTTCAAAATTTATTAATTGGGATTTTCTATTCATTATTAAAATTTTCATGATAGGTTCTGGAGAGGGTCCCACATATTATACCTATTATTCTAACTCTACGTCTATTGAATCCATTTCTCTAGTCTATCAAATATGGTTGGATATCCAACTAGGAATTACAATCTTATGGTATTGTTATATAGTTATTTGGGATTCAATGTCATTTCTAGATATTTTATAGTTGTAATGTAGTTTAATTTGTAGTTATTCTACTTCTATGACATCACATGCATGTATTGGGATATCCTTAAACATTTTATATGTCTAGAAGTTGTTTTTTGTTTTGATGATGTCACACATACCTCATGTTATTTTGAGAGGGTAATGCCACCCATATGTGATGTTATATTCCATTATTAGTATTTTATCACACATAGCCTATTGTAGGATCTCTTCAAGTCTAATTTTCATTCATCCTACGTTTTAGACCTAATAGGGGCACCATTGTGGGGAGGGGGTCATGAAAACATGGTATCAAAAGTATGGATGATGAATAGTATGGAGTTTAGAGGTAGTCATGGGTGAAGAATTCATGGGTTGGTAAAACATTCTGGAAACTAAATTTGTTATTAAAAGAAAATATTTTAAACTTGTAAGATCATGGAAATTTAGGTCCCCATGTGATATGATACAAGGACTTTCATGTTTACTGAGCCTATACAGGAAGTGATACTGGTTGTGTAGTAAAGGCATTGTAAAGGTTGATATATCATTATTTTTTTCTTCTAGTTATTTAAATGGTTAATCAATGGTATAGGTTTAACGATAAATAATAAAGTTTAAATATTTCATATTCATGGTTCAAGAGTCTATAAATATATTCCTTTTATAGGTATGGCGCCATTGTGACATCCTATTCAGGTTTTTGTTGATGTTATTTAGAAGGATCTGTTATTGGATCAATACGAAGATGAGGTCAATGATTATAACACTCAGAGGAGGAAACACTATGATTTCCAATGGTACAATCTTTAGAAGTATAAGAGTTCAATATTAGATTCACAGATAGATGAATATTTAGAGGAGGTTGTTATAGAATTCATTTTGATAGGTTCTTGGAAGGAGCACTTGGTTTCATTGGTGGTGACAATGGTTTGTGGGTAAGATTGAAAATAGTGGTTATTGTCCCATGCTGAATACAAGGAGATGACTATTTCATGTTAGAAGTTACCAAATATATCAGAATATTATTTCTTTCTTCCATAGAAAGGGAGACAAATTATGATGATATTTACACACTTCTTGTGGGGAGTTCGAACGTGTAGAAATTTGAGATCAATTTAACTAATGATATGTTATATTCTTTGGACCTATTACTAGATTAATAGGTTAGGGTTAGTCATTTCTAGGAGGATTTATTCCCATATATCAATCACAATATCACTTTCATTTTTCTATTGAATATGTCAATGTATTTGTAAGTGTATAGGTAGTTGATTATATGCTTCCACGAACTGGATCATTATGATAAGAGAGTTTCAATCATTATCTATATAGTATAGTTGTGATAGGGAGTTCCTAGTTTTATAGACATATGGGTTTTTAGAAATCTATGTGTAAATATGAACCATCTTCATCTGATTTCTCAAGGGGTGGGTTCGATCTGGAACCATACAAGGAGTCAATCATTTTTTCCATAATGATGATAGGTTCAGGAATAGTGAGAGTGCTCAACCATTTACGGTATGTAGCATTCATATGGTGTTCTACTTATGTATTCACCATTGTAGAAGTTGCATCCACTGAATCAGCATCAAGAATCTTTAACATTTTATTAGAAGAGAATAGATGATCTTTGTTTTGAATATCAACATGATTCTCAACATCATTAATCATTAGCGAATTATTATGACGGTAGTGACCATTATAGTTAGAGATGGTGTAGGTAATTCCATGTATAGTGGAATGGTCTGGACATTCCAGCTCATGGTGATATGGATGTTTTCCAAGGTACACTTTTATTATCTTATACATGGGTCAATTCCTATATTATTATTGATATATGAACTCTTCTATTTGACCAACGCTAGGTTGAGAAGGTTCTAGTGCCACTTTAATTTACTATGTTAGTTGGAGGTTGGTAGTTTTTATAATAATTACTTAAATAATGTGATCTAGTTCTTTTAAAACATTCCTCTTTGGAATATTTCTTAGGTTTATAGATACATCCATACAAAAACATCCTCAACATGGACTAGTCATATTAAATGTAGGATATCATGGATTTATTATGGTGGAATATTACGTTCTGTAATGACGATAGGGATTATATTGTGTTCATTTTCAAGTGATACACTCATATGGGTTTGTGGTATTTCTCATCCTTGTCTTCCTTGAGGGTTGAGTTAATGTTGACAATATTAGAGGTTCATCTAGAAGTGTTTCCTAGGGTTTTTTAACAATAATTTTTGTTCTTTGATGAAGATGATTTGGCCTCACCCCCTTGATGAGAGATCACATTTGGGATAAATCTACATTTAGGAACTTCTACAGACTTGATGTAACCATATATGATGGCGCCTTCTGAGTTGTTAGAGATATGGATACATATTGATGATCTATTCTAGAGATGTTTTTTAAGCTGAGTGTTTCACCATAGGGTGATCTATTTTTTCTATAAGATAAGGAAATTCATATTCTAATCCTATGTATCAATTATCATTACTTGACATATGGGACAATCAATAATCACTACCCTCTTCCAAATAATAATGATTTATTTGATTAGCGTACTAGAGATAGTTTTTTCTTGATGATCAATATATGAAAAATATATTTTCAGATGAAGTTAAAGGTCGAGAAGATACCAAATAATACATTCATATTTCATTATATAAATTATGAGTTCATTTTAATTCCATTTGGTGTGATGAACCCTCCAACTAAATTCTTGGGATTTAGGAATCAATGATTCTAAAGGGTTTTTGGATCTAACCATTGTAGTTTTAATCAATGATATTATACATACTCTACATCTAGGGAAGACAAAAAATATTATATGTAATCCATTCTGGGAGTTCTTAATTGTAAACAGTTATTTTGGAATCCATCAGGGTTTGTGTTTCGGGATTATGGAGTTCATTTTATGTGGTTTTTAATGTCCCATCATGGATATGATGTGTATTCCTTAGAAATTGATGTAGTATTTACATGTTAACCTCCATTAATATCATAGTGGTATATCTTTTCCTTAGTGTTTCATGTTATTATATAATTTTGATACCCAAATTCTCTTATATTTTTTACGTTATATTAGTCTTCACCATAAAAGATTAGGAATATCTGTGGTGTAACAATCTCTGGATAGGATTTGTCTTTTTGATGTACATGTCGGTTAGTTTTGAAATTATACATTTTCTAAAGATGGATTTCTGTTTAAGATCATTTTTCAGTCATCTATATTGGATTGAGTATTGTCATGATAAGAAAAATATTTTTTCAATTCCTATGGATCTCGGTAATTTTGAACCCACCAATGCGACTCTTAAACCCCTGATCTTGAGATGGAAGAAATTTTGTTTTAATTTAAGTTTTTTTGATAGTAAATCATGGATGAATGTTTTTTTGGTTATCAAAGATTACAAGAGCCTATGGTATATCTCCTCTACATGTGGAATGAACAGTTGATAGTGATGGTGGATAAAATTTTTACCATACCATCAGTTTTAGATTTATTACACCCCATGAATGGGAAATGATGTAGCTGATGTACTAATCTATAAGACACTAAACAGTGTTATGTGTGAATCATAAATTCATGTAGTGTAACAGAATAACTATCCATGATGTATCTTGATATGAAATTATATGGTGGTAGATAATGTATTTTTATGATAAAAATGAAATCATCCTTAATTTAGTAGGTGGTGGTGTCCTTTATAAGTGATATTGATGTCGTTCTTTGGTGGGATCAATATTTTTGTGTTTACACCCATGGTGTATGGTCTGATTAAGAACAATATCTAGTATTGTTTTGTGATAGGATTTTCATTAAGTCATGGATTCTTGAGGTTCATTATAATGGTTTTTATACATCACCCATAGAAATACATCCTAGAATAATTAAAATTTACCATTCTCTCATTTGTTAATTCTTTTGTCCCTAGTAAGGGATTTCACTTTCATAGTTCACGACCCAATGAATAGTTTTTCAAAAGGTAAAGGATGTAAATATTGTTCATAGTGGGTTACTCTACCCATTTTATATTCCCCAAAGGAAGTGGGAGGACGTTTCGATGGACTTAGTTATCATTTTACCTCATACACGTGGTTTATATGATTCTATAATTGTGGCCATGGAATGTTTTTAAATATCCATAAACATCATAGAAACCAAGGAGTAGATCTTACTAGACGTTTTATCTAGGAATTATCTATAGTATGTTTTGAGGTTTCATGGATTTTTGCGGACAATAATCTAAGGCGATGATCCTTATTTCCCCACCAGAGTGTGGATAGATCTGAAACAAGATTTTTTATCTTATTTCTAACATATCATCACTTTTTGGGCCACATATAGAAATTATAAAAGAGTGTACTTAATAAAAACATGAAGAAATGTTGTGTTCTTATGTCCTTAATTGTCGTGGTTTGTGAGAGGGAAACTTTACTTTGGTCAATGTTTCATACAATAACAGTTTTAATCATCCATTTCTATTTCACCATTGGAAGTATTTTATACCTGAACATTTTGTTCTCTCTTGTACTGGATTGGTTCAAAAGAGTTAGAAAATATCAATTCAAAACTATTTCAAATAATAATCAATATTTCAAGTGATTTGTGCTAGGATGAATGGAGTTAAAGAGTACTATAATTTCAATTCATTTTATATTAGAAGACTGATGTAGTTTTCAATTGGATATCATTTTTTCTATAAGGATACTTTTCATCATAGGAATCTATTAATTAATCATGGGAGTAAGAATTATTATAGGTTTTTTTGGACATTTGTGGTCTTGGATTATGTTTAGTCCCTCACAAATCAGTTATAACATCCCTAAAATATGATGCAGGTACATGATGTCATTCATGTGTTATTGATTCAGTAATATCTTTATTAGGACTCCCATATCATCGACTTGGTTTAGATCAATATTTACTATGATTTAACCATCAAGGAGTAGCCAGTGCTGATCTAGGACTAGTGAAATAAGGTCTTAGACAAGTATTCTAATGCCTTAGTTTATATTTTAGGGCAATATGGCGTTGTTTGGGAGAGAACCTATGAACAGGAGTACAAAATACATATGCAGTATCCTATGTTTCATTGTTCTTTGTTATTATTTTTTAATGAAGCTTTGATATTGAACCTCATCAAGATTATGAGATGGTTTTATATTCTTTCATTCATTTTATGTATCCTTACACATCTTTTAGAGGTATATCCCTTAGGAATGTTTTTTATAGATTTTATTCCTTATCCTTTATGTGAGGTAGTTATGATCCCTTGATGGTATTATTCTTCATAGGTATCTATTGGGGTATTGTTCAAGTGAACCAATTTCCATTCCCTATCCTTGGGGTTTTTTGAAATTCCATTTTTAAGGAATTTATTAAAAGGTTTCTGATGTAAGGTACTAAGACCTTATATCCAATCCCATTTTATGTTTCCAAGGTCCTGGTTTCTTATAGGGATCTTATAGTAAGTTTTTTTGAGTTTGGGAGAAAACATATAGTAGCATAAGGAATTAAAAGTGTTAATTTTAGATTCATGACATAATTGTGTGGTTATCATCCCAAATAGTTACTCATTAATAGAGTAAGGATGGTTAACATTTTGAAATTTTCAATGTGAACCATTTATTTAAGATGATAATGTATGAGGGGTCAGAATTTTTAAATCTACATATATAATCTTAAAAATAGAATATATAGTTTAAGATAAGTATTGATTTATATGTATATGATCTAGGAAACACTTTTTCTATGTTTCAAAAACTTTATCCATTTAAAACGTTAATACCACATTCACAATGTGAAAGAATATCTATGAGAATTACTATATGACTTGATGAACTAAAAACATCTATTAAAACCCTATAATTTTTCACAAATAAAAGTCAATATAGGTGTTATTTCTATGATTTTTAAATCCATTTTGATCAGGATTTATCTATAGATTCCTTTGTTTAATCAAATGTGATACGATGTGAGTTTCCCCAGATGTTCATATTTATTCTTATCCATTTTTGTTTTATTCCTCACATTCTAAATTTTTATGCATAACAGTTTATCTCTTTATTTATTATGGTGTTATGTTAATGTACACGGGTGTATTCATGGTGTTGCACACATAGGATCATGGGTTTCTTGTTGGAGATTTGATGAAAGATCTATGTCATTGTTTCATTATCATTCAGATAGTGATGAAATAAAAAAGGGATTGTATTAATTTATTATCCTATTATTTATGTGAAATCATAATTTCATTAAACTTTTTATAATTGGATAATGGTGGAATTAACCTTATTGATGACTAAATTAGAATTAATGAAGGAACATGTTTTGGTTATCACCAAATATATGTGTTTATTTTTTATTTACGGGTTTCCTCGTGATTTTAATGATAGTGTGATATCAATAACTATTTGAGGGATTAATTTGTTTTTTATTGGATATTGGATAATGAATTTAAAACATGTAACTTTTGTAGTTTAATGAATAAATCTTCATGGAAAATGATATTTTTCATCATCTAATTGATGAAACTACAAAGTATTCTTGAATCATGTATAAATAATATATATATATTGATATATTTTTACAAAATATGGATAATTTTTTAACCTATTAATATCGAATTTTTTGACTGAATATGGAAAAAAATAGGCTATTTGAATAATAAAGTTTTTTGGCCCATAGGGAGACCATTTTCTTAAAAACTATGGATTCCATGGTCTTATAGAATAGTTGCACACTATGATGTTTTCTTCATGATACAGTGTGGAATTGATATAGATTAGTTGAATTATTATGCGATGTGATGTGATCAAATGATAGATGATGGTCTAATGAGAAATGGGTGGGGATTCTCTAATAAGTTGAAGCATTGGGTAAATATAATGGTGGGATGGATGGTCATATGAATGATTGTGTACAAAATGGAACTTATATTGATTTAATGGGTTAAATTTAATCTTTCCCAATACTATTTTCCTAAAATAAGGGATTTATTATTATTTTGAAATATGTATTAAAGACCAGATGGTGGGGTTTATTTTTTCTGCATTCCTTTCCCTATAGCATAATGCAGTAATTTTTGTTTGGGTTATGCATATTACCTGGTAGTATAAAATAATTCCAAGAATACATGATGTTATATACTAATACTATCTAATAATAATTTAATATAATGGTTTGGTAGATTGATAGAATACTAAAATAATTATAACTCATGAGGAACCATTGAATCGATTATTTTACCCCTGGATGGAATGGAGATGGGTTAGAAATTATATAAAATCAAATGTTAAAATTAATATTTAATTATATAAATCTCTTGAATAATTTGTTTTCTTATAGGTTACGGAGATGTTATCAGTGGAAGTTGGGTGTCCAATAGATGATATTTATATTTGAGGTTAAGGCTGCTAGTTTTCCTATGTTTTTTTGTGAGCAACATATACTCTACATGTTATGGGATTTCATATGTTACATCACCCCTTATTATAGGTAGATGAATACTTAATGGACTTTGAAGGCTGTTTTCTCATACATATAGGTCATTATGGAGCGAATTTCTAACATTCCCCTCTTTCCACACTCTCTTATAATGGTAATATCATAGATTTTTATGAAAATTGGTTATATTCACATATATGTTTGTAGAGGTATATAAGAGATTGTGCTTAATTCCACACACATATATATCTAGATATAGTATCCTAAGTACTATTAAGGAATTTTTTTATAGGATGTGTGGGATTGAGGTATAATAAAGGATTTAATTGTTGTGGGTGTTCTTAGAAAATAACCTAGTGACTATATGAATATAGGATTATTGATGATGATATTATGTGATTCAATTGTTGGATGATATATAATAGTTGACCAAGAGTTTTCTGAATGGGTCATTTTTTGGGGATAGATGGGATGAGATATTCAACATTGTGGAGGAGAATTAAACATGTGGGGAAGTTGATTCAAGGTATCATCAATTGATATTATATTATTTATTATGTGTGATACTTTGTGAGTGATCGAGGGTGAGACTAAAAAAATTGCATACTTAGTTAGGTGATCATTTATTTCCAATGTTTATTCAATAGGATTTAGTATGCTTGCATTATCTATTAAATTAGGTCCCTGAAGGAGATTCCAACTATGTATACCTCTTATAACCACCTCACATCTATAAAAACTATTATTCAGGATAACATGAGATGTTTGGAGATTGGGATAGATGTTATTATCCCATAGTGTTTTTGAAAAACTTTTAGGGTCTCAAGGTCACTACTAAGGATTTTATTTTAATAATTATCATTTATATTGTTGTTTTTTTAGTTTTATAAGATTAATTTCATGTATTGGGGTCACTTAATTATTATTTAATAGTCCATGGGTTTTGGATATTTCCAAATTTTTAATCAATCCTCATTTTCTTCATAGAGGTTAATGTCTCCCAAATGTGTTTATTATTTACCCTTGGTGGTAATCGATATGTTGTGGCCTATTGGAGGTGGTCTATGGGCATGATTATATCTCCTCCATAATTTTTGACACATGATGGGTACATTTTTGTTGAGGTATTCTTGATAGTCATACTCATGTTTATATGATTTAATTTTTATACAAATGTTAAATTTTAATAGAGATATTTTTATCATTAAATGTGACTATAATTAAAGAATATCTAATTAATATTTTTTTAATAACTATTTTACGACAATTATAAATAAATAAAATTATGATATAAGATATATTTTATAAAACATTAATGAGAATATGGGACTACACTTTCCCTTTAAAATAAAATTTTTCCATAAAATATAATTTTTCCATATTATATCTAATGAATCTCAATATCCAATACATAATTAAATATCATATTGATCCAATAAAATATGTTTATATATTTATATAATTATATACCATGTTTATACATTTAAACTCAAAAATATACAAATTTATATCTAAATAAAACAATGAAATTGTACTTCTACCATCCATTAATTCATGAAAAATTAAACATAAAAATATGAATATAAACATAAATGATGCATATGAACATGATAGATTATTATTATTAATTTTAGTTTATTATTATATTCCTATTTTTTATAGTAATCAAAAATTTTATCATCCAATAAAAATTTAAATTAAAAAATTACTTCATTATGTTTTAATGTCAAATTAAAACATATTGAAATTATAAGACAAATTTTCATTATAAAACTATAAGTTTTTAGGATCATAAAAAACAGACTCAATAAATTATAAATTTTTCAATTACATATTATTTTCATTCAAATTAAGAATACATGGAATAATTTTCTATATAAAATTATATATGAAAAAATAACGAAAATTCAAATATACTAGTAAAAATCCATATTAGGCGGCAACATAACACCAAATTTTCTAATTTTATAAAGTCTTTATTATAAAATTATATGAATGAAAAATGAAATTCAATGCAAAAATAAAAATTTATAGTGTCATATATATTGTTTTAAATAATTAATTGCATAAAAATAAAATTATGTTGTAAATACACTTAAAATTTAATGAAAACTATAGTTTAGGACATTTATAAATTTCATTTACATTATTCCATTAAACTATGACACTCTCATATATTTAATGAAGCTTCATGGAAGATTTTACTATTATATATAAATTATTTAATAAAACTAAAAATATACTGAGTATATAATACAAATCATACCATTAACTAATATAACCATATAAATTGATAACAACTATAGTTATTCATAAATACTAAAAAAATTCATCAATAACTAATCCCTGATCTCATTAATTAAACATGAAATTAAAATAAATTAATAGAGAAACACATAAAACAATTTATTCAAATGAAAATGTATTTATACATATTAATACAAAGAGTTTAATCTATGTTCCAAGAATACATAATATCACATTTGGATAGATATTCCACCAGTTTTTTCGATACACCCCACAAAAAAGGTATTGAAAATAATACATTTGGAATAAAATATAAATAATGGGGAGTTGAAATTATAATGAATTAAAAAAATTTATGAAAATAAATATCAGTCATCAATCATTAATGGATTCATGAGAGATATATCACATATACTTTTATAATTTTATGCATTGGAATTAACCATATTAGTTATATGTTAATCTAAAAAATAAATTGATTAATTACAGTGAAGATTATAGAGAGGATTGAGAAAATTACCAACAAATTAGTTTGTGTAAAAGGGTGTCATGACTTTCATATTTCTTAGAGGATAAAATGGGATTTATGATGGAAAAATTGAGTTAAATATTCAATTTTTTATAGTTAAATAAATTTCCAAAAGTTATGGAATCATAGATAATTAATGAAACTAATGTCTTTATTCTATCCATTTTAAGAAATTTTAGGTCACTAAAAATACATTGATGATTTTTATGTAATATATTCTTTTTTCATGTTTTATTTAAAATTTATTCATTTAATTATATAATTTAGTATGTACATAAATTCTCAAATCAGTACTTATATTGAATTTTGAGATCTAGACTCTTAATTTATTGTAAAATTTAATTGAAATTGATCATAATGAATTTAAAATACATGTAAAATTAAATAAATTTATTATAAAATTAGTTTTAATATTTTAAGTCAATGATTACATTATTTTAAATATAGGTAAACATTAATTTTAATTAATATTTATACTTTAATCAGTCATAAATTTGTATAAAAAATTTCTCTTTCCAATAAAGATCCTATATTTTTTCCTATAAAACATTGATCACCTTTGATAGTTCATAATGATCAAATTATTTTCATAGAGTTGTTTTTACAAGAGGTATAAAATACCCTTTTAAGGACAGGGTAATAAATAATTTTCCAATATTTATGATTATAATATTATGAATTGAAATTTTACAGTTTCATTTTTAATTATAACAAATAAAGTATTTTTTTAAAACAATTTACCCAATTAATTAATTTTTAAGGACCAATGTTATATATTCATTATATTATTTGTGACTATGAGTCAATTGATCTAGAGATATTAGAAATTTTTTTCAATTATAATATAATATTTTAGTAAACTAATAAAAACTTTTATTTGGGGACATGGGAACTATAGAAAAATAAATATTTCACAAAACAGAAATACTATTTCCATTCATTAAATTCATTTATATAATTTGAAACCATATATTTTAGATATTAATCAATAAGTGTAATGTTTAATTTTCATTTTTTCATTTGGAAATATTCATTTTATTAATATCCAATTTATGTATGTATGTACATGGAATTTTCCTATTTTTATAAAACGTCTCATTTCTTACAATATCCCTTCATTTGAAAATTTTATCCATGATATTTACTATATTTCTAATATAAATTATTATTAGGTGTATTTATATTTCATAGTATTTGAAGGTTTTTATAGTACTTTTAAGATCTTCTATTACTACATAACACCTTAACTAGTTTTATTTCCAAATATCACAATAAGTGTTATCTCGATTATAATTTTTAGTCTAAATCATTATTATACATTATTTCATATTTAAATTTACACTATTTTTATTAGTAATAGATATATGGTTGAACATTTATATCTATTTATGAAATATTTATAAGGAATCATGCTATTATAAAATGTTATTTAGAATGTAAAATTAATATTCCACATCCCCTATATAACTCAATATTCTAAAAGGAATAATATACCATGGTATTGGCCACCACTAATTTTTAAACCAGACAACACCCTTCCATGGGTATATCCATTGGATGGAATGGTTACCCAATTATAAAATTATTTCCTTTCATAAAAACATGTAGAGAATTATATACATAAAAAGGATTTTATTTATGTTATGATAGATAGATTTTATTTTCTTCATTTCAACAACATAAATTCCAAAATCTAGTATATATATTTCTTTTAAATCAATCAATCATGTCAATGTTTTATATATTTTTACATTTAATTATTTATAATTCAATATTTCATTGATTTATTAATAATAATTATATGATAATTATGCAACTGAATTGTTCCTGTGATAAAATCATAAAAATTCATGTTAGAATGACCAAAAAATAACATATTATATAAATAGTACATTTGTATATAATGTTAATTTTTAAATTAATGTAGGAGAAAATTAATTCCATGGTATTTATTTATATTTGATTACTATTCAAAATTATTTAATTGATCCATATTTCATAATAATATATAGTTGATAATGGTACAATATAGAAACTATACATAAGAGTTATATAAAATATTAAAATAGTATTGATAACATAATTATAGATTAATTTACATAGGTAATATTTTTGGACTAAAAACTAAAATTTTTCCATAATTTTCAATATGATGCATTATATAGGAAATTAAGATATATCATGTAACATTATAATCTTTTTGGAAAATTTGAACTTTTATATAAAAAATTTCATCAATTATGTAACAAGCATTCTATATAGAAATATTGATATATAAACACAGATTATATATATATATATAAGAACATATTATTTTTATTTAACAATATAAATCTAAAACATATTTTAGGGAGAACATTATATGGATCCATCAAGTGTCCTTCTAGATTAATAGCATTGAAATAATACGACATAGAGAAATTTTGTAGACAAGAAATATAGTATCTATGATATGAAAATTGAATCCACCCACGAATTAATGGAATATTTAGATCATTATTTTATCATTGATGAAAATTATAATTCTCGAATGGTTAAATGTGTCTGTCATTATAGTTCAAAATTATATTTAACGTAAATTATCTTGATTCTTGTAGTATTTTCCTATTAGAGAACTAGGTTTCACTAGAATGGATAATTATGATATATATATTTAAACATTTCATTTTTTATGTTATTTAAAATGAAATTTGTTTGAACATGATTCATATTTTTTAGAAGGTTATTCCCCATTAACCATGTTCACTTATCTCGAGATAGGGTTTTCTCATGTTTTGGTGATCCCTTCTCCTCTTGTCTCTTTCTCCCAAGCCTCACAATTTTTATCTTCTATAAATAGTTTTAGTACACTAATACACCTTCATTATATCTGGGGGTGAATATTTTTTCATCATTACATGATATTACCATTTCTTACATTACTAATCTAAAATAAAATTTCTACCTCATTGTGTACCCACTTATTCTATAACATCCCACCCTCACCCACTGGATTCAGAAGTGATAGTGGGTGGTATGGGCCTTAAGTGATAACCCCATGACACCAAAAGATAAAAATAAATTCTAACGACCTATGTAAAATTTAGTGGATGATTTCCCCTTTGAAATCTATATATCAAAACCTATATTACAATATCCAAATAAACCTATATATGATGAATGAATACAAAATAGAAATAAACATAACCAAATCCAACCATATCATAGTACAAGAAGAAACCAAGTGACATAACCAAAGGAATGAATAGGAAAAAAACCCAAGTACACCAAATACATCCATACAAAAACTCCAAAACTACTCATAGATCTAACTCAATAAGCCACACATTTAATCTCAATAATATTCCTTAATTAAAAGTTATAAAATTTCCTTGTGCATTTATAGATGAAATATTGAAATACAGAACCATTCCCAAGTTGGTGGGTGAGTCTAAACTTAGTAGGATTTCCCAAATGACATCCCAAAACATTTCACAAAGAAAAACCTTGTAATCACACATATATAAAACAATTTAAAACAAATAAAACATTTTTATCAAAGCTAGACTTGTTTTCCATGGAAACAAATTAAAAAATTCATTTAAAACCTTTCTCCATTTCATTTATGTTACCAATTACATGATTTTGACATCCACACATAAATAAGAAGGTGATAGATCCATACTCCTGAGTAGTCTCTCTTTGATCTACCATGTCTTCAAAACGTAACCAATAATATGCGCCATAATGGTAAACGACCCTTCCATTGGGTCCTGTTGACTTCAGATTAACCCTAACTGATAATATCTGACAATATCTATGCCAACAAATTTCACATTAAATATTTTTTTAATTAAATAATTTCAACATCCAATGTCCATTTATAAAACAAAAATTACAATTTTAAAATTATCATCAAATATGATTTTCCAAAGACCATATTATTTCCATGATTTTGTAAAACCATCTCTAAAGATATTATCATTAATATTCTCATAAAACCAAAAAATAAATTAAAACCCCATTATTAAAAGAGAATCAATCATGTTCCTAATATAGTGTAGCTGAGGAGAATCTAACTACCTAACAAAAATCAGGGATATTGAATAATAACTCTATAATCCTATATATTTGGTCTTGAATATCCTATACATTTATTTATCAAACCATAAAACATTAAAATTCTCATTAAGGATCATGAATCTATCCACATAGGGTTAGATCTATGGATTTGGGAAAGATATAGAGAAGATATCATAGAAGAAAAGTCATGAATAGATGTTTCGAGATGAATCTCTATCTTAAAAGATATTTGAATCGCTTGAAACATTCTACCAGATATAAGAGAATGACCGTTCAATCCTTGATATGAAAATAAATTTGTGATTTATTAATTATAACACCCCGAGATTTTATGAAAAATATTTTTTTTAATTTTATTGATGTCTTGTGTTGTACACTACAATAAATGAGTCTTGCACAACACACAACCCTAACTTGGCTGCATTACACGCAATCGAGACCTTCCTTGATAGCTTGCGTCATACGCAATACCGAGTTTCACTAAACAACCATATGCTATTAAAAATATTATTAAAACTAGCCGTTATGAATAGTAATAAACACTTTTCGAAATTTTGTAAATTTCATTTTTCAAAATGGACTTTTTTTTGGATTCGGAATATCGAAATTGGCCTAAGGTGAAATTTTGGTATTTTTCTGGAAACTTTCAATTAATGATGAATAGTGAAAACCCTGGGTTACTATTTAAAAACCGAATTTTTATTTAAATAATTTTTTATATTATTTAAATTTGTTTAAGGTCAAAATTGATATATAATACCTATATAAGTTCAATTTAATTCATTGGAGTAATTTTATAACAATTTTAGATATATAAAAAGTTTATTGAACTTTTCACCGCCTTTTACCCACCTCCTAAGAGAATTTGCAAATTTACAAAAAACATAATTTTACCGCTTCTGTGAATGGAATTTCAAAAATCTTAGAGACATGGTTGATTTCAGTAAGTAAAATGTGGTTTAATGAGATGAAAATAATTTTTGGTGAATAGTAACTTTTTACTTTTATTTACCACGGTTAAAAGTAAATAGGGTAATTAAGGGTAAAAATGATATTATTATTACTCTAAAACATGTCCTAATTCTATTGGAGAAGTGTAATTCGACCAAAACCAACTTTAGGAATAAAATATAACCATTTAGTCCCACTTGGATTAGATTAGGACAGTTATTATTAATTTATTTAAAGAAGGGTTAAAATAGTTAAAATCAATGTTTAATAAGTAAATAATTTTTAATATAGGGTTATACATAAGATAAATTAGAATATAATTATTCATTATAAATATAAAAAGATTTCATACATAATGGTATTTTATTCATAATTTTTAGACATTATATAATTTATTTATTTATAACACAAAGATGATGCAGTAATTATCTTATTAATGAAATATTGACATAATTGATATTATAAATACCCAAATAAATGTAATTTGAGAATTTTTATGAATTCCAGTAATTTTAATAGGTTAATATGACATGTTAGTATTGATTTAATTAACATTTTTCGAACTAATCATTCTTTTATGATTTTCACAAAAATCAATTACTAAATAGTGTCAAAATTGGCAAAAAATAATTTTTAAAACAAATATTATATTATTAATTGTTTTTTTATTCATAAATATCTAAGGTTAGGCCAAATGACTTATATAAGGTTATATATATTAATAATAAAAAAATTGAGGTTCTTTGGGCTTGTTATATTATGTTTATTAACCTTATAGTGTAAGAACACAAAAAGACACGGTAAAAGTAAAATTATCTAAATTGAAGTTAAATCTATATGATAAGGTTAAAATAGTAAACTAAACTTGTCAAAATTCTATTGGATGAGATTATTTCGACCCATCCCCACCTTAGCTTCGAAATAAATCAATTTGGAGCTATTTAAAACCGAATTTGGCTTTATAATAAAATAATATGTTTTGTTTTTCCAAAGGTGCCCCTCTCCTCCCTTATAAAAGGGCACCTCCTCCCTCTCTTCGTCCCACCACATTGATCCTTCAAGATCAGCCAAACCCTACCAATTTCTCCTCTCCACTTCTCTGGAAACATCCTAGACGTCCTAGTCTTCTTAAAAGACCAATTTTAGTTCCCTAAAAGGAGGTCTCAAAGAAGCGCTTCAAAGAAGAGGTAATGTCTGATACCGATTTTTTCAACTTTATTTTTTATTCCACTTCTTCTTATTTAGTTGTTTCATTATGAATTAATAACATCAGTATCACTAATATACTGATATGTTATTATAAGTATGAAACAACCCTATTTCACCATATATCCATCCTACGGAAAATGAAATCACCGCGCGTGCGTACGTACGGAATACCGTCTCAATGCCGTGGTGTAATCTATTTTCCACCACCACCTTACTTGGATGGGTATAATGCTGTAAATAAATACTATATACAATTATTGTAAATTGATATTGATTCTGAAATAGTATACATACACTCCAATACAATTCCATGATCATGGGAATGATATCATCGATCGTGCGTACATACGGACTACCGTCTCCACGACGCGATGAGATTCATTCTCCATGTTAACCATTCATGAATGATTATAAAGTATATATAATAAGTAATCATGAAATACATGAAATAATAATAATACTGGATTTATGTGTATATATATGTATGCCATCTACTTAATTTCATTCAATTCAATAAGGAAACGAAAACAGTGTTCATGCGTACGTACAACCTACCGTCTCCATGAACGGTGTATTTCATTTCATTTAATCGATCTATCATATATATATGTATATACTGAAATATATATTATATGTAAATCATGTTTTACATTCTGGAATTATATAAATCAGGATATAAGTAATAATATCAAGAACAACAAGTCCAAACACGTACGATAAATAAAACGATTTAACCCAAAACGCTGCTTTAACATGGTACTTACAGAAGAACGGGTAATATAAAGTCATAAGTGAACCATATATGATATCATAACAATTAATATGATTCTTTAATAAGTAAATGACATTATTTAAATCATTATACATGAGGTTTGGAAACGTACGAAGCATATCGGACCTAAGGTAAGGGATAATTTTGCAAATCTCATTTTTATCCGAGATTCCTTATTTGTAAGTATTTACTGGGGTTTTTGCAATCGTCCATGTCCATGTTTTATAAAAGTTTTTTCATGTATTTTTAAAGTCCTTTTTAACCATTTTTTACTTTTACTACATGGTATGTAAGGAATTTTTTTTTACCATACAAGGTACTTTTTGACTTTTCTGACAAAAGTACGAGGAGAATGTTATTTTTATCTTTTATGGCATGAATAGATTTTTACGATTTTATAATGCTGTATTTTCATAAAGATTAATCTAAAATATTTCGTGAAGATTTTCAAAAAAATTAATTTCTATTAAAATTTCAAGGAATTTTTTGAAAATAAAATTATTTTGAAGAAGAAAGGATTTTTTCCTGAAGAATTCATTTCAAATGTTTTATCAAAACCATTTTCCATCTAAGATAACATTATTTCATTTGTGTATGTTTCCAGTATAATGTCTCTATGATTTACATGGTTTCTATATTCTTATTATGAAATGTCCATTTCTTTTATATGGATTATGTGATGATGGGATGACGTTTATGAAACCCATTTTATTCTTTGGGTTATTATGAATGATGTATGTTTATTTTGTGGCACAAGTAAGAATGATTTCATTATGAGATTTGTGGGACCTATATCTCCCTACAATGCATTGGGTAATGATTTATATATCATGAGATAGACATGGATGTAATGGTAACTTAATTTGGTTCAGTGTTACCGGACTGAAACGTGGATTGAACTCGATTCAAAAAGAGACTTTGTCCACTAAGATGGTCTTGACAGCAATGCCTTGGATACTGTGGAAATCATAACATGTGCTTAATGTTTGCTACAATTACATGTTTTATTCCCATTATATTTTATCATGATTGATGTTATCTTATGATATATGCCTTACGTACTTCCAAGATTCATGTCTTTGCTCAAGATTTAGATGTTTAGATTTTATGTTCACGTTTTTGCATTCAAATGTTTATGGATTTTTTTATGTTCTCTATGTTTACTCTTACTGAGCATTTGAGCTCACCCCTTTTATGTTTTCTTTTCCCCAAGATATAAAGAAAGGTTTTAGGTATGAAAAAAAGGGGATGATCTTTATGGGAGATGTTGAAGATCTTTCACCATGATTGGAATATTATATTATGAGTTTCCAAAGACACTAAACTATTACGGTACTTGTGTGTCTATTTTTGTTATATACTAAGTATTATGAAAAAGTAATGTAATGTCTATGTACGTCAAGATTCAGGTCTCTACAGTTGGTATCATAGGAAAGGATTAGTCAACCTTTGGAAACTAGGATTTGAAAATGTTAGTGAGATCCCTAGAGATATTTCTAAGGTATGTCTAGGGATGTCCGTAAGGATAAGTATACGTATAGGATATAGTCCTAGAACTATGGTAACAATATTAGAATTTAACCTAAGATGTTAGATATTAATGGTACTCCCCCTTTATTATGTTGTTTTCTCTAGCATGATTTTTACCTCTCACACTATTCTTTTTGGGTTTTAGATTATGGCTGGAACCCGAAGGAACCGTGTTGATCAATGTAATGGAAAATGCAATGATTATCCTCCTGAACAAACCAATTTTATGGGAGATGGAGTGAAAAACCTTATTTCTATACTTACACAAGCTGTGAATCATCTTGGACTTCCAAATGATCAGAGAAGGGAACAATATTCTATTGAGTCTTTCATGAGGAAACGTCCACCTTCTTTCAGTGGGTCTTATGATCCACTTGTTGCTAAACAATGGATCAGTACCACTAAAAATATATTTTCAGTTCTTCAATGTTCTGAACATGATAAAGTCATCTTAGCAGTATATCGTTTAGAAGGTGAAGCTGATCAATGGTGGAATCCTATCAAGAATATGAGGCCAAGAGATGAAATTGAGTCCATTGAATGATACGAGTTCAAGAACTTATTTTTCAATAAGTACTTCCCTCGTATTCTTCGAACAAAGATGGAGAAGGCATTTCATGAACTAAAGAAAAAGGATGATGAATCTGTTGGTATATATGAAACAAATTTTACAAGGCTTGCAAGGTATGCATCTGGCTTTATCATCCAACCTGAATGTAAAATTGATCGATTCTTTAGTGGCTTAAAACAAAATCTTCGAAGGGCATTAGCTATAAGAGACTTCAGTAGCTATGAAGAAATTGTGCGTTGTGCTATCAAGGTAGAACTGGATGTTGGTGTAACATATCCATCTTATGGTTTGGACAAGAAACGAAAGATGGAGTTCAAGGATAAATCTCATAACAATGGTGAAAAGAGTATGAATGTTTCTTTATGCTCAAAGTGTGGAAATGGTCATGGTGGAGATTGCCTAAAAGGTACTAGAAAATGTTTTAAGTGTGGAAAAGAAGGTCATCAAGCAGTTTATTGTCGAAGTAATGGGAAAAAGGTTGCTAATTATTTTAATAGAGAAAAGACTACAGAGAACTCTCCACCAACACTTCAATGCTTCAAGTGCAAGGAAATTGGGCATTATGCTAATAAATTCCCTAATCCAAGGGTTAGTGATGATCGACATGAGAAACCACTTAAAGAAAAGGACAAAGGGAAGTCACATGCGATCACTATTGGCGATGTTGAATATCAAAACGATGTGGTGGAATGATTAAGTGTTTATGTAATGGGATTCCAAAATAATGTTGTATATAGTATCGTGGAATATTGGAATATTTATGTATTGATCTATTGTGGTTTTCAATAATTTTATGGTATCTGTAACGATGGAAAGTGATTGAGATATTTTTGGAAAGAAGATGAAATGCGCATAATGAAGGGATAAGGAGAAAATAATATGATAGTAATCATGAGCTCATGACTAAAATAAGGACAAAGTGATATCATGGTTTGATTATATAGATTTTTTTGGGATATTTGTATGTGGAAAGAGTTACCTTTTGAAAGTATTCATGTTTTCACTTAGGTTCTATGGTAATTTATGTTTCAAGAGAATATATGACTAAGGTATTCATGTGTTTGGAATATAACCAACAATATATATCTTATGATATATGTGGGATAAATAATTGTATTCACATTCTTGGTAGATAACCTTTCTAGTAATTGTTTTCTTTATACTATGAGCTTGGACCGATGTATTTTAGATAATCCTAACGATTAAAATAAATTATGTTAGACATAAGAGAGTATTGTTTAAGGATAGAACTTTTTTTATATTATTGATGGGATGTTATAGTAATGTAGTTTTAGAAAAAGGAAAACCTACGGGATGGGCGACAACCCATTTCTTCGGACAAGGCTGTGTGAATTGAACCCACAACCGAAGTGTGACTGGCCTTTATCGCCTACCACTGGCCTACAGGAAGTGCCTGGTTAGTAGAAACTGGTTTTATTTTATTAACCGGTATGATATATGAAGTATAAGTTCATTTTTGGAACCATATACGATTAATCTAACCATAATATGGACTTATTACTTTTGCTAACCTTTTGTTTGAAACAGATGGAATGACCCATCATTCTATCAGATGATCAGCTATCACATCACGAATAACGAATTCAACTTCATTTATTTAAGGGATGAAGTGGAAATTGTTCAATTCTCGAACAACAGTGAAATTGTACCAAAATCATGTAAGTATTTCTTTTAATTGATCAACTTTAGGGAAATGATCGTGAAAACCAAAAAATGTCATCCTAGTTCCCTTATATCCGATTAATCAGATGGTACATTAGATCATCACAAATCTATGGCTTTGTGATTGTTGGATTTTTCATAGCCATGTTCTCTACCACTCTCCATCAGAACATGATGGTTAGGTTTTTCTTCCATATCCATATTTTCACCTATGTTCTCCTATGTGGAAACCCAGTGATTAGTTAATTTGGGTAACTGTTATGTTTCATACTTTTGTTTTTAAATATTGGTTTTGGTATTCCTTTTTACGATGTGGGTTTCTATTAAATAAACTTTCGAGTAGAAAACCATTTATAACCCTAACGAATTTCGAGGGCGAAATTCATTTTAAGGGGGGTAGAATGTAACACCCCGAGATTTTATGAAAAATATTCTTTTTAATTTTATTGATGTCTTGTGTTGTACGCTACAAAAAAAGAGTCTTTCACAACACAAAACCCTAACTTGGCTGCATTACACGCAATCATGACCTTCCTTGATAGCTTGCGTCGTACGCAATACCGAGTTTCACTAAACAACGATGTACTATTAAAATATTATTAAAACTAGCCGTTATGAATAGTAATAACCACCTTTTGAAATTTTGTAAATTTTATTTTTCAAAATGGACTTCGTTTTTGGATTTAGAATATCGAAATTAGCCTAGGGTGAATGTTTGGTATTTTTCTGGAAACTTTCAATTTTTGATAAATAGTGAAAACACTGGGTTACTATTTAAAAACCGACTTTTTATTTAAATAATTATTTATTGTATTTAAATTTATTTAAGGTCAAAATTGATACATAATACCTATATAAGTTCAATTTAATTCATTGGAGTAATGTTATAATAATTTTAAATACATAAAAATTTTATTGAACTTTTCACCGTCTTTTACCCACCTCCTAGGAGAATTTGAAAATTTACATAAAACTTAATTTTACCACTTCTGTGAGTGGAATTTCAAAAATCTGAGAGACATAGTTTATTTCAGTAAGTAAAATGTGGTTCAATGAGAGAAAATATTTTTTGGTGAATAGTAACTTTTTTACTTTTATTTACCACGGTTAAAAGTAAATAGGGTAATTAAGGGTAAAAATGATATTATTATTACACTAACACATGTCCTAATTCTATTGGATAAGTTTAATTCGACCAAAAACAACCTTAGGAATAAAATATGACCATTTAGGCCCACTTTAATTAGATTAGAACATTTATTATTAAATTATTTAAAGAAAGGTTAAAATAGTTAAAATCAATGTTTAATAAGTAAATAATTTTTAATATAGGGTTATACATAAGATAAAATAGACTATATATATTCATTAGAAATATAAAAATATTTCCCACATAATGGTATTTTATTTTTAATTTTTAGACATTAAATAATTTAATTTATTTATGACACAAAGATGATGCAGTAATTATCTTATTAATGAAATATTGACATAATTGATGTTATAAATACCCAAATAAATGTAATTTGAGACTTTTTATGAATTACACAAATTTTATAGGTTAATATGACATGTTAGTATTGATTTAATTAACTTTTTTCGAACTAATCATTATTATATTATTTTTTCAAAAATCAATTACTAAATAGTGTCAAAATTGACATAAAATAGTTATTAAAACAAATATTATATTATTAATTGTTATTTTATTCCTAAAAATCTAAGGTTCAGCAAAATGACTTAGATAAGGTTATATATATTAATAATAAACAACTTGGGGTTCTTTTGCCTTGTTATAGTATGTTTATTAACCTTATAGTGTAAAAACACAAAAAGACACGGTAAAAGTAAAATTATCTAAATTAAAGTTAAATCTAAATTATAAGGTTAAAATAGTAAACTAAACTTGTCCGAATTATATTGGATGAGAGTATTTAGACCCATCCCCACCTTAGTTTCAAAATAAATCAATTTGGAGATATTTAAAACCGAATATGGATTTATAATAAAATAATATTTTTAGTTTTTCCAAAGGTGCCCCTCTCCTCCCTTATAAAAGGGAACCTCCTCACTATCTTCCTCACACCATATTGAGCCTTCAATCTCGGCCAAACCCTGCCAATTTCTCCTCTACACTTTCCTAGACACATCCTAGAGGTCCCGTTCTTCTTCAAAGACCAATTTTAGTGCCCTGAAAAGAGGTCTCAAAGAAGCGCTTCAAAGAAGAGGTAATGTCCGTTACCGATTCTTTCAACTTAATTTCTTCTTCCACTTCTTCTTATTTAGTTGTTTCATTATGAATTAATAACATCAGTATCACTCATATACTGATATTTTATTATAAGTATGAAACAACCCTATTTCACCATATATCCATCCTACGGAAAACGAAATCAACGCGCGTGCGTACATACGGAATACCATCTCCACGCTGTGGTGTAATCTATTTTCCACCACCATCTTACATAGATGGGTATAATGGTGTAAATAAAAACTATATAAAATTATTTTAAATTGATATTGATTCTGAAATAGTATACATACATTCCAATACAATTCCATGATCATGGGAATGATATCACCGCACGTGCGTACGTACAGACTACCGTCTCCACGACGCGATGAGAATCATTCTCCATATTAACCATTCATGAATGATTATAAAGTATATATAATAAGTAATCATGAAATATATGACATAATAATAATACTCGATTTATGTGTATATATATTTATGTCATCTACTTAATTTCATTCATTTCAATAAGGAAACGAAAACAGCATTCATGCGTACGTACGGCCTACCATCTCCATGAACGGTGTATTTCATTTCATTTAATAGATCTATCATATATATATGTATATACTGAAATATATATTATATTTAAATCATGTTTTACATTTTGGAATTAATTAAATTAGGATATAAGTAATAATATCAAGAACAACAAGTCCAAAAACGTACGATAAATAAAACGATTTAACCCAAAACACTGCTTTAACATGGAACTTACAAAAGAACGGGTAATATAAAGTCATAAGTGAACCATATATGATATCATGGCAATTAATATGATTATTTAATAATTCAATGACATTATTTAAATCATTATACAGGAGTTTTGGAAACAAACGAAGCATATCAGACCGAAGGTAAGGTATAATTTTGAAAATCTCATTTTTATCCGAGATTGCTTATTTGTAAGTATTTATTGGGGTTATTGCAATTTTCCATGTCCATGTTTTATAAAAGTTTTTTCATGTATGTTTAAATTCCCTTTTAAGAATTTTTGACTTTTACTATATGGTATGTAAGGAATCATTTATTTACCATACAAGGTACTTTTTTACTTTTCCGACAAAAGTACGATGATAATGTTATTTCTAACTTATACGGCATGAATGGATTTTTATGGTTTCATAATGCCTTATTTTCATAAAGATTAATCTACAATATTTCATGACCATTTTCAAAAAAATTATTTTCTTTTAAAATTTCATTGTATTTTGTGAAAAGAAAATTATTTTGAAGAAGAAAGGGTATTTTCCTCAAGAATTCATTTCAAATGTTTTATCAAAACCATTTTCCATCTAAGATGACATTATTTCATATGTGCATGTTTCAAGTATAATGTCTCTATGATTTACATGGTTTCTCTATTCTTATTATGCAATGTCCATTTCTTTTATATGGATTATGTGATGATGGGTTGATGTTTATGAAACCCATTTTATTTGTTGGGTTATTATGAATGATGTATGTTTATTTTGTGGCTCAAGTAAGAATGATTTCATTATGAGATGGGTGGGACCTATATCTCCCTAAAATGCATTGGGTAAAGATTTATATCTCATGAGATAGACATGGCTGGAATGGTAAGTTAATCTGGTTCAGTGTTACAGGACTGAAACGAGGATTGAACTCGATTCAAAAAGGGACTTTTTCCACTAAGATGGTCTTGGCAGCAATGCCTTGGCTACTAAGGAAATCATAACATGTGCTTAATGGTTTCCACAATTACATGTTTTATTCCCATGCTATTTTATCGTGATTGATGTTCCCTTATGATATATTCCTTACTTACTCCCAAGATTCATGTCTTTTCTCAAGATTTTGATGTTTAGATTGTATGTTCAAGTTTTTTCATTCAAATGTTTATGGATTGTTTTATGTTCTCTATGTTTAACCTTATTGAGCATTTGATCTCACCCCTTTTATGTTTTCTTTTCCCCAGGATATAAAGAATGGTTTTAGGTAAGAAAAAAAGGGGAAGATCTTTATGGGAGATGTTGAAGATCTTTCACCATGATTAGAAGATTATATTCCGAGTTTCCAAATACACTAAACTATTACAGTCCTTGTGTGTCTGTTTTTGTTATGTACTAAGTATTCCACAAAATTAATGTAATGTCCATGTACGTCAAGATTCGGGTCTCTACATTAATATTATTTAATTAAAACCGGTCTGAGTAATTAATTATAATTATATCAAAAAAATAAAAAACTACGTTCTTTATGGTTCATGGTTAGGGTGAATGGTTAGTCAAACCGCAACCAAACCATTCATGAGTTACATCCTCAATTTAAATAGTCTCACGTGGTTTTTCCAAATCCTCATTACATTGTTAGTGAAATTATTTTCTAAATATGCATAAGATAATGTCTTGATGATTTTAAGCCTGCATGGCTTCTCCTGATCACCTAGCTGGTTTTTGAAAACTATGTACCCAATGTGTGAAGATACTATCAATAATACCCTAATCCACATAGTTCCCTAGATGGGTTGAATGTTTTTTACTAATCATTCTTAAATTTTGGACCTCTATAAAATCCCCTAATGGGGAACTTACTTGGCCATATGAACAATTGTACTTTTAACTCTTCCATATGATCCTTCAATTATCCTAATTAGTTTGGTTTCGTCCTATAATATTGAGGCTAAATAATATTTCCTTAGTAATAGATCAATCATAAAATCTACTTCTCTTTTGGGTGGAAACCTCAAGAAATTTTGAGGAATAACTTTGATAAACTGGTCCATGAGCATGGAAAATCTTTATCCCTGATATCATCTACCAATGATAAGGTAAGCACTACCATAAAATAAGGTATAGTTATAACAAACCATACCAAATACAATAACCAAAAACTTGTTCAATATAATTTCCCTTCTTATGATTATATTATATTGTTAAAAGATTAAGCATCACTTAGAGAATCTATAAAATGTAACTATCAAAAATGAATAATGATACATCAGTCAGTGGGAAAAAAATATAAATATTATAGAAACATAATAAATAGAAACTAATATAATATGAATTAGAAAATATAGATATGATCGATCCCCTATAATGACCGCACTAATGAAAAAATTTGCAGAAAGAAAACATATTGTTAACAATAAAATATTAATTTTAAAGATGAATGTATATATAATGGTTGAATATAATAGAAATGAATGATTAATGGAATAATCTGTATATATAATAAGTATTAAACCCATAAAACAATTAAAAATCGGACTTTCATGATATTAACCATACCATTTGATTAGTAATCTGACTTTTTGGAATAAAAATCTAGGCGACAGAATAGTATCCTCGCCTATTAAAGTATAAACAAAATTTAGACATCTTATAAATGGAAATATGAAATATTTATATCATTATATAATTAAATAAATGTTTTTAAAATGATAAATTATGTTTCATTATGTTTGTACGACATAAATATTTATTTAAAATTTCATAATTAATATAATTATTGAAAAGAATGTATTTTTTTATAAAATAATGTTTTAAATTAATATATTATTACTATTATAATATAATTTTATGAGACGTTAATAAATTTTTCAATGTATCATAAAATAATTTAAAATATTCAAATTGATATTTTTTAAACAAATGATGATTTTATTCAAAAATTGAATTTCACATATTTAGAGATTTTTTTTCAAAAACTAGTGTCAGTTTTTTAATCTACATGTCCAAAAATGATTTGGATGAATTTTTTGGATTTTTATAAAATAGTTTAATTTTTGGAGAAGGGTGAAATTTTGTAGTTTACAATACTTAACAAATATAAGAATTATTGTGTGATTGATGAATTATAGATGTGGTATGAATTTCTTTTCCAAACTGTCCTGAACTATTCACTGTATTTATCTATAGTAATAAATAATATTTATAGTCTTGCTCCATAATAATAAACAAATGATTAAAATAATCACTAACACCCCTCTATTTCCACTATAAATAAAACCCCTAATCCTCAAACCTCAAAATCTGTTAAGATTGAATAAATTTTACCAAATTTCTTTAATAATCCTCACCAACATGTTTAGGATATTTTTGTCTCAAAAAAAATACAAAACTAATGTTTATTAAGGATGTTCCTAGATAGAAAATATATAATATGTATAATCCTCCTTCTTTCTTTTTTCATTTCATTAATTTTATTATCCTCCTCTCACCTCACATATTTAAACAATCATGATAACTTTTGTATCATTTATATACTAGGATGTTTCTATGTTAGTGAAATATCCATCATCGAACCACTTATATTCTTTGTTTAATGTAAAAATGAAAATATCTTATGTGATGTTTCGATTCACCGACTTCATGGATAATGAGTTTTCATTTTCCATTACAACCATCAAGGATACTAATAAAACCATTATTAGGGTTTGATAATATTGAAATATGTATATTTTATCTTCGTTCATGTTCTGTTATGAATATATATATATATATACATTATTTATATATTCACAACATTTAATAATAAAACAAACATGTTCGTGATGATCGAAAACCCACCAAAATAAACTAAACGTTTATCATTAACATTCTATCACATGAATCTTCTTAATTTGAGAAATAAAATTTATATATGGGACCATTTAATTTTTTTAGGTTAATTAATATCATATAATTAATCTTCCAGAGTTTTTCTTCTATTTTAAAATAACTCCCACAGTTAAACTAAAAGGAATGGTCATAAAATCATTAAACATATACTCATACAACGAAACAAATTAACCATTATACCTCATCAAAATTTCCATAGATGAACTTAATATCATCATAATAAATCTAATATATGTATAATAGGATCTAAATTGGTTAATAAATGGATCTAATTTGAATATCCATGATTTTATGTTCAAGGGCAGAACACATTTAGACATAAGAAAATGGATCCCTTTAAACCACCATTTTTCATTCGGGTTACACAATTTCTCTCATTAAACCAATTGATTTATTCATTATTCTTATTTAAATATTATTATGTTAGAATTATATATTCCAAAATTATGTATCTAGATAAATTCATTCTTTTTTATGGGGAATTAAATATTTTAAAAGGTTCTCTTCTCAATTCCTCTAAATAAGCGAGCCCCATTAAAGGGAACTTTCATATTTCGTAACCATTTTCCTATACACTACATAACTTATTTTCATACATTATGTTTATATAATTACTAATTTAATAATGAAAAACTATCATAGTTCATTTTTCGTTTTATAGGAGAAATTATGTAGTTGACTTATTTAAATACTCTTTTATATTTTCCCTTAACTACACTAAAGTAGGTTATTTATAATGATTATTAAACACACATTTTACACATTTTCACCTCATTTAGATATAATTTATCATTATATATTCCTATTTTCCCTTATTAATGGACATTTTTTATTTCAATCTATTCTCTTAGGTTAGAATTTTGACATTCCCTTTGGTTATGCGTTATTATATGAGTATGATAGCCATTTATTTCCATGGGTAACCCTTAACTGTATTAATTATATTTTATTCTTTATATGTCACATATATGCATGAAAATTTAATTATGGGTGTGCCCATATATCTCTCTGATTCCTTCCATAATTTTTAATCCCATGAGACTCTATGTATGGGATTATAGAATAAACATAATCTGTTATGGGGCATTGTCCACCGTGTGATATAGTCTTGGAAGTTAGTCTTGACTCAAGTTTACGTAGTTCTTGAGGTTTCGTGCACATTCCTATGTTACCATGGTAAAATTATTTCAGATTCTTTGTTCTAGGATTCCATAAAATTATTCATGTTCCATACCTTTTATCATGTAATGCTTTTAAACTCATGTGTTATGTTATATTCATATGCTTATTCTCTTGCGGAGGTTTTTAGCTCATCCCTTTTGTCAATATAATTCTCCAAGTTATCTTATGTAGTTTTAGGAGATTGAATGGAGTTTGGATCTCATAATTGAAATTATTTTATAATTTTATTTCATGATTTATGTTTTATATACCAAATCATACAATGAAACTAGAAATTTCTATTCTAGGTTTTTATTTGATGTTTAAATGTGCTTAAAATAATATAATAAAATTTTTAAAGGATAAGGTCAATATAAATGGTCTCATAGTATAGTATAGTTATTTTTTAAGATTAAGATATGAAAATTTCACTATTAAACCTAGGTAAAATTTAATTTTCATGGATAATCTATATTCAAACATAGGGGATCACAAGTCAAGATATAATTTTCATTTATATTTTTTTCCTTCTATGGTTAAAGTTTCATTTTTATATTCTTATTATCTAAGTATTCAATAACCCATTAATTGTAATTTATTTTTCATAGTTAATTTCTAGAAATAGGAGAACCCATTCCAACAGTCAATGTGACATGCAATTTGATGATTACCCAAATGAAATTCCAAATCTAATGGGAATATGAGCTCAAAACATAGTGGCACTACTAGATCAACTGGATCATGTTATGAATAATAACATGAATTATGTGGACCAAAATCCTTCTACAAAGAGATGGAAATTAGTTTTCAAATATATTCTAGGAAAATGCCTCATATATTAAATAGATCTTATAGACCACTTATCATGGAATAGGGGATTAAATATCTTTAGAAGATGATCTCTCTACCTTAATTATTAGATGAAGAGAATGTTGTGCTCGATGTAAATTTTTTTGATGTGGAATATGATCAGTGGTGGACACTAATCAAAATTACAAAGACTAAATAATATGTTGATTCCATTTAATTGATGAATTCGATAATATATTTTTCAATAAATATTTTTTCCAAACACCATGTCTTAAAATAGAGAGGGATTTTATTATACTAAAGAAGAAAGAAGATGAGTCTATCGATGTGTACAAGGATAAATATACATGGTTATCAAAATACGCTTCTAGATTGGTCATAAACATTGAAAGAAATATGGATTGATTATTTTTCAGATGAAATATAATTATTCGAAATGAATTAGCAATTATAGACTTCAACTGCTCTGAGAAGGCTTTCCCATATTCCCACAAGGTTAACATTGAGATTAGAGACTCTTTGTGGTATCATTTCCTCGGTGATAAAAAATAAGAAAATTAAGTTTAATCTGGGAGGATCAACAGATAAATCACATGAAGAAAATAGAACCAAACACCCCACTTGTAAAAAGTGGTGGATGAAGCGTCCTAAATACTACATACAGGAAATGAGGAGATTCCTCAAATGTGCAAGTGAGGGTTATCCGGTAATTATTACCAAGTGGATATGATGTATATGAAAAATTCATAAGATTAAATGAAGGTTCAGATAAAAAATTAGTTGAACTGTATTGTTTCAAATATAATTAATAGGGTAATTGTGAGAGTTGGCGCCCTAATCCAATGGTTGTCTTTGGAAACCCGAAACGAAAAAACTCCTTGGTCCAATAATGGAAAAATATTATCACTACTGATAAGGTTGATCTTAATAATTATGTGTTTATAGGTACTCTAGTTATTCATTAAATAATAGAGAACATACTTTTTATTCTATTTCTTCGCATTCATTAACATCATTCATTTTTAGCTAACCTATTCAAACTCCCCCTGAAAATATGAAAGTTTACTAATCTATTAGAACAACGAAAGGGGAAATTATTGCTGCCAAAGTATATAATTTATCCATGGTAAATTTTTTGTAGAATGAGTCTCCCAAAAAATATTTTCATACTCATTTTTGTGGAGTTTCATTATGTATATGTCATGGATTGGATATCATCATATAAATCCAACATCAACATTAAATAATGGGAGATCACCCTTCACAACATAAGGCATCCTCAAATTTTGTAAAAGTGAAAGAAGGATTATGGAACTACTTCAAAATTATCATCACAATTGTATATATTGTTTCCTTGTGATTAGGTATATCTAGATCAAATGATTAAGAAAGAATATAGGGCAATGGTCGAATACATTCCCTGTCACGAACCAGCACACATACCCTGGTAACCTGATAACAAATCCTATCCAAATATAGCCCAAATGGCATATATGATCCCCATGGTTTGGTTCCTACCACCAAGAATCATAAAAAATTAAATTGGGAACTACTTTTACACAAATATTGATGAGAAAATATAATCAAGATAGTATGCATAAAAAGAAAATTTCAATGGTAGAATTTTACTTGAAAAAAAGGTAAAACAACCCAATGTACAACAAAATTTACTAAATAATTTGATGTCAAACTACCCCAAGTCCAAACGGATGCAAAACTCCAAGTCCATGGATTAATAGATAGAGCCAACTCTATGAGTTGATTTACCCTTGCTCGAACCTTGAAGGAGATAATCTAAAAACACCTGAAGGTATATGTATTGTGTGAGATAAAAGCTCGGTAGGGTATCACCATGGATTCTATAATAGATGCTAATATAAACATAACCAAATAAATAATATCCATTTTCAAATAAATAGGTTTCGTATTTCAGAATAATATTTAACCAAATCATGCTTTAAAATTCAAGAGTATGAAATAATTTAGTAATTCATTATTCACATTTCAAAATGATAGAAATACATTCTAAAAAAAATCATTACACAAATAGATTAAAAGAAAAATTTTATATAAACTAATTTATATAAATCATAGAAAATATACAACAGCCTACAAAAAAGGAATATATTAATATTAAATACAAATAAAGGAGAAACATGGTCATATGACTAAATTTTTTGAATGGTCTAGGCTACAGGGACTCGGAATTCAAGGTGACATGGAAATATATACATACGTCCCTTTGAACATTGGCCAAAGATAACTCATCACCATTACCTAAGGGATGTGACATGGTGTATTTATGTTTTAGAATATCTTAAATTTTAATGTTTCTTCCAAATAACACACTAACTACCCAAGGATTTCGTGTTCTTGTTTAACAAATCAATTTTTGAAAAATCACTTTAAGACTGTTTAAAATACAATTCATCTCATTATCCATTTTAAATATTCAAATTTCCCATTTAAAACCTAAAAAGGGTTTCTAATAAAACAACACGACTTATTGCCAAGAAAAAACCAAATTATTTCTATCAAAACCATTTTAATCCATTTTCAAAAATTGGGATTATAAATTTATTCACAATTCAATTTCACAATACATTTTTAGAATTAAATTCAACAATATAATTTTTAAGAAATTCCATAAATTTTAAAATAAATGCCCAATTCAATTGAATTTTTATTTTTCACAATTTTCTATAAAATCATTTTCATCAATTAAATTAGAAAATTTAAATTTCATAAAATTTCCATAAAAACACAATAATTCAATGGAATTGGGTCTTTTCCCAATATGATGTAAAACCCCCATTTTTAAGCCCCAATTCAATTGAATCAGTCTTTACCATCAAAGAAACTGAATGAAAATTAATCAAATTTAAGAAATATCATTTAAGTAAAACCATTTAATTTTAACAAAACAATTTATTGTTAATAAAAGATGGGTATCATGGTGGGACTACCTACCTTGGGATCAACAGATCTCAAAATGCCAAACCCTAATCAGGATTAGGGAATAAACAATGTCAAAAATAGAATAAAAAAATAAAATCAAACCAATAATTAAGATACCAAAACAGAGGGAATTATATCCACAAAGTAATATAAGAATCCATTAAACCCTAGAAAAGTGAAGATAGATAACTTGATATATAGATTGAGATGAGGAAAATAACTAGGGGAAGACCGAACAATGTTACTATAGACAAAAATCACATCCAAGAGAGATCCAAGGGGCCAATAAATATTCTTGCAAGATCTAGGGACTGGATAAATTGTTTTGGGGTCAATTCGGTCCATCAGGGACCTGAAATGAGGTCCAAGAATTTTTTATAAAAAATTGATTAATTAAAAACATGTACACATGATTTTCTGGGGAAAGCCATATGGTTTGACAAACCATACTGACTAACTGTGTGTCTATTTTAAATTGTACACATTGTTTCTCATAATAAGGTGTATGGCTTGACTACCTGTTCACCAATTGTGAAATAATAAACTACCTATGGTTGAATGTTTAACTCTGAAAGGGCGCATAGTTTTGGTTAACCATGAGCCAATCATGTTGAAGCCCATAAACTTCCTAAATTTTCATAATTTAACCCAAAGTAGCCCCAAATGAAACAAGACCATTGGAATATCAAAATGAGGTATTTAATAATACCTAAAAATAGTCAAAAGTTTTTACAACTTCCCCACCATAAGAACATTCTATCCCCGGAAATCCTATTAAGATGTTTTCTTCCCAAAAGGATGAGTCCACTTCCCTCTAATCAATCCCTCCCTCTCCCACATCTCATGAGAATCAGAACCATGATTTTTTAGCACACTAACCAAATTTTTCATCCTCCAATGAAGTACATTGGTTTCTGAATCAACTATGTTGAGTGGTTGTTTAGTCACAGATAAATTCAACTTCAAGATCATGCCATCTTAGAACACAAGATGGATAAGATAGATACTTCACAAATGACATATGTGAAACATGTTATATATCAATTTCATCTCTAGTACAAGTTTTATATGGTATGAAAACTGTCCTACATTATCAACACCCTCAAAAGGTCCCAAAAGATAATAAGTAAGCTTCCCTTGTTTCCCAAGTTGTCGATGACCCAACTGAGCTAAAACAATCATGAATATTTTTCACCAATTTATAAATTCAATTGTATGCAAAGAGGATACACATAAAGGTTATATAATCTCTATTCCATCAATATTATCTGATGTATCATCATAATATTTATTTTCATCTCTTGAACCAATATTTGTTTAGCCAAAGAACATTCACTAATCTCCGACCAACACAACAGAGATCTACCAGTCCATCCATACAAGCCCTTAAAAATAGCCATTCTAGTTGCGGACTCGTAACTATTGTTATAAGAAAACTCAACAAGCCCTATGTGATCATCCAAATCCCCACTATAGTCTATAACAGAAGCATGGATTATATCCTCGTGAATTTAATTTCACTTTATTTCTGGAAAACTGATTTGGGATGGTATGTCGTGCTTAAACAGAACTAAGAACCCAGTTACTCAATAAGGCATCCCATAAAATCTGGAGTGAATCAAACATCTCTATCAAAGGCTATATCATATAAAACTCCATGTAAACAATAAATTTCTTTCACATATAGATTTACAAACTCTTCAATATTGCGTATATCAAAAATGGGTAAACATTTATCCATCTTTTTCAGCCTATCAAACATAAACCATATCAAATTCTTCTTCCTATGAGTATTTCGAAACAAAAAAACAATTTCCATAGAGATCTCATTCCACATAAAATTATTGAACATATGTGAATAAATAAAACATGAAGGTTTATAGTGCTTAGCCTTAACCTATTGGCATGTATAACAATGACATAAAAATTCATCAATTTCAATCCTAGCCCCCATTATTGATGTTTCATGTCATATAACATCTTCTTGGATCTAGGCTGGACTACCAACTGGGAATTTTGAAAATCCCCCATCATAGATTTCCATATATCTAATGGTATAAAAAAGTGATTTTGATATCATATAATCCATTATTTGATGAATGAAAACTCATAAACTATATCTCCACCATTAAGAGATTCCATAATGATATAGAACTCGTCATCAATCTGCTATCCCTGAAGGATCATCTTGATGAAAGTGGATTTAAACTGAACAATAACCAAAGAAACCATGGATTCTGACTCCTGGACTCCAATACGCATCTATTAAAAAAGCATCATCAATTTCCACTATTCTGATTATTCTTTCACAACTTATTTCATAAGATTCATGATCAAATAATCTGTGAAAAAAATTCCCTTTCTCTAGGGTATTAGTTAATTCGAAATCAAAATTTTGCTGGTACTCAACCCAGTTTTCCTGGATGAGATTCAAATAATTTTGAGAGAAGATATAACTAAAAATCATGTGGTCTCAAAACATTGTAATCTTATCTCCAAAAAGATAACTCCGCTAACTATTAATCATGTTCTTCACAAATACATGTTCAAGGTCATGGTTCAGATAATTCATTGCATGTGTCATAAGTTAATTATATCTATAAGACACAACATGATCACGCAGTGTAAGAATGCAGCCCAACCTTAAACCAGGTGCATCAAAAGATTCCAAATATCCATACCGACCTACGTAAGAGTCAACAATGGTGCTGTAGTCAAATGAAATTTCATCTCAGCAAAATAATTCTTTCATTTTTTATCCCAAACAAATGTTACTACCTTTAGAGTTATAGAAGTCAACAGAGAAGCCAACTCTAAGAAGTCATTATCAAACGTGTGATAATACCCAGCTAGACCAATAAGCCTATGAATCTTGAAAAAAAAAAATTGGTTTCTCCCATGACATAAAAACCATCACCTTCTCAGGTCAACTAGTATACCATTTCTAGACACCACACATCCCACAAGTTTTACTTCTTGCATCAAGAAATCAAATTTCAAAATAATGGCATAAAATTAGTGATTTCTCAAAAATCTCAGAACTATTCTCAGATGATACACATGATCCTCCTCGGACATAGCATAAATAGTGATTTCTTCCACAAATACTACCATGATGGTATCAAAGAACTCCTAGAAAATCCATTTCATCAAAGCCATAATGACTATATGAGAATTGGTTATACCAAATGGAATAACAAGGTACTCATAATTGTTGAACATTTTCTAAAAGGTGGTAATTTGAATGTCAAATTCTTTTATCATCAACTAATGGTAACAAGGTCAATGATTAATCTTTGATATAAACATAACCCCTTTTAGTCGATCAAATAGATCATCAATATGTGATTGTGAATAATTATTATCTATCATAAAGTGATTGAATTTTTGATAATCAACATAAAGTCACAAAGAACCATTAGCCTTATTAAAAAAATAACTAGTGATGCCCAAGGTAACACACTCAGGCATATAATTCATTTCTCAAAGATATTGTCCAACTTAGTCTTAATATCGTTAATTTCAGCTTGATCAATGTGCTAAGAGAGAATAAAAACCATTTGAGTAAAAAGAACTAAATCAATAGAAAACTCAACCTCCATTATTGGTGGTAAAACAGAGAAGCAGGGAACATGATGAGAATCTCAATGACCACTTGAGGGAGATCACTACTCAATGGTTCATCCTCCATATCAAAGTTGAACAGATATATTACATTACAAACCCTGGATATGATTGTATGGATCTTCTCGACCATGGGTCCTATTCTATATGAAAGATATATTATACACCATTGGAATTAGTAAAGGAGACCCATCAATGATAATAATAAATCTTGGATGTATTAGAAATGGTCCAATCCATCCCGAATATGAATTAAATCTGTTTCATGTCAAGAACCAAAAAAAATCCAAGAAATATCAACATATGATAGAGAAAAATCACAAGTGGGACTACGAAGAACCTTATATCTCATTGTAGAAAGGGGTTTAGTAATATCCATGACAGATGATAAAATCTCCATAAGAAGATTTTGAAGATTAAAAATATGGGATGAAATAAATTAATGAGATGCACCAGTTTCAAATAGAGCAATCACTAATGATGAATCTATAGTAATAGAACCACTTAAAGTAGCCAGACCTGTATCCACTTCCCCCAGAGTGTCTTCTACTCTGTGAAGAATTTTTGTTCCATATTCCTATGGATGGAACCCTTTTTTACATTAATCATCTAGTTTACCCATTGTTTTAGAAGGATTTGGTGATCCCATTCTATATTGGGGAGTGTAATAGACATGGAATAATATCATAAGTGATTCTAGCATCCTCATGATCCACAATTATTGGGTGCCTCATAAGAATCACTATTTTAATGCCGATGATTTCATCACTAATAGAAAATCAATGGACATTTTATAGGCACTTCAGGAGGTCCAGAATGACCATACTATCGGGAACCACCATGGGAATCATCACAATTATGATTTTACTTAGATAAACCCATGATTCCACTATGATTTAACGAACCTCTTGATAACTATGACTAGTGATCCAGGTCCATTTCGACCATCAATACTCTATCCAACACTTCAGTATAAGAAGGAAGCTTCAACAAGAAAATCTAGGAATGAATATCCTATTGAAGTCCCAACTGAAACCTTTGATTCTATATCTTCTAATTTCATACTATCTTAGGTAAAACCTACACTTTATTAAAAAAACATGCACCCTCCTTCATGGTCTTGAAATCCTAAGCATGTTTTAAATATTCCATACACTTGAGAAACACCATAGAATCTAGAAAGAACTGGTTGGTGAAAATAACCTTGAACTCTTTACACTATACGACCTTATGCTTCTCCACCATCACCATCATTTCCCACTATCGCCTGGTCGGTCCTTCCATCATGAAGGTGTCACACATAACATTGATTTTGTAGAGTGTCTCTTAGAATCCAAAAACAATCGCAACCCTACTTAACCACTCCTTGACCTCTTAAGGAATATTTGAGCCCTTGATTGGTGGTGGATTCTAGTTAAGGAACTATTGATAATGTTCCCAGATAACATACCATTTAGGATGCATAGTTTTTTCTTGAATCGGAAAAAGATGTGGCACCTATCCTAGAGATTTGATAATGTGCACAATCATCTCAACTAGGCTCAGTTCCACGAGAGGATTCACTCAATATGGTTCAATAGTATCTTCATTCTGGATCTTATTCACATGTCTTCATGGAGGCATGATGATAAAAAACATCATCATTCAATAATAAAGACAACATTTTAAAACTCAAACAGAGTAAAAATGGAAATTAATCACAATAGATAGATAGACCATATTTGGATTTCAATCTATCCAGATCAAAATTTGGGAATGACTATAATTGATCCTCAATTCATATTTACTAAACAACCCATGCTGACTTAAGGTTATTTGTATTGATAGGTAGTTAGGAACTCAACCGAAACTACCTCCTATTTCCCAAAAGGCTTCTACAAATGTGAACTGGATTCAAGATAGAAGCTCAATATGGATCTCTGATAGAAAATTGTCACAAACCAGCCTATGTAGCCTGGTAACCTGATAACTGAGCTAGTCTTGTTGTAGTCTGATGTGTAATCTCTATCCCCATGGGTTGGAGACTAGAACCTAGCATAATACAAAATGAAATTGGGAATAAATTTTTTTCAAACAATGAGGAAAAAATAAGAAATATAGAATGAAAACAAAGAAATCTTTGATCAGATAAGCATACGAGAAAAAATAGGTAAAATAACCCAACATACTATAGAAATGTACCATAAAACTGGAAGATAAACATTCCATCTCCCAACATACACAACACTCCAATTCCAAGGATCAACATGTAGAACCACCTCAAATTGGTTATTTACGCTTTCTCTTACATGGAAGGAGACAATCTACAAACACTCAAAGGCATGGGTGGGGTGTGAGATAAATGCCTAGTAGGGTCTTTCCAAGGATCCCATAATAGATTCCAATATCAAATTAACCAAAAAAGTGATTTCAATTTTCAAATAAACATGTTTTTAATTTCAAAATTATATTTAAACAACCCATACATTATAATTAAAGAGATGTAAATACTATATAAATTCATGATTAACATTTCAAAATGATGGAAATACTCTAAAAACAATTATTTAAAAAAATTGTTTAAATAAAAACTTTTATATAAAATAGTTTTATAACTAAGAAGGCAGGTAAAACTGTTTACAACAATGGAATATATTCATTTGAAATAAAAACAAGCAAGAACATTGTTATATGACTACAAGGTACAAAAGTTATAGGATATACAAACTACACACTCAAGGTGACACGTAAATATGTACACACATCACATTGAACTCATGCCAAATAAGACTCATCACCATCACCTATAGGATATGACTTTGAACATTTATGTTATAGAACATTGTAAATCAAAAACTCACATCCAAATAAATCACTAAAAACCTATGGGTTGCATGTACTCTATTAAAAAACTCAAATATGGGCTATTTACTTTAAGGATACATAAAATACATTTCATCCCATTATCCATTTAAAATATGATAATTTTCTAATTAAAAACCATATAAGGTTTTAAATCAAAAACATGACCTTTACCATTATAAAAACCTAATGTCTCTATCAAAACCATTCTAATCCATTTTCATAAATAGGCATTATAAATCAATTAACAATTCATTTTCAGAAAGCAGTTGCACAATTAAATTCATTAATTAAATTTTGATGAAATTCCTTGAATTTTACAATAAAAATGCAATTCAGTGGAATATGGGTGGTTTTCACAATTTCACATAACATCCTTTTAATAATTGAATTTAAAAATTTAAATTTGACCAATTTTCATAAACACACCCTAATTTAATGGAATTGGAGGTTTTCCTAATATCATCCCAAAAAGAAATTTTAAAACCCTAGTTAAAAAGAATTATGTCTTTCCATAAAACCCATTGAATGAAAATTAATCAAATTAAAGAAATTTTATTTAAATAAAACCATTTAATGAAAGAAACTTAATTTAGGGTTAATAAAAATTAGGCATCATGGCAGAACAATCTACCTCTGGATCAACAGATCTAAAAACAGAAAACCAAAATTTGGATTTGAAAATGATTAGTGATGATAATAAAATCCATGAAATGAAGAAAAAATGTTGGATTAAGATCCAAAAATAGTGTGAATCATATCTACCATCAAATGAGGTGATCCATGAAAACCTAGGGAGGATAAGGTAGATCATAGGATATAAGGAATGGGATGACGAAACTAACTGAGAGAAGATCATACAACATCCATCTATCTAAGTGGCACTTTTTGGAGGGATATAAGAGGAATGAACTATTAATGGGATCACGTAGGAAGAGGGAAATTTATTTTGTGTCAAAATGGTATGTTAGTTCTTAAAAGGGGTGTTCGAGAATTTTTAATCAACAATTTTATAAATTAAAAACTCATACGCATAGTTTCCATTGTAGAGAAACAAAGTTTGACAACCCGTGTAAACTAACCATGCTTATTTTTTAGTTGGTCCACATGGTTTCTCTTAATAATTCACATGATTTGACAATTTTTATACTAATAATGATAAATTATACTTGGGTTTTATGGGTTTCTCTGAGAGGGCGCACGGTTTTGTATAACCGTGCGCTTACCATGCACTAGCCCATAATCATTCAAAAATCCCAAAATTTAACCAAAGAAACCCCAATAAAATCCCAAACAAAAGAAAGATAAAAAAGTTCATTTAGGAATACCTAAATATAATAATAGAATGTTACATGCCCATTGTGATGTAATACACTATTGTGTTCTCTAAAGATATTCATGGACATCCTCATGGATGTGAGGTTGAGTACTCAACTGATATTAAACCTGAATCACAGCCTATATCAAAGACACCATATAGAGTGGACACCATTGAGATGGGATAATTGATGAATTAGTTACAAGAAAATATCGATAAGGCTTTTATATTCCATAGTTCATCACCATGGGGTGCACCATTCCACTTTTTCAGGAAGACGGATGGATCAATTTCCCTCTAAAATGATTATCGGGGCCTCACAAAAATCATGTTAAAGAAAACATTTCCACTCCCATGGATAGAATACTTGTTCAATAAACTACATGGGTTAAAATATTTATCTATGGTTGATCCTCGGTTGGGATTTCCCAAATTAATAGAGAGGAAGATATTCAAAAGACTTCCTTTCGAACAATGTATGGAGACTATGAGTCATGGTTGTTCCATTTAGACTCACTAATTCTCTAGAAATATTAGTGGACATAATGAATATTGAATTTATGGAAAACATGAACTAGTTATTTGTAGTCTTTATGGATGATATATTGATATAATAAAAAGTAATGAGGATCATGTGGATAATTTTAATACTTTAATAAAGTCATTACAAAGGAAGAAACATTATGAAATGCATAGTAAATGTGAGTTATGGAATAATGAAGTATCATTAATGGGGCATTTTATAATAAGAAATGGAAAATATGCGGGTGCCTTCTAAGGTAAAGGGAATTGAATAGTGGATTATTCCAACATAGGTATCAAAGACATGTAGTTTCCATGGTCTGCTGGGGTATTACTAATGATTTTGGAAGAAATAATAAATATTTTCAAACCCACTAACCAAGATTACTTGGACGGGATTAATGTTTATCTAGACCATTTAATGTAGAGACTCTTTAAAGAGTCTAAAAATAGGCTTATCACTACACCATACCTTATTCTATTGATAAAAGGGGATCTTTTTGTGGTATAAAATGATGCTTCAAATAATTTATTAGGTTCTTTACTGATGAAAAATGATTAAGTGATATCCTATGCCTCAAATTTGATGAAAGGTCATGAGAAAGAAAATCCATCACATGATCTAGAGTTGGTGTCTATTATCTTATTGTTGAAAATTTTGAGGCATTACATCTACAGAGATAATTCTGAGATATATATGGATCATAAGAGTCTCAAATATATATTCACATAGAAGTAGGTTAATATTCTCCAGAAAAGATTTTTATATCTCAATAATGATTGTGACGTATCAATCCCCTAAAATCATCATAAAGAAAATAAATTGGTGAATTGTATGAGTTGGAATGACACTACTACATTACCAATGATGAGAATTGATAAGGATCCAATATTCATAGATATTTAAAGGATGGAATATGAATCATTAATGAAGGAACATCATCAATACTTTCACAAATTATCTCTTAACCATCGCTTATGGTGAAAATAATGTATTCTAAAAGAAATGATGTTGAAATTTATAAAAAATAGGATACTATAAGAAAGGGGGAATCCCCATAGTTATAAAATTATGAGGTATGAGTAATAAAATTGGGGTCACAACTATGTGTATCATCAAACCATGAGATAAATAATTACATATCGAATGATGCGCACAACTCAACATTTACTATTCACCTAAGGATCACAAAGATATATCGAGATCCCTAAGATCACTGTTGGGTGAATAATATAAATTAGGATATACATAAATATATGTCAAATTTATTAGAATGCAAGTAATTTAAGTCTATAAGAAGAATGAATAAGTGGATGAAAAAACCATTTCCCATATGAACATGGAAATGGGAAAACATAACCATGTAATATTTCACCATACTTCTAAAGATATCCAAAAGAAACTATGTTGTATGGGATTTTGTGGGTCATCTTACTAAGACAGTTCATTTTATCACAATTTGTGATCACTTCTCACTTGAACAATATTTCTTTATATACATTAAAAAATTCTTAAAGCTATATGGAGTACAACTATTGATTGTATTTGATTGAGATTCGTGATTTACCAAAAGTTTAGGAAAGTCTTCCAACATTCGTTAAATTCTATGATGAAAATCAATACAAATTGTCATTCTTAAACTAAGGTCTAATCTAAGGGGAAAATTTAGACACTTGAAGGAATGTTGGTCGCATGTTCTTTGGGCTTCAATGAAGGATGGGGCAGCCATCTACCACTAGTCGAGTTCTATTGCAATAATAGTTTCAACTCAAGAACCCATATATGCCCAAATGAATCCATTTGTGGGAAATGATGTATAACACTAACATATTTTGACAAAGTTGGTGTATATAAGTATTTGGGACTTGAAATTGTTGAACAATTGGTAAAAAAGGTGAAACACATTCCACATCTCATCATGGTATCCCATAGTCTAAAAATGAACTATTTATATAATCATTAGTGATATTTAAGGTTTTATGTTACTGATAAAGTTTTTTCTCCAAATATCTACACAGAATAGAGTCCTGATGTTTTGGAATAAAGTAAAGGTATGTCCTAGGTACATCAACCCCTTCATGATTCTTGATCATGTTAAGTCTATTTCTTATTGACTAAAACATCCACCAAACATGTCTCAAGTAAATCATTTATACCACATATCCCTCTACATAAAGTACATACCAGATCCATCAAATGTACTTAATCCATAGGTGATACATTTGGAAAATGTTCCCTTTAACGGGGAGAAACCAGTGAAGATCTTGGACCACAATGCTAATTTTCTGTGCAAAAAGGACTAATCATCTGGTCAATGTACTATATAGAAACCATAAATATGAAGTTTTGGCATGGGTATTAGGGGAATAAATGATGTATAAGTAACCTAGAATGATTTAACCTTATTATATAAAAAATAGTTGGTGATGTTTCATACGGGGGGATGGATATAATGACCTATAATTTATCCATAGATGTTACCTTATTGTAGATATGTCATATATTATAATGCTAAAAATTAAAATACAGACACCATAAAATAGTATTCTCATAAATGAATAATGATACATTAGTCATCTAACAAACCAATAAAAATGATAAATTATATAGTGGGGATATTAATAGAGAATAATAAAATAAGAATAGAAACATTTAGACATGATCGATCCACCGTAATGGACGTTCCCATGAAAAAAGTTTTCAAAATAAAATATAATGTTAATAAGAGAATATTATTTATATATAATCCTAAAATAAAATATAAGTGAATGATGAATATAATTTGATGTATTTATAGTAATTAGTAATCTCATATGACTATTAGAAATATTACTATTGGAATAGTAACATTACCATTGGAATAGTAATCTGACAATTAGGAATTTTAATCTGGCCCTTAGAATAGTAACCTCACCTATGACTGTATGAATACAGTATAGGAATCCAATAATTGGAAATATGATATATTTATATCATGGAATAAGTGAACAAATTTTTAAAAAATGATAAATTATGTGTTGGTGTTTTTGTAAGTTGTATTTATTTATTTATTATTTTATGATTAATATATTTATTACAGAGTAAATATATTTTCATAAAATAGACTCATAAATTAATTTTTTCTCTATAATTTTAATATAATTGTTTTATAACTTACTTCTTTTTTCAAAGTTTCGTGAAAGAAGTTATAATATTAAAATAAGGGTTTTTTGAATAAATTATGATTTTAATTAAAAATTAATTTTCTATTTTTTAGAAAATTATTTTCATAAAATGGAATCCATTTCTAAAATATAATAATTGAACAATTTTTTTGGATAAAATTTAGTTTATTTCTAAAATAGTTAAAATTTTGTTGAACAATGAAATTCTGTAAGATACAGTATTTAACATATACATGAATTATTGAGTCATTCATGATATATGGATGAGTTCGGAAACCATTGTTTCAAAATATCCTAAATTATTAATTTATTTAGGCATATTAATTTACACTATTGATATTCTTGAGCCATAATAATAAACAAACAAATAAAATAAACAATAACACTCCTCTCCTCCCACTATAAATACCACCCCTTCTATTAACACCTCCAAAGAATTGAATCGTTTCAAAATTCATCCCAATTAACTTAAATATACTAATCCACAATTTCATTAGTTTGTGGTCTCCAAAAATGACTAAACCCAAGTTCCTTATATTTGTTCCCATAGAGATGATATACAGGTGGTAAAATCCCTTGTTATTCTTTCTTAACTTCTGTTATTACCTTATCCCCTTATCACCTCCCCTGAATAAAAGATAATGATAAAGCCATAAACATATATATACTAAAATATTATATGGATAGTATAATATCCATCATTAAACCTATTCTCATCTTCTTTTATTTTAAAAATTAAAACATTGTCTATGATGTGTCGATTCACTGCCTTGGGTGATGATGAGTTTTCATATTCCATAATCACCTTCATGAGTAGTCCTAAAACCATTGTTATGGTTAATGAATATTTAAATATGTAAATTATATCTTTTTTAATGTTTTGGAACTGATATATATATGTGTGTGTGTGTGTGTCTGTGTGTGTGTGTAATGTCAAATAATAAAACAAACCATTTGTTGATGATCGAAAGAACGCCCAAATAAACTAATTATTTATAATTAATGTTCTATCCAATTAATAATCCTCATTCCCAAAATAAAAATGGAATATGGGAAAATTTAAAATTATATATTTGCAGCAATATCATATAATTTCACTTCTAGTGTTTTTCTTTCATTAAACAGGAACTCCCATAATTAAGCTCAACAGAATTTATCATAAAATCATGAAATAAATGCTCCCAGAATGACAAATTTAATCATTATAACACATTGAAATGACTATAAATGAACATAATAAAATTATAAGAAGTTAAATATACGTCAAAAATGGATTTAATTTATTAATTAATTGATCTAATTTTATTATATAGGATATTAATTTCATGTGAATAACCCATTCGGACATAAGGTAATCTATCACTCTGAACCTCTATTTTTTCCTTCAGGATACACATTATCTATCATTACACTAATATATTTATTCATTATTATTATTTAAATATTATAAATTATATTTCTATGTTCCCTAATTATGTATCCATATCAATTAATTCCCCTTTCATGGTGAAATACATATTTTAATGAGTTCCATTCTCGATTCATCTCGACATGAAATCCCAATTAAGGGGAAGATCTCAATTTCTTAATTGTTTTAATCCTAATATATAATCTATAGTACTCCACCAATTTTTTTTTTAAAATCTCTAATTTCATAATTGAAAATTTAGTTAGTACATTTTTTGGTTTTACACAAACAATTATTCCATTTTACTATTTAAAGACTCTTATATTTTTCCATAACCGAACTAATCTATCATATTTCAAAAGCTTATTAAACACTCATTTGACATGTTATAATTTAATTTGGAAATCAATTATATTTATATATGCCTATATTACTATTGGTTTGAGTGGATACTCAAGAGGGGGGTGAATTGAGTTCCAATTAAAATTTCTGTTAAACAGTATTTCTAAAAAGGTTTTCCCCAAGGATTAAATTCAACCCAGTTAATCAAGGTTATATTGTTATAAGGGTTTGACTATTTAAATAACTTCTTAAATGATTGATTAATTCTTAGTAATATTAATTTGCATTATTAATATTACTTTTGAAGTTATTCTACTAAGACAAGCCATTTATATCTTCTTTCCAAGATTAACTATCAATGTGAAATTAGTGATTTCTGAATTATATAGTAAAGAAATAAAACAGAGAAGAAAACTTTAAACAGTACATCGGATATAAAACAAGTGGTTTAGTCTCAAGCCGAGACCTAATCCACTCCACTCAGTGATCGTCTTCAACCAATTAGTTTATATAAATAAACATTGACCCACACCCTGTATCGGGGTTAACAATAGTACTCAGACTGTCCAGGTCCTCAAACCACTACCACAGTTCTACGTGGGAAAGAAACAACAACATCACACAGGCTTTCCAGGTCCTCAGACCTCTACCACAGTTCTTCATGGGATACACAAAGTTATAAAGAGTTTGGTTTGAGGATTTCAGTATCCTCCAGTTTAGCATAGGAGTCAGTGTGTGTCCAAATAGACAGAAGCACACACTGCTCGTAATGTAACGAAAAGAATGATCATAGTAGAGCAAGAATATAGGGATGAGTTTATAATGCTCTTATGTGATGTCAATGTAGCTCCAGACTCCTTTTAATTTATGCAGATGAAGCTTTGAGTCCTTCTCTAAATGTTGTGCGGAAAATAGAGTGTCGCGATTTAGCTTGTGTTCATCGTGAGGTTCAACGAGCAAATATGTTCTTTAAGCTTCAAATATTTTTTTGGTGTTCAACAGTGTTGAGTTGGATACAGTGTTCCTTTATTTTCAAAAAATCCTCTATGTATCTTCTTCGTTATTGTGCTCACGTCCTTGCTATTTGTTTTGTTATCGCACACACTGATTCTTGTCCAACTTTTCTTTTAACATGGAATGCATGTGTTGGAGCTGACTGGTTGCATGTGTTCTCCACCTCGTACATCGTACTATCTAATTATATGTCCATAAAAAACATTAATTATGTCAGTCAATTAAAATCATCAAATATGACCATCATAAATTAAATTGAAAGACGACAAAATATTTTAAGAAACGTTGTCATACTAAGTCATGGAAACGGTGTCTCATTCACACGGTGTCTAGACTGATCACCATGTCTGAGTGTCACGATGTCTCATGGTCATGGTATCTCGCGATCACAGTGTATTTTTCAAGGTGTCTGGTTCATGATGTCTTGTTCATGGTTTCTTGTTCACGATGTCTTCTTAACGGTGTCTCGTGGTCATGGTGTTTGCTTCATGGTGTCTTCTGGTCATGGTGTATGCTTCACGGTGTCGGGCTTCACAGTGTATGCTTTAAGATTTCTGGCTTCATGATGTCTTGTTCATAGTTTCTACTTCACGGTGTCTTGCTTCATGGTGCCAGAAATACCTAGCCAGTGGCAGACTCATGATGTCTTAGACTTTTCAAACTAATTGTGTTTAGACTCAAATAATTATGATAATATAAAGGATTAAACCTAAGCATTTTTTCAAGAATATATAATGTGAGTAGATCAAAGATAGTATAAAGTAAGTAAACTGAATATAGAGTAATTAAGATCTTTAATGGATCTTCGTAAAGCATGAGAAAACATTAAACATAAATAACCATGATTGGATATAATTTATAGGAGTTAACTATGTTGAATAAGATTTGTGATCAATAAAACAAGATTAATACATGAGGAGTCCAAAAATCTCCCCCTTTTTGATGATCAAAAATCATGTTCTATTAAAGTTTATATGGGATTCAACTATAGAGATAAAAGGAGATGAAAGGCATGTATATAGAAAGTTCTCCCCCTTTGGGGATTATAAAAAAGATTAAATAAGATAAAAAAAGTGAATATTACATTAATAGAAAATATGTGACAGTACAAAACAAAATAGTAATATGAAAGAAAAGGCATCCATATAAAAAAAGGGTAATCATTTTTCTCCTTCATGGGATGGCCTTCTCTTTTCCTTTAGCTACATTGGATGAAGAGGAGGCCATAAGGACAGAGTTCAATGCAGAAGAAGGCAGAGAGGTGGTTGATAAAGAGGGTAAATGAATACCTTTAAATACTGAGGGAGACAAGGTAGGAGTAGTAGAAGATCTAGGTAGTTGTTGATCAAGAATCACATGCCTGATCTAACTTAGTGCTTTTCCAACAGACATGGCGGTTGAGGCTATGGTAGAGATGAAAGTAGGCAGCCCAAGTCTGAGAGGTGCAGCCGCTGGAGCAACAAATGGTTGTACTCTGGATATGAAGATATGCCTTAATAGTTTGATGAAATATTTAATGATCTCTCCACAATATTGCTTGGATTTTTCAAAATCATCCTTGTTCACCAGAAACTTGTCCAATATTCTAGTAAACTTTGTGAGCTTCTGGACTTGGGTCTTGAAAGCTTGATTCTTAGGAGGAATCAGCATATTTTCCACTAGGTACTTCAAATGGTTTTTCATATCAGTCTCGGAGAATATTTTCTTAAAGTATAAATCCAATTCTTGGGAAATCTCTTGCTGAGTATCATTATCAATTTTGGAGTGGATTTTTACTAGGTTAAAAACTCAATCACTATTATTGACTACTTTAGATAAAGAATACATATTGAATCCAATGAGTATATTCTGATGCTCTTCTTTGACTACAGTTTTGAGTAGATCACTGTCCAAGGAGGGTTTAGAGGATTGACCAGATGCTTTGACAGTTGTGGTCAGAGATTTTAGTTGATTAAACACTTTTTTAAGACACCTCGTATACTCATCAGTGAGTTTATTAAGATTGGAAAAAAGATCATTCATTTACTTCACAATTTTTTTGTTCCTTTCGATGATCTTTTTATCTAAGTATGCTAGATAAGGTTGAATTTGAGACACAGAAAACTGTGGGATTTGAGGAGCAAAAGGTTCTACCAGAAGAGAAACAGATTCAAATATCTAATACAGCTCTCTCTACATGTCTTCAACCATACTTCTTATGGTCTTCACTTCATTACTGAGTAGATTATTTTCAAATCTTAATTATTGAATCTCATAGATCATCTTTGGTTATATTTTCCAACTAATTTTCTCCAATAATATTGAGGTATCTCTCTCATGTAAATTTATCATAGGACAAGGTTGGGTATTCATGAGTTTCTAAACTCTTTATAAGACATTAGAACTAAATTCCATTAAATAATCCTTACTCTCAATGGATGGATATTCAGATAAGGGTTCAAGAGTAGGGACTGGTACAAGATTAGGTTCCATATTCGGTGCAAAATTAGAGACTGATTTCAACTAAAATATAGAGGAAATATCAAGTCCAGTTGCTGTAACCTTCTGAGAGTCATCCACATCATGTAAAATGGAAAATTTATACTGAGTGTATATAGGACATGACTTAGTTGGATGCGAGGCTTCAATAGACTCAAGATTTGGGGTTTTCTCCCCCCCAACTAATGTATCCTTCTCAGGACTGAGAGGCTTATCATCTTGGTCTAATTCCATTGACTCGGCTTTAAGTTCCTCAATCATTTCATGTCTTTCCAGCTGAAAGGCTTGCTCCATCCTTTCTTTAGCTGAAGGGATGATATCTGGAACAGAATGTTCCACTGGGAGTTCCTCAAGATTTACCTCTTAAAAAATAGGTATCTTTTCCACTATAGGATCTTCTACTATAGGCTCTTCCATGGAATTATTTTTAGGTTCTTTGGAAACTAATTCTATTATGACTTCAGATTGAATTTCCAAATTAACAGCTTCTTTAAGAGTAGGGACTTCTTCTGCAAGAACTACATGAGGAACAGTTGTCCTGTTTTCCTAAACAGCAATAGCTTCCCTAGGTGGCAATACATCCTCATCTTCCTCTTCTTCAGGATACTCAACAATCACATCTGGTTCTAGACAAGGATCAGAAATATCTCGTGGTCTTGATGGGTAATCCACCGGATTGAATTTCACATAAATCCTATCATTGTCATCCACCCATTCTATTTTCCAAGGATTCTAGTTTATCATCCTTAGTTTGATAGTGGATTTTGAGATACAGTACTCACAGTCCTTAATCACTTCATCATTAGGTCCAACCATACCTTTGGCATGAAGCAAGGATAAGATTAGCCAAGAGTAGAATAGAGAAGTTGACATGGATGTGACTTTGATCAACTCACTCATATGGTGTATTATATACATGAATAGGTTGATCTTATGCCCATTTTTTATAAGGTGAATAAAAAACACATCTTTATATTTTAAAATAGAAAAATCACTTTTCTGGGGACTAACCGAGATCTGTATAAACGTGAATAGAAGCCTTGAATCTCCATCTAATTCAGTAGTAATGGCTCTCCTCTGGGTTCCATTTCCATTTATGTTTTTCAGGGTATCTTCTAAATGAAAGAAAACGGTTGAAGGTGGAGGTCCACTCTGATAATCCTCACAAATGCCTTCATGACCTATCTTAAGTAATGCATCCCATAACCTCGAAGATAATAAGCATCTATGGCCTTTGACCCAGCTTCTTACAACATAACTCTCACCGGAATCAAATGAGAACAATGCGCACTTATTAAAATGAGCCACTAACCTAGGGTAGATGGGTCTATCTTCCTTCGAGAACCATTGTATCCATCCTTGATGTTTTAACACTTTCAATACCACAGACTTTCTAGATAGAAGACATTTGGGGAAAACATCTTTCTCAGGAACAACAAAGCGGTTTTCAAGATTCAGATTTAAAGGCCCTTCGGGTGTTAGCATATGTCCAATCTTATTCTTCTTCAAACTACACTTCTCATGTGTTGATGATGATGGATGTTTCATTCATAGAATTTACTGAAGGTTTGAGCAAGATAAGGGTTTAAGGGTTGAATGAGGGTTCGAAAAGAGTTTTTAGAAGAAACATTGAGTGAAGAATCGAGTGATACTTTATTTGTTTTCTCATTTAGGAATAAAAAACGTTGCAAAACAATGAAGGAAAATAAAAAATGAGAAAAGGATAATTACCGCAATACGGGTTTAAAGAAAAACATAAAGAATTTTTACGGTGAGACTGTCTCTAGTCATTACGGTTAAACAGTAGACGAGTATCACAGTGAGACTCTGAACGAACTTTTCAGTGTGTGTTACGGTGAGATAGTAAACATCAGACAGTATGTAAAAAATACTAACTGTGAGACCAAAAACATAAAGCTTTACGGTGAGACAGTAAATATGAGAGACAGTAACTGAGCAACCGTAATCATGAAACAAAAAATTATAACACAGTAAGATATCAAACAGTAAGATATGAAATAGAAACTGGTAAGGTATCTATTTGAGATTTATCCTTCCTAGTTCATGTATGATGTAGTCTATCCTCTCATAATTTAATGGTTTGGTGAATATATCATCAAGTAGATATTCATTACTAATAAATTCCAAAGTGATATCAACTTTTTGATAATGATCTCTCAAAAAGTGATGTCTTACATCAACGTGCTTTTTCCTATAATGTGAAACAAGATTTTTTGAGATGTTGATAGCACTTGTGTTGTCAAAATTTATAGGTACATGTATGAATTGATATCCATAATCTTGTAATGTGTGTTTCATCCACAAAATTTGTGCACAACAATTGCCATCAGCTATGTATTCAGATTCTCCAGTATATAATGGCAATGAATATTGTTTCTTACTACACCATGATACTAGTGATTTTCCTAAAAGGTGAAATGTTCCATAAATGATTTTTCTATATAACTTACATCCACTGAACTCAGTATCAGAATAACTTACTAATTCAAATGATTGTCCTTTAGGACAAAACAGTCCTAGATTGGGTGTATGCATAAGGTATTTGAAAATTCTCTTTACAACTTTTAAATGTGATACCTTAGGGTTTTCTTGAAAATGAGCACACATACACACAGTAAACATAATGTCAGGATGACTAGTAGTTATGTAGAGTAAACTTCCAATCATTCCTCTATAAGTGGTTTGATCAACAGATTTTCCATCTTCATCACGATCTAACTTACAAGTGGTGCCTATTGGAGTGTCACTACATTCAATGATATCCAATCCAAAACGTTTTAGAAGATCATTTTTATATTTACATTGATTTAATATAATACAATTTTAATTTTGGAAAACATGAAATCCATGAAAATATTTGTGTCCTCCCATTATACTCATTTCAAATTCATTTTCCATCATTTTTGAAAAATCAACACAAAAATAATTCTTTGAATATCAAAAAATTATGTCATCTACATAGATTTGAACAACTAAAACATCATTAAAAATTGATTTTATAAAAAGGGTAGGATCATCCATTCCTTTTGTAAAACCATTGGAAATAAGAAAAGTACTTAATCTATCAAACCAAACTCATGGATCATGCTTCAAACTATATAAGGCTTTTGACAGTTTAAAAATATGATTTGGAAAATGGGGTTTTGTAAATCCAGGGGGTTGTTCAACAAAAAACCCCCAACTATATACCCATTTAAGAATGAACTCTTAACATATAATTGATATAGTTTGAAATTCAAATGTGCATAATTGGAAAGCAGAATTCTGATGCCTTCAAGTCTGGATACTGGTGAAAATGTCTCCCCATAGTAAATTCCTTCTTCTTGACTATAGACTTTTCCAACTGGACTAGCCTTGTTTCTAACTATGTTACCAGATTCATCAACTTTATTCCTAAAACCCCATTTAGTGCCTATGGTCAAAGTTTCCTTAGGTCTGTCTACAAATTCCCAAACATTGTTTCTTTCAAATTGATTCAATTATTCTTACATATCCATCACCCAATATTCATAATTGATTGCATCATTGATATTTTTAGGTTCATGATATGAAAGAAAAGGTTAATGTTCAACATGGTTTCTCAGAGAAGCTCTAGTTTGTGTCTCTCTATATTAATCTCCTACTAAAACATCTGAAAGATGGTTTTTAATAGTCCTAGTTGGTCTAGATAAGGTAGGGATGGAAATTTATGTTTCATTTATAGGTTTGTGTTCTATAGAAACAGGTTCTAGAAAATTTCTAGAACTGGTTGTCTTAACAATAGCTTTACTGTTTTTGCCATTAAGGTTTAGAATGGACATATCTTCTTCAAGATTTTCAAGAGGGGTCTTAGGTTCCTATGGATCAGTTTCATAAAATTTGATGTGTATAGATTCTTCCACAGATTTGGTTCTCTTATTTAATATTCTATATGTCACGACCCGTCCTCGGGACCCGTGTCGTGACTACCGCAAGCCCGCCACCCATAGGCCAGGGGCTGGTGACTAGCACCAAGGCGTAAATCCCAACAAAAAGGGGAAGGAATTGCCTTTATAATGTAAACAAACACCACATAGTAAGAAAGAAGAAGTATACACTAAGTAAAACTGGGTACAATAGTATGTGAGGAAAGTAAATGGTCCAGAATACAAACCCAAACAGAAATTAATGTACAACTGGAAAGAAAGTACAACAACTAAAAGTAAAGCAGCAACGTCGAGCCGTCCACTAGAAGTCTCGCCTGAAGGGTGGGTATAGATAGTCTCCTCATCTCCTCGGGTCCAGCCGTCCACACCGTGTACGTCCCGCCCAGTGGTCCACCTCCAGGTACTGACTTGCTCCACAAGACTCAACCACGATCAGCGCTGTCCGTCGTCTGCATCCAACACAACGTAGTGTGGGCATAGCCCGTGCAGGGGTGAGTATATGCTACTCAGTAGGGACCCCGAGACCCCAGAAGGTCTCTCAAAATCCACAAAGGATAATCCACAAAGTAAAGATACAATCACAAAGTAACATCCAACACTGCTTAGATATAAGCCCATATATATACCTAAGTCATCAATTTCAGTTCGGCTCCAACATCCGACCCATGTTCGATCTAGTCCACACGGGATAGAACAACCAATCCACACAGGATAACACAAGTCAATCATATCGAAGATAATGATTGAATGTCAAGACTCACCTCACATAGGTATACATCATTTGTAAAACTAAAGGAGGTGATCAGATGTAGTTACTGATTCATCTAGCTGGGACCCACATAGGATACCAGACCAGCTAAGATTTTGGACCCACATAGGATGCTACAAAAAAGGTCAATACTGTCGGACCCATGTAGGATACAAGTACTGTAGTCCTCGCCGTCGAACCCATGGTGAATTCCAGTATGGTTGTCGTCGTCGTCGAACCCACGGAGGATTCCAGTACGATAGTCTTCATCGTCGAACCCACAAAAGATTCATGTACGATTGTCATCGTCATCGAACCCACGGAGGATTCCAGTACGAAAGTCTTCACGTCGAACCCACAAAGGATTCAAGTATGATAGTGTTCACCATCGAACCCACGGAGGATTCCAGTACGGTTGTCGTCACTTCCGAACCCACAGAGGATTTCAGTGCAGTCTTCATCGTCGTCGAACCCACAGAGGATTTCAGTATGGTCTTCATCGCTGCCGAACCCACATAGGATTTCAGTTCATTCTTCAACACTGCTGAACCCAAGAAGGATTTCAGTGCATTCGTCGTCGCTACCAAACCCACGGAGGATTTCAGTGTAGTCTGCATCGTCGTTGCAGTCGCAGCCAGCTCTAAGGTTCCCACACACAACATGCTCAATTCCGGGAGGATCCGCTCCACGAGCCAAGGGGGTCGATACATCAACTGACACGTAGTCCGGAGTGGATGTATCACAAAGTTTCGTCTCGACAAGAGGAACTCAACGTGAGAGACGGCGCATCAATCAGACGCCCGGTCTGAGAGTTATTGACTTTTTCGTTCTAGGGGCCCAGTTGGTTTTTATGTCAAAACCAACCCAACCGCACTCCAACTACATCCAAACCTCAAGCGGTGTAAGCCAAAAGTTCTATCTCACTAAAAAGAATCCATCAAAGTCGACGACACGTCAATCGGACGTCCGGAGCTTATGTTATACGTGTTTCCGCTCCGAGGGCTCGGTTGGTTTCGTGTTCGAACCAACCCGGCCATACCCAAAGTTCTTCTAAACCTTGATTGTAATATACCGAAACGACCTTATCGATCAAAGGATCTCCACGCAACTGACAGTGCCTCGATCAGAGGTCTGTATCCCAATTTATGCGCAAAAGACCGAAAGTGGTCAGAAAATGTGGGGTCTAGGCCCGGTCCGACCCGACCCAACCCCCCTAGGTTGGCCCGAACCGGGTCTACCCAACCCGAGTCCGGGTCCAACCCGATGGGGCGCGGCCCGGTCGTGTCCATCCAACCCGGCTCGGCCCGGCCGGGTGGCACGCTGGCTCGTCCAGCGACCGAGCATGGGGGGACGCGGTCCCCCCTCCCTTCACGCTCTTCGGACACGGTGGGTGCCGCGTCCTCCTCCGGATCGCGCGCTACCACTGGATCCCAGTCACCTGCCACTGCGGATTCAGCTACAGCGGTTCCTCCTGGCGGCGCACCAGGACGCCGCCGCCTCTGGGCGGCCGGCCGATGCCGGCCGCCGGTGAAGTCTGCAGGCCACCAGAGTCACTCTGGTGGTCCGTTCTTTCTCATGTCTATTCCTGGGGTCGTCTCGGGACCGGTAGATTACGACGATGGCCTCCAATTGCTCAATGGTCCTGTTTCATCGTCACCAAACGTTCCGCGCATCATGAACAGAAAATCGGTGGGTTCAGACTTATTCGTTGGTCCGCACCTACAGCGTTAGGGGTTCAAACGACTTCCAACAATTAAAACACATGTCGAGGATATAAACCACATAAATTAAATTAATCCAAAACCCCTACCTCGAAGAGGTTATCGAATGAGGATCTTCGCGGGAAAAGACGTCGCGGAAGATGGCGTCGCGGAAGAGGATCGTGGGCGTCGCGGTACACGGCATCGCGGAGAATAGGATCATCGGCATCACTGTAAATGACGTCGCGTCGTTGACCTCCGAGGAACTTACGTTCTTCATTGTCTTTCGTTAGAGTCCGTCATTCTTCGTCGTTCTTCGTGTTCTTTAATGAGGAAGAACGTTCTTCAATACTAGAGTAATTTATCCCCAAATCTTCTCACACATCACATCAACAATAATAAAATAAGGCTTTGCCTTATTTTATTACTCATGATATCCCTTTTCGAAATTCAAAATTAAATCACGATTTAATTAACTTGCGTTGACTAATTAAAGAGGCGTTTATTAATACAATTAAATGTGAGAGTTGACTTCGCATTTAATAAGGGGGTGCGGGTGTGTTACAGAAAAAAAATAATGGGGGTTTGCCAACATAATGGGAGGTTTGATGAAGTTGAATAGGTGGGGATCGTGTGGGGCCCACCTAACTAATATCCTATGAAGAGGGGTTAGGATTTAGTGGGTCCCACCTCAACTTCCAAACGTAGGTTTTAACTACTTAGAACAAAAATAAAATTTGTACCACAATATTTTATTTTATTCTTTAGTTAACCCATTTATTAATAACCTCACCCAAGAAAACACAACTCTGGAAAAGGTGTTCCAAAACAATTACCAGTGCCGCGGTTTCATCAGTGCCCTCAGATTTTGATTCCAAGCACTTGTTCAAAAGTTAGGAAAACCCGCTAGGAAAACCCGCTCGTTCGTTCACTGAACGTACCCGAGCTAAACTTCGGTAATTTATTCTGGGAACACCGGGCCTCGGAATTAGGTGTCGTCACAACCTTTGTACTCATACAATTCAAAGAAATTAAGAAAAAAAATTCCTTGAAATTTCCAGGTCTTTACATTACTCCCAACTTAAGGATTTACATCCCCGTAAAGCTATAACACAAAATAGGGAAACAAAATAGTGTTCTGAGCATGCATCTGAGCCTCCCACTCCCAAGTGCTCTCCTGGAGGTTCCCGTGCTGCCATCTGATGCGCACTAGAGGAATCGACTGCCCACAGAGGACTCGATCCTATCGATCCTCGATCTCCACCGGGACCTCCACAAAAGTCGCTCCGTCGCCAATGATATGTGTCAGGTCATGCACATATCTCCTCAGCTAAGATACGTGGAAAACGTCATCAATCTGATGAAACTGAGATGGATGAGTCAAGTGGTAAACCACCTCGTCTACCCTGTTAAGGACCTGGAAGGGTCCGATGAAGCGCGGAGATAACTTGCCACCGTGGCTAAAACTCTGTAATCCACATCGAGGTGAGACCCGTAGGAAAATGTGGTCTCCATCCTCAAACTCTAGTGGTCTCTGCCTCCTGTCTGCACAAGACTTTTTTTGGCTCTGAGTTTTCCTCATCTGCTCTTGGATGACCTGGAACTTCTTTGGTCCTGCAAGAGCTTCTAAGATTTCATCTTTTCCGATAAGAGAAATCTAGTCTCATCCCTAGGATGGACCACATTATTCGCCTAATATAGTCAATCCCGACATGGGTGATACTAATACATACCAAGAATGACGTCGTAAGGCCTCGACCCAACTACCAAGAGATCCAACTGTTACTCTCACCTCCAAGGTTTGAGTCACACTATCGGCATCAGTGTGTGGTCACTGGGTTTCTTCTAGTAGGAATCTCAAAAGTGAGTTTCAAGTCAACAGTTTAAACTGGAACCTCTTAGTAACCACACAAGAGAGGATAGGAAAATAAATGCCACAAGGAACAGTGTCTTCAATTACTGCAGCTCAAGGTACAAAGACACAAAGCATCCACAAACAAACATCACCAAAGCATGAAGCGACATGAACAAAAGTCTCCATGTCTGGAGCTAGTCCCTCTCCTGTCCATCTGCTCCCGGAGCTCCATGATCGTAGGCCTTAGCTGCCTGAAGCTGTGCTCTCCCCTGTCCACCTATTCCCTATAGTCGGGGTGGTCTCCCTGGTGGTGGTGGTGGTAGGGCCTCAAAGCATCGTCCACCACCCACTGCTCGGCCAGCTCCTCTACCTCGCCTGCCTGCTCCCTACGGACAGCAATGGTCAAACCTCTGCCTGGGAGGTCCCGCTACCGCCTACTTCTCATCAGAAGGATGAGTCGGGCAGTCTCGATCCATGTAACCTTGCTCGCCGCATGCGTAGCATTGCCTGCTCCTCGTGTAGCTAGCTCTTCTTCGTGTGCCCCGCAAAACCAAATCTGCATCCTGAGATTTCCCATCTAATGGTCTGGCCCGCATGGACCTTTGTGTCAACTGTCTACTGCCAGCTACAGTAGACTCCACTAATATAACGACCCACACTTTACATACATTGTTAATACTTCAAAAGTGAAGCACACTTATTACAACATATGACAAAACCACAAAGGACCGTATAGGTATAGTGTCTTTAGAAACTGGGAAACATAAACAACTGGTTCATAATTCTTCTACAGTGTCTCCCATTTATTTCATCATATCTAGGGTCCCTTTTATCATATTCTACTTAATATCCATCTTCCTGACCTGGGGAAAAGAAAACATAAAAGGGTGATCTCAAATTCTCAGCAAGGGCAAGTAAAGGGAATAAAAATCATATCAAATCTTTTTGAAAATCAAAACCTGCAAAAGAGATCATACTATCTTAACATGGAATAAATCATAGAAGTGAAAATGAGATCCCCATAATCATAACATAAAACTTGAAACTTTGTGGCATGCACACATAATCATGGAAAATCATTTCTTGTTAGTCATGACTCATTTCCAAGACTATCTTAGTGGACAAAGTCCCTTTCTGAACCGAGTTCACTCCTCGTTTCAGTCCTGTATCACTGAACCGAAATAACCTTCCGTTCCAGCCATGTCTATCTCATGAGATATAAAGTCTTTACCCAATGCATTTGAGGGAGATATAGGTCCCACCCATATTATAATGAATCCTTTCTTATGTGTGCCACATAATCATAAAACATACATCATCGCATAACACAAGTAACAAAAATGGGATTCTTGAAACATCATGACATCATAAATCAATTCATAAAGGAATTCATAAAATAATTCCATCAAAACATGATCAAATCAATGTAATAATAGGGATAAAAATATAACCCTTTATTATCTTAGATGGAAAATAATTTTGATAAAACACTTGAACTCCATTCTTGAGGAAAATATCCTTTCTTCTTCAAAAACATTTTTCCTTTCATAACATGTTATACAACTTTAAAATAAAAGAAGTTGATTAAAAATAAACTTGAAAACTTGTAAAGTAAGCTTCTTTGAAGTAATGTTTTAAAAATCCATTCATGCCGTATAAGTTAAAAAAAACATTCTTCGTACTTTTGTCGGAAAAGTCAAAAAGTACCTCGTACGGAAAAATGACAAAAGATTCCTTTCATATTCTTTACTAAAAACTCACCTAAGGGTAAAATTGGATTTAAACTATTGCAACTGGATGGAAACAATATTACATATTGAGGGAACATGGATGTGGATGATAAAATACACCCCAGTAAATACTTACGAATAAACAATCTCGGATAAAAATGAGATTGTGATATTTCCCTTACCTTAGGTCCGATTTGCTTTGTACGTGTCCGAAGCTCCTGTATAATGGTTTAAATAATGTTATTGACTTATTCCAGAATCATACATATTGATATAATATCATATATGGTCATATTATTAGCTTCTTGTTAGTAATATTTCATTGTTACTTGTTACTCGGGTCTTTATAACTTTTTGTTCTTATGCGTGTTTTGTCGAATAAATTCTTATTCTTATCTTTAGGTTATAGATAATTCATTTCCAGAATGGTATTAGTGTAGTATATACCATATTCATTCATTCAATTCATTTATATAATCATTATGAAATGAAGATCATGTAGAACGAGTCGCATCACATCGTGGAGACGGTATTCCGTACGTACGCACGAGTGATGATATCGTTCCTATGATCGTGGAATTGTATTGGAGTATATATATATTATTCCAGTATCAATATTAATTCATATAATCATATATAGTTACTCATTACACCATTATAACCATCCTTGTAAGGTGATGGTGGAAAATAGATTACACCACGGCGTGGAGACGGTATTCCGTACGTACGCACGCGCGGTGATTTCATTTTTCCGTAGGATGGATAGAAGGTGAATTAGGGTTGTTTCATATTTATAATAACATATCAGTATGTAAGTAATACTGATGTTATTACTTTATCATGAAACAACTAAATAAGAAGAAGTTGAAGAAGAAAGAAATTGAAAAGATCGGTAATGGATATTACCTCTTCTTTGGAACGCCTCTTTGAATCCTCCACTTAAAGAACTAAGATTGGTCTTTGGAGAAGACCAGGACCTCTAGGATTATTCCAGGGAAGTGGAGAGGAGAAAACGGCAGGGGTTGGCCGAGCTTGAGTTCTCAAATTGGTGTGAGGAGGAGGGGGAGGAGGTGCCCTTTTATAAGGGAGGAGAGGGGCACCTTAGGAATATCTCAAAATATTATTTTATATTAAAGTCAAAATCGGTTTATAATGGTTCCAAAGGGTCTTATTTAGAAGCTAAAGTAGGGAAGGGTCGAAATCATATCAACCAATAGGATTTAGACAAGTTTAGGGTATTATTTTAACCTTATCAATTATATTTAACTCTAAGTTAATTAATTTAACTTTTACCGTGTCTTTTTGTTTTCTTCCACTATATGGTTAATAAACTTACTATAACATGCCAAACGAACCCCAAATTGTTTATTATTAATATATATATCCTTATCTAAGTCATTTGGCCGAACCTTAGTTTTTTAGGAATAAAATAACAATTAATAATATAATATTTGATTTAAAAACTATTTTGTGTCAATTTTGACACTATTTGATATATGATTTTTGTGAAAGTCATAACAGAATTATATGTTCGAACCAAGTTTATTAAATCAACACTAATATATCATAGTAACATAGAAAATTAGTTTAATTCATAAAAAGGCTCAAATTACATTTATTTTTGTGTTTATAACATCAATTATGTCAATATTTCATTAACAAGATAATTATTGCATCATCTTTGTGTCATAAATAAATTAAATTATTTGATGTCTAAAAATTACAAATAAAATACCATCATGTAGTAAATCTTTTTATCTTTCTAATGAATATTTACAATCGAATTTATCTTATATATAACCCCATATTAAAAATGATTTACTTATTAAACTTTGATTTTAACTACTTTAACCCTTCTTTAAATAAATTAATAATAAATGTCCTAATCTAATCCAAGTGGGCCTAAATGGTCATATTTTATTCCTAAGTTTGTTTTTGGTCGAATTACACTTGTCCAATAGAATTAGGACATGTGTTAGGGTAATATTAATATCATATTTACCCTTAGTTACCCTATTTACTATTAACCGCGGTAAAAAAAGTAAAAAGTTACTATTCACCAAAAATTATTTTCATCTCATTGAACCACATTTTAGTCCTTGATATTAACCGTGTCTCTCGGATTTTCGAAATTCCATTCACAGAAGCGGTAAAATTAAGTTTTATGCAAAATTCGGTTTTTAACCTACCACTTAGTGGTTTCACTATTCATCAAAAATTGAAAGTTTTCAGAAAAATACCAAAATTTTACCCTAGGCTAATTTCGATATTCTAAGTCCAAAAATGAAGTCCATTTTGAAAAATAAAATTTATAAAATTTCAAAAAGTGGTTATTACTATTCATAACGGCTAGTTTTAATAGCATATTGTTGTTTAGTGAAACTCGGTATTGCGTATGACGCAAGCTATCAAGAAAGGTCGCGATTGCGTGTAAAGCAAGCCAAGCCAGTGTTGTGTAGAAAAATATTCCTTTGATGATTTATATAACATAAAAGTCTCGGGTGTTACATTCTACCCCCCTTAAAAAAAATTTCGCCCTCGAAATTCGTCACTTTGTAACAAACAGATGAGGATACTTCTCCCTCATCATATCCTCAAGCTCCCATGTAGCTTCTTCAAGTTGGTGGTTCCTCCATAAAACTTTCACCAAGCGAGTGGTCTTGTTTCGTAGGACTTTTTCACTACGATCCAGAATCTCTATCGGCTGTTCTTCATAAGAAAGATCTTGCTTCAGCGGTACAACTTCTGAGCTGAGTACATGTGAAGGATCTGGTATGTACTTTCTCAGGAGAGATACATGGAACACATCGTGAACTTGAGAGAGATTCGGTGGAAGCGCCAATCGGTAAGCTACCTTCCCAACACGATCCAGTATTTCGAAAGGACCGATATATCTAGGGCTCAACTTCCCCTTCTTTCCAAATCTCATAACCCTCTTCCAGGGAGATATTCGTAAGAACACTTTATCACCCACTTCAAACTCTAGGTCTTTTCTTCGGTTGTCGGCATAACTTTTCTGTCGACTCTGAGCTGCGCTTATGTGTTGTTGAATAGATCTGACCTTTTCTGCCATTTCATCAACGAGATCAGGTCCTAATAGATTTCTTTCCCCAACATCATCCCAGCAAGTTGGAGTCCTGCATTTCTTTCCATAGAGAACTTCATAAGGAGCCATCTGAATACTGGAGTGAAAGCTATTATTATAAGAAAATTCCACCAAAGGTAGGTGTTGATCCCAACCTCCTTTGAAATCAATAGAGCAAGCTCTCAACATATCTTCTAGGGTTTGAATTTTTCTCTCAGACTGACCGTCTGTCTGGGGATGATAAGCAGTTCTGAAACTCAACTCTGTATCCAGAGTATGCTGAAGACTTCGCCAGAACTTCGAGGTAAATCTCGGATCCCGATCAGATATAATAGAAAGTGGTACTCCATGAAATCTTACCACTTCCTTTACATATATCCTGGCAAGCTGATCTAGAGAGAAATCCTCTCTAATAGGAATGAAGTGTGCAGACTTTGTAAGACGATCAACTATGACCCAGATAGCATTATTGCCTTTGGATGTTTTAGGAAGTCCTGTGACAAAGTCCATAGTGATGTTTTCCCATTTCCATTCGGGTATGGGTAATGGTTATAACATCCCCTTTGACTTCTGTCTCTCAGCTTTAACTTGTTGACAAACCAAGCATCGAGAGACATATTCAGCAACATCTCTTTTCATGCCATCCCACCAGAAGTACTCTTTCAGGTCCCTATACATCTTCGTGCTTCCAGGATGAATAGAGAATGAAGAACTATGAGCCTCATCCAGCAGCTCCTTCTTTAATTCGGGGATGGGAGGAACGCAAACCCGATTCCTGAACTTTATTATCCCATCACAATCAAGGTTGAATTCAGGAACATTTCTCACCTTCTTTTGTAACTCGACATCTTCTTTCTGTTCCACTTTAATCTTCACATGTATAGATGGTTGAACATTCATTTGAGAAAGATAAGATTTTTCCCCTTCCATTATAATTCCAAGATCCATCCTTTGTAAATCCATAAATATTGGATCTTTTGTGATCCTCATCATGGATAAACTAGCATGGTCTTGTCGACTTAATGCATCTGCCACCTTGTTTGCTTTCCCAGGGTGGTAATGGATTGAGCAGTCATAATCCTTAATCAGCTCCAACCATCTTCTTTGACGCATATTCAACTCCTTTTGTGTGAAAATATACTTTAAACTTTTATGATCAGTATAAATATCACACCTTTCACCATAAAGGTAATGCCTCCAAATCTTTAATGCAAAGATTACCGCAGCCAACTCCAAATCATGTGTTGGGTAATTTTGCTCATGGATTTTCAACTGTCGTGAGGCATAAGCTATCACCATATCATTTTGCATAAGAACACACCCCAATCCGTTCTTGGATGCATCACTGTAGATCACAAACCTTTCTCCACTACAAGGCAGTGTGAGCACAGGTGCACTGGATAACCTTCTTTTCAACTCCTTGAAATTATCTTCACATTCCTCTGTCCAGACAAACTTAACTCCTTTCCGAGTCAACTTGGTGAGTGGATTAGATAATCGTGAAAAATCTTTTACAAAACGTCCATAATATCCAGCCAAACCAAGAAAACTTCGAATCTCAGTTACTGTTGTTGGTCTCGACCATCTTTCGATAACCTCTGTTTTTGCTGGATCCACAGATATCCCCTCTTTTGAGATTATGTGACCCAAAAATGCAACTTTTTGAAGCCAAAATTCACACTTGGTAAATTTGGCATAAAGCTTATCCTTTCTCAGGGTCTTCAATATAATTCTCAAGTGATCTTCATGCTCTTCCTTACTCTTTGAATAGACAATAATATTGTCTATAAAGACTACCACAAATTGATCAAGATAGTCTCTAAAGACTCTATTCATTAGATCCATGAAGATAGAAGGGGCATTAGTAAGACCAAATGGCATCACTATAAATTCATAGTGTCCATACCTTGTACGGAAAGCCGTCTTTGGTATATCCTCCCTTTTGACCCTTAATTGATGATACCCTGAACGAAGATCAATCTTGTAAAAGTATTGAGCTCCGCGTAGTTGGTCAAATAAGTCATCAATGTGTGGGAGAGGGTATTTGTTCTTGATAGTGATCTTGTTAAGTTCTCGATAATCAATGCAGAGTCTCATTGATCCATCTTTCTTCTTAAAAAATAGAACAGGTGCTCCCCAAGGTGACGCACTAGGGCGTATGAATCCCTTATCAATATTCTCTTGGAGTTGCTTCTTCAATTCCTGCAACTCAATTGGGGCCATTCTATAAGGTGTCTTTGAAATAGGCAAAGCACCCGGTACGAGTTCTATTGAAAACTCAACTTCACGATTTGGTGGAAGACCCGGTAATTCCTCCGGAAAGACATCATCAAACTCCCGTACGATGGGCATATTCTTAATCGTGAGTTTCTCACCAACTATTTGAGATAAATAACCTTCATTTAGTGGAATCAATACCCATAAGATGGAAGAAATTTCCACTGGAAGGTTATATTCATCCTTGCATTGATAGATGATCGTAGATTGATCTGGAATATGAAATGTGACTTCCCTTCTTCGGCAATTGATATGAGCTCCATGTAGAGAAAGCCAATCCATGCCAAGAATCACATCAAATTCCACTAAAGGAAGGATCACAAGATTTGCAGGAAGCACTTTCCCACAAACTTCGATCGGAGAAGAATTGTAAACTTTTGATGCGATTGATGTGCCATTAGGTGTTGTCACAGCTAACTCAACATCTAATTGTTGAGGTAATACGGTGATACCCTTAGAAAAGTCTTCAGAAATAAAAGAGTGGGTGGATCCAGAATCAAATAAAACATTTGCTACTTTAGAGTGGATGGTAAGTGTACCTTTCACCACATCGTTATCGTACTCCACATCGCTGATAGAAATTGCATGTGACTTTCCTTTGTCTTTAGACTTAAGAGTTTGTTGATGTCGACCATCATCATCAACCCTTGGATTTGGGCATTGATTGGCATAATTCCCCATCTCCTTGCACTTGAAACATTGAAGTGTAGTAGGTTCATTCTGTGTATCCCTTCCTTTGTTTGCATCATTAGACATCTTCTTCCCATTATCACGGCATTCAAATGCCCGATGACCTTCCTTTCCACATTTAAAACATTTACATGTCCCTTTAAGACAACTCCCTCCATGTTTCTTTCCACACTTTGAGCATAAGGAAAAGCTCATCTTCTTTTCCGTGTGCTCTTTAGATTTTTCTTTGAATTCCATCTTCCTCTTCTTATCAAACCCATGTGACTGATGGGTTACTCCAATCTCTATCTCGACTTTGAGAGCACATCGAACGATTTCCTCGTAGCTATTGAAGTCCCTTATGGCTAACGCCCTTCGAAGACTTGGTTTTAATCCACTAAAGAATCGATCGATCTTACTCTCAGGTTGGATAATAATACCAGAAGCGTACCTTGCAAGTCTTGTAAAATTTGCTTCATAGGTACCAACAGATTCATCATCCCTTTTCTTCAGTTCAAGAAACTCTTTCTCCATCTTTGTTCGGAGAATACGAGGGAAGTACTTATTGAAAAATAAGTTCTTGAACTCGTCCCATTCCATAGACTCAATTTCATCCCTTTGCCTCGTATTCTTAACAAGATTCCACCATTGATCAGCATCTCCTTCCAAACGATACACTGCTAGGATGACTTTATCATGTTCAGAACATTGAAGAACTGAAAATATCTTTTCAGTAGTACTAATCCATTGTTCAGCAACTAATGGATCAGTAGACCCACTGAAAGAAGGTGGACGCTGCCTCATGAAGGATTCAACAGAATGTTGCTCCCTCCTTTGCTCGTTTGGAAATCCTGCATGATTCATAGCTTGAGAAAGTTGTGTGAGCATGGCTACAAGATTTTGCATTCCAGCTCCCATATCGTTTGGTTGCTCAGGGGGACAATCATTGCATTGCCCATCGCATTCCGCATTAACACGGTTCCTTCGGGTTCCAGCCATTGACTAAAACCAAGAAGAATAGTGTGAGCAACACTAATTATAATAGGAAACCATATAATTCAAGAATAAAATTTTCATGCTTATGGTCTTATCCTAGGTTATTCAAGGCCATTTCTAAAACACTAAGATTGTGTTCTATGCTTAGACTTATCCTTAGAGTTCTTACTAAGGCTTTCACATCCTAGTTTCCAAAGGTTGACTATACCTTTCCTCTGATACCAACTATAACGACCCACACTTTACATACATTGTTAATACTTCAAAAGTGAAGCACACTTATTACAACATATGACAAAACCACAAAGGACCGTATAGGTATAGTGTCTTTAGAAACTGGGAAACATAAACAACTGGTTCATAATTCTTCTACAGTGTCTCCCATTTATTTCATCATATCTAGGGTCCCTTTTAGCATATTCTACTTAATATCCATCTTCCTGACCTGGGGAAAAGAAAACATAAAAGGGTGAGCTCAAATGCTCAGCAAGGGCAAGTAAAGGGAATAAAAATCATATCATATCTTTTTGAAAATCAAAACCTGCAAAAGAGATCATACTATCTTAACATGGAATAAATCATAGAAGTGAAAATGAGATCCCCATAATCATAACATAAAACTTGAAACTTTTTGGCATGCACACATAATCATGGAAAATCATTTCTTGTTAGTCATGACTCATTTCCAAGACTATCTTAGTGGACAAAGTCCCTTTCTGAACCGAGTTCACTCCTCGTTTCGGTCCTGTATCACAGAACCGAAATAACCTTCCGTTCCAGCCATGTCTATCTCATGAGATATAAAGTCTTTACCCAATGCATTGGAGGGAGATATAGGTCTCACCCATCTTATAATGAATCCTTTCTTATGTGTGCCACATAATCATAAAACATACATCATCGCATAACACAAGTAACAAAAATGGGATTCTTGAAACATCATGACATCATAAATCAATTCATAAAGGAATTAATAAAATAATTCCATCACAACATGATCAAATCAATGTAATAATAGGGATAAAAATATAACCCTTTATTATCTTAGATGGAAAATAATTTTGATAAAACACTTGAACTCCATTCTTGAGGAAAATATCCTTTCTTCTTCAAAAACATTTTTCCTTTCATAACATGTTATACAACTTTAAAATAAAAGAAGTTGATTAAAAATAAACTTGAAAACTTGTAAAGGAAGCTTCTTTGAAGTAATGTTTTAAAAATCCATTCATGCCGTATAAGTTTAAAAAAAACATTCTTCGTACTTTTGTCGGAAAAGTCAAAAAGTACCTCGTATGGAAAAAAGACAAAAGATTCCTTTCATATTCTTTACTAAAAACTCACCTAAGGGTAAAATTGGATTTAAACTATTGCAAGTGGATGGAAACAATATTACATATTGAGGGAACATGGATGTGGATGATAAAATACACCCTAGTAAATACTTACGAATAAACAATCTCGGATAAAAATGAGATTGTGATATTTCCCTTACCTTAGGTCCGATTTGCTTTGTACGTGTCCGAAGCTCCTGTATAATGGTTTAAATAATGTTATTAAATTATTCCAGAATCATACATATTGATATGATATCATATATGGTCATATTATTAGCTTCTTGTTAGTAATATTTCATTGTTACTTGTTACTCGGGTCTTTATAACTTTTTGTTCTTATGCGTGTTTTGTCGAATAAATTCTTATTATTATCTTTAGGTTATAGATAATTCATTTCCATAATGGTATTAGTGTATTATATACCATATTCATTCATTCAATTCATTTATATAATCATTATGAAATGAAGATCATGTAGAACGAGTCGCATCACATCGTGGAGACGATATTCCGTACGTACGCACGAGTGATGATATCGTTCCTATGATCGTGGAATTGTATTGGAGTATATATATATTATTCCAGTATCAATATTACTTCATAATAATCATATATAGTTACTCATTACACCATTATACCCATCCTTGTAAGGTGATGGTGGAAAATAGATTACACCACGGCGTGGAGACGGTATTCCGTACGTACGCACGCGCGGTGATTTCATTTTTCCGTAGGATGGATAGAAGGTGAATTAGGGTTGTTTCATATTTATAATAACATATTAGTATGTAAGTAATACTGATGTTATTACTTTATCATGAAACAACTAAAGAAGAAGAAGTTGAAGAAGAAAGAAATTGAAAAGATCGGTAATGGATATTACCTCTTCTTTGGAACGCCTCTTTGAATCCTCCACTTAAGAAACTAAGATTGGTCTTTGGAGAAGACCAGGACCTCTAGGATTATTATAGGGAAGTGGAGAGGAGAAAATGGCAGGGGTTGGCCGAGCTTGAGTGCTCAAATTGGTGTAAGGAGGAGGGGGAGGAGGTGCCCTTTTATAAGGGAGGAGAGGGGCACCTTAGGAATATCTCAAAATATTACTTTATATTAAAGTCAAAATCGGTTTATAATGGTTCCAAAGGGTCTTATTTCGAAGATAAAGTGGGTAAGGGTCCAAATCCTATCAACCAATATGATTTAGACAAGTTTAGGGTATTATTTTAACCTTATCAATTAGATTTAACTCTAAGTTAATTAATTTAACTTTTACCGTGTCTTTTTGTTTTCTTCCACTATATGGTTAATACACTTACTATAAAATGCCAAACGAACCCCAAATTGTTTATTATTAATATATATATCCTTATCTAAGTCATTTGGCCGAACCTTAGATTTTTAGGAATAAAATAACAATTAATAATATAATATTTGATTTAAAAACTATTTTGTGTCAATTTTGACACTATTTGATATATGATTTTTGTGAAAGTCATAAAAGAATTATATGTTCGAACAAAGTTGATTAAATCAACACTAATATATCATAGTAACCTAGAAAATTAGTTTAATTCATAAAAAGTCTCAAATTACATTTATTTTGGTGTTTATAACATCAATTATGTCAATATTTCATTAACAAGATAATTACTGCATCATCGTTGTGTCATTAATAAATTAAATTATTTGATGTCTAAAAATTACAAATAAAATACCATCATGTAGTAAATCTTTTTAGATTTCTAATGAATATTTACAATCGAATTTATCTTATATATAACCCCATATTAAAAATGATTTACTTATTAAACTTTGATTTTAACTACTTTAACCCTTCTTTAAATAAATTAATAATAAATGTCCTAATCTAATCCAAGTGGGCCTAAATGGTCATATTTTATTCCTAAGTTTGTTTTTGGTCGAATTACACTTGTCCAATAGAATTAGGACATGTTTTAGGGTAATATTAATATCATATTTACCCTTAGTTACCCTATTTACTATTAACTGCGGTAAAAAAAAGTAAAAAGTTACTATTCACCAAAAATTATTTTCATCTCATTGAACCACATTTTAGTCCTTGATATTAACCGTGTCTCTCGGATTTTTGAAATTCCATTCACAGAAGCGGTAAAATTAAGTTTTATGCAAAATTCGGTTTTTAACCTACCACTTAGTGGTTTCACTATTCATCAAAAATTGAAAGTTTTCAGAAAAATACCAAAATTTCACCCTAGGCTAATTTCGATATTCTAAGTCCAAAAATGAAGTCCATTTTGAAAAATAAAATTTATAAAATTTCAAAAAGTGGTTATTACTATTCATAACGGCTAGTTTTAATAGCATATTGTTGTTTAGTGAAACTCGGTATTGCGTATGACGCAAGCTATCGAGAAAGGTCGCGATTGCGTGTAAAGCAAGCCAAGCAAGTGTTGTGTAGAAAAAGATTCCTTTGATGATTTATATAACATAAAAGTCTCAGGTGTTACAACTAAGGGTCGTCCTGTGGAGGGTCCCACCACTAGTGACTTCTCGGAGAGAAAACTCTCCACTAGAAGGGCTCTCTCCAACACCCATGCTTGCGTCGGAATGTTGAGGGAGATCATCGAATCCCTGATCTCATGCCTCATTCCCTGCTCGAACGTCCAAGCCCGAAAGAACGGGTCCTGTACCATATCTGTGGAGTAGCACGAGAGATCAGTAAACATCGCCGAGTACTGGGCCACGGTCATGCTTCACTGTCGCAACTATAGTAACTCCTGAATGCGCACTGCACGGAGGGTGGTTGGGACGAACTCCGAGCAGAAGAGGCTCTCAAATTCCGTCCAAAGGAGTGATGCCACGTTGTGCACCTGGAGCATCAGGCTCCACCATCTGCATGGTGTTACGTGCAAAAGACTCGCTGCAAGGATCACCATGAGGTCAGCTGGTGTCCCCACTAACCTGAAAACCCGCACAACTGCCTCCAGCCAATCCTCGGCTGCCCGAGGGTCCGTCTCCCTGTGGAACCTAGGTGGTCTCTGACGCTGAAACTCGTGCAGTGCACTAAGCCAATGTGCACTCTCAGTGGCTGGGGCTGGTAGCATCGGTGGCTCAGCGGGTAGAGGTACCGCCGATGCCTCTTCTGAAAAAGGGCCCTGCACCGAGGCCCCGTCGCTCGATGGGTTTTCGTCTCGCACAAAGCTCGAAACCCTAGCTGGATGCCATCGTGGGGCCATCCTGAGAAGAAATAGGTGCACCACTGTCAAAAAAGTATACCTAGTGAGTTGACACAAAGTAATCACAAAGAAAACTTTTTAAACACACATGCAATCAATGTTTTCAGGCATTGAGTTGGAAATCAGAAGTCACGGTCCTGGTGTACGGATACGTCGGCCGCCGCACCAACACTGGACTCCCTGGACTAATAACCACACTCAATACCCTTAGCACTATTTCTTCATAGAAGAAAGATCAGAGTCCTGAGTTCTGTGGTAAAACTGACGTCCTCTGATACCAATTTGTCGCAACCCGTCCTCAGGACCCGTGCCGTGACTAAACCAAGCCCGCATCCCATAGGCCATAGGCTGGAGACTAGCACCAAGGCGTAAATCCCGATAAAAAGAGGAAGTCATTTCCTTTATAAAGTAAAAAAACACCATAGAGTACGCAAGAAGATGTATACACTAAGAAAAACCGGGTACAATAGTAAGTGTGGAAAGTAAATGGACCAGAATTCAAACACAAACTGAAAGTAAAGTACAACTGGAAAGAAATTACAACAATTGAAAGTAAAGCAGCAACGTCGAGCCATCCACTGGAAGTCCCACCTGAAGGGTAGGTACAGATAGCCTCCTCAGCTCCTTGGGTCTAGCCATCTGCTCTGTGTACGTCCCGCCCAGTGGTCCACCTCCAGGTACCGACTTGCTCCACAAGCCTCAACCACGATCAGCGCTGTCTGTCATCTGCATCCAGCACAACGTAGTGCAGGAACAGCCCGTGCAAGGGTGAGTATACGCTACTCAGTAGGGACCCCGAGACCCCCGAAGGTCTCCCAGAATCCACAAAGGAAATATACAATCACAAATTAAAATCCAACACTGCTTAGATATATGCCCATATATATACCTAAGTCATCAATTCCAGTTTGGCTCCAACATCAGACCCAAGTTCGATCTAGTCCACACAGGATAGCACAACCAATCCACACAGGATAACACAAGTCAATCATATCAAAGATAATTATTGAAAGTCAAGACTCAGCTCACACAGGTATACATCGTTTGTAAAACCAAAGGAGATGATCAGATGTAGTTACTAATTCATCTAACTGGGACCCACATAGGATACTAGACCAGCTAAGCTGTCAGACCCACATTGGATGCTACAACAAAGGTCAATACTGTCGGACCCACGTAGGATACAATTACTGTAGTCATCACCGCCGAACCCATGGAGGATTCCAGTACGGTTGTCGTCGTCGTCGAACCCATGGAGGATTCCAGTATGATAGTCTTCACCATCAAACCCACAAAAAATTCCAGTACGGTTGTCATCGTCGTCGAACCCACAGAGTATTCCAGTACGAAAGTCTTCACGTCAAACCCACGGAGGATTCCAGTACGATAGTCTTCACCATCGAACCCACGGAGGATTCTAGTACGATTATCATCACTGCCGAACCCACAGAGGATTTTAGTGCAGTCTTCATCGCCATCGAACCCACGAAGGATTTCAGTACGGTCTTCATTGCTGTCGAACCCACATAGGATTTCAGTATAGTCTTCATCACTGCTGAACCCACGGAGGATTTCAATGCAGTCATCGTCACTACCGAACCCACAGAGGATTTCAGTGCAGTCTTCATCGTCGTCGCAGTCGCATCCCGCTCTAGGGTTCCCACACACAGCATGATCGATTCTAGGAGGGTATGTTCCATGAGCCAAGGGGGTAGATACATCAACTGACACGTATTCCGGATTTTATGTATCCCAAAGTTCCATCTCGACAAGAGGAATTAAACGTGATAGACAGCGCGTCAACCGGACGCCCGGTCTGAGAGTTATTTGCTTTTTCGTTCTAGGGTCCCTGTTGGTTTTTAAGTCAAAACCAACCCGACCGCACTCCAAATATTCCCAAACCACAAGTGGAGTAAGTCTAAAGGTCTTTCTCAGTAAGAGTAATCCAACAAAGTCGACGGCACGTCAATCGAATGTCCAGAGGTAAAGTTATAACTGTTTCCGCTCCAAGGGCCCGATTGGTTTTGTGTTCGAACCAACCCGGGCTTACCCAAAGTTCTCCGAAACCTTGAGTGTAATATACTTAAACGACTGTATCGATCCAAGGATCGACACACAAATGACGGTGCGTCGATCAGAGGTCCGTAGCCCATGTTATGGGAAAAAGACCGAAAGTGGTCCGAAAATGGGGGGTCTGGGCCCCGTCCGACCCGGCCCAGCCCCCCCCCCCCCCGGGGTCGGCCCTAACTGAGTCCGAGTCCGAAACGCTAGGACGCGGCCCGGCCTGGCGGGGCGCGGCCTAGTCCGGTCCGCGGAACCCACCCCGTTCTGGCCGGAGGGCACGCTTTCTCGGCTACCGGGTGAGCATGGGGGGACACGGTCCCCCCTCCCTTCGCGCTCTTCAAACGCGGCAGGTGCGGCGTCCTCCGCCAGATCCCGCGTGGCCGCGGGATCCCGGTCGCATGCCGCTGCGGCATCAGCCATGGTGGTTCCTCCTGGCGCCGCACCGGGACGCCGCCGCATCGGCGACCCGCACCGCCGGTGATGTCTGCGGGCCACCGGAGGCGCTCTGGTGGTCCATTCTTGCTCCCGTCTGCGCCTGGGGTCGTCTCGGGACCCGTAGATTACTGTGACGACCTCCAATCGCTTAACGGTCCCGTTTAATCATCCCCCAACTTTCTGCGCATCAACAACAGAGAATCGGTGGGTTCGGACTTGTTCATTGGTCCGCACCCACCGCGTTAGTGGTTCAAACGACTTCCAACAATTAAAACACATGTCGAGGATATAAACCACATTAATTAAATTAAACCAAAACCCCCTACCTCAAAGAGGTTGTCGAACGAGGATTGTCGCGGGATAATACATCACAGAAGATGGTGTCGTGGAAGAGGATCGTGGGCGTCGCGGTACACAACGTCGCGGAGAAGATGATCATCGGCGTTGCGGTACACGTCATCGCGTAATCGATCTCCGAGGAACTTGTGTTCTTCGTCGTCTTTCTTCGGAGGCCGGCGTTCTTTGTCGTTCTTCACATTCTTCAATGAGGAAGAACGTATTCAAGACTAGAGTAATTTCTCTTCAAATCTTCTCGCATAACACATCAACAATAACAAAATAAGGATTTTCCTTATTTTATTACTCATGCCATCCCTTTTTGAAATTCAAAATTAAATCATGATTTAATTAACATGTGTTGACCAAGTAAAGAGGCATTTATTAATCCAATTAAACGCCAGAGTTGGCTTGGCATTTAAAAAGGGGGTGCGGGTGTGTTACACAAAAAAATTAATGGGGGTTTGCCAACTTAATGGGAGGTCTGAGGAAGTTGAATAGGTGGGGCACGTGTGGGGCCCACCTCACTAATATCCTATCATGAGGGGTTAGGATTTAGTGGGTCCCACCTCAACTTCCATACGTAGGTTTGAATTATATAGAATAAAAATAAAATTTGTAGCACAATATTTTATTTTATTCTTTAGTTAACCCATTTATTTAATAACCTCGCCCAAGAAAACGCAACTCTAGAAAAGGTGTTCCTAAGCAATTACCGGCACTGCGGTTTCATCGGTGCCCTCAGATTTCGATTCCGAGCACCGGTTCAAAAGTGAGGAAAACCCACTCATTCGTTCACTGAACGTACCTGAGCTAAACTTCATAAATTGATTCCAGGCACACCGGGCCTCGGAATCAGGTGCCGTCAAAAACTGTGTACTCTTAAAATTCCAAATAAATTAAGAAAAAAAATTCCTTAAAATTTCTGGGTCTTTACACTATAGGATTTACTCGATATTGAGTAACATCATAAATATTTTTCATCACTTTTGGAAGAAAAATTGTCAAGATTATCTTTAGTAGTAAGGATAAAAACTTTGCAAACAAAAACTTTGAAGTAATTAACTGTAGGCTTCTTATTGTTCCAAATCTCATAAGGGATCTTTTTAATAATTGGTCTAATCATGACTTAATATTGATAATGTAACAAGTTGTATGAACAAATTCAACCCAAAAGTAAATTGTCATACCATATTCATTGAGCATTGTCCTAGAAATCTATTGAATATTCATATTTCTTCTTTCTACTACACCATTCTGTTGAGGTGTTCTAGGAGTAGAGAAGTTGTGACTATAGCCATTGTGTGAGAAATAAGATTCAAACACTTGATCTTCAAACTCACTGCCATGATCACTTCTCAAGGTCTTGATCCTAAATCAATTGAGGATTTCTAATGACTTGGAAAATTTGATAAAATAAGAAAAAACATTACTTTTGTGAGCAAGAAAGTATACCCATGTGTACCTAGAAAAATTATCTACATGAACATAAACATAGTGCTTATCATTTAGACATGAAACTATTGTTGGTCCAAACAAATCCATGTGAACCAACTCAAGAGGTTGAGAAGTAGAAACATATTTCATTTATTTGAAAGAAACATTGTGTTGTTTTCCCTTTTGACAGGGATTACAGACTTTGTTAAGTGGGAATTCCAGTTTAGGTATGTCTCTAACTAATCCATTCCTAGTAAGTTTGCTAAGTGAAAGCACATTACAGTGTACTATTCTTCTATTACATAGCCAATATTCTTTATGGAAAGAATTTAAACATGTAACATTTTCTTTAGCTAAAGAATATAAATCTACAGCATAACAATTTTCATTTCTTAATGCAGTAGATATCAAAACATTTTTATAATTAAAAACATTACATGAATCATTTTCAAATTTCACACCGAAACCATCATCACAAAACTAGGAAATACTTACTAGGATGTATTTTAATCCATCAAAAAATAGTAATTTAGAAGTTTAAATTGAATTAGTGTTACCAATCTGGCATAAGCTGATGATTTTCCTTTTGAGTTATCCCCAAAGGCGACATGTCCTCCATCAACTTTGATTAAGCTCTTAAAGAATGAGTAGTCTCCTATCATATGCCTTGAACATCCACTGTCCAGGTACCATATCTTCCTACATGATCTTTTCAAGAAAGTTTCCTACAAAACAAATTTAGACATATGATAATTTTGGTACCCAGATTTTCTTGGGTCCATAAAGGATAACAAGTAATACTTTAGGCACTCGTATTTGACAGATGGGTTTCCTATAATTAAAATATTGAAATGATTTTGATAAATAAGCTTTATTAGTCTATAAGAATTTGAATAGCTAGATAAATCATAAGAGCTTCCACAACATGAACTAGCAGCATACTATCCAGATTTTGGAAGAAATTTATTCTTAACAATCTATCTCTGTCCAGGTTGGTATCCTAAACTAGTAGTATACTTTGATGCTACTTGTTTTCCAAGTATTTTATTTAGATTATTCCTTCTATTTATGAACTTCTCTATGTCATTTCAAAGTTTCTCATTAGAAAATTTGAGTTTATAATTCTCCTTTAGCAATTGAGAGTTTTTTTCCTTTTCTATACTAAGATCATATTTAACAGTACTTCTCAAGGCGAACTCTTTCTTTAATGATTTTTACTTACCTTTTAGATCTTTTGATGTATCTTATAACATATTAAAATATTCAATGAATTAAGCTTTAGAAATATTATCATCATTATTTGAATCACATTCGTTCCCAGAATAGTAATCATTAAGCATAGGGAAAAGAGGTACCTCAGATGTTTTAGTCACGAAACACATGTTGGCATGATTATTTTCTTTCAAATTAGAAATATCAGATCCACTTGAGCTATCTTCCTAAGTACTACATGTTTCCATTATATATTTCTTATATTTTTTGTCCTTATAATCATATTTCTTCTTAAACTTCAATTTTGGACAGTCATCCTTAACATGTCCTTTCCTTTTACATTCATAACAGACGATATCACCATTTTTATCACCTTTCTTCCAATCTCTCTTCCAATTATTTAGTTGGTCATACTTACCCTTATAACATGATTTTATGAAAATAATTCTTCTTTATATATAATTTTTTGAATCTCTTAGCAATTATGATCCATCTCTTCATCACTGTCCAAGTCAGAATTTTTACAAGTTGAGCTTTCTTCAGTTATGTGAACTTTCTCTTTGTCCTTTCTTTTTTAAGTAGTAGACATAAATTCCATTGAATTATTCTTAGGTTCACCATCTTCCTCTTTTTTTACATTCATCTCTTCTTCACACATCAACAATTTTCCAATCATCTCATTGATAGGTAGCTTGCCAATGTCACATTATTCTCATATAGAGACAGAGGTTCCTATCCATCTGTCTGGTAGGCATCTTATTATCCTCATGATTTTCTCATTTGTTGGAAAAACTTTTCTCAGTGAGCACATTGTATTGACAATCTAATTAAACATGAGATACATATCAGAAATATATTCCTCAAATTTCATTTTAAAATTATCATACTTAATAGCGTATCTATTTAGTCTTCTTTCCTTAAGATTGGTTGTTCCCTCATGGGAAATAGACAGAGTATCCTATATTTCATAAGATGTCTTACAAGAAGATATTATATTAAATTCATAATCTCCTAAGGTAAAATACAAGGCATTCATTTCTTTACAATTATCATTGTAAAAAGCTTTCGTAGGTTCATCTCAAGTAGTTCTAACAGTTTCTGGAATCTTATACTAAGTCTCTAAAGCAGTCCAAATGTCAAATCCCATACTTTTTAAATGGAATTTCATTTTTAATTTCCATTGGGCATAATTGAAACCACTAAAGAAGGGTGTAATTTTGGTTACTACACCTTCTAATATGTTATCCATAATTATATTTTAGCAAATGTATTTAAATAGATAAAAATTTAGAAATAATAGAAATTTAAGATCATTAAGACCCAACTAAAAATATAGTTGAATAAGATTCCACAGAGTCCTAATAAATATCCTCTGAGAACAAATGTTGGTCAGAGTGGATACTCAATAGGGGTGAATTGAGTTCCAATTAAAATTTATGTTAAAAAGTATTTTTGAAAAGGTTTTCTTCCAAGATTAAATACAACCCAGTTAATCAAGGTTATATTGTTATAAGAGTTTGACGGTTTAAATAACTTCATAGAATATTGATTGATTATATGCTATCTAAATTTGTGTTATTAATATTAATTTTAAAGTTATTCTACTAAGAAAATCTAGTTATAAATTCTTTCCAAGATTAACTATCAAAGTGAAATTAGTGATTTCTGAATTATATAGTAAAGCAATAAAACCGAGAAGACTAATTTAAACAGAACATCAGATTTGAAACAAGTGGTTCAGTCTCAACCTGAGACCTAATCCACTCCACTTGGTGATCACCAGCCACCAAGAAGTTTATATAAATAAACATTGATCCACATCCTGGATCGGAGTTAACAATATTACTCAGACTTTACAGGTCCTTAGACTTCTACCGTAGTTCTACGTGGGAAAGAAACAACAACAACACATAGGTTATACCTGTCTACAGACCTCTACAACGGTTCTATGTGGGATACACAAAGGTATAAAGAGTTTGGTGTGAGGATTTCAGTATCCTCCAGTTCATCTTTGGAGTGGGTGTGTGTCCAAACATACTGAAGCACACACTACTCATAATGTAAAGAAAATAATGATCACAGTATAGCAAGAATATAGATATGGGTTTAGAATGCTCTTTTTTGATGTCAATGCAGCTCTAGACTCCTTTTGATTGAAGAAGATGGAGCTTTGAGTCCTTCTCTGAATGTTTTGTGGAAAAAAGAGTGTCGCGATTCAGCTTGGGTACATTATGAGGTTCAATGAGTGATGATTTTATTTAAGATTAAAATATTCTTCGTTTGTTCAGTACTGTCGAGTTGCATGCAGTGTGCCTTTCATTTCAAAACATACTTTATGTATCTTGTTCATTATTGTGCTCATGAACTTGCTTTTCATTTTTGTATCATGCACACTGATCCTTGGCTACACTTTGCTTTTAACTTGGAATTCATGTGTTGGAGCTAACCTGTTGCATGTGTTCTGCACCGCGTACCTCATAATGTCCGATGATATGTCATCACAGAAACAATAATTATGTCAGTGCATTAAAATAATCAAATATGACCATTATAAATTAAATTGAAATACGTCCAAATAGTTTAATAAACAGTGTCAAAGTAAGTCATGGAAATGATGTCTCCTTCACACAGTCTCTATATTGATCACGGTGTCTGAGAGTCAAGGTGCCTCACGGTCACACTGTCTTGTGGTCATGTTGTATGCTTCAAAATGTCTTGTGGGCATGGTGTCTGCTTCAAGGTGTCTGGATTCACGGTGTCTGCTACTCGGTGTCTAGCTTCATGGTGTCTTGTTCACGATATCTGCTTCATGGTGTCTAGATTCATGGTGTCTGCTACACGGTGTCTGGCTACATGGTGTCTTGTTCACGGTGTCTGCTTCACGATGTCTTGCTTCACGGTGCCAGAAATACATAGCTAGTAGCAGACTCATATTGTATTATATTTCTCAAAGTAACTGTGTTCAGCCTCAAATAATGATGATAATATAAAGTATTATACTTAAGAATTTGTTAAAGAAGGTTTTATGAGAGTATATCAACGATAGTATAAAGTAAGTAAACTGAATATAGAGAAATTAAGATCTTCCATGGCTCTTATTGAAGCATGAGAAAACATTAAACATAAATAAAAATTATTGAATATAATATATAAGAGTTAACTAAGTTGATTATGATTTGTGATCACTAATAAATTATTAATACCCGAGGAGTCCATCAATTGCCTTATTAATTTCAATGAATTATATAAAACCATTCTTTTATGGACACTGTTATGATATTATATTTGGTTAAGCCTTTTGACATGATTATGATACCATTTCCGTCCATGGCTAACTCTTATGTGGGTTCATTATATTCGATTCTTTAAGAGGAACACGTATGAATTATCATATTATGATGGTTTCAACAAAAGTTAACTCTAATTCATTGGGGAATTTTTACTCCCATGATATTTCATGAGTGGGATTCAGCTATAAACCCAAACTGTTATGGTACATTTTCATATAGGTGATATAGTCTTGGTAGTTATCCTTGGATCATGTTTATAAAATGGTTTATGGTTCTACAACAATAAATTTTTTCCATGATAAAATTATGTCATTTTATATATTCAATTATTAAAAACAATAATTTAGGTTCCATGCATTTTATGTTATCATGTTATGACTTCTAACGCTTTTTTATTCTTTATTCCGATTTTTATTCCCTTATTGGGATTTTTAGCTCATCTATTTTTTAATGTAATTCCCTAAGTTAGCCTTTTTAGTTATAGGATATCTAATGGATTTAGGAGATCATTATTGAAAAATGTTATATTTTGGATTCATTTTGTCATTTTTATGTACTTATAATTCCAATGACACAAGACTTTATGATCCTTGGTTTCTATTTCATGGGAATTTTGGTTATAAATCATCTAAAAATATGTCTACAAGGATAGGGTCTCTATAAAAATTGTCATTCTCTTCAAGATTCCACTAAACAATATCCTATAAAGATATTTCTAACACCATTATATGATTTGAAACTCACCTACTAAGCAAATAAAATCGAATGGGCCTTAGTGTTCATGAGCTAATCCATTCTGAGAATTAGGTCAATCAGATCAATATCCTCCATTGATAAATCTCAAACCAACTCAGGACCATATATTGTTATTGAACATTATAAAAATTTCAAATCAAGAAACTCTCATTTTCCCAAAGGTCTTTATAATTTCAAAATAGAATGCATAATATCAACATGTAAACCAAAGAAATAATTTTCATGAGAGGAAATAAATTAATGGGACATGCTCATATGAAATGATGATATCATAATGTTATAATTCAAAATAACCATACCTATTACCGTAAAATGTCTTGATTGATCATCCATGAACAATTTCTCAGCTACACACCATATCTTACTCAATTCACATTTTTCTTTGTTACATTTTTTGATTTTATATGTGGAGGATTCATGGTGTTTATAGAATCACCGTTGGATTCTCAGTTCTATTGAGATGAGCTATTTTTCCTCACTTTTCCTATAAAATGATACGATGTTTGAGAAACATGTGATGTCTCCCTAGAACCCAACCCTAGACCACTAGGATAATAGCACTAAAGTTATACCATATGATTGAAATTGTGACATTCTATAGGCAGTGTCATACAATATAACTTCATATGCTCAAAATAACCACTTGAAATAAAATTATGTTACTTCTTTGTGGAGTATTAAATTACACCGAACCCACAGTCTAATTCTAATATATACCTCCCACTTGATAATAGGTGTACCTACTCTACATATTTATGACATTGGAGTTCTGACATGTTTTGATAGTATTAAACATTCCTCTTCCAACAGTGTTTCCTGAGATGAATCTTTGTTACAACACCACTCTATTTATTATATATGATTAATACATTAGAATGATGGTGAAAATATTTTACTGAATTTATGGTTTCAAAGATTATTGAAAATTAAATTCCTTCAATGATTCACCTGTAGTAAAATATAGTGAAAATATAACGAAATTCAGAAATGTTGTTGAATTATTTATTACTTGGATATTTTCCTACTTTAAACTGATGAAGTCCATTATTCATGAAATTATGAAAATGTTAGGATAGAATTAGTCATTTAATTATTATTCAAAAACATCCAATGCCATACCTTTGTAAAATTTATCATAAACTGTAAATTCCCATAATCAGCATGTTAGATCCTCCATCATATACATTTCTATGTTCACTTGTATCTTACTTGTGATCAAATGAAATGAATGATTTATTCCTTCAATTCACCCAAACCTCTGCTTTTTCTTTCTCTTAATTACCCCTAAATATGAGTGCATTATCCTTTTACAACTAAACTAAATGAGCGACTTGTCTTGGTTTATCCTTTATACTCTATTTATCCATGACCTAAAAATCATGAGCAATAATTTTAACTAATTTTTGGTTCACTAGTGTACTATGTCCAACCACATTGTTAGAAGCCTCTTCCTATTAATTATTATGTTTCTTACATGGTACCATTATTTATAAAAATATCTACTCCATTTATTCTCACTCTATATAAGATAAAGGATTATCCATTTTAAACTATCTTTTCAAAAATTATCCACAGTTATAAAAAACCACTATAAACCATTATAACATATTTAAAATAGTTCCATAAAGCCTTTTTAAAATATTTATATCAGAAAAAAATTTCTACGGTTTTCAAAAATAATTTATTAATAAAAATTAAATAAATAATTAGCATCATAAAGAAAAATACAGTCTTTGTGTGAATTCATACTATTAATGCATGAAATACTACTCTCAAATGATAAACCCATAATGAGGAGGTAAAAAATCACCATGGAGTGTCTTAAAAAAATCATGTACATAATCTCCCTAGTAACCTGCTGTTAAGAATAATGTTGTTATATATGCCTTTTTATGCCATACATTTCATGTTTGGAAAGTCTTATGTTCATTCCAATATCCGAAGAGATAGATCTGTTCCATTTCCAACTCCATGATTGAACACAACTAATACCCAAGGATTAAAAAATTGGATACCATTTGTATCAACCCCCCAACCCATTAACATGGGAATAGGTGGTGGGTTTTAATAAAATTAGGTGACATCCACAAGAAACCAAAGGCTGGAAATATCTGAAAAGGTCCTGAAGAAAATTTATGGGGAGAATTTTTCTATTTAAAGATAAAAATGAAAATGACAATTAAAATAACCAAACAAACATATTTACTATATAAAAATATAGATAAAAATCAACATAACCAAAACCAACCATTTCAAAGTACAAGAAGAAACCATATGACAAAACCAATAGACTCAAAAGACAACAAAACTAAATGAAACCATGTACACGCATCTATAAACTCCCAAATTTTTCTATGCTCCCACTGTATAGTCCATATCCATGGTATTAGGAAGAATCACTATAGCACTGAGATACCATGGCTATACCTATGTCTTGATATATGACATCTATAAATATAAAACAGTGCCCAAGAAAAGTGTGGGTCTGAACACTAAATGATTTCCCAAGACACATCCTAACTCACACTACTAGGAATAATCTTGTTAGAAGATTAATATAAAAAAATTCAAAATAGATAAAAAAATAAAATGAAATAAAAACTAGTTTTCCATTTAAAATATTGATATAAACCATTAAAACCATTATAAATTCCATTTTTCTTACCCATTCCATGATTCTTCACATCCACATATCCACACATGGATGCTCATGTCACATTTCTCAACTCATGAGAAGTCCCTTATTAATCTACCATGTCGTCATAGGGTAACCAACATCTAGTCCCCCTATGGAACACCCCCCTTCCATAGGGTCTCCTCTAAAAATATTGAACCCACTCTATCCATGTGTTCCAAAATCCATACCAAGCCATTTCACATAAAACCATTATTTATTTAAAACATTTCAACCACTGGATTTTAAGGGTCAAATCAAATGATAATTTTAAAATAAATATTTTAAATTATCTTGCAATGGATTATCCACAAAGCATTAAATTTTCACAATTTCCCAAAACCATCAATAAATTGGTTTTTAAAAGGAATCACAAAACAATCCCACAATAATTTCAAAAAAAATTATTTCTAGATAGGACGTCTAGTTATGAACTTTGGGAGTCTAGATATCGGCCTCCTAACTCAAAAACATTGGTAAAGATGCAGAACTAAAATATTATCCACTATATTGGGGCTTGGATTTCATTTACTTCGATAGATACAACCATAAAACTTCTCAACTCCAATCATCGAACATGGATCTATCCACAAATGATTACATATAAGGTTTTGGGAATGATATGGAGAAAAATCAAAGAATAATGGCAATGAATATAGGAATAAAAGTGAATTTGGATATCTAATGGCCTTAAAATCAGTTAAAACATGCTTCCATATCAAAGAAAATTTCTTATCAACTCTTGGGTGGAAAATAAATTCTATATTTAGGAATATTAGGAAATTAAAAGGTGGTTTAGGACATAGTTCGTATTAGATTTAGAATTTTATGATCTGAAATTTCATGGTGGGTGGTTAGGGATTATGGTAAGTTAAAACTGTGAATTTACCAAGCATGAGAAATTGTCTCAATTGTAGTAGGATAACACGGTTTAATTGGATTCCCCCATTTGGTAAGTCAAAACTGTTCTCTTACTATGCATGAGATGATATCTCAATGATAATAGTATAACATATTTTATTTTGAGAAACAATATAATTTCTTAAAATCATTCACAAGACTTACAAAGCTATTTTCCCTCCTTATAAAGTTTACATTGTTTCTTATATGGGGTGAATGATTTGTTAAAATCATTCTCAAACCATGAACCTTCATATAAGATTCCAAATCATTATAGAAAACCTATCAACCTAACAAAGCATAAACTAATCATTATATATACTAAAAATTAAAAAAAAATGGGCTATATACCTATAGATGATGGAGTTTTATATCTATTTACCAAATATATGATTTCTCTAACCCTTGGTAGCCTGAGTTTTTTTTCCTAATATTTTAATGAATTAATATTTGATTCATCATCCAGTGGGTGGTGAGACTATTGTTCATTGCATTTTCATAAATCTGTTTTTTTTTTGGATGGATTGGATGCTATATTATTGAATATACAAATATTTTTGCTATGTTTTCAAGGTTAAATTATATAATTCAATTTTAAATTATGTGTTTTTATTAATTTTTGTATTAGGTTTAGGTATTATAAAATTTTCACTATTTTTAGATATTGGTTTTTTTGAAATGTTATACCATTTTCCATGTTGCTATATAATTATTTCAATATGCTCTTTCCTCTCTTATCTTTGTTTATTACTTGATTAAGGTGGAGAGTTCCAATTTTCAGAATCTCATTAAATTTTACATTGAGGAAAAAGATTATTTTTGGACTTTTTTATGTAGAGGGTTAAAATTTATTTTTTGTTTTTATACTTTGCAGGGATCTATAATTTTTAAGGGATTAGTTTTTTAGAAGGTGTCTTCCCCTCTCAAAAAAATTAGTGGTTCTCCATCGCTGTGTTATGGTTGTTATCATCCAATGTATAATTATTACATTATAATAAATTCAAGGTTCAACTATATATAGGGAAAGAAGTGTGTGTCATATGTATTGGAATATATCTTGGTCAATATGTTGTATTACATTAGTAGAATGGTATAATCCATCATTATTACTCCTGATTGTGGTATATATATATACACATTATTCTCTCTAGTTTCTTTTCAATGATGACTGAGGTGGGTAAATTTGGTGACGATGTATGTTCTTGCTGTTCGATGAATTTTTATTGTTGGAATTGATTTTAGGGTAAGGTTGGATTATATTTCATTTATAGATGTTGATAGGAAAATATGATATGATATATTGTTAATCACCTTAATGGTTGAATAGACTCTTGAGGATCAATAGGTCATTCACATTAAAGAAAATATTTTCATCGATTTGATAATTAATGATTATGATGTAAAATATTTTAAATATATGTTTTTATTATTTTGGTTGGCTTTGAGAAATATTATTCCACTTGTGGAATACCACTTAAAGAAATTTTGGGTGAGGTTTGGGTGAAAAATATTTTTGAATTATGGCATGAACCCTTTCTGTACAACCCCACTTCCACTTGGATTTTGTTTTAAAGTACACAAAAATGATATTAAGTACTGGTTTCCATTTTAAATTTGACTAATTTTATGTCATCTTTTGGTTGTTTTGAAATATTATATATGATGATTAAAATTATATATATTAATTGATAAAATATTTTGATGGTTTTCATCGAATTTAATGTATTTATAATTTCTAAAAATACAATGACATGGAAAATAAATTATATATATTATGGATATATGAATAACTAAAATATTTATAAAAGGAAGTGAATATGTAAATATAATTATTACAAGATGTGTTCATTTCTATAATACAGAAAAAAATAATAAATATTTAAATTTTAACGTTATGAGAGAATTTTACTGAAGGGATTTCAAAACATATATACTTATTAAGAGATATTGATAGGTAATTTATGGCTATTTTAGTGATTATAATTAATATAATTTTTTTTATTTTTTTGAGATATATTCCATTATTATATGTGATCACTTCATTTTGAGTGACTAAAATATACTTTGTTCTGTATGTGTTTTAATTTTGAATGATTGAGTAATCATTGAGGTATTTTTTAAATTGTTTGATATTTTATTCCAATAATTTATTAATTATTTTGCAACAATATGGTTTTGTAATGGATTTATTGAAATAATTTTTTTATAAAATGATTTTTTAAAATAACTAAAAGATTGATTGGTTATTAACATTTGAATTCATAATGATTTGTTTTTATGAGCATTATGATAAAAATACAATGATTCGTATGGTGAGTCAAATATAAGATATAAAAATTGTGACATGAGTTTAGTATTAATGTTTCCTTGGAAAAATATTTTTGGATGTTCTAATATATATTATGGGGATATATTTTCTTTAATTTTCCATAAAAAAATTATTCCCCTACATAAAAATTCATTTAATCAAATTTTGGTACTATTTCTTATGTAATATAATTTCTTAGTAGGTGTTTTATTTTTGTATATTTATATTAATTTTCATAATTTGTAATGATATATAATATTTATAATACCATATAAAAGTATTATGGAATTATATAAATCATGGATGATACGTTTTTTAAAATAAATTAATTTTTAGTCAATGTTATATATATATATATATATATTTTTTATGTGTATTATTTTATAATATAATAAATACTTTTATAGATGAATTTCAGTAAAATGAAGGATATACTTAAAATAATTTTGTCAAAACTAGATGTATAGTTTTTGTTAAAAATATATAAAAAACAATATGTGGTTCAAATAAATAAAGGTGATTGATGATCACTTTTTTTACTAAAATAAATTCTGAAAAGATCTAAATGATTAATTTTTATCATCATGGGTTGATTTAAATGCAGACATATATTGATAAATAGTTTGTAATACAAAATTATTTTTTAAATATAAATATTAATTTATGTGACTTTTTTTACTTTGTATTTTTATATTTATATAAATAATTAGAGGAAAATTATTTAAAAATATTAAATGTGTATTACATGAAATGATTTTCAATATATAATATAATTACTATTCAATCAGTATAAACTAGGTTTTTAATAATTATATGTGTGATAATAATTACTTATGATGATGTAGGGATTTCAAAACATTGAGAAGTAAACATTGGTGTCTTTAAGAAAATATTTATGATGGTATAATGGTGTTCCCAAATAGGAGATAAATGAGAATATTAATCAATATTTTTGTATATTCCAAAAATTTGAATTTATGTAACAACTTAATTAACCTAATTCTTATAAAATGATTAGGTACTATAAAACAATTCAAAATTAATATCTTAAAAATTATATCATATTAATGATGAGATATAAAATGTATTATAGATTATTCTCTATGATAAATTTTTTTTGCAATAATATTAGTTTATGTTTTGATTTATTTATTAAAAGAATGATAATTTTTAAATACCCTTAAATGGTGATGGTTTATCCATTTTATTAGTAATAGAAATGAAATAAATTTGTTTCTTGAAATATCATGTTATAAGGTGTGGATAAATATTGGTTTAGGAAAAAAATTATGGATAATTATTTTGGTCATATAATTATAAAGACATAAAGAATGTATTTTCATAATTTTATAGTTTTTTACACTAAAGACAAACCATGATCATTGAAAAATTATATAAATGGGATTATTATGTAAAAAATTATTTAAAAACTAATAAAAAGATAAAATAAATTATATTAAAAAAATTTGGGATAAAAAATGTTCTAACATATCATTTTTCTCATTTATAATCCACATGGATTTTCAAATTAACATTCAAGTCCATTAATAATGGATAATTTTTTAAAATACATCAAATCATTAATATAAATGAAAAATCATTTGTCACATTCAAAACCACATATAATGATTAGATTTTCCATAATATTATATTAAAATTCAGTTTCTAGACATCCTTTCCATTGTTAATAAATCCATATTATATCCAAATTCCCCTTCTACTTAGGTTAAGGAATAAATAATAATGGAGATATTGAAATATCTAGATAAGGGTTAAAAACTCAATATTTACATTCTTATTTGTCAATATCTTATAATGAATAAAATTAAAACTTCTATTATGGATATAAAAAGATCCTATTGCAGTGTTATAAAAACATTTTTATCAAAATATAACATGATAATACTTATTAAACTTCCATGAAAACTTTCTTATAGTTAGTTATTATTTCTTTTTCCAAGTATCAAAATCCATGTGTTCTTTTATATTATCCCAGTACCCTTGTCATAATTTTTTTAATGATTGAAAACAAGATTTAAATTTTATTATATTTTTTTACTTTTTTGTGTAGCTCATATTTTTAATCATGTCTTTTCTTTAAAAATACATTAGAAATAATCATCCCCATTGTGCTTTTAGGGAACCTAATTAAAAGATGTTTTTTATAATTTAATTTATCCTTCCATGTAAATTCAAAAAAATCGATATAATTATATAATATTTTTATTTATTTTTTGGTTTGATAATTTTGTAATGATAAAATATTGATGGTAATAATTAAAATATATATAAATAATCAACGTTAATTTTTGGATTTTTTTTCAGTAATGTTTTCATTAAATTTTATTTATCAATAAAATTATTGAACAGTGATTATTTTTTAATTACACATAACATTACCTTGAAACATCTTGAGATTGTGTAACAACTTGAAAATGATGCTTAACTACATACATTATACAATAATAATTTTATAACAATGGACCATACATCATAAAAAAGACCGATAAAAGAAAAATTAATCTAATAAATAATACAAAAAAATTATTAACAATATGGAATAATAAGAATTATTTTTTTGAAGAGGGTAAATAATTAATAAAAATTTATTATTTCTAATTATTGGTGACGGTCAGTGCTACCAAGGACTGGTGGTAATGGATTTTTTTGTAGAATTATATTAAATGTTATTATGTGAGTATCCCAACTCAAATTGTAATGTATTATAGATTATTTTGATAAATTATTCTTATTTATATTTTTAAATATTGTATAATTATGTATTATTTTCTAATTGATACAGAATTATCTTACCCAATAATTTCATTTCATTTTCTATTCAATAGAAAACATTAAATATTATTCTTATTGATTGAAACACCTGATTCTATGGGTATTATGCATGTTATGTTTGTTATGAATTATAGATAATGATATGAGGGTCTGTGATATAGTCCCCCATGTATTGGGTAATGATACATTCTCTATAGAAAATATGATGGATGTTATTATATTGTTTTTTACATTATAACGATGATTATATAGGTTATGAACTGGGTGATACTAAAGGGGATTAAAATTTATAAGAATATACTAGCACAATGTTGATTAATTAAATGAAAACCCATTTTTCATATATATCAATGAACAAAAGATTTTTATTTATTTTTATATAACATAAATGGATTTATATGATCATATCTAGTTATCAATATATTTTTAAAGGGTTTTATGATGAGTAGATAAAATAATCGAAATAAAGTTATTGTTATGGTGACTTATCTTGAATAAATTATGTGTAACATTTAAAGAACCCATTACAATGGAAAAAATTTACGTATAGGGAAACATCTGGTTTTCATTATGGTAAATTTTTTATAATCATCTAAAACCATAAATATAATGGTATTGGAAATATAGGCACTGTAATTTTTTTTGTAAGACATTTAATTATTTTCTGGTTATGATCATTTTGAATCTATAGATATTAAAAAAATAAGATATAAGTAAGGTTTAGGATACAGATAAAGAAAAATGGAACGACAATTTATTGATTTTAATGAGTTTTTATAGTGATAAACCCTTTGTTTAGTGATTTATTCACATGAAATAGTTTTTTCTTCTCATAAGTGTTTCTATTTAATTTCATCTAACACATGTATATTTTTGAATGTTTTTCCACATAGGTAATTAGATGAATGGATTATAATTAAAACAATAGGGAAATACTATTCAAAATTTGTTTCCTAACATGGTTGGATTTAGATATTTTAAATTTTTTCTATGGTAACTCATCTGACATATAATATAAATAATTTTTCAAATGAGTAGGATTATAAAAATTCCTCACAGAAAAAAACATATTAATAGTGAAGAGGTTAATTTTGACAGCATCCTCTAATATTTGGGGGTACCTTATACATAATTATTTTTCATGTTTTAATTACTATGTTAGATAAAAAAATTAATGTATTGCGTTACTCAAAGAATCAACAGGTTTAACTTATAGTTTTTCATCTTAAAATTGATGTTCATAAGTGATAGTGTCTAATAAATAGTACCGTAATGAAATATGAGATTGATAATATCTAGTGGAGGATATTTTTATATATTAATTCAAATTTTTCCCTTATGTTATTCAACATATAATGAAATATAAATTTAATGATTTTGGAAAAAATGAGTAGGATATAGCTTCTATTTATGAATCAAATAAATCCATTTTCATGGTGTTACCAGAATTCTATATAACATGACAGTAAAATAGAATGATTTTACACACATATTTTTCTTTATTTATAAATGGATTTGATTACTCTATAATATGAGAACATTGAGGAAGTATTTTAATGTGATGAGATGGTTGAAATAATGTTTTTTGAATTTTATTTATCTGAGAGAATAAAGGATAATAATTTATCAAGGTGGAATGAATTGTTTAAAGATTCAAAACTTATAATTTGACGTTAGGATAAATTAATTTAATTCATACCATAAATGTGGTAAATGTTTTTCTATGGAGTGTCTTTTGAGAAAAAATATGTGTTATCAGTGTTGTAATTCTATAAATATGTCTTATGATATCAATAAAATGATTACTGATAAAACTGAGAATGGGAAAATATGGAACCAATGTGTAGAGACATTTGTTTTCCATGTAACAGTTTAGAATATTTCTAAAAATATTAAAAAATTCTAGTTCTGAGTCACAACTAATTTATAGAGCCTAAAAAGCCTTAATTTAATATTTAATATCGTGCAAAAAAATTATATAAATGTGTAATATATCATGATTTGAGTCTTAGATTAGAAATTTGACACTGCGATTGAGTTCAAAATGTGGGTTTTATCACATATGTTAGATAACATTTGTCTTCATCGAACAACCACTTGGAGGTGACCATTAGTGGGGTGTGAAATGATGGTTTATTAATTAAATAAAATTTATCTCATAAATATACCCATCACCATTTTAGTTTATTTTTACTATTAGGGAAGGACATGTTCTATTTCATTGTGATGGATGAACTAACTATGAATCGAGGAGGGGTGAGTTGTTGGACTTCATTATTGATTTTAATCATCACTTAATCCTGGTGGAGAAACATATGGTAATCTGGTTTTAACTAATGAATTGGTATTTTTTCAAGAGGATGGAATATTTATGATCTGGACATATTAATACACATATATAAATCTTTTTAATGTTCTAGAGTGCAATTACAACTGCTAGATATGTTCTTAGTTTATATCTGTAGGATTGATGTGGAAATCTAGGGGTTTTGTGTTACCCCCATGGAATAACCATTTGAAATTATCAACCAAATGATGTATAGTGTGGGAGAACATTCCACTTTTAATTTAGTTTTAGGAAATATGGATGATTAAGGACTACATACCGTGTACTTGGGGTAGATGGTGTGTAGTTGTCCTTAGGCATGTAGCTAATTAAATGGCTAGACTCTCCACATAAAGGGACATTTCATTATTATAGGTAACTTTTAGATGATGGGGGAAAGGATGAGTTACATTTGAATTGGTTAAATGAACATCCATATTCCCCATGTTATAAGAAAAACTATGTGCCCACAAAGGGTATGATGGTGGCCATGGTTTTGGATTTAGAGATGCCACATGAGGTAATGTTTTCAGTTCACTTTTTTTTAGTGATGTATAATCCAATATCATTTCAGTGTGTTCCCTTCATGTATTCCTCTAAGGGTGTTAGGTGACATGAAATCCTCAATATTGGATATTTACCCCAATATGATTTTCCCTATAATAGAGTTAGTGGTGTCCCTCCAATCATCTTGGGGTGTGATCCTCTGTCATTCTAGTTCCCTAAGTGGGGTTCTTAGTATTTATGTGACCAGCAAGATAAACAGAGTTGATCCCCAATCTATAATTTTATCATAGGAGGGTTCATGGTATCATTTACATATGACTGAAAATTAATTTTTTTAATAGGATATAGCCAATTTAATTAGGTAAGGAGGAACCAAATATACTTCAAATACATAAAAGAAAATCAAGTCCCACAGTCAAATATCCCATGAAAAAAAACAAACCAATTAAAATATGAAAATAAGAACCCCTTCCCTGCATCAAAATCATTATGATGAGCTTCCAACTTCTGGTCGCTACTCAACTAGATGTCCCATGAAAGGATTCAAAGGCCCAATACTGATGGAAAATGTCATACCCTGTCAAACATCCAATTCCGCATAGCCATGATTTGTAAAAATCCATTCTCTAACACTCTTCTAGAACCAATCCATGATGTGAACTAGATGCATTATCTCATAGATCTTAAACTGTATAGCCACAAATCAAATAATCCAACAAAAAACCATTCCACCAATTCACAAATTCAACCAACACTGAACTCATTCCATGATATCACATAATCAACACTGTAAGACTTTCACAGTAAGAAAATTTATCCTCCACCATGAATCCATCCCAAAATCACCCCAACCAGTTTCTAGAACCAAATCCACACCCCAACAACATCAACACTGTGTGCCTCCATGAACACCATAAAACCAAAACTGAAATTCATAGAAATTCTCAAAACCCAATCCAACAAGAAATGGGGACTACATGAACATCAGATCTTGTCGAAAAGAACCCATCCCCAAGCAAGAGAATCAGATCCCTTCGACTCCTTCATATCCGAACCTGAGGACTAGATCTTCCCAATACACCTGAAAATGACAGGGAATGAGAAAACACACCAAACTGCAACATCTAAAACCCCCACATTGTACCAATACTGCACCACCAAGAGACACCCTAGCGAGTAGAAGGATGGGGAGAGAAGAAGGTGAGACAAGGACTAATTTCTCTAAGGATTATGATCCCACACGATACCACCACCGGAATAGACTACACCACGAGCTCACTGAGCATAGTGTCGAGGAGAGAGCTAGCCAAACTAAGATGGTGGAGAGGATGTCTACAGTAGGGAAAAATATTGTGATATGAAATCCTTTAAAAGATCATGGTATTTTTTAATTTTGTTTATCTGGTATCAATTACATATGATCCCCCCACCATTCATGTTACTCAAGAAGGTTTCAGAGTCTCCCCCTTTAGGCTTAGGTATGATCATTTTTTAGTTGATTAGGTCATAGTGGTATATGTTTGTAGTGTTTGTGGTGTACCCCAATTGTTGTGGTTATGATCCTAAATAATTTTATTATGATATGTGTTTCATCGTTTTGAGTCCTGGTAGGGTTTGCAGTGTCCCCCGATAGGCCTTGGGGTGATCCCCTATCTGAGTTTTATGTTTTCCATTATTCTAGAATGGTTTCATAGTATTATATAGGGATTATAGGTATCATAACCTATATATGTGATTAGATCTATTGGGTTTTCTAGTACAAATAGTGGAGTCCCCCATCATGGATCTGAACTATCCTTTATCTTAGTATCGAGATGATCTAGGTTATAGTATGACCTTCTTTGCATAGATACTCAAAATGTATGTTCTCTCACAGATATTCCATATGGTATGGTAGGTAAATTCCATCATCTTAGTGATACATGATCAGTGATAACTCATATATTACCTATATTAGGGATTGTAGTGCATGTACAGTGGCATATCTGGGATGTACAACACCTTTGTGGATTGGGTAGATTAATTTTAAAGGGTATATGGATGATACCAAGATACATGGAGTCTGATATGATTATATGTTGGATATTATGGGATTCCTTGCAGTTATGTCACATTTTTTGATTGACATAAAATTTTGAGATAATATAACATGTCATATATAGTTAAGGAGTGGTTGAGATGGAGATTCATGTACTCTCCCTCTTGTGTATTATCTTCTATTCTATGATTGATAAAATTGTTTTCTTTCAGTTTATCTCATTTATTTCGGTTTTTTATGAAACCTATTGGGTATTTGTATACTCACCCATAAATGGTAGCTACCCAATGATTCTGTTTCTTATGCATATAATAGTTCATTTTACATATTCATATAGGGAATTTGAGTGGTTATATCAAATAGATCGAGTGCAGCCGAGGTGTGTACTAGTTGTTTCATTTGACAATAGTCCCCTCATACTGAGTATGTACGATGCTATTATAAATTTTGGGTGGGAATTTTTTTTTACGATTTTTATTATTTTAGTACTTTTATGTTAAAAAATTGTAGGATGTATTCATGCATTCATTTTGGTATCATTCATGTTATAATCTCTATATTTTTTCATGGATGGGTATGTGTGTGTATGTGAATTTCTATATGGAACATACTATAAGGCCTCCCATGTGTGTGATATTCCAACTCAGTGCTTTCAACAATCCCCTAGACTGTTGGAGGTGGGTTTTAGGTACTCACATTATGATCATCTCCCATAATGCGGGCCTCATTGGGTTGGGACAAGCTAGAGTGGTATTAGAGGTGGTCATTCACTATGATCAGAGATGGGATTTTTATAATTATGATCATGGTAATGAATTTAAGGAAATAGAATTAAAAATTATTAGGTACATCATTTAGTCTATGGACTCCAATTGTGGTGTGGTTGATGACATATTCATTTAACATGACTCTGATAACCTTCGTGTTTACTCAGTACGTATAGAAAATGGTTCTAGGGAAACTTTTATAAATGCATCATATAGGACTAAGTTGTGGTTTCCATGTACTTGATGAGTCATCTCCCAATATATACACGTTAACAATGTTGAATATTGATGGTATTTCATGATTCCACCATGATTACTCTTTGATGAAATGTTTTTAATAGGATGCATTTTCTCCACGTGGTTTTCAAGGCGAGCCATCACTTGTTAAATAACTGGATTTTCCAATAGTACCTTCCATGTATTCACATAGTATAAGCATGATTCATGAGTTTTATGGATAGATATCTCATAGGTTTTAGAGTGAGCTACACCCACGGTTTGATTATTATTTTATTGAGGTATTCATGCACATTTTTCACTTTGTGTGGAAACCTACAAATCATATGGTGTTCCTAGTGGTGAGTATACATCTGGGATCCTTAAAAAAATGGTGGATTATAGAGATACAAACCTATTATTGGACAGTTCTCACATGTATGGAGTTTTAGAATCTATTTATGTAGTATTTTCATTCATTCTCATTAAGATCGGTTCATATAAAGAATCTTATGCAACTATGGATCGATAACATAACCATTCCTAAGTATTCAAGAAGGTTCATAAACCCCTTGAGATACTACATGGATGTGTTTTGAGATCCATTCATCATAACATAAACCATTAACTTATGATTACAACATCATATTTAGGGATTAGTGATATCACTGTGCATTCAATCCTATGTTAGAGTACTCAATAGGGGCATGGTTTTGTAGAGCATTTAGGATAAGCAAATGCCAATAGTTGTCGCTGATCACAGAGAAGATAAGACCATAGAAGCTAGTAACCAATGGTGAAATTAGATATTCTGGTGTTCAATAATTTTTATGAGATATTTCCAGGATGGAGTTTTTGTTGCTCAGGGATCTATGTCTTTTCCATGTCAGTCATATGGGAGGTAGTTTTTTCTTATATTGGAAGGGGACGTATTTTGTATTATATTTCAAAATAATCATTTTGTTGATATGGAGATGGAATAGGGAGCATCATATAGGAGTAATATATAGGAAAATGGATTTCTGAATGATGAAAGATGTGGATAAAAAGTGGGTATGGAAATAGGTTGTGGAAGACAGTTCAATTAATTCCCAACACCACTACCTAGTGCTCCATTCCATGTTTAGGGAGTTGGAGGGTAGGGGGAGGATAGTTTGGGTCCAAAAAGTCCTATGACCTAAATAATCTAAGTATTATTCATGTTATGATATGTATACTTTCTAATTTTTCATTATTTTTTTAGATACAGTTATGGGATACCCTTTTCATGCCACATCTTGATTATGGATTATCCTGTGGAAATGGGGTGTTGCTATATCCCTATAAGGGTGATGTGTAATTTATATTATAACTCACAATAAGGAGGAATGCTTCCCCATAAAGATATGTACTTGATATGAGATAAAAAATTGAGTGAGAGAGTCAATTCCACCCAATGAAGATAGTGTCGATGTGTGTAGAGGAGTTTCTTTGACTTGCGTGTTTGGCACATGTTGGTGTGTTGTGGTGTCAGATATCGAACAGATTGGGGTGATCTTGTGGGAAAATTAAAGCATGATATTTAATTACAAGGGGATAATATCTTATAAGTTTATTATTTTTCAAAATAGAACATGTTTCATTACATCTCCATTAGTTCTTATATACATTCCTACGAAACTTTTCTCCGATCATTGCCCCCTATTCAAGGACTAGTTATACCAGTATAGCCCTTTTCTCTACCTATATTCATGGAGGCTCCAGAAGAGAGTATCAATGTATTATTCACACGTTATACGAAATTGTGATAGAAAAAAATTTAGGAGTTGAGAAATCTATATGTGAAAGAGATTATTTATTTTCACGGAGTTCCATCTACTAGAGTCTCTTGGTATCTGATAGAGATACCCATTATACCTATTGTTTTTGGGAAGGCCTTAAAGTGGTTATGGTATCTCCATTTTGATTGAATATATAATTACATCTAATGAAGATATCCCCGAAGAAGAGGGATATAAAAATAGTTGAAGACATGGTTCATGCCTATGTCATCAATTTTAGTGGATATTTGGATTACTAGTTGTGACTGGTAGTGTTTGATTACAACAATATTTATGAGACCACAATCATAATGGCTCTATTTTTGGCCTTTCATGGATGTCCATGTAAATCTATACTATATTGGTTAGTGAATGGAGAAGCTTCCTTGGTTTGGATGAGTCTAGTTGAAAAGTAGATGAAGAAGATTCAGTTGATTTATTAATGAATGTTGATGGAACATAGAATGTATAAATCCTACATTTAACATTTTCATAAACCATTGGACTTATTTTTTAGTGACCAATTTTTCATTAGAGTTTCACCTTATATACTTTGCTGATGTCTTGGGAGGAAATGGAATCTTAATCCTTATTTTGTGGGACCATTTGAGGTTTTTGTGTAGGTGGGGAAGGAAGATTACTATTTTGAACTCCCCTACAGTCGATGTCGATACATATTGTGTTACATGTTTCACATATTTTGAAGAATCATTCAGACACATAAAATGTATTGAGTTATGAGGACATTTATTATGATAAAAATTAATTAGTGACATGGAATTTGGTCAGTATTTTTTATTTTAATTCGAAGGTACTTCGTTGGAGGGAGATAACATTTTTTTGTGTGCTATGGAAGCATGGTACTGATTCTCATGATATTTAAGAGAATCATGCCCTGAACATGGAGAAGTGGTCTTTTATATTTGATATGGAAGATTCTGGATAGGATTTTTGTGGGAAAATAGTTTTTCTGGTGGGGATTTTGTCACACCCCATTACGATTTTGAGGTATTCTTTTCCATTTGGTATTGGGTTTTGGGTTTTTTTAGTAGAAATTGGTTTTTCTACTATCAGTTGGCTGATTGAACATCATGTAAAGGTATTACATGCCATGTAATGATCACTGGGCTGATTCTGTGAAATTGTTAGACTATTTGAAAAGTGTACACATCATGTATAGTTTACATGATGTGTAATAGTCAAAAACCACAATTTAAAAAAAGAATCACCTTTTTCATCCTAAGTACCCTTTTTAAATTACATGATGTGATCAATGGTTATAGGTCATGTAATTATCAAGAAAGGTGGTTTTATGGGTTATGCATTCCTGAATTTCATTTCATTCGTCTTCATCCCTCTCCCCTCTTAACCTTGTGGATCTTAGGTTTTATTTAGGATACCTTAGCTCCTTCATAATTTCTTTAGTAAGAAATTGAACATCATGGTGGTTGTATTTCATCTCTCTATATAATGGGATATCCTCTCATATAGTTTATTATGGTCTCTATTTCTCTCCTCCTCACAGTTTGTTTAATAATCATGTATTTGATGGATCTAAAGTTAATTTTATTGGAATATGATTCTTGGTTTTATTTCTATATCTTTTTCTCCTTCGATCTATATTGGAATTATTGATATGGGTGTTGATCATTTGATATATATAACTAATGTTAGGTGGTTATGTTTGATAATTACCATAAAATTCAATCCTTGATTTACTTTAATTGTTTCAAATAGATTTCATTTGATTTATAAAACCATTATTTGAAGTGATTTTATTATGTTATCCAAAATGGCATGGATTTTGAGAAAACCCCATATTCTAGTGGAATTGGAATTGTGGGGTGATTTTTGAAAAATATGGAATTGATGAAATGATTTGAGAATAGATTTTATAAATTGGATTAAATTGAAATGATGAAACCATATGATTGGTTTAGTATTGAAATGGCATGAAATTATTAAAAATAGTGTTCTGGTTTTGAACATGAATTGGATTATCAAAACTAAATATATCTAAATTGAAGTGTAAATGATTATTGATTTGAAATGGGTTAATCAGTAAAATAATGAGAGGATATTGATCTACTAGAAACACATATACTATGAAAACTCTATTAAATACATTGTTCAGTGTTATTATCCTCAATAGGAAATATATCGCTTCAGCCTGATCCTGAGCGACATGTGAACACATATTTAGTCAGCATTAGATAATTGAGATGAATAGGGATCTTATATCCAAAAACTTACATAGTACAAGGTATAATAACATTGTTCACAATGTGATTATTTTTATTATATATTCCATTGATTATTGAAATATTTTATTCAGTCCAAATGATAAATATAAATGAATTTATATAATTTTTTTGTTATTACAAGTTTTAAATTTTTTCATTCCATTGAAAATAATAATGTTTTGTCTTAAATATGAAAATTCATTATAATTACATGCACCCTAATTTATAAATAAATAAAGATTTTTTTGGTTTATTATTATGGAATCATTATGGAACACTTGGTGTTGACATGATAGGATTTGTAGCTCAAACCCTACATTTTTATTAGGGATTATGTAGGTTTTCTTTTGTTAGGTCTGAGAAATGTTAAAGCGTCGCAAGGAGTTGGTAAATTTTATCGATCCATTGAACCATGGAGTGTTGGAGGTGACTGGTGGTGATGTCAGACACCTATTGAATCATATTTTTTAGTTTTAATGATACATTTTGTTGAGTAATATGATGATGTACTACATTAGGGTTTTAAACCTAATTTTTATTGTATATTATCTCATTTGAGTGTTTGGAATATATAATTTTAATATTTATATTTTGATTTTTTTTTAAAAAATTATATCCCACATTTATCATCAATGATTCCAGGTGCTTGTGAAAAACATGTGGGGATCAAGAACTCACTTTGGTACATGTCTATTCCAACTCAATTATCAGGGTACCATGGAATCCGGGATGGTTTGTGACAGTACTACAGGTGGATATGGTTCTGGATCAAAGGTAGTAGTGGGTAATAAATCTGAAAAGGGTGTATTTGGATTAACCCAATCACCTTGGGAATGATTATGGTATTGAATTTGGTTTTAGTTTTACAATCCTAGGTGGCATTCATAGAGTGATTAACATTTTCTTTAAAAACATTCATGAAGGATTTGATAATATAGATATCTTGAAAAGGACTATATTAATTATTATGATATGATTTATGCATAAATTTTTTATTAATGACAATTATTTCCCATGTTTTGGGATTATACATTATGTTTCATAATTATATGGTTTAATCTAGTGTATTACATCATTTAGAAATGGATCCTAACCGAAGAAATGATAAATTCATTAATACACATGATCCAAAGGTTAAGAATGTTCATTTGTTTGATAGGTTAAAGATAGTATTTCATTGGGAAATAGTGTACCAAAAATTCACATTATTGGAGGAAACAATATCTTTTTATAAAAAGATACATAAATAATTCACTAGTTATTATGGATTCTAATGGAAGGAAGAGAATAAGAGGATGGAATTGTAAAATAAAAATAAAGGGAAGAAGGGAAGAAGGGTTTTATAACATGTTATATTTGAGGAAGGAAACATCATAGTGCTTTCTTAAAAGTGATGGGAGTTTTCTAAAGTGGGGAGTGAAAGGACACTATAATTATGAATGAAACTGTATAGAAAATGTGGTCTATGTGAAAAGGATCAACTATAAGGTGATGGGACACTATCGAAATCAGTGTCTCAAGGGTCCAAGAAGTATACCTTAAGAGAAACTAATGGATCACTGTTAAAAATATGTCACAACTGGAAATTTATATATTTGTGATGGTTCATTCTTAATGGTGTCCCATAAAAAATATCTCTTTGTGGAAAATTTCATTGAAAATATTTTTTTTCAAGAGGGAATAAAAAAATATTTACAATGGATAGGGATCTAGACGAAAATAGTTTATCCTGGTTTTCAAAAAATCCATTTTGCGAGGGGTGGATTTACCTATCGTAAATAAGTATTTATGACAGGATGAGCAACCCCTCATAAAAAAATTATAAAATTATTAATTTTTTTTTAAAAATAAAACATATTAATATTAATAAAAAATAATGAAATAACATTGGTACTAATAAAATTTGAACAAATTAATAAAATAAAATAAAATTAATAACATAAAAAACAAAAAAAAACGAAAAGCAGAATATTATCAATAATATAATTATAATAATAATAAATTATTAATAAAATAATAAAAAAATAAGAATAAAAATAAGAATAAAAAATAAAAATAAATTAAGAAATTAAAAATAACAATATTCACAAAAATATAAAAAATGAACTATATAGAAATATAAATTTACGAATTCATAAACATATTACAAAAATTATTTAAGTTAAAATGTTTATCTGAAGAAGTATATAATTCACTAAGAGGGGCTATTTAGATGAGGTGTTAGAGGGAACTCCATACTTAAAGCGTGAGTCAGACACTCCATGAACTCCATCATCTTCTCATGTTGCAGATCATGTCATCAAAACATCTCCTCCTGCTATTGATGATACTGTCAAAGGTGCTCTTCCTACTCTCTAAACATGGTCATTATAAGCTCACCCTATGCTTGCACCTGCTACTCATAATATTTATAAAAAGATAATGACAATCCATGAGCTCCTCTCAAGTTACATAATGACATTTAAAAAGTATCATAATAAGTCGCAGGTGTTAATCAAGAGCAGATAACAATAACACAACGTTTCTCGAAAGCATACTAAGTCTCTGGCATCCGTGTTGCATCATCAAATCCTGTTGCACTGGTGGTTTGATCATCAGTCTCTACCTGCCTCTCAGCCTTTTTATGAGATTTCATGGCCCCATATGACTCATTCAATTGTGAATTAAACTTTAAATATCTGAAATATTATTTTAAGTTAATTTTAAAACTCAAAAAGAAATTATACTGGCCACAATATGACGATGGTGATCACCCCAAATATCTCTAGTGACAGAATCCTTGTACATCCTCCAATAAACATTGAACTCCATAATATCAAGATGTTCAACTACCTATATGAGTTTAAAATAAAAAATTTACATTTAAAATTATATAAATTATTAGAAAAGTTCTTACCCTATGTTGTCGATGCCAACTTAATGTTTGACTACCATCTCGATGTATCACCTACTGTCTCTCTCTCTGTTTTTTCGACATAATGATGCCATCATATGAAAAATAACTCCAATACAAAATGAACATAATTCATCCCAAACCCAAGTTGACATGTAATCTGGTCGGAGTTCATGACAAGAATCATCAAAATATTTGACTCCCACTTTCCACATTATTGTCCTCCACAAATTGGGTAATAACTTATGGAAATGATCTTGTATACAAACCTCCCATGCCTTTCAAATACAGGCATGAATTATATCATAGACATGATAGTATGAACCCTACAAATAGTTAATAATATCATGATATTAGTTAAATAAATTTTCTAAATACATCTTATTTATTTACATACCATCCAATTATTGAATATGCAGCACTGAATATCAATGTCAATTTGATCTCCTACCGCCCATGCTCTAGAAAAATTATTCCGCAATATAGAACTCCCCTATCCAATATCTATATGCCAATAGTTGTGAAAAATGAAAAAAAATCATACTATTAGTATATAAATATATTAATTAGAATTAATGATAACTAACAAAAATACAAAATTAAACATACATCTTCATGTGCAGATTAAACTCAAGACATGGACATCGCTCGGGGATATGATCAAGAATCATTAGTCAACAAAGACCACACCCCTCTAATTCATCCCTAAACCTTCAGTAGTATAAGGGTTTGATATTGTAGCATCAGGCTCGCCACTATGTAGTGCATCATCCTCCAACTCACGAAACAGATCAAATAAACGGTCGACTTCCTTCTTAAACATTAAATGTTTATTGTTATGAAATAATTTCAAACAATTATTATATATATTTATATATTATATATGATCATAACCATAATTAATGTGTACCAATCTTCATCTCCATATCTATATTTTTATACAAACAGTGCAAATATCTTCATATTCCGTATCAATATCATCAATTTCCATAAGATTTTTAGCTTTATCATCTCTAGTTATTTCAAATTAATTTATTACATCAATAACATCATCATCATCCTCGACCCAAAACTGACGGATTTCGTCATCGACATTTATGTCTCTTCATTGAAAATTTTTATTTGGAGTAGTATCTTGAACGATTTCAATTCCCTACACTTCAGTGAAACCAATTTAACTTCAGATAAAGCAATTTTCATGGGATCCCATTTATATTGTGCTCCCCAAATTAGATAACTCTATTAATGAAGCCTAATGATTTTCATAATAATCTTTTTGTGCCAAATGAGAAAAAAATGATTCAATTACTCCAAGAAGGATTTTTTAATTTCTATCATCTATTCCATGTCATGGATGAACACACTGACCTCTATCAGTATCCAACCAATGACATTAAAACATTGTTACATAATTTTTTCCCCAATAACACAGTTCTATTATTTATTCTATCGTGATATAAAAAGTCATCTTCACATTATCTATGACGATATCCTCTCAAGAAATCACCACTATGGTTTTTTATTCCCTATATGCACGTGTATGAAATCAAAAAACATTAAATACTTATGCATTATAATATTTAACCATTTGGATGGTGGGTTACTCAATAAGAACAATATATTAATAATTTAATCAGCAACTTGAGTTACCAAATAATTTGAAAAACATTTATCAATATAAAATATAATAATTTAATTTATATTTTAAACCATAAAAAAATTATAATAAAAGTTTTTGAATCCAGAAGTAAAAATTGTTTTACCAATGTTCTTCAAGAGAAGCTACTATAATTTGTAGAAACTGTATCTTGATATGATTATCATATAATATAAAAATTAAAAACTATTAACTTAAATTAAAAAATTATACAATATTTCATAGGAGTACTCACAGTAAAAATGGTTTCATTTCTTCATAATTGAGAAGATCATATGTATGAACCCTCTGATGGTCATCATCTGAAAACCATCACTCATGAACATCACCAAAGCCTTGTTTGGGAAAATTAAATATATATAATTTTTTATTCAATTCATCATCAACATTTCCCTCTTTATAGTTCATGTGTTTTTATTTTGAGGGATATTCATATTGAAATTAATGAGAGATGAAAAAAATCCTCCTATAAATAAGTATATGTAATTTATTATTCAACTGATTCTTTGTTACATTCCATTTTCTTTAATTTATAAATTATTCTCTTGTATGGGTACATCCATTGAAACTGTACTGAAACTCCATATATTTCTTCAAGTAATAAAATTTGTATCAAATGATCCACTGAATCAAATAAATTCAGCGGTAATTTTCTACAAACTTATGTAAAACTAAAATAATATCTTCTTATTTCTTACTTAGTGCATTATATTCTATTGTATCCACAAAAATGTCTCAAGAAAATATGATAATTCTATTAGCACATCCAAAATCATAATATTATTAAAACCACTATATAAAATCATTATAAGTCTTTCCATTATAACATGACAATCAATAATTTGTAATCTAGTAATATAACCATTTCTAACACATCTGTCCAATTTGGAAACATAACCATATAAAATACAAAAATCTACTAACCCTGGAAAAAATAATAAATTATTCTCTTTGGAATCTATATAATCCACTTTTGGATTCATTTAATTCAGTGATATGACATTTTCAAGTAGTTCATGCTCTGCTCCCCAACAAATTTTGAGAGGATCTAATTGTGAATTTACATTATCATTGGTCTTAACAGCTATGTACAAAACTCTATAAAATATATATTCAAAAGATTTCTTCTATATATTCAGGACTTCCATCATTTGATAGACCAAAAAATCAAACCAATAGAGTAGATCCCAAAAAATATCATTTTTATCCAATTTTGTTCATTCCCAAGTCCATCAATTTTCTAGTGGTTTATAGTTAGTCCAAAGGTATTGAGTGGTAATTAAGAGAAAATATATTTTTACTCAATACTTGAGATTATTAATAGAGGTTAATATCTCTAAATTGAACCTTTTCTAAAATGATATCTATTCCTCCAAAATGTATGATCGGTTAGATGAAATCTATACTGACAGTAAAAAAAAGGTTTTATTCCATTGATGAGCATAAATGATTTACTCTAACATAAAGTATAGAAATGATTTTAGACCATGTGTTCTCTGTCCACATATCATACCACAAAATAATAATCATTAATTGTTATATCAATTTAGCTTCCATTAGAAAATGTTTTTTCACAACAACATCATATGTACTGACACAACTACTCCAAATTAAATTTAACTCGTCCACCATTGGCTTCAAATAAAAAGAGATAATATTTTTTTGGATCTCCTTGAACTAATAAGGTCAAAACAATATATGGATCATTAATCAACATCTAATGAGGTAAATTACATGATGTTATAAATATGGGAAAACAAGAATATTTACTATAATAGGATGAAAAATGGACAGAAACCGTCATTTGAATGATACAATTGCATGATTCTAGATTCTGAACCAAAAGATGGATCTAGTTGATCAAATTGATTTCATGAATCACCATCAACATGATGATTTATGCTTTTCTCAATTTAAATATTTGTTTTCCGACATGACATCAATGAAAATGTGTTTTGATACATAAAAAATGTTACAATATGGGTTCAAGAGGGAAATACCTCAACTATTTTACATTAATCAATCCAGATATCCATAGTTGATCCTCTTTAAACTTCTATTTTCCACATATAGTACACCTAACTAATGATTCTTTTTCACCATAATATATGATGCAATCATTTGAGCATGAATGATTTACTGATAACTAAGGGAAAAAATATCAACACACCTCTTGATCTCATATAAATTTATAGGCAATACATTTCCTTCTGGTAATAGTGCATTAACCAAATAGAATATTAGATCAAAACAGAAATTTGACATTCCATTATTTGATTTAATAGCAAAAAAAATTTCAACCACTTCAAATTTTGTTATCTTGAAACCATGATTTATGGTATCCTCAGTGCACTTCAACAAATCATAAAATTAGGATGGTTCTAACTCATGAGTTAAATCACAATTGTCTTGGGGTTTATTTTTTTTAAAATATGAATGATCCCCATCAAGTACTAAATTTTGAAACCATGATGGATCTAGAACAAAATTATTAGTATCTTTTTTAGAACTAGGTTCTCCATGTTGATACTAAAAAAATAATCATTTCACATACCAAAATGAAATAGATGACCTCCAACATTGTCACATATTTCAATCCTACTAAGGTCCCATTTCTTACATGGTAATGTAATTTTACCTTCTGAAAAAAATTCATTTTATGATGATGCAAATGATAAAAAAGATTCAACAACCATAATATATACTAGATTTATACCACATCTTTTTGGATTCCTCTCACTATTTATCTAATCACAGTCATGTAATAGATATTTTTTCCAACTTCCTTGTTCAATATTTCACTATAAAATATAAAATAAATAACCTTTTTTTGATTACTTTGATATAAAAATAACAAGAACCTAAAATGGGTATAAAATAAAAAAAATATAACTTCAATATAAATATTTTAAAAAATTCAATTGACCGCTTCCTTTTTATTAATTAATGCTAATATTAATAGATTTTTTTAAAAGATGATAAAATTTATTAAAAAATAATATAAATTAAAAAAATATATTATAAATTAAAAAATTGTTCTAAATAATTGAATTACCAATATTTAGGACATGAGAAATGACTAAATTGTGTAAACTATGAATATAAAATTATTTTATATCTTATGGCCTGAAAATTGATGACCTCTTACATTTTCTAATTTCTTGTAATTTATAATTATTTCAATTATATTATAGTAATTCATAGTAATTTTTTTTAAACTTATACTAACCTGCACTAATTTATAATATTTTTTACTAATTACCACTAATTATTAATAATTATCGCTAATTATTACTAATTAATACCAATAACTACTTATTATTAGTAATTATTATTAATTTATAATAAATTTTTTACTAATTATAGTTAATGTGTTATAAATATATTGATTTACCACTAATTTTTATAAATTACTATTACTTTTCTCTAGTTACGATTAATTTTTACTAATCACTACTAACGATTACTAATTACAGCTAATTATTACAAATCAAGGAAAATTATTACTAATTATAACTAATTATACTAATTACTAATGATTTCCATTTATTATTATTAAATGTCTCTAATTTATTACATTTTTTACTAATTAAAACATTTTTTTATAATTTTATTGATTTACCACAAATTTGTGTTAATCACTATTAATTTTAACTAATTTTTAATAATTATTACTAATTACTAAAAAATAGTACTATTTAACACTAAATATTACTAAGTACATCAAATTAATACTAATTACTAGTAATTATTACTAATTAATACTAATTATTACTAAAAACTGCTAATTTTCACTTATTATTACTATTTTTTATTATTTTAAAACAATTTTTTTTAATAAACACTCATTTTTAATAAATACATTGATTTTCCGATTATTTTTTCTAATTATAGGTAATTTTCACTAATTACCATTAATTTAAAAAAATTATTCATAATTATAACTAATTTCCACTACTTATTACTAATTACCACTCATTATTACTAATTACTGCTAGTTATTACTATTAACCACTAATTAATAATAATTACCGCAAATTATTACTAATCACTGATAATTATTACTAATTTCCGATAATTATTACCAATTACCAATAATTATTAATAATCAATACTAATTTCCACTTATTGTTACCAATATTTTATAATTTAAAATAATTTTTACTAATTACCTATAATTTTTAATAATTATATTAATTCACCGATAATTTTTTCTAATTTACATATTTTTACCCCTTAGTGTTATTTATTACTAATTACAAATATTTTTACTAATTACGTCAAATTTTTAATAATTATAACTAATTATTACTAATTACATCTAATTATCAATAATTACCACTAATTTTTTAAATATCCTTTTATTATAACTAATTTTTGATAATTACTAATTATTAGTACTTATTTTTATTAATTTGAAATAATTTTTTTCTAATTTCCCTTTAATTTTTTATAATTATCTTGATTTGATGCTAATTTTTACTAATTACTTTTAACTGATCCTAATGGCCACTATTTTTAACTAATTATTGCTAATATTTACTATTTGTAATTTTGTTAATAATTATTGATAGTTATTACTAATTACTGATGTTTGTTACTAATTACTATTAATTATTACTAATTACTGCTTGTTTTTAGCAGTTACCACTAATTTTTTTAATTAAATTGATTTATCAATAATTTTTATAATTATCACTAACTGATAGCAATTGTAGTGATTTTTTAATAATTACCGATAATTTTTACTAATTATCTCTAATTCTTAATAATTTATTCTAATTCTTACTAATTATATGTACTTATTACTAACCACCGCTAATTATTACAAATTACCACTAATAATTACTTGTCACTGCTAATTACAACTAAATATAACTAATTGTTAAAAATTTATAACAATTTTTATACTAATAATGGCTGATTTTGAACAATTATATTGATGTACAGCTCATTTTTTCTAATTACTTGTATTTTTAACCCATTACAATTAATTTATACTCTTTGCTTTTTTTGTAATCACAATTACTTTTTACTAATTAGTGCTAGTTTATATTAATTACCTTGTTTTCCACGTATTTTTACTAATTATTATAGCTTATAATTTTTTATCTAATTACTGCTATTTTTTTAGAATTATATTGATTTGTTGGTAATTTTTACTAATTATCACTATTTATTACTAATTATTGTAATTGTTTACTAATTAATACTAATTAATAGTAATTACAAATATTTTTCACTATTTACTATTAATTTTTAGTAATTACGAAGATTTTTTACTAATTACCACTAATTTTTACTAATTTCTAGTTATTATTACAAATTTCTGCTAATTAGTACTAATTACTGCTAATTAAAGCTTATTATTACTAATTTTTATAAATTTATAATAATTTTTAAATAATTACCGCTTATTTTTTATAATTTTAAAAACCCAATTATTCATATCAGGTATAGATGTTGATATCTGGTGTTTTGAGAAAATGAGAGTATTTTCAAATTTAAGGAGTACACATAGTGTACTTAGTAGTATACGCTGTGTACATAGAAGTACATGTCATGTACCAGGTTGCCGCGGGTAGCCATGTACTGGTCGTGTAACGGTCGAGTACATGGTCGTGTGGGGTGACCTGGAGATTGCCTAAAGAGGGGCCCTGTAAAAGCATATACACGCCATGTATCCCCAGGGAACACGCCATGTATTTTTTTATTTGATAAATCGGACCGGGGTCGTATCTCATTCACAGAATACAATTCCTCTAATTTCATCTCTCATAGGAGCAACCAAAGATCATTATTCTTCTATAAGCCCCCGATCGACCATCTATTCTCCGATTCTACTATTGTTGATTGTGTTGGAATCATTATGGTGAGTTCTTTCAACTTATAGAGTATCATCACATGATTTTCCTCTTTAGTGAGATATCCTTTGCATAATTTTTTAGAGGTTTTTGTAGATCTACAATTTTCTAGGTCAATTCAAAGGCTGAGTTTCAACTATATTTATCGTACAATGTCAAGGTAGGTGGTTTGTGACATTTCGTAGATTGTCTTTGAATTATATGTTCAATAGTGCCCAATACCATAGTTTAGGGTATTGCATGTTTAAGAAATTTAACCTTGTTAATGCATGTTATTCGTTGTTAGCTTGATTAGGGATGTTAGATTATGAATATGGTATATTTACCATGGTGTAGATGTGTTTTTTCATGTATGATTGGTTATTGGTTGTGGGTTTAGAATGGCCTATTAGGCTGATTTTTTCATGCCTAGTGTTGTTAGGATGGAGTGATTTTATCTCCTATGATGTGATATGCATTGTACTTGTTTAGTCAAGTAGTATGTTGTCTTTTACTTTGATTTCTGGATATCATTTATGCCTGATTGACTTACACAGGGCTATGGAAACCTAGTGTAGTTAGACAATAGGGGGAATGGACGTTGAGGGATTCCCCAGAGTTTCTATTTTACTCTTTACGTTGTGAGACCATAGGGGGGGGGGGGGGTTGGACATTTGTTCTTCCTCAGAGTGTCTTTAGTTCCACGTTGTGTGACCACAAGGGGAATTGGATGTTTAGTGCTTCCTCAGAGTGTCGATAGTTACTGTTACAAGACTACAAGGGGAATTGATAGTGAGTGCTTTCTCAGAGATTATTTTCTATGCTAAACTAGTGGGGTTAGACTATAAGAACTTCCTAAAGGATTTCTTGTGCTTGGATGGTTGACTAAATTGATAAATGTAAATTAATGGATTTGAAACTGTAGGATTGTTTAATTTTTAGTACATCCTTGTTTATTGCATCATTTTTCATATTTTCTACTATATATATTCACTGGGTGTTAGGAATAGATCATTGGGTGGTTGCCTACTGGGATTCATCTCACACATTTTTGGGTCATGCTTTTGGACCCAAATAGATTATATTATAGTAGGTATAGAAAAGGGAAAGTGCCCTTCTTCATCAGGTACTTGATTACTGTGGAGCTAGAGAGCATGGGTCCAAGATGAGGTTTGTGATGAAGATGAGGTTTTTTACTGGTTTTGTTTCCTTTTACATGGTTTAGTATTGTATCTAGAATTGTGTCTTGTTTGGATGATTTCCATGACACATATATCATGCATCAGTTATAAATGAGCTCCAGTTGATTATTTACTCATTTTCTACCACTGTTTACTATTGTATGGTATCATTACTTCTTTAACCACTGTTATCTATTTGTTTCCACTATTCTACTATGTCAATGAGGTCATAGATACCCCACTATCACACCCATGTCCATGACCGCTAGCCGGAAGCCTCTCGTTTTTGGGGAAATTCTCTTGAGGCCATGTGACCAACTGGGTATGGGGCACCCTTGGGTGGCACCCAAATCCAGGACATTACAAAGTGGTATCATAGGAATTATATTCTGCTTGAATAATTTTTGGAACCTATAGACAAGGATATGAGTGAATAGGTACTTGGTAATAAGATGTGCCAGGGAGTAGTTGACTCATGTATAGGGAAAAGCTAATTTACCTCTATTATTTCATTTTTATTGTTTTTCAAATGATAAATATGATTTTACTTCACCATTTGGTGATTCACAAGTTTTTTTCAGTTATAATTGATATTATTGTGGTTCTAATTCTATTTCAACCCGATGAGATGAAGGTATTCCATCTCACGCATCATATAGGCACTTGAGAGGGATCACATGTCATGCACTCTTGTAATTCCATTTAGGGTGCATTACTGATCACATGTTGTTGTGATAGATGTTGTGCTAGATATGAATAATGTTGTGACAGATTCCTTGATAGAATACGAGGTATTTTATATGGTATTGGATTGTGTAAGGTTTCGTTTCAATTAACGCCAAACATTGGTACCTAAGGTGTTATGGGCCCTCAAGGATCAGAATTTTGTGAATCATGTGATTGAATGCATTGTTATTACATGAGATACACATTATTATGATGCCAATATTTGATTCACGGGGAGAATTATCCCCCGTAGATTATAATTTTGGAACATTATTGTTCGTTTCAGCGTTTTATGTGGTTCCAGGGTAGTTTTTGAGGCTTAATATCCGAAAAAAACATAGAATACATGGTGTGTATTGATAAATACATTCCATGTATCATTCTATTCTGGAAGGAACTTTTTTTAATTAGTACACTTCGTTTACTATATGTAAATGTCGTGTTGTCCTTAACCCACTGACTAGCTGTGTGGGCAGAGACACGGGGTTGGGAAAATATTTGGTGGCACACACTGTTTACTTGGAGTACACATTGTGTTATAAGTGTCGTGTATCCATCCATGTGACCAACGAAATGGGAGGATGAAGGATTAGATTATGCTGACTGTCATTTCCTTTCACATCGTGCATATTTGAACGTGCCTCAGATAGTGTGACCAATGACATGTGTCGATGAAATCCTTCTAGTACATGTCATGTTCGGCCTAAACACACCTTGTAGAGTGGACCATGTCACCAACTATGTGAATAACAACATATATGGTTATAACCTAAGGGGTATACATTTTGTCTAGGGAGTACATGCCATGTAGAGTTACCCAGATAAGAGTTGTGTGTATATTTGTGTAGAGGAACTCTCAGAGGGGAAAGTGATTCAAGTGCACATTGGGTCCTTAAGAAGGACCTGTCGTGTGTATAGGGGTTACACAACCAGTCTTGGAAAAAGTACACACCCATGTAAAATCTTAAGGGAACACATTGTGTAGGTGTCATACATTCCATGTATCTCAGTTTTTAAAAAAGTTATTATTTTCTTTCTTATATTCCCTTCCTGGAATTCTAGTTTTCATACATTGATATTCTTGAACTAAGATGTGTGATTGACCTTGTAGAGTCATTCCACCAGGACATCCTTTAGTTGTATACCAGATTCAGGGATGTGATCAGACATCGTACATAGTTGATCAGGGACTAACAGAAGACCCTGTCATCGTGGTCATCTTGGAACTAGCCTTTATCTTGAATACGGTGTTGATGCGTGGTTCTGAGATGGATTCATGAGGTTTATGTAGACCTTCAATGGAGCACCGCATCATGTCCCATCTATGGCAGAGTTGACATGGATTTTCCAGAAGCAGCATCCTTCCAAATTCTCAAGGGATAGAGGACCTCAGGATGCTGAGTCATGGATAGAAGCCATGCTATGTATCTTTGAGCATATATAGACGCCTATAGAGAGGAGGTTGAGGCTCTCTACTTATATGATTCAAGATTATACTAAAAGATGATGGGATGTGATCTCCCAGGTGGGACGCTAGCAGGTTATAGCTTGGGATGAGTTCTACAATTCCTTCTATGATTACTTCTACCCGGATACCTTGAGGGCCGATCAAGCTCGATATTTCATGTGTATGAAACGGGACACTCTCTTAGTCATTGAGTACATTTCTCTCTTTAATGAGCTACAGAGCTCCATGCCCATTCTAGGGGTTGATGAGTTTTTTCTAGAAAGGATGTTTACAGATAGTCTCAGGAATGACATTTGATCTTCGGTGAACATATTAAGGTTGAATTCTATCACTTCTATAGTCAAATATGAACTAATCACAAAGTGAATTCTGTGGGATTATAGAGGTTTGAGTCAAGGTCGCTCAACATATGGAGTTGGTACCCTTCTAACTGGTAGTAGGAAGTGTCACTGGGAGTCTACACGCAAAGACCCAGGGAGACGGGATAATCTTTTAGGAAGCCAAGAGGTATGGTACCAGTGTGAAAAGAGCATACATATGAGGACACATTTTCCAGATACCCAGTTGAGTGATGATCTTCTGGAAAGATTGGCCATCTTTAGAATTTCTTCCCCTTTATATGACAATCAGCTAGTGATAGTGGTTCTATTTCGAATCCTCGTACTAGAGCTAGACCACTATTCACACATTAGACTAAGGGATGAAGTTCATTAGGCTGTTTAGGAAGAGGTGGAGGTTTTGGCTGTAGAGGTCTGACATAGGGTTATCGAAAGTCGCATGGTGGATTAGATCAGGGGTCTCAGTCAGCTTCACAGGGCCGCAGTGTAGGTCATGAATTTGCGATAGAGTATATCCAATAGAAGTAGGATCTCAAACCCTTTACAGTTCTAGGTAAGATTCTAGTGGCCTCAGTTTTAGTTTCTGCACTTTTTGATATAGGGGCTTCCTTTATTTTCATATCTGTTCCTGTTTTGGAGAGCCATGGGCTCCGTATCTTTACTTTTGAAAATATATTGACGGTGTACACACCATTGTGGACAAGAACGACTAGTATATATTATTTCTAGGAGATCCCATTTGAGGTTGGTGGGTTTCACTTCTTATTGTACCTCTATGTATTAGAGATGATGGGCTATATCATCATTCGTAGGATGGATTGGTTAGTTCCCTTCTAGGTTGTTGTCAATTTCTATCACCGTAGGGAATGTTTTACATCACCAGAGGGAAATTTGTTTCTATATAAGGGTGAATGGGATGTCTAGGTGAGTAGAGATGGACCTGAGCATCATTGTTTAGGAGGAGTTACAGCCCAGATTTCAATTTTGAATCGGATGACCATGGGACTTCATAGATGGACTTTCCACCAGTGGTGAATCGTTTTAGGGATGTCTTTCTAGATAACTTTTCAGGTTTGCCTCTGCAGTGAGATTTAGACTTTTCTATTGAGATGTGCCTGGGATGGAAAAGGCATTCATTCTTCCTTATAGGATGGATACACTAGAGTTACTGGATATCAAGAAGCAGTTGGATGAGTTATAGGTAAATGGTTTCATCCGACCCATTACTTCTCCTTGGGGTTTGCTGATAATGTTTGCGAATAAAAAAGATGGTACCCTAAGACATCGTGTTGATTATATAAATATGAACTAGTTGAAAGTCAAAACCCGATATCCCTTGTAGAGGATTTATGATCTATTTGATCATATGTTGAGGAACCCGGATGTTCTAAAACATTTACTTGAGGTCTGGTTATCTGCATTTGTGTATTAGACCATCAGATATACCTTTTAAAACCTTTCAGAGGAGTAATTGTCTATACAAGTATGTGGTTATGTCATTTAGTCTCATGAATATGCATGCTGTTTTCATGGAACTGATGAACCAAGTGTTCCATCCATACTTTGATTATTTCATTGTAGTCTTTGTAAATGAAATCTTGGTGTACTCTCAAACTTGACATGACCATTCCAGATATCTTGATATCATTTTGAGTACACTAGGAGGGCATCAGTTATATGCTAATCTCTCAAAATTCCACTTTTGAATTGTCCAAATTTTCATCTTGGGTTTTGTCATCTCTGATACAGAAGTATCAGTAGACCTAGATAAAGTGAGATAATATGTTTCTTGGGAAAATTCAAAGAACATATTTGAGTTATGGAGATTTATAGGGATGGATGGTCACTAAAGATTTTTAATACAAGACTTATGATGCTTAGCAGTGCGACTGATGGGCCTAACTAAGAAGAGTGTGAAGTACCAGTGGTCAGATTCTTGAGATTCAACCTTTCAGGAGGTGAAAGGGAGGTTGAATTCATCACTGATACTAGTTTTTCTAGATCCTGGAAAGAGCTATATGGTTTACAGTAATGCATCAGGTATTGGGTTGGGAGCAGTTCTTATGTAGGGGGAATGAGTCATTGCATACAGGTATTGGTAGTTGAGGCCATATTAGAGAAATTACCTGACCCATGATCATGAGTTGGTTGTAGTTTTTCATGCCTTCCGTTGATGGAGACACTATCTTTTGGGAGATAATTTTGTGGTTTTTAGTGACCATGAAAATCTCAAGTACATATTTACTATGCGTGATCTTAATCTGAGAAAACAAATCTTGGTTGAGTAACTTCATTCCTTTGATTTTGAGCTTGCATAGACGTTGGGGAATGGCAATGCAGTTGATGATTCATTGAGAAGGATGACTCAGATACAGGAAGTTTAGGAGGCTAGTTGTGATTGGATGTTTATGGCTCTGTTCTCTAAGATGCATTTGGATGTGCACGATAAATATGGGAAGATTTTTATTTCTTCTGTACCTATTACTTATACACTACATGATCATGTGTGATTGAAAAAACTATCAGATTCTGAAGGCTTAGTTCTATGGGAGAGTGTGTCAGGAGAGAACCCTATTCCTAGATAGAATGTTGGAGAGGAAGAGATCTTAAATTTTCATGGACATGTGTGGGTGTCAGCAGACATACAGGTGGAGCTTTTGTGTGATTTTGATTCTTCAATTTGGGCGGTTCATCCAGGTTTCAGCAAGATGTATCAAAATGTAAACTATCAATATTGGTGGCCAGGTATTAATAGAGAATTTTTTGGTTTTTTAATGAGGTGTTCCACCTGTGATTAAGTGAAGGAATAATATCATTTACTTGAAAGTTTTTTAAAACAGTTACCCATTTCTGAGTGGAAGTGAAATTATTTAACAATGGATTTCATGATGGGCTTGCTGAGGTCACCTTGAGGGAATGATGCAGTTTGGGTTTTCATTGATAGAATCATCATGGTTGCACAATTTTTATCGATCAAGGAGACCTTTAGTATTGATGATCTGGGAAGGTTGCACATCTGGAATATTTTATGTTTACATGGGGTTCTAAACTTCACCATTTTGGACAGGGATGTGTGTTTTACAAATCGTGTTTGGAAGGGAATATAGAGGGATTTAGGTACATAGTTACTTCTGAGTATAGATTACCATCCCCAGACAAATGGAAAGTCTGAGCATACAATTCAGGTGCTGGTGGATATTCTTTGAGCATGCATCCTAGATTTGGGAGGTTAATGGGAGTAGAATATACCTCTAGTGGATTTTTCCTATAATAATATTTTTTATGAAACTATTTAGATGGAACCTTTTGAGGATTAGTATGGTAGGCCATGCTGATCACCCCTATGTTGACTGGAAATAGGAGAGGCATCTATGTTGGGACCTTGTCATGTCCAGGAGACCACTGAGCATGTGGAGTGGATTCGAAAGAGGTGGATAGTGGATATTCATTGCATAAATATTATACTGATCAACATACATGACCTCTAGAGTTCAAGGTTGGATATCATGTGTTCCTAAGTGTATCACCGTGGTTCGGACACATGAGTATTAAGATATAGGGTAATCTTTCACCAAGATACATCATGCTATTTGAGATTTTGGAGAGATTCGGTTCGGTTGCCTATCGGTTGAAGTTACCTCAGAGGTATCAGGCTATGCATGACATCCTCAATGTTTCTTAGTTATGACAACAGTTCTAAGATCCGTCTCAGGTTTTTCAACATGAGGAGGTTGAGTGGGAGGTGGATGCATCATTTGAGGAGCATCCTATATGGATTTTTGATCACATTGTGGTGGTTACACGTGGCCGGTTTTTCCCTTTGGTACAAGTGATATGGCATCACAGGTGGGTACATGATGAGATGTGGGAGAGGGAGGTCGAGGTACAATCATAGTGGCTGGATATGTTCAAAGTCTATCCTCTGTCTCCACCTCATTAGGGAAATTCAGAGGCAAATTTCTATAATGGCTGAATTTCATAAGAACCCAAAACATCATATCATTTATGGTTCTTGATTTATAGTGTCTTCAGAAAATGAGTGTTTTTGGAAATTTATCGAGTACACGCTGTGTACATAGGAGTACACTCTATGTACCCAATTTCCACGGGTAGTCGTGTACTGACCGTGTAACGTCCATGTACATGGATGTGTGGGACTGACCTACAGACTGCCTAAAGCATGGCCTAGTAAAAGCATATATATTCCATGTATCCTTTGGGAAAATGTCATGTACTTTTCTATTGGATAAATCAAACTGAGGTAACTTATCGTTCATAGAAAACACTTCTTCTAAGATCATATCAACCAGGAGTGACGGAAGATCACAATTCTTCTCCCAGACCTCGATCAACAATTATTTTTCAGATTGAACCGTTTTTGGTTGTGTTTGAATCACTATGGAGAGTTCTTCCTTATTCCAGAGTCTCACGTCATGATTTATCCTCTTTCGTGAGATATAATTAGTTGAAAATTTTAGATTTTTATATAGATCTGTGGCGTTTTAGGTAGATTCAAAGGTTGAGGGTCAACTATATCGGTTGTACAATGTCGACGTAGGAGGTTCGTGCCTTTCTGTATATTTTCTTTGAATTATATGTGCAAGAGTGACTAATACCCCAGTTTAGGGTATTGTGTGTTTATGAAATTTAACCATGTTAATTCCTATTATGCATTGTTAGCTTGCGTAGGGATGTTGGTTTGTGAATAGTGTTTAGTTTCCATGTTATGGATGTATTTTCCCATATCTAATTTGACATTGGATGCGGGTCTAGAATTTCCTATTAAGATACTTTGTTTTCCTTGACTAGTGATTTTAGGATGGAATGATTTTATCTCATATGATATGATATGAATTGAAGTTGTTTAGCCAAGCATTATGTTGTGATTTACTTTGGATTATGGATATCGTTTGATCATGATTGACTTACTCGGGGATGTGGGAACCTAGTGTAGTTAGACCATAGGGGGAATGGGTGCTGAGGGATTCCCCAGAGTGTCTGTGTTACTCTTTACGTTCCAAGACCATAGGTGGGATGGACATGTGTGCTCTCTCAGAGTTTCTTTAATTCTACATTGTATGAACACTGGGGAATTGGACATTGAGTGCTTCCTCAGTGTGTCTATAGTTACCATTACGAGACCACATATAGTGTTTACGGTGATTGATTTGTAAGAGAGACTTTTATAACAAGAGGGTTGCTTGTGTTTGGTTAGTTGAATAATTTGATAAAGGTAAATTAACTGAATTTAAAGTGTAGTATTTTTTTACTTTTGAGTACTTATTTGTTTATTATTATTAATTTTTTATATTTCCTATTATATATATTCACAGATTTTTTGGAATATATATTTAGGTGGTTGCCTACATGGATTCATCTCACACCCTGTTTGGGTTATGCTTTAGGACCCAAATAGGTTATATTGCTACGTGTATGGATAATGGAAAGCATCCTTTTACTTCAGCTACATGATTACTCTGGAGATATAGAGAAAGGGACCATACTGAGGCTTGAAATGTTGTTGGAGTTGTTTACTTGTTTTTATTCCTTAAACATGGTTTAGTACTATATTCTAGCATTGTGACTTGTTTGGTTTCTTTCCTAGAAATGTGTATAAGGAATCATTTATATATAAGCTCTAGTTTTTTATTTACTCGTTGCCTCCCACTATTTACTATTGTCTGGTATTATTACTTCTTATGCTATTTGTATCTGTTTGTTTCTTCTGTGTTACTCTACCAATGAGGATATTGTTTTCTCACTACCACACCCAAGGCCCTCGCTACTAGTCGGAAGCCTTTGGCATTTAGGGAAATGAACTTGAGGCCATGTGACCAACTGAGTACGGGCCACCCTTAGGTGTTACCCAGAACCAGGATGTTATAATTAATATATTGATTTACCACTAATTTTTAATAATTACCACTAATTAATACTAATTACAACTATATTTTATACTCCTTACCATTAGTTTTTACTAATTAGAGCTTGTTTCTACTAGTTACCACTATTTTTAATTAATTACCGCTTATTACAAGTTATTATTACTAATTTTTATTAGTTTAAATAATTAATAATTCTCCATAGTTTTCTAATAAATATACATGTTTATTCCTATTTGTTTTCTAATTGCATCTAATTATTACTAAATACCATAATATTTTACTAATTCATATAAAATTTTTCTAGTTACAGTTAGTTTTCACTAATTAATGATAATTTTTTCTAATTACATCTATTCATTACTAATTATATCAAATTACCAACAATTTGTAAAAATTATAGGGACATAAAATTAATTATTACTAATTAATGGTACTTTATACTAATTTTTTCTAATTATAGTGATTTACAATTAGTTTTTATAATTAATGGTAATTATTACTAATTACCACTAATTAATGCTATTTATCTCTAATTATTACAAATTACAACTGATTAAAAATAATTTTCCTTAATTACCACTAATTAATACAAAATTTCATTAATTTTTATTAATTATCGCTATGTAATTGTAATTACCACTAGTTTTCTCTAATTATATCTAATTTTTAATAATAAAATCTAATTTTTACTGATGATATCTTATTGACTGAAATTATTAATAAATATAATTATTTACCATTAATATTTACAAAAAAATCTACTTTAAGGTAAATTTTATTAGTTGTAGTGACATACAATTATTTTTTTAAATTACTGCTAATTATTATTCATTACTAGTAAATATATCTATATACTACTAATAGACACTAATTACAACAAAATAAAAATATTTACTTTTTAATTAAAAACAGTGCACGTAATTAAAAGAAAATATTTTTCTAATTTAAAATAACTCCAGAAAATTATAAATAAATACTTTTCAATTATAAATATTTACTTCTAGTTGACTCTATTTATAATCAATTAATATTATAAAAATCTAAAATATATAAATAAATAAAAATAAAAAATTTAAATCATTTCATAAATTCCTTAAAAAAATCATTTTTGTGCTCCAAACCTCAAAATTCCATTCCCCATATAAATTTAAACTTCAACTTGAACAAGTGAAGAGAATAAGTGGAAACTATGTAGATGGGTGATCAATTAGAGAATGGAGACAATCAATTCACACTACTAGAAAATGGGCCTATCCCCAAGGTTCCCCCAAAACCGTGGGGATATATACCCTTATACGCATTATTTTTGAAATACTTGGGCATGGGTCACTTTTCAAGAACTATACCAACAGTTTTCTAAAACCGTGGGTATTGGGTTGTTTATCCCAACGGTTTTCCAAAACCATGGGGATAGGTCTTGAAAAGTCACCTATACCCACGGTTTTTGAATACTGTGGGTATAGGGGTACCTATCCCCACAATTTTTCCCAAAACTGTGGGGATAAGTCTAGGCTAAAATACGTATACCCAAGGTTATAAAAAAATGTGGGTATAGGTTTCTCGTGTGTGTGTGGGAAATAGTTTTTTCCAACGGGAAGGAAATTTTTTTGGAGGGAGTCCTATACCCAGAGTTCTTACCTCTATACACAAAGTTTTTATAACTATATTTAACTATATATATAAATACACATAGGTGATGTTAGGGTAGTGGTTAGACGCAGTGTTTGCAACAAAGAGGATGCATGATTGAAACCCACCGCCTGCATTATTTAGGATTTATACCCGCGGTTTTCAAACCGCGGGTAAAAGCCTTTAACACCCTGGCAATTGGGTATGTTTCATTGACATGGTGGCAGAACAACTATACCCACAGTTTTGGAAAACTGTGGGTATAGAATAGGAACTTATACTGATGCCTTTCAAGCCCACCATTCCCAAAACCATGGGTATAGGATATACCCACAATTTTGGGGGCTATACCCACGATTTTGATCCGTGGGTATAGGCCATTTTTTCAGTAGTGTAAGTTGGGGTATATATATGTTTTCTTTTTAGCAGTGAGACTATTTGGGATGGGATTCCCATATCAAATAGTTCATTCAATAAAATATTTAGGTGGGGGTGAAAATTTATTTTCAATCCTATCACAAATACTCACCCACCAACAGAGTATTCGTGATGGGAAAATTATTCCATCGCGATTAACATTACATGACTTGGGATTTTGTGATGGGCACCATGTCCCGTCACAAATACCATTTCACACAATTTAGAAGGAAGGCACGCCAATAGTATTTGCGGCGGGAATAGAATCCCATCCCAAATATTCCTCTGTAAAGGACTTTTTCCAACATGTGAGGGGACCATAACAAATGTCCTGTTGTAAAAAATCATTTTTCCCACAATGTTTTAGTACCACAAAAGATGATAAATGATTAATGCGATTTTTATGGATTCAAGAATTACATCATTAGAGTTTATTATCATGGATATCCTATTTATAAAAATTATGAAATATATATAAGTATGGTACTACATCACATTTTAATTAAGAATTTGAAAGGGTTTGTTGAATGATACCAATGACAAAGAAAAAGGGTTCAATTGAAATTTTACCTTCTTGGAAAATGTAAGATTGAGGGGAAGATAACCTTTAATATTTTCCTGATGATGAGCTAATGATGTTGGTATAAGAGATGATTGATATGGATAGAGTAAATTGGGTTTTACTGACTACCATAGAACTGATTAATGATTTATGAAAATGTTGTATATGCTATAATTTATTGGGTTCACAACTATTTTAGATTTAAGGAATATATCCAATAATCTTTGTTTTACATAATGAATAAGAAATAATTCATGTTTTCAGTGAGTTTTTATGGTAATTCATGTTATTATATTGTTTTAAAAGAATAAATTATGATGGTATTCATATATTTTGGTATGTGATGGTTAAGAGCTACTTCATGTTGTTTGGGGGATTAATGGTAAGTTCATAATGGAAATTCAGTGACCTTATTTCCAAAGTATTGGATATTGATCCTTTTTAAGGTTGATATAGTCCACCATTTCTAAAATGTTTTATGTTGAAATTTGGATGACATTTTAAATATTAATGAATTACATAACCATATGCAAATTTATAAAAATTGGATAACTTGTGCTGAACAAATTGTGTTTGGAAATGTTTTTTAGACCCATAGAAAGACTTTTCACTATTTTATAGATCTTACGATCCATTAAACGTGATTTTGTTATTCCGGAATAAAAAATTTATTTTTTAATATTCATTATTGGAGTAAGCGATGAACATGATATTGATTATAACATAACTAATGGATGAAATTATGCTTATGAAATAGATTCATATCAATTAAGTATATTTTTTAAGAGTTTCAAATAATTTTTAAACCATTGTTAAAGGATCTTGAAACAAAAATTGTATCCTATTAAATTTATATGTGATGAATCTGATGGTCTTTTAAATATTTTTTTTTGTTTTGGGGACCTAAACGTTTTATTGATCAATCAGTTACTTATCATCAACGACCTCATTCAATCTATAAAATTATTTATGATGTTCTTCAATGTCCAGATCTTCACTTTCCACCAATGTTCTTTTACCTAGAGGCCAATTTATGTGTTATTACATATGTTCTTTATACATCTATTTCTCACTTATTAAGATAATGTTTTATTAACCATTTTATGATGTGGGATTTTCAATGATGGTATTTCAAAATGTCAAACCCTTGATTACCAATATCATGTTTAATTTATGAGGGCATAATTTATTTAAGGGGTGAAGAATGTAGCATACACAAATTGTTAAATAATAAAATTTTATTTGATAGTGTATATGACATGAAACACAAATATTAAATAACCCATGAAATATATTTAATTAAACATAATCTCTTCCATAGCTTGTAGAACAAACAAACCTTTCTTTAATTGAATGGTAATATAATATATCATTATAAACTAGTCATAAAATCGGTGAGTATAAATTTTAATAACTAAATTATGAATATTATAGGGTTTCTAATTGTAAAAAAAATCTTTTCATGTAATACCCATAGATTTTAGAAATTTTTTAAAATTAATTTAACCTTTTTTCTATTTTTCATTTCATGCGACACTGATGATAATTCTTTTTTATTAATGAAATATGGTTTTCTTTTGTTAAAAACAACATCTAGTTAATCGTGTACTGCATGACACATAAACATTTTCATGATCTACATAGAACACCGAGGTTAGATTGTGTTGTACGCCGAAATGAATTTCCTTAATGACTTGCGTAACATGCATGACCAAGGTTAACCGAACAATAATTTATTATTAAAATATGATTATTTAATATAATAAAATATAAAAAAATAAGTTAAATTGGTGTTTGTGAATAATATTAACTAATTTATGAATATAATCTTTTTACAAATTATAATATGAATTCATAGGTTACCAATTAATTATAGATGAATATAAAAACCGATTGAATATAAAATAAATTAATATTATTTTTATGGTCACAAAGATTTTTTACCATAATAAATTAAATAAAATAAAAATAGAAAGAGATATTAATGTAATATATCAGTTATATTTTCAATAAAATATTTTTTATATTTATAAAATAGATTTTATAGGCATAAGATAAAGAACAAACACAATTTTATACTTAAAAACATATATTTTTATAAATATTGTTTTACCGCCATTTTATGGTGAACTAATTTTAAATCCCAATTTTGGATCTTTTTTAGACTATAAATGTAAAATTAAACTTCATATTTAAAATATAAACATAAAAATCAGGTAAGGAAGTTTTTTTATTTTTCTGTATGTTTTCATTTTTTAATGAATTGTAAAAAATAAGGAATTTTATTTCAAAACTGATTTTTCATGTAATTTATATATATATTTAAATTATATTTTAATGTGGTTTCCAAATATAATTATATAAAATATTTATAAATTAATACAATTTATTTCATTGGGATCAATTTCATATATTCATTGGATATGAAAACATAACAAACTTTTGAATGTTTTTACTTTAAAACCCTGCATTGTCGATTCGACTGTGGGATTAATTTTAAATTAATTTCTTCTACTTATGTGATTAGAGGTTATTAAAATTTATTCCATATTTTCAATCATAATATTTTATAGTGTATAATAATGTCAACTTATTTTTTTTCAAAATATATTAGTGAAGGTGAAAAAAATTAATTACATCGATTAAGGGAAAATTAAGCATAACTAAGGACAAAACCTTACATTTAAGACCCAAAATAACCTATAAACATTTCAAAAATCCATTGTATGGAAATTTTTTGAATTAATCCATCATTTTATCCTATTTTTATTATTATTCTATCTACTTGCATCATGAAAAACGTTGGAATAATTATCTCCTCTAGTATTTACAAGAGTGTCACTCTATCGCTATAAAAGTCCTCCACGCCTACCTCTTCTCAAAACCTCTAAAACCACTTAGTATCAGAAACAATATTTCAAATAACCTTTCCAAAATCCCTAATTTACTCATTTTATTCTCCCTTTGGTCATAATGTCTTCCAAATATGCCTTTCTGTACAAACCAAAAGTAGTTACCCGATAAAGAGGTAACGCCTTCTTTTAAGCACTTTTTTTTATTTTCCTACTCCACCATCTATGATATCCTTATTCATTGATATAATAAAATAATTATCATTAATTTAGTAGTATTTTTTTATTCTAGGTTTTAAAACTATTCTTATACACCTATATCTAATGGGTTACAAACAAATTATTTACGTGTACGGTGAATTATCGCCTCACAAAATGATGATTGTTCATTTTTCCTTTATCGTCTCTCATGGTGTAAATTATGATGGAAAATATATTTATATAATTATTATATAATATTAATTATTTAATTAATATTTTGTAATATTTTTACAACACACATATTTTTTACTTCCCATTTGGTGTAAATATGATGATTTCGTTTAAGGAGGTGTCGACTACAACCCCCTCAAAGTGATGTGATTCATTCTCATAAAAAATGGAATGTATTACGGATGGTTTTAGTGAAAATAGATGATATATATAAAATTATAATAATAATTTTATTATATCATTTACATATATACTTATAGTTCATTTTCATTCTTCATTTCAATATGATAATAAAAATGGAAATAATATTGATGTGTACATAAAGCTTACTGTCTCCATTAATGGTGTATTCCATTCTATAGATTTGTAATTTTTGGATTATTATAATATAAATATATTTAATATAAAATATATTTATATAATTTTTTAAATTATGTAATCAAGATATATGTATAAGGACTAGGTATATAATAAATTAAAATCAAGTAAAGAACAAAGTGAAAATTACCTCAAGTGAAACCATAAAACATGATTGTTAACAAGAGGGTAATATAAGGTCATGATCCAACCATATATTATATTAGATAAAGGAATAAGTAATTATATATAATTATATGGTTCCATAGAATATTTATATTAAATGAATATTTATTATAGAAGTGTCTTGAACAAGTACGACAAGAGTCAAGACACTATGTAAGGGGATTTCGTCTCACTCTTTATTTCAATGAGATACATGCTTTATTCACAACCCATTAAATTTTTGTGTCTGTGTATATTACCAATAGATTTATTCAATTAATATTATAATTAAATTTACAGTTATTTAAAAATTCATTTAATTATATTTATTTCATTTGGATAATGTTTCAAAAGCTATCAAATTGGTAAGATAGTTTTGTCTCAATCTGTCTTCTTTGAGACAGGTATTTCATTATGCACCTACATTATTTTTAAAATGTGTATATAGTTACATATGAAATGTTATATATATAATTTACCTAATTTAATGATATATTATTTTTAATGTAATTTAATATTCTTACATGTATCGTATGTTCCCATGTTACCATGTTATAAAAGTTTATCGAAAAATATCATCATTTATCGAGATTTCTTATGTTTACACTTCTTTTGATGAAATATTATGACCCATATATTATGAAATTATTGAATTTTATTATCTTTGGGTTTTTCATGATTTCATTATGTATTTGTATAATCTTTCTACTCATTGGTACATAAGATAGTTAAGAAAGTTTTTTTTAACAAAGAATGACCTTACCCTCTCTTCTGTCAGAAAACCTGGTTTTTTAGAAAAGGGTTTCAAGGAATATTGTACAATTTTACTATAATAAATAAAAATATTTTTAAGCATTACTTAGTTTACCAATCTATTCAATGTAATATTCTATTCAATTTACAAACAATAAATTTTTCTATTCATTTTACAGTGCAAACAAAATGTTCTATTTACCTCATGCGATATATACAGATATACTTTTCGTAATATATTTGGAAATTCTTTTTCATTTGAAAATAGTTAATTTTTAACAAAATATTTTGTAAATGGAACTTTCAATGAAAATGGTTCTCAAAATGATTTTATTCTAATTTTATAACTATTAAAGGAAAACTATTTTAATTTTTTTTAAAGTTTTATTGATATGATTTCAATGTATTTTCAATGAAATTGTTTTCAAAAAAAATAAAAATTTATTTATAAGATTTAAATGTATTTTAAAAGAAAAATCTATTTAAATTTTATTGAATCATATTTTTGAATATTCCAAGGAAAATGGATTTGAAATTTTTTTCAAGTTATCTTTATCATTTTTCAATATATTTTCTACAAAAATTATTTTGAAATGGTTTTATATATTAAAAAACATTTTTTGAAGAAGAAAAGATATCTCTTAAAGAATATTTTTTGAATGAGTTTTCAAAATTATTTTCCTTATAAGATTAATTCCCTTGACATTACACATTATATTCTAAGAAATCATGTAAATGTTATGTTTATATTCTTTCTATGAGTGGGTTATTATTAATTTTATGGTAGTTATGAAACCATTTTATCTTTCACGGGTTATATGTTTATGAAATTAATTTTTTCTTTCAAGGTTTATGATTTTGAGGAAATGAGTATTAAACCTGTAACTATTTTCACATGTTATGTTATGTTTACATGTTTATGATTCCCATTTCATTGAATGGGTTATGATATTCATATTTATGATTTTTTGGCACACATATTTCTGATTTCCCTACGAGATGGGTGGAACCTATATCTCCCTCCAATGCATTGGATAAATTTTTATATCTCAAGAGATAGAAATGGATAGAACGGTAAATGAATTTCATTCAATATTACATGCCTAGAATGGGAAACGAACTCGGTTCAGTATTACATGGCTGGAATGGGAAATATACTTAGTTTAGTAATATCGAGATAGAACAGGGTGTGAACCTGGTTCATTAAAGGACTTTATCCACTAAGATTGTCTCGACATCAATTCCTAGACTAACATGAAAATAATTATATAAGCTTATGTGACTTTCACAATTCCATTTTTATTCATATGTTATGATTTCATGGATTATGTTCATTATTTAGTAATGATTCATGTCATATGCACTTTATAACTTTATTCCATGATTCCAGTGTATGATCTCTGATATGAAAGTATGATATTATATTTTCATGATCTTGTTATCATACCCTTATTCTCATAATTATTCTTACAAATATCCCTAGTATACCCTTACTGAGAATTTTATCTCAACACTTTTAATGTTTCCTTCCCTTTGTTATGATGATATGTATTATCTTTGAAGTGTATATGGAGGGTTATAGTCAGGAAGAATTATGTGAGAGATAATGTGGATCATTTACGTATTAGTGTTTATATTTTGATGATTACAAAGGCACTATAGAAGTACAATCTTCAAGATTTTTTTGTGTTATTTTGTGTATTACATATATGTAATGTAATGTGAATTTATAAAAAGAGAGGGTCTCTATATTTCATTTATATTGATTATAAATAAAATAAGAATCATTTAAATGAGAAATAAATGTTTTCTGGAAAAATATATTTTTTCTAACATACGGTCTAATTATGCCTTGTGCACATAACATATAATAAATTTCAATTACATTTTGAAAATTTATTGTAAAAATATATTGTTTTTTTGTTATAATTACACCAAAACTACCATAGGTTAAATGTTTGTGATTTTTTTAAAAAGATTCATTTTTTGATTAATCGTGAAAAATATTGAATTCTAATAGATGATATTTATATTTCATTCCTAAAATTTAGTGTATTTTATATTATTAATTTATGTATATAATAAAAAATTCTTTCCAAATTTTTGTCTATTATCTTGTATAATGTTTCATAGAAGGATTCAATAGATATTTGGTAATGTATAGAAATGAGGAAACTATTTGAGGATAATGAAACTTTTCACCGCAAACTTCACTCGCACCATGACACCAATGTTTTGATGAAAAAGCAAAGATGGAAGACTAGAGAGGAACAATTATACTCTGTGCAATTCAATTACACTTAAACGCTTCATCAGGAAATATCCGCTGACAAAACAAGTCGTGACAAGATAAATGCAGTGAAATTCAGTTACATATCATGAGTCCCAAATACACTTCATGAAAGGAGTCAATGTTAAAAATATACAAACAATATTTTCATGAGATTCAAACATATTCAAAAAATAGAGAGGAAAAATCATGTAGTAATTACATGATGTGAAATACCATTACACATCACAAAAATCTCCAGGATGAAATTCAAGGAGCCTGATTTAGCATATCTTCAATTTTGTATCAACTATGTTACGTGGAACCCACCCCAGACCACTATTAGACCAAATATTAATGATTTTAATAAATACCAGTGCCCCTATGGTGACTATAAAATGAGTTATAGGGTTATACTATTGGAAATTGAGATTCGGAGACAACAGTATGATGTAAGAATCTGTAGGGCCATGTCCGACTTATTTCTCTCTTTTATTTATGCTTACATTTTATTTTCCCCTTCCCTATTATTCTCCTATCACTAGGATGAAAGGTAAAAACTCATTGAGATAGGGTAATGTAATATAAGGGGAAATTTTCCATCATATATATTTCATTTTGTTTTATTAATGTCTTTTTTTGTCATAATTTATTATTAAAACTCTTGATCCCTTTCTTTTACATTTATCACAAGCAAAGTTATTTGTATCTAAAAGGATACTAAAAATTGGGAAACTGAAAAACCTAAATAATACATTAAAATTTTAATATTTAGAGTAAAGCTAGTTTAAATATAGTATTGATACAAACTTGATTTGGTGAAACCCAAAATTGATGGATTGGGAAAATAGGGTATTTTCGTGTTAAGGATGAGATACCATGACCATTGGATCTTCCTTTTCTCGAATCCGAATCAAATTATGAATTAATAAACATATTTTATTAAATTTAATTACACCCACAACATGAAATAAAAAAATCCTAAAAAATTAAAAACTATTTTCTATCCAACATATCAATTAGGATTTCTTTCTTGTTCTTATTTCATGAAATCAATCCAATCAATATTTTCTCACATATTTCTTCACTTTAATAAAATTAAATCTGATTAAATCTTAACAAAAAAAATTCAACATATCTTTGGGTAAAATATACAACATTCCTCATATTATATTTTATCTAATCGAGTAGTACAATTTAGGGTTTTATGAATTTGTGTTTGCATAACCCGCAGGGAATTAACGACGCCCTCTGAGCCTGTAAATAGAAAACAACATTTTTCATTCAATTTATTTATAAGGATAAATTATATTTTCGATTGGTTTTAATGTAACATTAGTTCAATTTTATATCAATTAATCCATTTTATTTCTTTGTAACAATTTCTATAATTAATTGTTATATATAATCTTTGTAAACTATTTAACATTTTCTCTTTGAAAACCTAATTTTATGTTACATATAAAGATAAAATTTCAATTGAATCATGAACCTTTTTTGAACTGAATTATTATGAACGGATTCCATATTTGGGATCATAATAATTTTAAATTTTTATTAAGTCCCACTCAACTTTTAAAAAAAATTAATAGTGAAGATAGTAAAAAATTCATTGATGCGGTTAATCTAAAAATCCTTTTACATTTGGTTAAACTAAGAATATTTGGGTTAAAATGATCTAAAAATTGTTATAAATATATTATATGGCCATATTTGGACAATATAACTTATATTATAGATGATGGAGTATTATTATATCCTTTCCACATGAATCAAATAGTAGTGTAGTTTACTGTTTAAAAACATACAAGTACTGGTAACCCAACTTATAGAAAGCCACGCAATATCCTCTATTATTAAACCTATAAAACCATATTGGATAGTAAAAGATCATCCTAAATCACAAAAAACCCATAATATTAACCTATAATCCTTAGTTTGTGCTTAATTTATTAAATAATTCGTTCAAATATACAGAGGATACCCGAAGAAGAGATGATGTCCTTTAACGAACGTTTTTATTTTATTTATTCTACTACCTATTTCAATTATTATTAAACATTTATTATGTAATAATATAAGTTTTTTTTTGCATATACTGATATGTTTTTATAATAATTTAATGACCTAAAACCATCCCTTTTACCATTTAATGTATATAAAACATTATTTTTATGTACAGAGGACTACCATCTCACAAATACTTTTCATTTATATTTCAATTACCACCATTCACGGTTGGGTTTGATGATGAATATAAAGAATATATACAATACTTACAACATAAACATAACTATTTAGTGATTATATCATATATATATCCCATCCCATAGGGGCTACAATAATTTTTCTCATGTGTATGGAGAACTACTGCATTATGGAATGATGTGATTCGTCTTTCACTAACTCATTACATGGAAGGTAATTAGGATAAAGTTAAGAAAGATATGTGATATTAAAGTAATAATTATTATATCCATGGAAAATATAACATTCAAGAGGGATAATATATTATTTTATTTATTACCTTTCCACTCACTTAAATATGACAACATAATTCGTGTACATGTGGTCTACCGCCTTCATGAAGTAATGTGGCACTCTTTTCATCACCATACAACAAGTATGATATTTATAATAGTATTTAATGAAATAATAAGATATTATGGTCAATATATAAATTTAAATTATTATAGACTCTCTTTTTGATAATGATCATTGAAAATTAGAAATGTTACCTAACTGCACATATGACATACCATCTCCATAATCATAACATATATCATTTTTCATGACTCGATTTCATGATTTGTTTTCAAAGAAAAATTGATATAATAGTATTATAATTATTTCATGATTCTTATTATAGATATTATTGAACTATATAATATGAAAAATAACAAGAACATTCCTCACAAATCATGAATTATAAATCACAATAATTAACATCCAAAACAATTAAAATAATGAAATATTACAAATTAATTAAATATAAGATGATATAAATGAATAATATATGAAATTAAAAATATTATTAGTTTTCTTTTATAAGTGTATATCATGTTTAAAAAAATTTTACATGTGTTTTATAAATTTTCAACTAAATGGAACTGTGAGGTATGATATTTCATCTCAATTTAAATTCCATTGAGGCTTATTTTTTATTATGCACCAATTATTTTTATGTGATGTAATACTATCCCATTGAAAAATAATATCATTATTCATACATAATTAAATTTATTTTATGTTTCAATTTGAATCATTTCCTCAAAATGTATTTTTAATGAAAATATTCATTTAAAATTTATTGTATAATCTCACTTTATTTTGGTTTGTTAACATTCTATTGAAACAATCACTTTCATGTAATAATGTTTCAATGTAAAATAAATTTCTATTGAATTTCAATATTATTTCATGAGGGATATGATTATTTCCTAAACATTATAAAATTTTTACATATAGTGTTTACATTTAATTTTATTTGATTAACTGTGGAAGTATTGATAAATATTTATCATTTACATCAAACAAGTATTTGATTATAAGTCATAGTGTTAAAAATTAAACATATTATTTGATATATGAAGAATAATTTGTAAATACATACATGTGTGGGCCCTAACTATAGATATCCCCTTGATTCATCGAAATGTATCATGAGATGAATCAGTTCACCAAACCCTTTGAGTTTATACCCTACAGATTTCAACTATTCTGTGGAAGGCCTTGAAAATAAAAGATTAATTTTCCAAAATGGATTAGTTTGTACCTAGTAGTTTTAAAATATGTTGTGAATGGTTTTTATATAGAGGTATAATTTTCCTAGGACATTATATCCAATAATTAATCATTTCATTGATTAAGAATTCAGCTATTATTGTTAACCATGATATTTTCGCTATAGTATTATCTATGGATTCATTTCATTCTATTTTTATTGATTAAATTGAATGTGATATCTATTTTTTAAAATTAAATAATTATTATGACTTATCTTATAATGATATTAAATTTATTTAAATGGTGTTTGGTTCCAGTTAATTAATTTCCATATTGATTATGATTATCAATTCATGGCGGCTTCTATTTCAATTAACCATTACTGAGAATTTGATCTCATCAATATTATTTTTACTTTCCTAGGAATCCATGAATTGTATTATAAATGGTATTCAAGGATATTATAGAGGAAATAATGATATTCTCAAAAATAATTATATTTTAATTTGTATATTGAAATGTAATATGTAAATTATGTTTGCTTCTAGTTTAACAATACAGATCATCTTTTTGGTCCTCCAGGATGTGATTCCATGTATATTATTCCAATTAAATAAATCATTCATTTGTTCTGGTATTCTATGGTTAACGTCCTCACAATTATAGAGATTATCAATTTTTATTATTTATGTAAATATAAATCTTAACATAATAATCCAATAAATTCTCCCAATGATATTATTTATATAATGAAATCCAAAATGATAATAATTTACTCAAATTAAGTTATTGAAACTACAATAAATCAATTAAAATATATCCTCAAAAATATCAATGAAACCCATTTTTGAAGATAACATATATTTTATAAAAATTTGACTCAATTGAAAATTGATTACTTATTTATTATGAATTAATTTATAGATTTTTAATATATAAAACCATTATAAATATTCTCCATAATGTGAATATTCTTATTCTTACCCAAATTTCTGTCGCTATGTTCTATCGGTCACATTTATTGGATATCTTATATCACATAAAATTCATTGTCTAATTTTGATCAAGATATCGAGCTTATTGTTCTTTAAAACTAATTTTTAATGGAGTTACATTCCCTCGACTTAAATAAATGTAATGTTTGAAATTTTATATATCCTAAATCAAGGGTTTAATAATTGAAAATAATTTTGTTGAGAACCCAGATATTACAATGAAATAAAAAAATTCTTCGAAAAAGGAATGTTGGAAACGTACCGGTAACCAAAATTGAAAAAAAATTTGTTCCCAAGATATGGATAAAATTAGTAGGAAGTGAAAATATTAATATTATGTAGAAAAAATAAATTTCATGAAATGATAGTTAGTTATAGATAACATGAACATGATAATGTAAATTATCACAAAACTATAAATCTATAATATATAACGACAAATATTATGTCTTTAGAAATGACTGCAAAAAGATAATTTTTTTATTTAAATATCCATTTACTTTTTTTTTGAGATTATTTCACTATAATTATAAATAACATGATAAAATATGATAAATTTATATGTTTGTAATATCTATGAATCCTTTTTTGGATTATTTTAATATGTATCCAAAACTGATTCTAATAAATGATTACTTGTAATAATTTATAATTATTGAATAACAAAAATAAAACATTAGTGGATCATAAGTTCTTAAAATAATATTTTTCATTTAATCTATCTAAAAAATAATTATTAAAAGTTATGATAATACACAATAAAAATAAATCTACTTATTAAGATGTAATAAATTAATTCTAAATATATCTATAATAACACAAATATAAATGATATAATACTATAAATATTAAATTAATATACCTATTGATCAGTAAATATTATCTTATAATTCATCTACCAATTATTAATTCCTAAAATTTAAGTAGACCCAAAAAATTAGAATATGTAAATGTTAATCATCATTATCACAACCATATCTATAACTATAAAATTTATGGTCATCGTATTAGTGATCTCCCATTAAATTCTATTTATAACTGATTTCATACTAGTTATTTTAATTGTAAAATATCTACTTATTGTGTTCGGGAATGATTCCATATTATTAAATTTTATAATAAACTATGTATATTTTATATCAAATGTATAGTTATATAACTATTATCTTATGATAAAATTATATTCTATAAAAACATACGAACTTCAACATTAGATTCTATAATTGTATAGTGTTTTCCTTCCATTGAAAAATGTTTTGGGGCTAAATTTACTGGATTATTTTATTTACGTAGTTCCCCATATCCATATAGTTTAAGAAATGTCATTAATGGGATCTTGTAGTCATTTAAATTCACATGCTGATGGATTTTCACTCTAAAAATTAAGTGAACTCAAATTACATTCATGTATGTTACAACATTATTAATTCTATAATTATTATATACTAAAAATTATACGCTTAACTTTTTATATAATTTCACATTTCCCATTATATGGTAATAAATTATTATATTTTCCTTATTCTTTCTTTTTAAATTATTAATTTGTATGAAATTATTCTATTTTTTTACGGGAACCAGATACCAGAAAATGATTGAGAGAGTGACAGCCTTCAAAATATTGGATTTAAACCCCCAAGGAATCAATCAGTCTTACTCTATGTATTACATTCATATCCCATATAATTCCTTTTCAATATTATAATTTTTGATTCATACATAGGAACACATTCCTCTACCCTAAATCCCAAATTTAAACCTGTATTTCCAAATAAACTCAATGACCATAATAGATGTATTTTTTTTAAAACATATGCTTAATAGTCCTTATTTATATACCCTCTATTTCATTATCCACTTTTTTATTTTTGAATCAACTCCCACAATTAATTAGAATTTTTAAAAAAAATACACACAGTATAAAATTTTTATTTTCATTACATAGAAAATAATCAAATATCATTTCAATGGACTCGATACATTTTTTAGCCACTAACAGTTAGAAGTATCGCTAATATATGGGATTTTTTTCTCTACAAAGTAGTTTAACATCATCATATCATGTGATGTAAAAAAATATTCTTTCATATAACCAAGACTATTATACATAACATTCCTTTCAACATTAATAATATAATTGAATAAAACACTTGTCCGATATACATTATTATAATATAAATCCCAATATTTATTTTGTGTGTTGATTCATTTTCCATTCATTCCTTTAGGTTCCATTCATAATTAATTACATAAAAAAAATTAGATGATATCATTATGAATTATAGTGTATTATTCTAAATCTGGAGAAATACCTAAAAAATATTAAAATATATGTTTAAATAATTTCAAACTCAAATGACTAGTATCATTGGGAAAATATTAACAAAAAAAGATATTTTCAAAAAAAATCATACTGGTTCAATGAGTTATTTTGAATCAGCGGACAAATATCCTCTACCGATGTCCAGGCCTATGTGTAGTATATGTACCACTCATTATTCCCCATTCGAATATCATATTGATTCACAACCAACCTTCTTCTGGATGTTTACCCCTCAGTGCAACTAGGCAATAGTTGCATCCACTATTTATTATATATATAGGGATTCAATTCTCTTGGAAACCACAGAATCACGACATTAAAAAAATAATTTTAATAATATTATATACATAGAAATAACCCAATAATAATTATAGTGTTATGTTCTAAAATATATGTATTTAAAAATATAGTTCCCAAACTTCCTCCTATAATTCCTTTGATACCATATGTAATACCCCAACTCTAGTAATATGGTTCGATTGATGATCTTAATATATTAGCACATGCCATAAGAGATAAAATCTAGATGAGTCAAATAGTTAATCAGTAATGGGAGATATTATGAATACATTATTCAAACATTATGTTTCAAAATAAGAAATAAAAAGTAAAATTCATGGAATAAATTTTAAATTTTATCTATTATATCACTAAAATCATTTACAAATATCTTCTAGGTATCTAGAGGAAAATGAAAATTAATAAAGGGTGAGCTTGGATTATCGATATGGGAGACTGTAAAATAGATGTGATCATGGAATAAGTAAAGGAAAAAAAATATGGCTGTGATGAATCATAATAAAATATTCCATATAAATAATATCTTAAAAGGTCACTATATCTATGATTGACATAATAAATGAATAAATTCATGCATAACAATAACTAATATCATAATTAAATATTATATAATTTTAGACAATATAATCTTATAGTAGAGGACATGTTCCAGGGCATCATAAACATATCATCAAGGCCTCATTCTATGATATAATAAATGTACCATCGAGAATTGATTCTAAGAATTCATAATCAATTGGGGATCCATACAACAAATACCCAATATAGTTTTTCTCCTGAGGCCTAGTGACTCATCAATGATGTATAATGGGCTCTTACCCTCACTTTCTATGTCCAATTATTTCAAAATAAGAAAATTGGGGAATATAGATTCAATACATAATCAATATAAATATTCATATTGAAAAACAAAAAGATAAAAAGTGATAATTTTCTGAAATCCATAAACATAACAACATGATCAAATGAAATCATCAAAAATAAGGTGTATTCTACTATTATAGTCTATTATTATTATAGAAAAATATTTATCAAAGTATATTGAAAAAGATTAAAACACATTTAATAGATTAGTGGAATATTTCATGAGGAGAAAACCTATTTCATTTTGAAATAACTTCATTTAGATCAACAAATTTGTAGAATATTAAGACATAATTTTCAACAAAAATAATCATAGAAAATTGTAATGGGTGATTTAGGGCATAGAATTTTCATGATTGTGGGAGAATTAGTTCTTATAATATGCATTAAAAATTATTTTATTCACAATGTAACAAAAATTTCTTTGTTTTAAAAATAGTATGAAGATACCACCTATTTAGTTTCACAAAAAAGTGAAATATGGTTAAAAATAAATATAGTAAATCAATTTAAAATATTTAAATAATTATTTAAATAATATTATGAGAAATATCGATATGGATGAAAAATATTCCTAATTGAATCAAACAAAATTTTGTTTTCTATAAAAAAAAATTCATTCATAATATTGAGAACGTAGAGATATAAAAATGAATATAAAAATTTTATTATTTATAAATAACCATGGGATAATTAGGTATATGAATTTAGTATATATATATATCATATAATTAAACTACTAAAATATTAAATATAAAAAATTACAAATAAGGATGAAATTTTGAAATAAACCCTTAACTCGGGTATATCATTCTTGATAAGTGACATAAAACTTTATTATGAAAAAAATAATATATGTTATAATTCAATAAAAAATAATATTCATATTTATAATACTATACATGGTTTACATATTTTATTTTTTCAACAATTCACTAAATATCATTCATTGTCATCATTGTTTCAGGTGTTACCGACTACACTTTTCTTATATGCATCGATTCAGAAGAAATAGTCCATGAATAATGATTTTATAATCCTCATATCATTCATTTTTATCATGATTTAAATATAAAATGAATCAAAAAATCATATTTATAATCATCCACGATAGGCATACATGAAAAATTAATCATATCACTTCTTAGAGGTGGTATTATACACACAAGCATGAGTGATGTTATCATTTTTTAAATGTTGAAAGGATACATCGGTAAATGAAATATTATATTTAAATAATAATAAATTCGCATATATATTACATATCCATTAATTACACCTATAAATCCTTCCATGTAAATTGATAATGAAAATCAAATTACACTATTGCATGGTGGTGGTAGGTTGTACGTATGAATGAGTGATGTCTCAATTTCCATAGGATGGAAACGAGATTGAAAATTGTTATAAAATACTTATACAAACATAAAATATTTTTTTACGAAATTTATTATTTTAGGGTTTATTCGATAGATTTAAAAGAATTATAATAATAAATAATCATTAAAAAATACGAGAAAGTAGATTACCTATTCCTTAAGAGTAATCCTTTGTCTAAAATCATAAGCTTTATTAAGATGGTCTTATGGGAAGAAAAAAATATTAATAATGAATCTATGTATATTATGAAGTTATTGGGCCAGGTCATAAGCAATATTTAGGGATATTTATTTTTAAAATAAAGATGAATGGTAGCTTCCATTATATTAATGAGGGAATTGACACACTTAGAATTACTTAAAAAATTGTAACATATTATACATAGTAGTCATATAACGTGGAACAAAATGGAAATGATATTGAAGGTAGAAAATTTTAATTTCTAAATATCTTCAAATAATAAAATTTATGCATGTTCAATTTTCATTTTAAACATTATTTTTGGTTTAACGCTTTATTAACCATTTTTTAATTTTATAATGGAAACACATTTTCAGAATTTAAGGTTCATAAATTTATTTATATGGTGGGTATTGGATCAAAAATAGAGAATGGATTATTTTAATACCCATTTTCATCCAACTTTTCCCCATTCGATGTTTTATATATTTCTAAATTATTTAATAAATTAATGTTTATCATAAAATATCATTAAATTCACTTTTGGGATAGTTCTTTTAATTTGACTACAAGAACAACATGAATGTAATGTGTCATCAATATAAACACATTTACCATAAATTATAATTCATTAATACCTATTTAATTATTTAAATACCATATTTTATATGAATAATATTAATTTTATTATTTCTAAAATCAGATATATGGATTGGTCAACTCATTGCACATACACTATATTGGCATTGCCAAAGCGATTAAGATAATGATATCATCACTAAGAACTGAATATAAATATGTATAAAAATAATTAATTAATTTTATAAATATAATTTTTTATTTTCTTATAACTTATTTTTACCCATATGAAAACATAACTGAATTTAAGATAAAGGATGTGATATTTTTATTTTTATATTATACATAAAATTATATATAAGCCATTACTAATGAAAAGTGGCACCACGTATCAATATAATAAATAATTATATATTTATTTTATAACTATATTATCCAACATAATAAATTCTTGATTAATATATATTTTTTAGTCCATTTCAAAATTTTATCCTTAATTATCATATTTACCCTTTACCGTGGTGGTAAATCATTACCATAGTTACTATAATTAATGACCAAAAATAAAATTAAACAATTTAAACAGTTATAAAAACCCAATTAAAAATATGGAATCCACTTTTAAATATTAATTTTTTATAATTTAATTAAATCAATTTAATTATAAATTCATAAATGTAATGAAAAATTGTTTTTAGAAAATAGTGTTTTAATACCCAAAAGAACTTATACCAAAATCATGTATAATGATGATTATTGATTAACTAATTAGGTAATTTAAAATATATAGAGGAATAATTTAATTAAATATCAGAATAAAAAAATAACAATTCTTTAAAATTAGATAAATTAAAAAAATGAAATGATAGTTTTATGAAAAAATCAAACAATTTCACTCTTAAATGAAAAATAAATAATTTATGAAAATTAAAAACAATTAATTATATGATAATATTGACATTATAACATAAAAAATCATATTCATTTCTTCAAATAAAATTTCATAAACTGGTAAAAATTAGTTATATTTTTTCAATTCATGAAAATCAAAAAAACTCAATACTAAAGTAATCATATTTTTTAAGCCAACTATGACATTACTAATTATTTAGTACTTATTTATTATGAATTAATAACAACATTAACATTATAAAAACCATTTATAAATATTTTTTATTAATGTTGTTATATTTATTCCAAACATTAATTTCTTGACTCGGTTATAATGGTCAGCTTTATTGTTCATCGTCATTCACATAAATCTCGATGTGTCATATTAATAAAGCTATCATGCTCATTGTTATTTCAAACAATAAATGTAGAGTGTGAAAATTTATATCATTAAACTAATGTATAATTATTTAAATTAATTCATAATAAACTAAGAAAAATTATTAATAATTTTTCAAACTATTAACATAATAATATGTTTTTATAGTTAGATCATTCCCAATAAAATGAGTATCCTATAATCCGTAAGGTAATGAAGAGAAAGGGAATAAGGAACAGCCCCTCACTGTATCACATAGACCCTATCTTCGTTCATATCAAAATATCTTCCTCTAAATAGGATGAACAGTTGAATGTTGATGATTTAGGGTGTGGAACTAGTGAATGAAAATGAGTAAAAAAGAGATGGTTCCATCCACATTATAGGAGAATATACTGAAAGGAATGGAATATGAAATGGTGATCAATTATGTCCTTCTAATTCAATTTTCTCTATAAAGGGTAAACATACATGTTTAACTCCAAAACTCTATGTTCCACATGATATTTTTATTTGGAGTTATATTTTAGGTTTTTTAGTAGGGAACCCAATGTTTCATTGATTTTTAATAAATTAAAAGGAACAAACAAGAATCAATAGTAAGTTCTCTTCAAATCAAAACCATCTAAGCATTTATCTCCTAAAAAAAGTTTGAAATTGCAAAAAAAATTAATTAATATATCCATGAATTATTTTTTCTATTAATCTAAAAATGATATTTAATTAATGGTTAATATACTTCAATAAATTCTTCTTGAATATACTTTATATCTATAAAATTTTGGGTTAAATATGATTTTTTTATTGTTGGTTCTCTAAGGATATTTTGTAAGGTCTTAAGGCTTTATCTATATATGAGTGGGACATAAAAGAAATGAAATTACACTTGAGTACAAGGTTACCTTTGAATAAATTCCTAATATTTTTTATCTAGAAAATACATTGGCGAGGTTTGATATTAAATTAGGGTATATGATTATGGTTTCATGTCTCAAGAACATGTTCGCACATATGTTTTCATCAGAGGGACTTGATGATATGTTTCAATATGGGGGAATTTTCATAGATCATGAGGTTTAATCAGGACTTCTTGTGTGACACCATCAAATTGATGAATGTTCTTATGGTAAAATTTGTTAATATAATATGTTGGTTACTTTTGGGTTCAGTTAGATTTAGTGGGATGATGGGTTAAGGGTGTGGTGTCTTCCCTTTCTAGGAATCCCCACACCATGTGACCAGTCACATGTAATTCTATTATCATGTGTGTTTTGGAACTCCATGCATGGTTATCGTTCAGGATATAGGGATGTCACCACACTCTGTCACTAACCATTTAGCAGGAGTGGTTTTTGGGAGGCACATGTGTGGGAAACTAGAAGACTATAATTCATAGTGATATTTTTTGGGGGTTTGGTGTTATTGGTATCAAGTGGGTGATATCTAATGTTTCAGGGGAAATTGAACAGTTTTTTGGTCCTATATGAGGTATATCATTCATATGCCACTCAAAAGGGATTGGGAGAATGTACCAGAGTGTGGACCATGGTGTGGTTCTAGTTGTTGTGATTTTAAGGTGGTTGAAACAGCCCCCATTCTCGGTGTGGTAAATAATTTTCACAAGGGAAATCATTGGAGTGTTTTTTGGGGAGGTTAAATTATGGGTTAAACCTACATTACCCTTAAATAATGAACTCCATACCTCTCTTTAATTTATATCTTGATCATGGATTTTGTTGAGTAATTTCAATGTGATTTTCCCTTACAGTTGATGCTCTTCCACTTGGGATTTACTCTAAAAAAATTATTTATATGTGGATTCTCTCTTAGTAATATTTCATACGGTTCTCAAATAAGCTTTTTTAGTTATTCAATTGGGTAATATATGATAATACAAGTGTAGAATGAAAGTTATTATAATTTTCATAGACTATATCATATCAATTGACACTGATCAACTTTGGGCCTAATGATATAACCAAACATAGTGATTTTCCTAACATAATAGATGAAACCCATCACATCGTTTTTGATAACATCTCTAGTCTACTACATAAAATTGAATAGGATTGTTATATTGGCCCTATCCCATAAAAAATAACAATTAACTTACATCATATAGAATGGTTCAACATATTATTGATTTGTAAATGTATAATTACTGTAATTAGAATGAAATCATATTATAAGACCATGTATATCCCACTAGGATGATTTCATTGTATTTCTTTTGAAGGTGAATTGAACGCTCATAGTTTCTCTTTATTATCAAAATTTGAATATAGGTATGATATTATTGATACCATATTCCATGAATTGATCCTATTTTTGATAAGTTGAAGGGAAAATGGTTCGTAAAAATAAAAATATAATCATGGTACTATAAACACCATGTCTTGAAAGAGGATATCCCCACAAAACTATTTAGAATCTATTATAACCACTAGGAATATGGGGTCATGAAATATGTTTCTCACTAATTAACCATTATTATTCTTAGAACTGATTAACCATATAATTCACAGATACCTTGATTCATTCATTTTGTTATTCAATGAAAACATATTAGTGTATTATACCCCTAATGATGATAATAAATGGTACTCTATTATTTTTAGTTAGTAAATTATAATTCCATCACCTATAAAAAAATTAACAAAGTGTGACATAAGAATATACGAATTAATCATTAATGGGTGTTTCACTTTGAAAAGAATTCATATCATATATTTATAAAAAAAATTAGGTTATCCTTTTATATGATCCCTAAAACAATTTCATAGATATTAAGAGATTTCTTAGGTTACTATGATATTATCCTCTCTCTTTTCTAGATTTATCATGTCTATCCACTCCAATTCAAGTAATGTAGTAGAAGGGTATAACATTAAACTAAAGTGATGATTCTATGAAATAATTAGATGAACTAAAAAATAATCTTACATTGTAATCTATCCATATCTTTCTAGAATATTGTGATTTATGTGTAGCCTTGTACTATATTTGGATCTCGTATGTGTTTCATTATCATATAGGAGATCATGTCTTAGATTTTGACTCACTATAGTTGAGGTAACAAGAGAAACACTGTCTGACTGATGATGTGGAACAAGATGAAGTGGTCCATGAATTATAAATGTATAACCTCTATCTATTGGATTAAATTTCACACTTTTTATATATCAAAAAATTAGGGAACACGTCTCCTTACTAAGGAACTTGAAACTGAGACAACAAGTATATATTGAATACCATAAAATGTATGATATTGATATGGTGTATACATATGGGAAAATTAATTTAGTGTATAATTCATTGATTGATAGATCATATATCCTTTTGGTAATAGATGCCCATGACCAATGGCTTTAATCAGAGAAATTATTATCATTTACATGAAATGTACTATGTTAGAGGATTCTAGGATTTTATTTCTAATCAATCTTATTTCAAACATGGTTCTATAAGCCATAGAAGGTGAAAAACCAGAACATGGTTTCTTTAGATGGATATCAACCCTTAATGGTGAAGAGACCATTAGAATATGTACTAGGGATACTAATATAGTTTTATTTTTTCAATATTAGAATGTATTTTGTCAATCCACACAAGAACAAAAAATTTATAATTATCACCATTATATTAGGTCTATCCACCTAAAAATTTGAAAAAAAAATGGACACAGAAATTAAAGACCATTTATAGTAGTCCTGTATGAAATAGATGATGGTTAATTATATGATGTGTTGTCTCACCTATAACTAGGTCATGGGTGAAAAAATGTCTATCCTGCATGTTAATATAGTTATCTATAACTATTATGAAATGAGGATATATTTCCATAAGCATTCTCATTATCCTACCAAGTATGCTTAAAAATCATGGCTCTATTTGGGTTATTGTGGACTGACTCACAATGTTAGAAACATTTAGTCCAATTTAGGAGACAAATATATTATACTTGTTTGTACATATATATATTTTAAACTTGTTTAATTTTATCACATAATATTTTTTATTATCTCTAACCATAAAAATATATTGACCTTAAGGTTTTAGTGGTCCGAAAAACATGGATTTCAAACCATGTTGACCATGGGAAAAACATATTATCATAAAATAGATTTCTATTTAGAGTGTATGATGCATACATTTGAGTATATTCCCATATCGTATGTGATGGAAAATTATAGTTCCTGTGAATAACATTTTTAGTTAGTTTATTTTTCAAAAGAAAATATATATTATTCAATGATGAATACATCCCCATATGACGCATTGTATGAATGTCAATTTATCTATGCACATTATTTCATAGAGTTGGATAAAAATAACAAATTGGAAAAAGAATCATGAAATATACTACTAAGGATATATAGATTCTTATGAATAGAATTGAATTATATCAAATCCATCATAAATCTTATTAGTTCTTTTCCATTGACCCTTATTTTTTAATTGGATAATCATTTTTTCTTTAGAGTATCAACAATATTGTGTAATATCCATTTGGTAAATAATGGATTGTTATATCCCTTGTATGCATGACTATTTTAGTGTCTTTAAGGGGATGATGATGCTTTATATCGATTATATTTAATGCTAAGGTTCACCACAGTTCATAATATGTTTAATTTGTCTTAAATGAAGAAATATCAACCCGAACAGACCCATATATTTAATTGGAATCATGTTACAGTAGATCATGATGTTAATATTGAACACAACCCACTTAATATTTAGGAACGTCTGGATGAGGCCCATTAAATATGATATTTATCACCGGTATGAGTATTATGGAAACATGGTCAGATATAACAAGAAACATGGGTACGATTGAAATATATACTAGACTAATATCCAAAGGTTTTATAAAATTAAAAAAAATTACAACATTTTAGGAATGTAAATCCTAATAGTGGGGAGAATTTAGTTGATGTCAAATGCATCAGAACCACCTATTGGGTATATGGACAACTCATATTTTTTTAACTTCTATAGATAATCCAAAATTTACATGATGTGATCATAATGAACAAGAAATTTATGATGAATGTCGACAAATTATTTATCTAGAACAATGAAATAGGATATTTATCACGTATATTTATTATTAATTTTATACAGGCAAAGAAGGATTTGTCCAAATATAATATTTTTCTTCGTTAATGGTGTTTATCTTCCAAACACGATTACTGTATCATTGTTTCACCATGATGGTCTAAAGAGGATCACCAATAATATAAATACTCTCACTCTCCTCTAATATTCAAGGTGTGTTGATGGAGAAAATATTATTCTATATATATAATAGAGTTTCTGTAAGTGTTTGAGAGGATTGTTATACAAATTTCTAAACATCATAAAAAATAGTGTATCATTATACTTATAGACTCAGTATTAAGGTTTAATATTTAATAATTTATACATGTTCTCTTCAAAATATATTAACCTCATAATGAAACTCATAACATGTAAAATATTAATAATACTATTTAATCTCATGGTTTTCATAAAATTGTAGAATGATAATTATTAATTTTATAATCTGGTAAAACAATATTTATCATCAAACTAAAAACATGGCTTTTTCATCATCCTCACAACTTATTAGACTATTGAATGAATATTTAAAATTATATAATTAATCAAATAAATTAATAAAATTGTTTTTTTCACATTATGGTGAATAATTTTTTATTTAATAATCATATATTGAACTCAAATATTTTTAATTAATAATATTTATAATCTTTTAAATTGAAGGTGATTAATAAATATAATATTTATTCATAATTATCTAATTACCTCATGACTAAATGTTTATTTAATACCTATGATCGATTAATGAATCACAAATAATTTTTACCTCTCATTATTGATAATAATATTAATTAAAACTATTAAATTAGAATAATATTCGTCCAAGATCAATAGAAACACTACTACTATGACTATATCAAATCCATCAAGGGTTTCAGTTGGATGGATTTTCTAAAATTCAAGATTGATGTCCAGTAATGGGTTTAGGACCCACAGAGAAATATTTAATGTCATAATGATAATGGCCATTTATGAATGATCACTATACAATACAGCCCGTTTTCCAAAATATCTCTTCAATATGGTTTTCCAGTAATTTCATTAACCAATATTCCTAATATGTCTTTCTTGGACTAACTAAAATGATCCCATCAATACACTATGGCTAGAAAATTTAGTGACATAGTTCTATTTCAGTTAAAGGGTTGATATATAATCTTATACAATAATGGATGGATAAATCCTTCCTCAACATAGTCATTAATAACATATGATTCATAATAAAATGAACATATAATTCTTTACCTTGGATATAAATTCTCCTAGTTCACAACAAAACAATTAATTTCGTGAATAAGGTCATGCATTAATAATAATCATAAATATTATGGATTCATACGCACTCCCATATACATGAATTTATAGTGATAATAAAACATTTTTAATTAATACTACCAGGTATTTTAATATAATCTACCACTAAGAAGATCACTAAGCGTGAATTTCAAAAGCTAAAGTCTCACCCACCTACAAGTATTCACACTAGAAATTTAATATACTATGTTTCCAATCATTGAATGTTATCCAACATTGTAAAAATGTTTATGAATATGAGAATTGAATATCATGGTTCTCATTATATTTGGGAAATTCATATGAAATTTTAAATGGGAAAGTTATTCCATGAAATTATCAAAACAATGTAATGTAGAAGAATAATAAATATTATACGGTATTTATTAATATTTAAATATTTTCAATTTGGGTAATTTAATGGATAATTTTTTTGGTTCTGGCGCACAATATTTGAAACAATCTCATACCTACTACAACCAACTATTGATGAATAGATAGTTCCCCTAGGTTTAATACACTTATTTTTTGTATGGCTACTGCAGATGAGACTATATTTTTTTGATCTTCTTTATACAACCACAATACTGTGTGGTGAATATACTTTCAATGACATCACAACCTTGAAAAACTCCCTTGTGTTTTGAAATTTTAGTTTATCCACTCTCATTACATTTTTAGAAATGTGATGACTTAATTAAGACCCTTCTTAATGATTATCCTAATGATGATAATTAATTTACATTTGGTATAGACAATAATAGGAACATGATGTTTAAAATATGATTCTAATACTACATATGAAGCCACATCATATATGGATGCTGTAGACATGGGGCGCATTAGCTATAATATATTTTTTATTCATATTAGAATTAAATTGGTACTAGATTAAATTGAACTAAATTAATACTATAATTTAATTCCCTTCGTCAATTGTATTCCCAATTCTCGATACACCCATAATCCATTTGTTTGAGCACTTTTAAGTTATATCAGATTGTTTAAACTACATGTCTGTGTAGTTATGTTCGATTTTTTTTATTTTCACTATCTATGCGTCAAGAATCAGTAATATTAAATGTCAGTATATATCATAGAAAATGATTTTAATTACTACCCACTAATCTAGTGAAAATATTTTTTCTCAATAATTATTGATAACTTCAATCAATATTCCACTCGAACGATTACATTCTATAAAAAAATACCCTTGAATTTTTTTCAACTTTTATTTTTAATAATTATTCAATATATGTGTTCTGAATATATTTAGAAAACTCATTGATAAAATTTATATATATTTTCCCCTATAATATGGTTGAAATATTAATTCCTTCCAAGAGAATTTTAAGCCTCATTATAAAAAAACTTGTAAGGAATAAACTTTTTTCCCTTATGTAATCATCACACATACGATGAAAACAAAAACTCACCAACAACCCTATTAGAGGCACCTGAAAATACATTGTTTCAAAAAAAATATTCTATGATCAATATGAATGATTTTTCCGTAAATAATTTGTTGTAATTTGGGTATCTTATTGGAATTTTATAGTGCCCCTAACCATTTCTTATCATTCTAGAGGGAAAAATTCTATAGGTTCTCATTTTATTCATGTCATATAAAAAAATTCCAAAATATATCCTCTAAATAATGTGTAATTTATAGTTATTATCCCGATATTATGACTATATATGTATTATTTGACCAGTATAATTCTAATTAATTTATTAAAAATGATGGGTGTACGTGATTTTTCATAAACTAAACAATTAAATAATTAATTAAGATTTATTAAAATTATCCTATATCATCTATATATAGTTTATATTGAATAATCACATATAGTATCATGTCTTAGAAACATAAAAAATATATATTTATAAAATTATGATTAATGGAATCCTTTACTAAATTGTTATATTGATGCACAAATGATATTATTTTCATTTAAAAATTCCACATTGGAATAATTATATTGTATTATATATATATATATACATATATATATATATATCACACATTTCGGTGATCATTAACCACCTCTATAATTTTGACTTCCAACATAGCATGTGTCTCTATAATAACTCTTCCCTCCAAGCTTACTTGAGTACTATATTAATATACCAACACATGTTTGTATATATCATAAACCCATAGAAGTAAATTTTTATCCCCCTATTATAGAGACCATATCATTTTACATAATGAATGACATGATTTTAAGCATAATATACATCAGAGTAAAATCCATGGAGCGTGAAGTCTATTGTCTTCAAAAACTAGGTATATAAAATGTAAATCATAGGACTAGAAAACTTGTTTATTTGATCTTCATAGAGGGATCCTAACATACATTGTTCTCATACATCTACAAAGGGTACCCTATAGAACACATGAAAAAAAGAGATGAGCTAAAATGCCCTGCAAGGGAGTATACATAAGAATAAGGCTTCGGAAAATGGGTTATAAGGCATGACATAATGATGAAAAAAGGATGGAACATATAGAATAATAATATATAAACATGGGATCATATAAACTTGTAATATTAATAATGTGGAAGAAACATAAAAAATTACCTTAGTACGAGTCAAGGGAAACTGCCAAGATATGTTCTCATAGGAGCACAATCCAAGGAAAACTACCACGACTATCGCACATAACATCTCGTGAGACAAAAAATTACCCAATTCATTGAATCAATATTTGGGTGAACCCATCTTAACATTTCATGAATATGTTTTACACATAAATAATCATACATAATCAATCATACGTAAATATAATGATTACCCATGGAAAGAATTGGGTACCATAATCATAACACAAAGTATAGATGGTTGTAACACAAAAGTGTCCATGAAAGAAGGGAACTAAATTATACTTGGAAATTCATACAGGAAAATATATATTTTTCATGGATAGTGATTTCAATTATATGTGACAACAAGTAAGAAAAATATTCAAAAAAATTTGGAAGAAAAACATTTTTGAGCAGTTTTATGGAAAATAATATAGACACTTTAAAATAGAAAAAACCATTTATATAAAACCAGGAGAGAATAAAAAATGATTTCATTATAAAAATAATGATTTTATAAAGACATTGGAGGCTTTAAACAGAAGATATAGTTCACTTTAAATCGGGTAAAAATTTGAGAAGTTTCCTAAAAATATTTTTGCTTATCACGAAGTATTGAGGAGGGAATCACTTAAAAAAATATATCACCGAAATACTATAATTAGAGATACATGTGATGGGCTATTTGAGAAGGGATCCCATAAAAAATATGCTTTAGTGATGGAGCCACATCTAAAATAGCCTGTTGCAGAAAACGACGTTGCAATTACTATTATATGTGATGGGCCCATCGTAAAAAATAATATTTGCGACTGGAAAGTTTTCCATCCCAAATAAGATTTCAGTTATATACATTCTATACAAATAAACATTTTGCGATGGTCCCATCGCAAATACTATTTTTGGTGGAGAAGTGGCCCATCCAAATTAAGTCTCTGATTATATACATTAAATATAAAAACCTTTTGCGATGGGACCGTTGCCCGGTCACAAACAATATTTTTAAAATTTTATATTTAAATTATTTGCGGCGAGGGCTTGTTGTAAAAGGTCCCATCACAAATATAAAGCATAATAAGAAATTAAATTTAATAAAATTATGATTAATGAAAAAATTATATTTATATTATTAAAAAAATAAAATATTAAAAAATATTAAAATTCTCAATATTCTCAAAAATATATAAAAATATTATCAAAAATTATTATTATTATTATAAAAATAAAAAAAACATTATAAAATGTAATACAAAAAGAAAATATTTAATAAAAATATTATTAATGAAAAATTAATATCAATATTATTAAAATAATAAAAAAATAAAAAATTATTAAAATTCTCAATATTTACAAAAAAAATTACAAATATAAAAAATCATAAAATATTGTTATTATTATTATTATTAATATAAAAACATATTATAAAATATAATACTAATAATAAAATATAAAATTTTAAAAATAAGAAAAAAAATAAAATTATGCAATATTTGCATCAATATAAAAGGCAGAAACATTAAATAGTTCATATTACAAAAAACTGTGAATTCAAATGATTGTAACAAAAAAAAATCATTGGGGGTCGTCTTCTAGAGGAGGTGGAGGAGCTGTAGTAGATTGCGGAGGAAACTCCATCCCAAAAGCAACAAGTCAGACAACACATGTACTCCATCTGCTCGTGATGTTGATGTTGCTGCCATCGATGAATCTCATCCTCATGCTATTTCTATTTCTGCTGCTACCATCGACGCATCTCCTCCTCATGCTGCTGCTGCTGCTGACGCATCTCTCATGCTGCTTTTTCAAACTCTATATAAGCTCAGTCTGAGTTCACAAATACTCATGATACTGTGAGGCATAAGATGATGCCTTTCAACGATCTCTTCTCGAACTCGATGCCAACATCGTAGCAGTACCATAATAAGTACCAGGAGTCAAAAGAGAGCTGATACAAACTACTAGGCCCTTCTCAAAGCCATACTGAGTCTCCAGTATCCATGCTGCCTCATCGAAATGGCGGGCACTTGTCGGATGAGTGGTCTCGTCTGGACTCTCAGCTAGTGTGTGGGAGGTCGCAACATCATATGACTCATTCAATTCCAATTTTAAAATAAAATTTTTAAAATTTTATATACAGTTAATTGTCAAACTGAAAAAAATAATACTAACCACAATCTGACGTTTTCAATCATGTCTAATCTCTCCAGTTTCTAGATCACTATACATCCTCTGATAAATATCGTAGTCTATAATATCGGGATGCTCGACTTCCTATAGAAATATAAAATAAACTATTTATATTTAATCTTATATAAAATATTTAAAAAACATACTTATGAGATTCTCTCTATGCATACTGAATGTACAACTACCAGCTCGATGTGTCACCTCCTGTCTCCCCCGGTTCTGCCGACCCACTGAATATCTCCTTTGAAATCCACCACCTAACTAGTTTAAACAAAATCCAGCCCAAACGTGAGATGAAAGGTACTCTAGTCGGTGGGATCCATATGACTCATCAAATTATGTCACTCTTACTTTCATAATGGTTTTTCTTCTCAAATTGTGCAAAAAATGACGAAAACGGTCACACATATACATCATCCATGCCATGTGGATAGGGTCACGCATTTTATCATCGATGGGATACCATAAAACCTACAAATAATTGATAATATCAAGTTATTAATAAAATAAATTTCAAAATAAATATTATTTATTTACGTACCATCCAATGATTGAACATGTCAAGATGCACATCAACAGAAAACTATTTCCATGTGATCCATGGCTGAGAAAAATAATTGTACATGATAGTTCTCCCCTGTCCAACAACTACATGCGCAAATCTGTGAAAATGGAATAAATAATCAAACAATTTTTATATATATTAATAAAATAATGAAAGGTAACTACAATATTCATGTTATCATACCTCTATGTGCATGGATCGAAGCCCAGAAATGGACGTCACTCGAGGATAGGGTCAGGAATTATCAGTCATGCAAGACCTCACCCCCTCCGTGTACCCCCTGAACTGCTAGTGGGCTAAGGGTCAGATGATCCAAAATCCCCCTCATCCAACGGTAGCTCAGCCTCCTAAAACTTGTGAAATACATCAAGATCTGTCAGAAACACCAAATGATTGTTGTTAGTATATAGTTGAAAAATAACTATCATATATAGATATATATTAGTGATTATTATAACAAGCATATAACTATGTCAATGTATATATTCGTCCTCGTCTTCATAGCTGTCCATGTCAATGTCTTCATCTTCCTCCTCATTCTTATCAATATCTATATGAGTTTCAGTTTCATCATCTCTTGTCATTTCAAATTCATTTGTAACATAATTAACATCTTCTTCATCATCGGTCCTTAATTGTGGGGTTTCATTATTGATATTGATGTCTCTTTGTGAAAAAGATGGATTTTTAGCAGTCCAATGAAAAAGTTCAATTCCTTCCATTTCAACAGAACCACATTTAGTTTGAGTAAAATGATTTTCCTGAGATTTCATTTTTATAACGCTCCACCAATCACTCATGTCTCTTGAATTAGCATAATACTCTGCGTAGTAAATTTGATGAGCCTGTTCAGCCAGTAATAATGGTTCATTTACTAAATGAACAGTTGTGTATTTAATATCGACAATTCCATGAGTTGGATGAACAAGAAAGCCTTTCTATGTATGCAACCACTGACATTTAAACATCGTTATGTAATTTTATCCTAGATAAAACAGATTAATAATTTCATCCAGAACACCATAAAAGTCAACATCAGTTTTTCTGTGATGTGATACTCTCAAGAAAACTACATTGTTCATTGTTTTTTTATTCCCCATATGCACGTGTATGAAATTGAAAACCATTCACCACAAATTCATTATAAGATTTAACCATTTTGGATAGTGTTTTACTCAATATACATAGTTTCTTATCAATTTTATCATTATGTTGAGACACCTAAAAATTTGTAAAACGATTATAAATATAATAAATAATAAACAGAATTAATATTAAACCATCAATAATTTATGTTACCTATTTTTTAAACCATTGAGAAATATTTTATTGTTTGTGTTCTTCACGAGCAGCTGCTGTAATTTGTGGAAGTTGTTTCTTGATATGATTATCATATAACCAACTAATGAAATATTTTTATATACTATTACATAAATTACAAAATAAGGGATAGAAGCACTCAGAATACACATGATGTCACTTCTTTATAGTTAAGAAGAACTTATGTATGAGCTCTATGATGTTCATCATCTGAAATCCATCGTTCAAGAACTTTAATGAAGCCATGATTTTCTTGATTAAAAACTAATAAGTGATTGTCCATTTCATAATTAACATTCCCCTTGTTTCATACCAAGCTATTTTTTAGGTATATTCATATTTAATATAATGAGTGTATAAAAAAGCAATTTCATCTTGCAAATATACTTCATCAAAAGACCCTTCAACTGATGCTTTGTTGCGTACTTTTCTCTTCAATTTCTACATGCATCTCTCGAATGGGCATATCCATAGAAAGTATACAAGATCTGAACATTAATCTTCATGTGGAAAATGTAATATCAGATGTTCCATTGAGTCATAAAAAGCCATCAGAAATATTTTTTCCAGTTTATATATAATTACAGTGATATCTTCTTCAAGTTTTCTTAGCGCACCTTAGTCTGTTGTCGCTGCACAAATGTCTCAAAAAAAATATGATATGTATGTTATCAAATCCAAAATCATTGAATTCAAAAAACCCTTGAATCCAATCGGCATAAGTCCTCCCATTATTATATGAAAATCATCAATTTTTAATCGGGTAATATAACCATTCTTATAAAACATATCCAAATTGGAAGCATAATCATCTATAAGTCTCAAATTGACAATCCACTGACAAAATAATAAGAGAATCTCTTTGGATAATTTATACGCTAGTTGGGATTCATTAACCATCGTGATATAACCTTTTCAAATAGTTCATGTTCTGGTCAACTGCAAATTTGGGCAAGATCTAATCGTGCCTTTATAGTATCTTCGGTCTTACCTGATGTATCAAAACTGTATGAAATAAATTATCAAAATAGTTCTTCTCAATATTCATGAAATCCAACGTGTGGCGGACTAAAAAAGTATACCAATAGGGAAGATCCCAAATAATATTAGTTTTATCCAATTATGTTCTTTCCCAAAAGCCATGAATTTTCAGTTGGTCTACTATTGGCCCAAATGTGATGGGAGGTAATGAAAATAGAACTGATTTTAACTTTGTACCTGAGATAATTTTTTGAGGTTCATCCCTTTCAATTGTGCCTTTACTGAAATTGGATTTTTTTTCCTCCGAAAAGGATGAACAGTTGGATGAAATATCTGATGACAATCAAAATAGCAAGGTTGTTTTCCATTTACGAGCGTAAAGGATTTGTTATCTTTCATATAGTAAGGAAATGATTTCAGACCATGTGTACTCCCACCAGATAACATTCCATATACCATAAAGTCACTAATTTTCCACATGAATTCAACTTTTAATATAAAATTTTGTTTCTCAGAAACATCATATTTACTAGCCCCATCACTCCAGAATGCATTTAACTCATTAATAAATGATTTCAAATAAAAATCAATATTCTTTTTTGGATGTACTAGGATTAATTAGGTCAAAAATATATAGTGCTTCTTAATCAACATCTAAGGAGGTAAATTTTTCTGAGTTATAAATACATGCCACCATGAATACTGACTTCCATAGGAACAAAATGGACAGAAATCATCAATAGGAAGACCCAATCATATGTTTCTATATTCAAAAGAAAAATATTGATACAGATGGTCAGAATGTTTCCATTAATCCCTATCATATGGATGATTCAAGATTTTATCAGTTTAAATCTTGGATTTGGGCCATGACATCATTGACGCAATGTTCTGATACATAAATAACTGTTGCAACCTAGGTGTAAGGGGGAAATATCTCAACTGTTTTACTGTAATCGATACAGACTTACCTATTTGAGATTATTTATACCTTTATTTTCCGTATGTGAGACAACAATCCAAAGTATAATTTTCACTAGAATATAAGATGCAATCATTTGTACATGCATGAATATTTCAATAACTAAGGCCTAGATTAGGAACCAACCTCTTGCTCTCATAGTAATTATTAGGCAATACATTTTATTCAGGTAACAGTATTCTAACCAATGAAAACATCTGATCAAACCAGTTGTTTTACACTGCATTATCTGATTTATTAGCCATAAATTTCACAACTGCTTATAGTTTTCTTATCATACAAACAGGATATAATGCATATACTGCAGACCTCAACAAATCATAAAATTCAGATGGTGACAACTTAAAAGTTAAATCAATATCATCTTGAGTTTCAGTTTGTTGAACCGATAGACCTGCAACATCATGTACACAATTTTGAAACTGTGATGGATCCAGAATCAAGTTATTAGTATCTTCTCTGGAACTATGTTCACCGTGTTGATACCAAAAAATAAAATCTGGTTGAAAACCAAATCGTAAGAGATGTACCCCATCCTTTTCAAATGTTTCAAAAATTCTCAGAGCACATTTTATACAAGGATACTTTATTGGGGCTTCTGAAACATATTCTTGTTTTAATGATGTAAATGATAAAAAATCATCAACACCCTCAATATATACAGGATTTAAACTAGAACAATTTGGATTTCTACATAGATTTATCCAAGTACGATCATCTAATAATGACTATTGTCGACTTCCATGTTCCATATTTTTCTACAAAATATAAAATCATTACTATTTTGAAATAATTTAAAATTATAAAAAAACATATCTAAAAAAAGATAAATAATTACAACTACTTCTTAATAATTACCATTACTTATAAGCGACACAATTTACAGTGGATTGACGACTACTCTTTTTTCCGACGGCTCATTTACTTGCATGTTTCTCACACAGGAATCACAATGAATATGCGTACCTTCGAGAAGATTCTTCATTATGATTTTTTTGAGAGAAAGTTGAATGTAAATAAGCCGTTGGACAAAAGAGCCACCTTTTTTTCGATGAATCATCTTCTTGCAACTATCACCGCCAGAACACATTATAACAAATGTGGTCCTATGAATGAATATTCAAAGTCATCCATACGAGATTCGATATGCATACGTAGAAGCATACTTTTCATAATTTTTTGAGTTGGTGAAAGTTGAAAGGAGAATATTCATCGAGCAAAAGGAGTACCATCAATCAAATAGAAATAGTGCCATGTTATTAAAATTTATTTGAATTTATTAAAATTGATTTTCATTCGAATTGTTACTGATTATTCTTTATTATTACTAATTATTCCTAATTATTACTAATTATTCTTATTTATTACTAATTATTCTTAATTATTACTAATTCTTACTAATTATTCCTAATTATTACTAATTATTCCTATTTATTAATAATGATTCATTATTATTACTAATTATTACTAATTATTTCCGATTATTACGAATTATTTCTAATTATTACTAATTATTCCTATTTATTTATAATTATCCACATTTATTACTAATTATTACTAATTATTCCTATTTATTACTAACTATTCCTATTTATTACTAATTATTACTAATCATTCATATTTATTACTAATTATTCCTATTTATTACTAGTTATTACTAATTATTACAAATTATTACTAATTATTAATAATTATTACTAATTATTACCATTTATTACTTATTATTACTAATTATTACTAATTATTACTAATTATTACTAATTATTCTAAAATATTACTAATTATTACTAAATATTCTTAATTATTACTAATTATTCTTAATTATTACTAATTATTCCTAATTATTACTAATTATTCCTATTTATTACTAATTATTTGTATTTTTTCTAATTAATCCTATTTATTACTAATTTATCCTATTTATTACTAATTATTCCTATTTATTACTAATTATTTCTCTTTATTACTAATTGTTACTAATTACTACAAATTAATACTAATTAATCCTAATTATTTCTAATTAATCCTAATTATTACAAATTATCACTAATTATTACTTATTCATACTAATTATTAGAAATTATTACAAATTATTACTTATTATTACTAATTATTACTAATTATTTCTATTTATTACTATTTATTACTAATTATTACTAGTTATTCCTTGTTATTACTAATTATTCCAATTATTACTAATTATTAATAATTATTACTAATTATTACTCATTATTACTCATTATTTCTAATTATTCCTAATTACTACTATTTATTCCTATTTATGACTAATTATTCATAATTATTACTAATTATTACTAATTATTACTAACAATTCTTATTTATAACTAATTATTCCTAATAATTGCTATTTATTACTATTTATTACTAATTATTACTAATTTTTACTAATTTTTACTAATTTTTAATAATTATAACAAATTAGTCCAATTTATTCATATTTATTACTAGTTATTACTAGTTATTTCTTTTTATTACTAATTATTACTAATTATTCCTAACTATTTCTAATTATTACTAAATATTACAATTTATTACTAATTATTACTAATTATTACTAATTATTCCTATTTATTACTAATTATTCCTATTTATTACTAATTATTCCAATTTATTGATAGTTATTCCAATTTATTACTAATTATTCATATTTATTATTAATTATTCCTATTTATTATTAATTATTATTAATTATTCTAATTTAATACAAATTATTCCTATTTATTACTAATTATTCATATTTATCACTAATTATTCATATTTATTAATAATTACCCGTAATAATTTCTAATTAAACATAACTATTACTAATTAGCGTTAATTGATATTAATAACTACAATTTACAACTACTAATTGCAAATTATAAGTAATTATTTATATACAAGACTAATTCTCATTAATAATTAATAATTATTACTAATTATTAATTAATAATAATGATTAATAACTAGTACTAATAATTTCAATTTATTATTACAAATAAATACTGATAACAAAACAATTTAAATCTAATATAATTTCAACTAATCAACAATAATTAAAATTAACATAAAAAATTGAAATAAATACTAAATAAAATAAAATCTAAATACCTTTAAACTTGATCTCCTATTGATGTAAACAAGTTCACAACTTCTCTATAAAAAATACTTACTGAGAGAAATTTTCACTCTAAAAATAGAGTTAGAGAGAGAGAGAGAAAATCATAATTGAGAGAAAGAGAAAGAAAACGGAGGGGGTATATAGAGGTTAGATTAGTTGCGACGAGACTTTTTGTGACCGTATTCCCGTCACAAAAGTATCTTTTTGCGATGGGGCCCATCGCAAATACCGTTTCCTACATTAATTGATGTCGGCGGTTAAAAGGGTATTTGCGAAGGGCACCGTTGCAAAAAGTGACATACCGACACACTTTTTGCGTCGGTCAAACATCTCGTCGCAAAAACTCATTTACCGCCGCTGGTATATGCGACGGGACCCGTCGCAAATAACCTATGACTGATACACCATGTGCAATGGGGGAATCCCCCTGTCACAAATAACCTTCTCATGCGTTGGCCCACATCCCGCGGATTACTTTTTGCGACAGGACCCCCAATTCTGTCGCAAATAACAAGTTATTTGCGATGGGTCGAACCCCCCCCCCCCCCGTTGTAATTAACCTCTACGAAGGACTATTTGCGATGAGATTAATTCTTGTCGCAAATAGCCCATTGCAAAAGCCTGTTTTTCCTGTAGTGCCACAAGAGTTTGGTTAATGGAAATTGTTACGTGAGTTTGAAACATTCAAATAGAATTTAGAAGTCGAACATAAGATTAATAGATAACCTCAATTAGGTAAAAAGAATGATAATAATCCTAAAGGAGTAATGGATGTTTGGGTTAAATCCCTCTCAGAATATTGGTATGGTATTATGTGTACATAAGAGAGATTAATGAGAGGGAAAGGAGTTTCTCATCATTCAACCATAATGAGGACAATATGGGTACAATTCAAAATCATACCCCATCAATTGGAATTTCACATAAAAGCACATAACATAGAAGACAATCTTAAATAAAAGTGAAATAGAGAGGATACCATACCTTAAATCTAATGGTGTTATCCCCATGATATTAATGACCTGAATAATGAAATTAGAATAAATAATTAATAATTAAAGAATAAATTATATATTTAAAATATTTAATATAATTTTTTAATTTTATTTATAACCATTTTGAGTGGTTACGAGGTACAATTTCATTGTTCGGGTCGGTTTGCTTGCTTGGTTTTAATGATCGGTTTACTTATATTAATGAATAAAATAACATGTAACATGAAATTGGTTTTCTAGAATTGATGTTATATGAAATAATTGGACATTTATGAGATTAAATTATTGAAAATTTAATTTGGTTACTTGGAGTTAAGTTGAATAATTATACAGAACTGTAATGATATCGTTTTGGGTTAATTGGCGGTTTTTGGCCACAAAGAAAACATTTTGTTTTATAAACCAAAACAATGTGTAAAAAAGGATTCCAGAACCATAAATGAGAAATATTACATATTTTATGGTCTGGTTCAACCATGAAAATGGTTTAATGTCCATAATTGGATATGGTAACAGAAATTGTAAACCCATTATCCTTGAATGTGGTAAATTAAAAAATCTCAGATGATGTCATTACTACTACAATAAAAGAAGAGTAAAGGAGAGTTGAAAATAACGTTTTCCATTATTATAAAAAAAAATTGAGTATATTTATGGTACTGGAGTTGTCATAACATTTGTATGATGAGAGGTAAGGATAGAAAAGAAAACCAACGAACTTGAAAAAAAAGAAAGAATATTTTACCTCTTGATTCCATCTTCCTTGAGAGCCCCCTAAGGAGATAGAATCTGATCTATTGAGGAGACCAAGGGCTTTTGTACATGTAGTAGGGTCTTGAGGAGATATTTGGTCATAATATAGGAAAGTAAAAAAGGATTGAGAGAAGTTAAGAGAAGAGCTAAGGAGGTGTGGTATTTGTAGTGGAGGGGAAGTGAGTTTTCATAATATTTAATTCCTTTGTTTATTATTTTCCCTCATGATCAAAAATAGTGACGAATAAATGAAAAAAATTTTAAATAGTGCATGTGAGTTGGATATAATGGAATTATATCATCCATACATCATTTGATGACATTATAATTCATGTATTAAGCATTTATCCTACATTATTATATTTTACTATTCACCCAAAAAAATCATGTATTTTAGAAATATCTCAAAAATTCACCCAAAACATTTTTTGACGTGTAGAATCCAAAATTAACCAAATTTTTCCAAAATAATTTTCTAAATATTATTAATTTATTTTCTAATTAAATTCCCAATTTACTCGAAAAATAATAATTTTAAAACATATATTTTCTTATTTCGAGATATATGTATATCGTACTTCTACTTGAATATTATTTATATAATATCAAAGGTAAGGTTACTACTCATCAGTTTATGTCAGTATTCATATGGTTAAAATTAATATTCATAATGGTATGTTACTATTCATGAAAAATTATGTTGGTTATATTAGACTACAAATAACACACTGATCGCAACCGTGTATGTTAGATTTTCGAAATTCAACACACCGAAATGTCAAAATTATATTAAAAGGTTTCATAGTACATATTAGTTCATTGTGTTGTGATTTCATTTAATTATATGAAATATTTATAATAAATAAATTTCCATTGAAAACTTTGGGTCGTTAAAACTATTCATAATGAGATAGGGTTCTCTTATATAATCATATTCAGCTATATAGAAACATAGTTAGTATTGAGTAGACATTAATTTATCCAATTTCTATAGTATTATTAACCAAAATGAACGTACTATTTAATATTATTTTTTATTGAAAACCCATCTTTTTGCAAACATTTTTCAAACAAATCGTGGTTTTGCAAACTAAAAGATTCTTATCTTATTGAAATTTTTATATCTATTAGTCAATATTATTGGAATATTATTTTTCCACTCTTATATGAGAAAACTTTCATGGGATAAATTATGGAAAACGTGTAATACATATAAAATCTTCATTAATAATCCATTTAATATGATACCTATAGTTATTTTTATAAGTAAATGTTAGTTTAATAATACTATTACCCCACACGAATACGACCAATGATTACTTGGATAAGTTATTATATATAATGTTAGCTAAATGGATCCCCTAACTTTACCATGTCTGTTGATTTACCAGTCCAATAATTTATAAATTTATATAAATGAATATAAAAAAGTATATTAATTTAACAATAACAATACAATCGTTTTTGTGAATTCTTTTAAACTATCTCTAAAATACATGGAGAATAACTACATTCGTTATTTTTGTATCACTAACACATGATAAGTAGTTTGGTAAAGTACCTTTTATATTATCTCAATCGATACTAAACAACTTATATGGATATTTACCAGTCAAATCTTATCATTTTCTCTTGAAAAAGAAGTATCATTCCAACATTAGGTATTTACGACTTCTATTATTCGTTATTTATAGCTAGATTTATAATAATTATTCTATAATTTCTGACCTATTAGCCATGTATGAAATAACAAAACAAAATATATTTTATATATAAATTAATGATTCAATTTTTATAAAAATGAAACCAATTTTTTTTATAATAGTAAATTAAAACATATAGATAAAATTGAATCACTTCACTATGAAATCTTGATGTTGTGGTCTTCTCATCACTAATCTCACAATCAATCATATTCTGTTTCATTGATAATACTCTTTACTTTTTAAAATATTTTTTTATTTATATGGTCATTATATTTCATATAGAAAAATACATGTTTAATTATATAAATATTACGTACTTAAGAAAAATTACATGTATAAATAAATATGCCAAAAATAGAATCATTTTATTGCTTCACATTTAATCATCATTCATCTTTTCATTAACCATATCATTGCGTGCTGTAAATTTTTAGGGTAATATAAAATTTTTATCTGATGGATGGATCATATTGAGAACCACAAATCAGGACAGGGGTCCAATATTTTCAACATCAATATGAGATGTTTTTGGAAATATATTCATATCACTAGACTCTAGGTGGGAGAAGAAAATAAATGGAGGAAGGATGAGTGGTAAGGAATACTGAAAAATTATATAATCCACTATATAGAAGAGGGAAAAAATTGGGGCTAGGGTGCCTACCTATGCCCACCAGCCAACGAATGAGCTCTAACAACTATCCAGTGGGGTCTATGTGATTTTTATATTGTTGATAGTTTTTATGTTTATGATTCAAGATGATTTGGTTTTATTAAAGTAATGGGATTTGAGGAGGAAACGTTATGGATTAATCTCCATTAATTTTTATCTTCTTTAATCATCCATGATGGGGGATTGTTTTTACTATAGGAAAATGACCCTATACCCATAGTTTGGAACTTTGGGTATAACCCATAAAAATGTGGGAGCTGAAGGCATCAGTATATATCTATGATATATCAATGGTTTGGAAATGATATACCCATGGTAATGAACTGTGGGAATTGGTTTGTTCCACCATGTCAATAACACTATACCCACGTTTTTGAATATGTGGGTATAAGATTAACAAAGTTGACTATTATTGGTTTTGATCCTTAGACTACATGTATACAATTCATACGTGTAACCACAACACCACATTGAGTTATCAGTATATAAATATATATTTACTTATATATAATTATCCAAACCATCGATATAGTCGGAAAATAGTTTCAATAAATTTTGACATAGATTTTTTTTCACTATAAATTGTTTCCCCCATTATAATGAAGAAAGGATATACCAATAGTTCTCCAAAACCATAGGTATAGGTAGAAAATATAACCAATGTTTTATAATAACCATGAATATATGTTTTTAACAAAACCCTGTACCCATTGTTTTTGAAAAACCATTTGAAAATGTGGTCATTTCCAACTTATACACATTTTTAAAAAAACCCAGGGGCATTGTTTCCCAACAAATCCATATACCCACATTTTTTTCCATAAATTTTGGTATGGATTCATTTTCAAGTAGTGTTTTGGTGAATTTTTATGAATATTTGTGGTATGATCATCTATTTATGATAACTATTAATATTTTATTGATATATTTTTTTTGGAAAATTTGGACTTGGGATTAGTGATGGTTTCACTAGAACTTGGTGAAATTGTTCGAGCACAATGGGGCTTTCATGTGGTCTGCCAAGAGAATGTAATGTAAGGGTATATTCATGTTTTTTGATGTTATTGTGGTGAAGGTAAATTAAATAAAAAATTACTTAGGGATTTGATTTAATTGGATGAAATTTATTGATTAGTGGCCATCAAACTTCATGGATTTTTCTTCTTACTATACATGGGATATACTATCCACCTTATAGGTGGTATATCTAAAGCATTCAATGAAACAAAAATTCACAATTAGAAATTCGAAACTTATTCCTAATTGGGTTAAATTATATATTTAATTATAAATTCTTATAACTATTTATTTTTGGTTTATGACCTAAGATAGTTTTTTGGGTGCATGGATAGGATTTCCCATAGATGTATACAACATTTAAAATGATTGATAGAGCCTAGTGAGGATGATAACTCCATTTTTGGTAAGTTTACCCCATGAGTAAATAATATATTTTTATATATGAACTTTTGTTCTTGTTATTGTGAATACAACATGGCTTTGGGTAGAGAAGATATGGATTGAGATCCCCTTATGTTAGACAAGGGGGTGGCTTTTATATCCAGAACTAGGAATAGTTCGTTGAAGAACTTTTGAAGTTCAGATCCCTCTAGATACTATTTTTAAAAGGTGAAATGGTTTTATATGAAATATAAAGAGACATTATATAGGTCTAATGAACTTAAATTAATCGTATTTATAACACAAGTATTTCCCCTAGAGATATTTGGACATATATGAGAGGATTATTGTCACGTATTGAGTAGTCACCCTAGATAGATGTGACCGGAGACCCTATGAATATATTTGGAATTAGTAATGGTATTAAAATGGAGATTAAAAGGTGAATTTATATTGGATATGGATCTAAAATACTGTGTCTAAGTCCAATTTATTCCTTCAGATAGTGGTTATTATTGAAGAGTTGAGACAAAGGAAGGTTAGAGAGCCTTAGTAGATTCCCTCCCAGGATGAGATGAGAAATGTTACAACATGAGATGATAGATGTGGGATAAGAATGGATGTGTTGAGATAGTGAATTACTTTATATTATGTGATAATGTTTGTTTCATTGTTCAGTCTATGTGGTGGTTGTCCATCAAATAGAACATTTGGTTATGGAATGTTCACATGTACCTTGTTTTGATTATACAGTGGCTATCAATCTTTTAGATGGTTGAGTCAATGAATGTTTATATAAAAAATTTAATTATTATATGGTGGTTATAGATCAATTATATGGTTGAGTTACCAGAGGATTATTTTTTACAGTTTCTAAATATGTTTTAGACATTCAATAGTGAGATACTTTAGTTTATAATTCACATTCTCCTTAATCCATATCAATTATAGGGTTCATTTTTAACAATATTATTATTATTATTATTTCTAATGATATGTGTTTTGAACTAATTCATTGATTATGAAACATTAGTTACTAAGTCATCCATGAATTTCAGATACCCCCGAGACTAAATTAAACTAATAAATCATTGATATTGGTAAATGGAATCAAACTCTTAGATAGTCATTCATTTATATTTTATATATTTTTATTTTAAATTCGCAAAACATTATGTCCAGCCATTTCAATTCAATAAAACTTGGATCCCAATTTTCTCCACTACTCTAATTGAAATGTATTATTACATTATTTATTATGGTAAACCATTTTATCGAAATTTTCATGTAGAATAAAAATCAATAAATCCATAATTCATCATGGAATTGATATAAGGTAATATTATGTTTCATTGAAGTCCTATATCATTTTCAATTGTTGCTTATTTTTCTTTTAAAAATCATCTTAAGATATATATGTGATTATGTATCCTTGAATATTTGTTGATATATTTTCTAAATCATGTTTAATTAAAATTTCACCACACAATACCAATTATCTTCCATCATATATTCGTTTCAATGTATAATAATTTGGTGTATAGTTATAGAGATGCACCAAACGACACCATATTCAATTCACCCATATAATATTTAGGAGTAAAGAATACTAAAATATCCCCTTCCAGTTTAGCCTTTTTATTCGGTAGTGTAAGTTTCTAAATTGATTTATAAAAAAATTATGCTCTTATAATCCATTAAAATACATGAAAAATACAATCATGATGCATTTATCTATTTGGATATTTTTGAATATAAAATAATCTATAATTTATAAAATTAAAATAAATTTAAAATTTAATGATTATGTTTACACCCTATATTTTATTGTCTTATAGCCTTATATTCACTCTTTTAATCCAAGACAATCCATGATCCTATGGATATACATTCAATATAATTGGGAACATATGTGGAATCTCGATCACTAATTCGATTATTATGTTTATTTTTTCCCTCTCACCCATGTAGGATCAAAATAATGATGTATATGCTCAATATACAAGAGGGGGGGGGGGAATTGTACACTTTAGAAATTCCTTTGGAACCTTTAAAGTTGGTTATAGATAACTATGTTTTCCTTAGACATGGAAAGATCTATGTTTAACAAAGTTAAACTAAGCAGATTCAAAACACATATAACACAAATTGTAGGATTGGAACTAAGGTTTACAATATGAGATTCTACCTTAAAGCGTATAGAATCTAAACTTATCAGAGTACAAGTGTAAGGAAATACAAATAGGTACTTTCCTTACAATTAAGTATGTAGCAGGGAAACAAGTAGTAAAACTGTAAGTAAAAATATATAAGACTTTTAACCCAAAGAGAAGGGTATCCAAAAACCTTGGATAAAGGTCCCTTGATTTATGATTTCAAGCAAGTCTGTCTTACCCACACCAAGGTAAGCCCTCGATACGAAGATCATAATCCTTGTCTTGATATCCCCGCAAGCCCTCAACTTCAAGGTAGTTGGAACCTCTGTCTTCCTCAACAAGGAAGCCATCGAACTTCAAGGTAGTCGGCACCTCTGTCTTCCCATCCCTAGAAGTCCTCGAATGTAATCACCAACATTCGGAGTCACACGAAGCAATATGAACGAGCGGTTCAGTATGCACAAGGCATGAAAATATTCTCTCTCTAGAAATCACCTTAACAACATGTGGTCTCTAGATCGATTAACCTCTTTCATCTGTTGAGATCTTTTCAAATAAGCTCCTATTTATAGGAAAATTTCCAACGGTCGGCTCCCTCCTCCAACAGTCATATTTTCCATGAAATTCAGAGGGACTTGTACACGTGTAACTCAACCAATGGTTAGTTTGAAATACAATAAACGACATCGTTTAATAACTAACTAAGTATAACTGAATTCACGACATTGTTTTGAAATGGAACATTTCTAAGTAAAAACTGATCAACATTTTGGAGAGTAAGTAAATTAAATGTTCGGAGTCTAACCAAAATAAAATTGGGAGTATATGTTAAGAAATGTTCGGATTCTGTTTTATAGGAATTCGGAGTCTGGTTTCATCGGAGACTGGAATATGAACTGGCAGAGTTCGGAGTCGAACTAGTAAAAGTTCGGAGTCGAGCTACTTAAGAGTTTGGAGTCAACCTACTTAAGAGTTCGGAGTCGAACTACATAAGAGTTTGGAGCTGAACTACTTAAGAGTTCGGAGTCGAACTACTTAAGATTTCAGAGTCGAACTACTTAAGAGTTCGGAGTCGAACTACTTAAGAGTTTGGAGTCGAACTACTTAAGAGTTCGGAGTCTAACTACTTATGATTTTTGAGTCCAAGATTCGGATTGGAACTTCAATATAGTACACATCCAGAATTCGGATCCTAAAAACAAAATACTCCAACACTTGACATTATATGATTCCGGTATTTTGGTTAACAATCTGGGTTTTATACTTTAAGAAAAAAATATTGCTATGAATAAGAAACTCTCGGTAAGGGTAAATGTTCTTAAAGAAGTAAATTTTCCTTATGGAGGTAAAACATACATTTTCTTAATTATAAGGTGTTTGTGATTTTCAAAACAATAAGGAATGGAAAATTCACAAGGAAAAACTTATTGACTCAACAATCTCCCCATTTTTGGAAAGCACAAACAACCTTACGAAAAACAAAATAAGGACTAAAAAAAATTCCTTAGACTTTTAAAATTAAAACATATCTCCCTTTGTTCATGGATGAAAATGAATAAAACTAAATCTCCCTTAGGCATTGAAACACTAAGGATTGTATTCTAACTTTCCGGAGTGGAGTTCACATTAACATGGCAATGAAAAACTTCAAAGTGAGAAACTCCCCCTTTCTTTAGGAATATTTTACATAGAAATATTTCTTTCTCCTCCTTAGGAGTAGTTCTTTTTCCTTCTCCCCCTTTGTGATTTTCAAAAAAAAATTGAAGGGAATGGGAAAAAAATACGGTACCTGAAACATTAGTATATGACAAGATAAAACCAACCAAATAATCATTTCATTAGAGTTGGAAACTTTTACAAAGAACGAAAATTAAAACAAAAGATCGGAGTGAGTTCATTTGTCTTCATTTTCCATTGGAAAGAGCTTCTTTAACAGGGCTTTGAGATTCTTTAAGTCTCTTTGGTCTTCCTCACGTTGCCTCTCCAAGGCTTCTACCTTTTCTTCTTGAACTTTTAAAGCTTCTGCCTCAGCCTCCAAGGCATCTTTTTGCAACTTTATTATCTCATCTTGCTTTTCCATATTCTGCTGAAACTCAATCAGGAAATCACTTTCAGTTTTCCAATTCTGAGATACTGAGTTAAGCTTCCCATTCAGGTCCCTGACCTATTGATTCTGAGAATTTTTCTCTTGGGTCAGCTTTTCATAAATCTCGTTAACCTTTTTATCCTCCATTTCAAAAGCATTTTTCACTTCAGCCTGAAAACTCTCAAAGTGAACTAAATCATCATCAACTATCTTAGACCACTTGGTTACCTTACTGCAGGTCTTTCTATGCACGTCATAATCGATAAGAAAACTTTTCTATTCAGCTTCCAACTTCACAAACTTATCCATGACCATGGATAAAGAATCTGATTTCTGATTCATAGTTTGTTGCAGCATCTGGAATCTGGAATCTATCGATGAAAAAATCGGAATGGTGTCCACCAACTTTCACAGAGATTGAACCACAAAATCATGCCCATGATATGATGATTCTGAATCAGATACATCTCTTTGAGATTGCTCCTCTTCAACTTACACTAGCTTCCTTTTATAGGTACCACCAACCTCTTTCCTCCTGATGACATCTTTTATAGGTGTCTTCATGAGTGTTTGCTTCCCCTTATCAGTTTTCTAAATAGGTTCCTTATTAAGGGATACTTCCTCGGATTCAGATACTTGAACGATCTGTTCTTCATCTGGTTTTTGTTTTTCTTGACCTTCCTCAAGAAAATTCCTTTCATAAGAATCTTCCTCATCATACAAGAAATCCTCTTCTTCTTCTTCTTGATTTTTCTTATCATCATTATTACCAGATTCCTGATCTGTCTTTCCTGGAGATACTAACTTTGCATATTCAGCCTTATCCTTATAGTCCTGTACTTGCTTGATCAAGGTATCCAAATCTTCACTTTCCTCCTCTTATTCTTCTTCTTCTTCCTCGACTTATTCTTCTACTTCTTGAACTTCTTCAGCAACTTCTTCTTCGGCCTCTTCAACTACTTCTTTACCCTTGTCCTTTTTCCATAGTGACATAGTTCTTGGCTAGAGTTTCTGGTAAAGAAGGTTCAACACCAAAAGTTTCCGAAATTGGAAGAATTTCGGAAGCTAACTCTGTATCTTTCAGCAAAGATCGCACCAATTCAGCTCCAGACATTTTTTTCTCATTCTCTTTTCCTTCACTTGTTTCTCTAGGTCCTCAGCGGATTTTTCTTTTAAGGCTTTAGCCTCTGCAGGGTCCAATCAGAATTGTGGATCCCCTTCCTTTCTCTTTTCTTTATCTTCCCTCCACATGGATGCCAGTTCATCTGTATATGTTTTATGATTCTTCGGCTTGGGGGGAGCAGACTGAGTTTCCTTAACCTGAAGATTTTCTTCATCATCAACCACTTCCTTAACCTTTCTTTTCCTCTTTCTCTTTTTTGATGGATCCGGATTCTGTGATTCTTTATGAACAGCTTCAACCTCTTCCACAGTTAGAGGGTAAAATTCTCCGGATTCACTGGAAAACCCCATCTTCATCCTCTTGAGGGTATCATCACTGACTAGAATAAGCTTGCAATTCCGAACTTTTGATTTGAAAGCAACCATTAATGATTCTAAGCACCGAACTATCAGCATAGATAGTAAGGTAGGAAACATGATAATCTGAGCACTCAAATTGTCTTCTTTGATATTCTTGATCGTATCCAAGACATGCCTCATCAGATTTATCTTTCTTAGATTTACCAAAAAATCTAAGGCAAATATATCACTTTTCTTCAGATTGTCTTTATCACCTCTTCTTGGAACCAGAAATCCTTGCACCCAAAGCTGATGAATTCTATTGTTTAGAGTGAGACGAGAAATCTTGATAGTTGAATCATCCTTAAGCCCAAGACACTTCAGTGCCTTCTCCTTGTTGAAACTTCCTTGCACATCGGGAAGTTTGTGTGAGCAGAATTCATCTTCTCCTTGATATGACAAACCAACCAAGCTCGCGGACTTGGTGTAGGAAAGCTTATAAGTCTTCCCATAAGACTTGAAAGAAACCCACTCTCTGCCATCTTCCATCAGGAAGGAAACAGACTCGTAGAACTCGGTCAGCAAATCAGTATAAACCTGATCCTGTTTATCTGACATTGCTACACAGACATCTTCCCATCCATTCAGCTTTATATTCTTGGAAATAGGGGAATCAAGCTTATATAAGTCCAGATGAACTAACCTTTCTATAAAGAATAAACACTTAGAAATTGGTTTCGCAGTTGACATATCTTGAGACGTTGCTTCAATAGACATTCGGAGTGAAGAAATATGAAAGACTCGGATCGGCTTTGCAAAGTTCGGAACTAGCCTTAAGAGGAGTAACAGGGCTTTGAGACGCAAAATCATGAAAAACCGACGTGGGATGAGTCTCGTGGTCCCCTTTATATAGGAAATGGATGTGACCATTGGTCTTCCAAAAGCCATCTAATGGTTGAAAAATCATTGATCTGATCTGACTATTAAGAACAATCCCGGAAGAAAAACTTCACTATGATCATTTAAGGTTTTTAAATAAAATACTCGGATTTGAAGAAAACTAGAATTTGATATTTTAAAAAACTTAGGAAAAATACCATCAATTAAAATATGATTACGAAACTATAAGTAAGGAAATCACAACATTGGATTGGCTAGAACCATTGTTCGTAATTGGTAAAATTATTCATGTAGAAAAATAAATTTAAAAAAATTTCATTATGAAAGTTCCAGTACGAAAATCTCATTAATAAAACTCGAGTCTGAAAACCGCCATTCCAGAAGTTCTAGTACGGAAAAAAAACTTCATTCCAGAAGTTCTTATTCTGAGAATTTCAATCATGAAAATTTCAGTTCCAGAAATTCCCATTCTGGAAATTTTAGTTTCAGAAATTTCCATTCCAAAAACTTCAGTTCCAAAAGGTTTGAAAAACTAACTATGAAAATTTTAGTTATACTAATTTTGAAAAATAGATTCCGAAAAATTTTAGTTACACTAACATTCAAATGTACTCCCCATATGAAAAGGATTCTATTACTGTTAGGAGAATTGTTCAACAAGAAGTTAATGAAGAATGATTACCTTACAGCTCTCATTCCTAACTTTTTTTTAATGTATTCAAATCTATTGGAGGGTAATGATTTTGTGAAAAAAATATCAGCAAGTTGATCTTGTGTTTCGACAAATTGAAGAATGATATCTCCTTTATGTGTGTGATCCCTAAGAAAGTGATGCCTAATATCTATGTGTTTTTCATGAGAGTGATGTGAATGGTTCTTACATAGGGCAATGGCACTTGTGTTATCAAACAAAATTTGAGTCTTATTAAAACATAGGTCATAGTCTGTGAGTGTGTGTTGCATCCACAACACGTGAGCACAACAACTTCTAGCTGCTACATATTCAGCTTCAGCAATGGAAAGTTCTACAGAATTTTGCTTCTTGCAGGACCAAGAAACTAATGAATCTCCTAAGAAATGACATGTTCTGGATGTACTTTTTCTATCCATTCTACATCCACCAAAGTCAGCATCCAAAAATCTTTTTAGAATAAAATCATTTCCAGAAGTATAAAATAATCCTAGATCCATGGTTCCCTTAAGGTCGAGAAAAATTCTTTTTAATGCCTTTAAGTGAGATTCCTTAGGATTGGATTGATATCTTGCACATAAGTATACTGAGAACATTAAGTCTGGTCTACTAGCTATTAAGTAAAGTAAACTTCCGATCATACCTCTAAAAGATGTTTGATCTACTGGTTTCCCAGCTTCATCAAGATCTAATGATTTTGAGGTACCAATGGGAGTACTTATACTCTTAGTGTTTTCATAACCAAATTTTTTTAGAAGATCTTTTATATACTTATGTTGAGATATATAGGTTCCTTCTGGTTTTTGAGAAATTTGAAAACTAAGGAAAAAAGTTAACTCACCTGTCATACTCATTTCAAACTCAGATTTCATTAGACTTGCAAAAGAGTCGGTTCAAGATTGCTGAGTTGAACCAAATATGATGTCATCAACATAAATTTGAACAATCAAAACATTTTTCTTATCTTTATTTATAAAAAGAGTTGGATCTTCATTTCCCTTAACATAGTTATTTTCAAGAAAAAATCATGTGATTCTATCATACCAGGCTCGTGGGGCTTTCTTAAGACCATACAAAGCTTTGGTAAGTCTAAAAACATGATCAGGATGTTTTGTATCTTCAAATCCAGGAGGTTGGTCAACAGAAACTTCCTCTTGAACATAACCATTAAGAAAAGAACATTTCACATCCATTTGAAAAAGTTTAAAATTGAAGAATTCTGCAATGGAATGTAGAATATGAATAGATTCAAGTCTAGATACTGGAGCATAGGTTTCTTCATAGTATATTCCCTCTTGCTGGTTATATCCTTTAGCAATGAGTATTGCTTTATTTCTTACTATGACTCCATTTTAATCACACTTGTTTATGAAGACCCACTTTACTCCAATAATAGAAGTTTCCTTAGGTCTTTCAACCAAAGTCCAGACTTTGTTCGTTTCAAATTCATTTAGTTCATCTTGCATGGCTTTGATCTAATCATCACCACCTAAATCTTCATCAGTGATTTTTTGTTCTAATTAGGAAAGAAATGCTAGATGTTATACTTCATTTATCAAGGAACTCCTAGCTCTTACAGGTTGATTTACATCACCAAGGATGCTATCACTGGGATGATTCATATGAAACACCATATTTGGGTATTGTAAAACCTTTTCATCAAAATAGGGTAGAAAGTCTTTTGGGGTAAATGCTTCAGAAGTATCTTCTTGAACATTTTCCTTATTAGAAGGTTCTTCTATCAAAGGTTGACAATCAGTTTTTGAAAACACATCCGAGGATGTAGGTTGGGATGGTTTAAAAACAAAAGGATCTGACTCATCAAATTTTACATGCACTATTTCTTCAATAGTACAAGTATTTTTATTGAAAACTTTATATGCCTTAGAAGTTGTGGAGTAGCCTAAGAAAATTCCTTCATCAGATTTTGGTGCAAATTTATGTAGATTATCTTTAGTATTCAGAATGAATACTTTGCAACCAAATACCTTGAAGTAGAAAAGTCTTGGTTTTCTACCATTCCATAACTCATAAGGAGTTTTATTAAGAAAACGTCTAATCAAAACTCGATTTATAGTATAAAAAGCATTACTTACGGCTTCAGCCCAAAAATGTCTACATATAGAATATTCACTCAACATGGTTCCAGTTATCTCTTGAAGAATTCGATTTCTTCTTTCAACTACACCATTCTGTTGAGGAGTTCTAGGTGCTGAAAAATTATGAGTAATACCTTTTCTACTACAAAAAGTTTCAAAATCAGAATTTTGAAATTCTCCTCCATGATCACTATGAATAGTTTTCAGTGGATGGTTTTTCTAATTTTTAACTTGTGCTCTAACACTTTTGAAATAAGAAAAAGCTTCAGACTTCTTTGCTAGAAAATAGACCCAATTAAATCTGGTGTAATCATCAACTAAAACAAACACATTGTATTTTCCTCCAATGCATCCGGTTTGTGTTGGACAAAAAAGATCCATGCGCACTAACTGTAATGCATCAGTTTTCGAAAATTCACCGATTTATTTAAAACTAGATTTATGTTGCATTCCATATTGACAAGGATCACAAACTTTAGAATATTCAAATCTATGCTCCGGTAGATCCTTAACTAGATTATTCTTAGAGAGTTTACATAAGTTCCTAGGGTTACAGTGACATATTATTTTATACCATAACCAGGAATGATCTTCTATTGCACTTAGGAAAGGTAGGTTTTGACTCTTGAGGTCTTCTAAGTTCAAAGTGTAAACATTATCTTGCCTATTGGCTGAGAGAATAAATTCTTCTTTGTAATTGTGTACTGAGATCTTATCATTCCGAAAATTCACAAGGTAACCTTTATTACATAACTGAATTACGCTAATGAGGTTGTGCTTAAGACCCATAACAAATAAAACATTTGAAATCAATGTTTTACCTAGAAGAACAATATTACCATTACCAACAATTTCTCTTTGAGCATTATCTCTGAAAGTTACCTTTCGTCCTTTCGTTTTGATAATATTTTCAAAATAGATTTTGTTACCAGTCATGTGCTGGGAACATCCACTATCCATGTACCATGTATTGTTGTTGGTACTTCCGCTATTTTCCTGAAAATAAGATAGAAATTAGACTTTCGGTATCCAAACTTTCTTGGATACGAGATTTCCAGACAACAAAATTTTAGGGACCCACACCTTCTTTGAAAAATATTCCTTATGAAAACCTAAAGATTGGGTTTTATTTAAAGATCAGTTCTTTGCCCAGTGACCACCACATTGACACTTGGTACAAAATGGGGAACTTTGTGGAACAAAATTGTTGTTACAAAAAATTGGTTTTGCATGGTTATAACAAAATCCGGATCTGTTTCTCAAAGGTCGTATTTGAGAATAAATTTTATCGAAATTTTCCTTACCATGGGAAAAGTTTGATAAGCACTTCTTTAAGGAAAAGATTTCGGACTTGAGTTTTATAACGAAGTTTTTATTTTCATAATCATTAGATTTAGAACTAGAGCTAGGCTCAAAGATACTTTTCTTAGAAATTACTTTTTCTAACTCTTTTGAAAGTTTTTTCTTCTCAGAACTTACTTCCTCATGATTTTTTGAAATATTTAAAAATCAGAATTTTTCCTATCAAGATCTTTACAAAGATCTGATATTTATTTTGTAAGAATATAATTCCTAGAATTTTCCTTATCATGTTTTTTATTGAGTTTATAATTCTCAATTCCAAGAAGTTTAGCAAGCCTAGAAACTTCTTCATAGGTAGGTAAAGTATTTTCTTCATCAGAAGAGGATTCTTTATCAGAAGAGTTATAATATTCTATATCATTAGAATTTAAAGAAACATTGGTCAATGATTCAGCATTTTGTACCTTAGACATAAAACAATGATTTTTAATGGGTAATCTGTCTATAAGACCAGGATTCTTCTTTCCTGAAGATTCATAATCAGAAGATTCATTTGTAGAGTCACCACCACTGGCACTCTAGGAGTCATTTTCTTTCAAGACATTCTTAGATTTGGTTTTGTAGTACTTCTTTCTTCTCATTTCAGAATACCTTTCTTTCCTTTATTTCTTTTTGAGCATAGGGCAGTTCGGTCTAATATGTCCAGCTCTCTTGCATTCATAACAAATGACATCTCCATCTTTCCTATCTTTCTTTTCCTTTTTCTTATACTTGGACTGGAAATTTCTCTGACCAGCTATCTTGTTCATCCTTCGTGCAAGACTTGCTAACTCATTTTCTGAGATTTCTCTTTCACTAGAATCTGATTGAATAACCATCTTCTTAGAATTGGATCTGGTTACTCTCACTAGGGTCTTATCTTTCATATGATTTGATGTTGTTGTAAAAGCAACAGTACCATTCCCATTCTTCTTTTTGGTGTTGTTAGCATCTCTGTTCATTCTTGTTTCATGTTGGAGAAGAGTTCCAAATAACTCATCAAGAGAAATTTGAGTGATTTTCCTGTTCTCATCTATAGATGTTCTCTTTGATTCCCACTCATTGGGCATAATATCATATTATCTTATCCACAAGAGCTTCATCATATAATCCTTTTTCTCCCATAGACTGTAAGCTATTGACTATAGTTATAAATCTCTATTTAACTTTACAGATTGGTTCAACATGCGGAAAATTGAATCCATGGTATTCAGCTCTAAGCATAGCTCAACTAGTCTCAATTACATTAGAAGTGCCAAAGTATGTAACCTATAACTTCTTCCATATGCAATTAGCTTCTTCACAAGAATAAAATTGGCTATATATATTTCTAGTCATTGAACATAGTAATGTATTGCGTACCTTATAATTGAGTTGATACTCTTTCTTTTCCTAGTTAGTGAAAGTTCTAACTTCCTTATCAGGAATTTTATAATCCCCAGTAAGCATAATGAAGTTTTCCACTCCAGTATTGATAACAAAAGTCTTCATTCTATATCTCTAGTACTCATAGTCATTACCATCAATGATTAGTGGTCTTGTAGGATTTAGATTGTCAATAGAACCAACATTGACTCCTGCCATTCTAATAAAAACCTGGAAACCAAACTAGTTATTAGAAAAAGTTCGTAACCACAATGTTCGGAACGACAAAGTTTGGAATGACAAATTTCGGAATAACAAAGTTCGGAATGACAATGTTTGGAATGACAATGTTCAGAACGAAAAACTAATACGTGAGTAAAATTATTTCAGAGACCTGCTCTGATACCAATTGTAGGATCTAAATAATGATGTAGATGCTCAATATACAAGAGGGGGATGAATTTTACACTTTAAAAATTCTTTTTAACCTTTAAAGATGGTTACAGATGACTATGTTTTCCATAGACATGGAAAGATCTAAGTTTAACAAAGTTAAACTAAGCAGATTCACAACACCTCTAACACCAATTGTAGGATTGGAACTAAGGTTTACAATATGAGAATCTACCTTATAGCGTATAGAATCTAAACTTATTAGAGTACAAGTGTAAGGAAATTCAAAAAGGTATTTTCCTTACAATACAGTATGCAGCGGAGAAACAAGTAGTAAAACTATAAGTAACAAGATATAAGTCTTTTAACCCAAAGAGAAGGGTATCCAACAACCTTGGATAAAGGTCCCTTGATTTATACATTCAAGCAAGTCTGTCTTACCCAAACTAGGGTAAGCCATTGATACAAAGATTGGAATCTCTGTCTTGCTATCCCTGCACTCCCTCAACATCAAGGTAGTTGGAACCTCTATCTTACTCATAAAGGAAGCCCTCGAACTTCAAGGTAGTCGGCACCTCTGTCTTCCTATCCCTGTAAGTCCTTGAATCTAATCACCAAAATTCAGAGTCGCACGAAGCAATCTAAACGAGCGGTTCAGTACAAACAAGGCATGAAAAGCTTCTCTCTCTAGAAATCACTTTAACAGTGTGTGGTCTCTAGATCGATTAACCTCTTTCATCTGTTGAGCTCTTTTCAAATAAGCTCTTATTTATAGGAAAATTTCCAACAGTCGGCTCCCTCCTCCAACTGTCATATTTTCCATGAAATTCAGAGGGACCTGTACATGTGTAACTCAACCAATGGTTAGTTTGAAACAGAATAAAAAAAATCGTTTAATAACTAACTAAGTATAACTGAATTCACAATTTCATTTTGAAATGGAACATATGTAAGTAAAAACTGATCAACATTTCGGAGAGTAAGTAAATTAAAAGTTCGGAGTCTAACCAAAATAAAATTCAGAATCTATGTTATGAAATGTTTGTATTCTATTTTATAGTAATTCAAAGTCTGGTTTCACCAGAGACTGGAATCTGAACATGTAGAGTTCGGAGTCGAACAAGTAAAAGTTCGGATTCGAGCTACATAAGAGTTCGGAGTCGACATACTTAAGAGTTCGGAGTCGAACTACTTAAGAGTTCAGAGTCGAACTACTTAAGAGTTCGGAGTCGAACTACTTAAGAGTTGGGAGTCGAACTACTTAAGAGTTCGGAGTTGAACTACTTAAGAGTTGGGAGTCGAACTACTTATGAGTTTGGAGTCGAACTACTTAATAGTTCGGAGTCGAACTACTTAAGAGTTCAGAGTCGAACTACTTAAGAGTTCGGAGTCCATAATTCGGATTGGATCTTCAATATAGTTCACATCCAGAATTCGGATCCTAAAAACAGAATACTCCAATACTTAACATTATATGATTCCGGGATTTTGGTTAACAATCTAAGTTTTATACTTTAAGAAATTTTTCTTTCTATAAATAAGAAACTCAAGGAAAGGGTAAATTTCCTTAAAGAAGTAAATTTTCCTTATGGAGGTAAAACATACATTTTCTTAAGAATAAGGTGTTTGGGATTTTCAAAACAAGAAGGAATGGAAAAGTCATAAGGAAAACCTTATTGACTCAACAACCCAAGTGCGTGATAAATTTTATTTTATTTGTATTCACTAAAATGAAATATATTGGCTTATCATTATACATGTCTTCTCTACCAACAATTCAGTTGGGAAAGAATTTATTCAAATTTTTACTCAATATTCATAAGTCAATGATGACATTTTAGTATATAAATAATTATTTTTTATTCTTATTATTTTTTATTTCTGCTGAGGAATGTTACTACTCATTAGGGACATCAAATTTAAACTTAATTATATTTATTTACACTTTATTCTACATTTTTTTATGGAAACCATTTCTTTAACAATGTCGTTTTACATTTTTGGATAAACCATTAGATAAATTATTTACATTGGTAAAAGTGTTTCAAACTACAATAATTTCTTACTTAAATTGTTCCATATCCTCCAGTCATCATTATGACATGATTATGGGATATCCTGACTCTTGAAATTCACTATATAAATCTTTCACCAATTCTATTACTTGATATTCCTTCCTCAATCTTATCTACAATGGTATATTTTTACCCTTTATGATTTTTTCAATGTTATTCCCAAATAACCACACAAACACACCTTCACGTTATATTCCATAATTAGATCAATTATACTCTAATATGGTGGTGGTCTTCAAAAACTACATGGTAATGTATTAAACATCGTTGGGAATCAATTCAGGATTCTGATCACTATTTTTTATTATGAACACATCAACTTGTGCTAATAAACCTATGATATATTATTTAGATTTTGTTAATATATTTTCATTTCATTTGGCCATTATTGATAAAATTATTTAATAGGGTTGGTTATGAAAACAAATTTGATGACATATTCCACTCATTACACATTCTATGATTTTCTTGATGGAAATTTCTAAAGATGATCCAAATTCATCTCTATCACTTGATACAAATTATTAAAAATAAAATGTTTCAACTAAAAAATACCCTTTAATGTGGGAATAAAATGATTATTTTTCCATAAATTTAATGTTTCATGAATTCATATATATAATATATAGAGTAGTTTAACATGGCCCCCATAATCTAGATTGTATGAGCATTGAAACATTATATTAAAATACAATTTACCATGTTATCCATCTATTTTATCCATTTAATTCTTAGGATTTCTATTTACATGTGTACAATATTCCCCATCCTTGATTTAATAATTTTTCTCTTAAATATTGGTTGTTATTTTTTTAGATTATCCCTTTATTAATGACATGTTTTCAGGAGGATTCTGAAAAATAAAATTCCATCAATTGTAATTTATCATAAAAAATGTGATTTAAAATGAATCCTCCAACTAGGATCCTTTAGGATTATGTGTTTCCACTTATCTAAGTGTTATTTTATGGTATTTTAAGTGTTTTTAATCTATTTTATAGGTTAAATTTTCTATAATTAGAAAATTTTAGCATTGGGTTTTGAAATTTCCATCATTTTCACGTCTGTAACATTAATCCTTCTTTTAATGGTTTATTGAAATTAATTTATTACATTGTTTTAAGAATTTAGAATGCTGGGATTTCAATTATCGGGTTTTTTCTAACGCTTTCACCGGGGTGCACGCGTCCATCCACTTGGGTGTGACATGCGCAACTGTTTATTGCCCATCATTCCCTTTTTTCAAAGGTGGGCGGCATTTGCTCCTTATTCTAGGATGTCTGCTCCTGGATCGAAACCAGGATGATGGGATTTCAGTTCTTCCTTCCGTGGATTCCTCATCAGAACTCATCACCTAGTCTGGGTCTCCCTCATAGATTTAATATGTTGTTCGTGAAACTCTTCCCAGTGCCATATTTCCAAGGTCGCCAGTTAATTACACTGAATCTTTCAGGACATTCCAAGGGGTCCATTCCAGGATGCAACCTTTAGTTGGGGGAGTAGTCACATTGAGACATCACTAGAATGTCTGGAAGCTGGGGAATTGGCATGTCTATCTTTTGTCCCTTATTATAGGGCTTCTCGTGGGTGAAGAAGCTCGAGGAATCCCACATCGAGTGCGGGGAATCATTTTCCATAGGCATGTATTTGATTTTTCCCTCATATTACCTTGTTTAACACATGGTATGCTGCAAGTTTAACTTCCAATGGAGACGGATCGGGCTGATTAGAACACTAGCTAGAGTGGATCAGATTGAGGAAGCCCACTTGAGGGAACCCTGATATCGGAGCTAGCCCATGGGAAGCTTCTCGAATGCTGTGAAGGGTAATGGGGCGGCATGATCTCCCCGGGATGTGGCGGCCCAGACAAGAATCATGATGGGTGATGGAAATATACACAGAGTGGAGGGGGAGTGACATGGATCTATCGTGGAGATGATGGTGGTGATGGGCTTGAGTCTCAAAGAGACTTCCTATGTATCCCCATGGTTGGGAATCAAAGTCCGTGTAGTTCAGAATGGATGTGTGGGGCTTAAACTCTAGGCTTCCCAAGGCGGTGGAAGAACCGACGTGAATGCAGTCAGAATGACCGGGTTGTGGGCTTGAACCTCATGAGGTTTTCTACGTACCACACCTTAGCATGGATAAATTTCCCCGTAGTTTGGGTAGAAAAGGGTTTGTTGAACTGACATGAAGGGGTGTCCGAACAATTGGATAGAGGTGCCACAACGGCTTACCGCTGGATTGGGATGTCGTTTAACGTCATGAAGGATGAGGGCGTGTCGTAGAACCGACATGAAAAAGGACCTTGGTCCAATGGGTTGTGGGCTTGACCCTCGTGGAGGCTTTCTACGTACCATGCCTTGACATGGATCATAGACCCTATAGATCAGAAGGGGTCAGGGTGTCGGTGAACCGACGTGAAGAAGGACCTTGGTCCAATGGTTGTTGGTCTTGAACCTCGTGAGGTTTCCAACGTACCATGCCTTGACATGGATCAAAGTCCTTGTAGTTTGGACTGGGTTTCGTTAGTGAACTGACGTGAAGGTGAACCCAGAGGTCCACTGGTGGTGGGATTGAACCTCAGGGAGGCTTCCTACGTACCATGCCTTGACATGGATCAAAGTCCTCATAGTTCGGGTGTGCAGTTTAACATCATGTTGGACGAGGCATTTAGGGCTTACGCTCTGAGGTGGCCCATGATGGAGTTTTGTGAAATGACATGAAGGAGGTCGGGATGACCAACGAGTGGTGGGATTGAACTGGGTGAGGCTTCCTATGTACTATGCCTTGACATTGATCAAAGTCCTGATATTTCGGGGGGTATCATAATGGCTTACCGCTGGACTGGAATGTAGTTTAACATCATGTGGGACGAGGGTGGAAACTTGTGTGAATAAACGCCGGGCGGTGGGCTTGGACCTTGTGAAGGCTTCCAACGTACCATGCTTTGACATGGATCAAAGACCTCATAGTTCATATGGATATACAGTTTAATGTCATGCGGGATAGCATAGAGTTTAACGTCATGGTGGACGGGGGAATACAGTTTAACGTCATGCTGGATGGGGGCATACAGTTTAACGTAATGCTGGACAGGGGAATACAGTTTCACCTCATGCTGGATGGGGGCATACAGTTTAACTTCATGCTGGATAGGGGTGTGTCGAAGAACCGATGTGAAGGAATACCTTGGTCCGATGGGTGACGGGCTTGAACCTCAGGGAGGTTACCTACGTACCATGCCTTGACATGGATCAAACTCTTTGTAGTTCATAAGGTGTAGAGAACAATTTAACATCATGCGGGATAGGGTGAACCAACGTAAAGGGGGTTGGAATGACCGAGTGGTGGGCTTGAACCTCGTGGAGGCTTCCCACGTACCATGCCTTAGCATGGATCAAAGACCCCATAGTTCAGATGTACAGTTTAGTGTCATGCGGTACGAGGCATGTTGGGGATTATACTCTAAGGCGGCCCAGGTTGTGTCATGGTCGATGCTCACTCTAAGCCCACGGGAGTCATACTCAGTGTGAGAAACAAGAGGTTGCAGGGACCTAACGATCACGTCGCGAAGGGTGCGTCCGTGGGAAACGAAAAGGGGCTTATGTGTTAGGAGGCCCATGGTGTTGGGACTTACTCCAGGATGGAGGCCCAAATGTGACAAATTGCATAGGGAGAGGGGATTTGGGGGCGAAGAAAGGAGGTGCCTCGTTCCCTATCATGCCCACCGCTGGCCCTGGCGGTGAGGAAGTACGGAGGTGCATGGGTGCTACCTTCCGCAAGAAGGACTAGGGTCTTACGCCTAGATGGCCGCCCTTCCTCGTGGAAAACGCCACTCCGATAAGGAGGATATCATCCCCTGTGAGGGCTAATCCCATCTCCATGGAGACCAGTGGGCGTAAATAATGTCCGAGATGGGGGGACCCTACGTGTGAGGCACGAAGCCGGATCACAGTTTAATGTCATGTGTTGAGGATGAGGTGCTTGGCAGTTTAACGTCCTGTTGCTCGGACGAGGTGGGTTTAATCCACACCCCTAGGACATACATAACCAGTACCGTCTACTCCTTGTGGGAGGGAAGGTACCAGCAATGTTGTGTAGAAGGGGGGTCGAAGATCAAACCACTGAGGGGTCCACGTTAGCGTGGCTATGCGAAGAAGTAATAGCTGTTAGCAGGCCTATGCAAAGAAGAATTAGGCGAAGCAATGCCACAGGTGGTATCGTCTAGGTGAATTTGAAATCACATCGTGAAAACATGAAGGGTCACATGAAAAAAGGGATTGCCAAGCAGAGGGGTCCGCAGGCATGGGCCTTACGGAGCTCGGTTGCTCTGCATAGTAGAGGGAACTTGCGAAGGGGTGAGCTTCGCGATGTGAGGTGCCTTAGCCTTAGCATGGGGAGGAGGTGCAAAAGGGAGGTGCTCACAAATTGGAAGGGTGTTCGTGGAGCACTGCCTCACGAGGCATAGGTTCCTCGCGAAGCGAAGTGCCGTGAAGTAGTGTGCTTCACGAAGTACAGTGACCCTGCCTTGGCATGTGGATCACATGTACAGGGTGGGTGTTTCGCGAAGTATAAATGCTCCATGACTTCCCGGGTCCCCTGGCGGATCCCCTTCCTTCCCAAATTCCCTCAGGCTTCATGAAGGGCATCCATCTTAGAATAGGGGCTCAAAACCAGACAAGGTGGAGGCCTCTCACGAAGAAAAAATACCTCACGGAGTTCATGATTCCCAAAGCGAAGATTGTTTTGCAATTTGGGAGCTGAGAAGATGAATGGTCAGATTGTCCCTCCATGGATTAGGTAAATCCGGGTATTTATAGGCATGAGGCGCCATGAAGCAGAGCTCACATTGTGCGAATGGGGCTTCGGATGCTTCGCAGCGGGTCGCGAACGTCAACCGGGTTCGCGGAGGGGTACCACCTCCTTTGTTTCACGGCAGGTTCGCAAACGTCAGGGGAGTTCGCAGAGCGATACCGCCTCTGTGCTTCGCGGAGGGTACGCGAACGTCAGGGGTATTCATGGGGCTTCCCGCCTTCGTTGCTTCACGGCAGGTTCGCGAATGTCAGGGGCGTTTTCAGGGCTTCCCGCATTTTTTGCTTCGTGGCGGGTTCCCGAATGTCAGGGGAGTTCGCAGGGCTTCCCGCCTTTGTTGCTTCACAGTGGCCACGTTTCTTTGGAGGGATCCATGTTGGGGCTTCATAGGGCAGGCCTTGGGGCCTTCTTTTCTTCGTTCATTTCATCCAATATTTTGGCGCCAACAAATCCCCCCCTTAGACATGGAGCCGCGGGGGGATCAAGGGTTCAAGTCTGAAGGAAATAGCCAAAATTTTCGGCAGCTCACGGTGCTGGCTCACGAAGCGGGCGTGCGAAGCGGATAGGGGTCGCACAGTCCGGACACACTGCGAAGTGTCATGCGGGCTGGACATGTCGTGAAGCTTTGAGGGCCTCCGCCTATAAATAGGTGGGATGACCTATCTTTTTTCCTTTCCCTTCTTCGCAACATTGTCCTTTTGTGCTCTCGATTTTCTATGCTCCGCGTACTCCACGTCTGCCTGCCGCGAATCGAGTTTCGTGGCAAACCGTGAGTCTCCAACTCCACGATTGCGCCAAGAGAACATCTTCTTGCAAGCCAAGGATACGCTCCGCGTCTTGGATTTGCGATCGAGCTCTGCGAACGTGATCCGCGGATGAGATTTGCGACCCGACCTGAAATTTGTCCGAGTTCTGAAACCCAATGGGCCATAAAGAAGCTACGCTGGGGGTGCTCACAGATGCCGCCTGGAGGGATGATATGGGCAACTGTCTGGTCATGGGGGAGCTATTCCGAATCCAGTAAGACCATAATTCTTTGACAGAACTGTTATCGGAGAGCCAAAAGAACTATCTGCTATGTAAGAATCTACCATTGTATGGCTTCGGGCTAAGGGATGACGTCTTCATTCCTAAGGTGAGTAGGGAAGAACCAGCTTGCTTTTTCTGAATCACGCCAAGCCAGCATCAATGGTTCGTGGCGGCTGACTGTCATGATCAAGAGAACATCACACCTGTCACCATAGACAGTCTGTAACACCATCTGAACAACATTGACGGGAATCCATTGCAACCGAAGACGTCCCCTCCCATGTACCTCACAATACTGAAGGCAGATTTGAGGGATTAGAAGAAGGGGTGGTCTGATGAGTGGGACCTGCGCTAGGGAGGCAACATCACCAATGATTGGGCATGGGCCTACTGGGTAGGTGCCTCTTGCGATGATTTTGGGGTCGAGCTGAGGAGAGTGGGTTTGTATGAGGCAGCATGGGCCTCCCAATTCCACATTTATCAACCGAAACAGCTGATGTCGGAGCTGTTGAGCAGATGGTCATCTAGGACAAACACTTTTCACATGCATGATAGGGTGGTTCGCATAAGTATGTGGGATGTCCATTAGATTTCAGGTTTCCCGATCTTGGGGGCTATGTATGATGAGTTCCTCCCCATCATGAGCGTGTGGGAGGATCTGGAGCAGATGTCGTGGCTGGCGCTGGCACTGATGGGACTGGTCCCCGGAGAGGACAAAGAAGCGGTGAGAGATGTCCACTTTAAGAAGTGGTTCTAGCAGTTACTGAACATCCCAAAGGATCGAGAGTTTCCGCTAAGGCCTGAAAATTGTCTGAAGGGGGCTCAACGGGGAAAGGAGCACTCATATTGGCAGATCTTGGGGGATAGCAAATGGAAGACCTTGGGTTTCAGTGTCAGCACTGAACGAAAGCCGATAGTCAGGCTGGCGGCCTTTATCGTGGCCCTTATCTGTTGTTGGATCCTACCAGTGAGGGATTCCAACATGGGGGTACGACCTAGCTCATTCATCATGGAATCCATGCTGGCCATGGGAAGTTAGGTCAATTTGGGGATTTCGATGTTCACCAGATTGTACAAGATTCTCTAGCATGTTAGCGAGGGAAAGAATCCACTGAGGATATGTGGGCCCTTCCACCTTTAGTATGGGTGGATCGTGGTGCACATCAGGGGGGTTTACGAGTATCTGAACCCCATCTCGCCAATATGGTCTAACTTCCACCCATCCATCCAGAATGCTGCCGGGAGCTTCCTGGTGAAACTAACCATAACGATGGTGCTAAACTGGGTGTGGAAGGCGGATGAGTTTAACTTCCAGACATTTCCATTGCTGACAAGTGTACTCACCGTCGATGGTAAGGGAAGGGAAGAGCATCAGGCCTATATCCTGGCCTTTCGTGGTGGAGTTTTGGTGGCACGGGTGGACCGCGAGCCGCTCTGCGAGCCATACACCCCGCACCAGTTCCCGAGGCAATTCTAGTGCCTGTAGTGGATGACTTCGTTGGTTTACTGGGAGGTGTTCCATGAGGAGCACCCATGTGTAATGAGGAAATTTTGGCTCATGTTCACACGGGAAGACGGTAAAATGCGAAATGCATTTCCTCTATCCACTGCCACCTTTCGACTGGTGAAGGAGTATGCCATCAACTGGGAGGCAGGTTATTCGGGGGAAATGCTGAAGCAGCCGACCATCCGAGCTAGTGATGGCGGGCCTCCCCTATCCCGAGGTCAGGGTCAGAGGCCGGCAAGGGCTTCTCGTGGTGGCGGGGCTGCCGTGGTGGCGAGACCTACATCGGCTGAATGTGTGGTAGTGGCGGCTTATCCAACAGTGGTAGTGGACCCAGTGTTCCCAGAAGAGTAGAGCCATCCGGAGTGGAAGATACCGAGGGGATTCCGCAGGATATCCACTCAGGCTCCAGGGAAGTAGAAACTCCATATCGACATGCCATAGAATGTTGTTTTCTCAGAGGCCTGGGATATTTGGGACACCAACAGATAATTCCTCAGCCCGCCCGAGATGTGGGAACACCTGAACCACCTTGGGATGGATTTTCCAAGTATATGAGATGTCCGGGCCGGCATTGCAGTGTCCCCGGTGGAGATGGAGAAATATCTGGATGAGCTGGAGGAATTTGTACATTCCAGTGGTGCCCCGCGTCCAATGACAGACTGGGTGAGGGTACTGCTAGATCGGACGGTTCCCCCACAACTGTCAACTACTGAGATGAGGGAGAACTTCCCCCTATCAGAAGATTCAAATGAATCCTCTCGGTGAGACGAGGCCGGTGGAGGGGTCCCATTAGAGGAAGGAAAAATCGGCGATCAAGACACGGGTCTCGACGATTTTGCAGAGACTATGGAGGTAACATTCATAGTTTCTTTCCCTAGGGCTTGCTCTTAGGTCATTATGGACCTCTTACCAGTATTTGATCCATGCCGGAGGAGCATGTGCGCAGAACTCTCTCTCGCCCCTTGGTGGGTGATAATGCAGGACCCCCGAAACTCATGCATGTGGTCGTATCCAGTTCTATGTCTAGTGTGTCTAGGACACCTAATGTGACTCCTCAGAAATCTATAGACCTTTCGACAGTATATGGAGGGCCCCGCTCTGGTTTCCTATCAACATCAGCTCAGGAGCGGCACCGGGAGTTCAATCTTGGTAAGTCCTCTCAAATGAGCTTATTACTTCCATACATTGATCATACCAACTAACGTCAGTGCCCTTCCATATTACATACTATTCTACAACTGGAATGGGCCGCTATGGTGAGGTTAGTCAGGATTTCTGGCGGTGCCCCTCTTAGGGGCATGCCAGTAATTGTGGTGATATTTACCCCGCCCACCCGAGCTGTAGTGTCCCTTGTAATTGGCAGGACCACCAGCGGGGTCGTGCCTGAGGTCATTGAGGTGGGGTCCGAAGATGAGGATGTATCAGTCAACCCAAATCCCGCCACGTCTGATCCAATGCTGGATGTCGCGCCTGATTCCACTCCAGATGCAGATCTCGCTGAAGACTTCTTGCAGGTGTACCCTGCATACGATCCTACTAATCGTGCGGACTGGGTTGAGACTGACTCTGATGAAAAGGAAAAAAAATATTCTGCCTCCGATCGTGAAAGTTTATCACAAGCTTCATTAATGACACTCCCCAAGTGCTATGGCTGGACGAAATTGACAGACTTCGCTCACGGTTGCGCTGACTATGTGTTGGGGGAGTGGACGCCCAGCGTCCTCATTTGCTCTTCTGGTATCTCATGGTGGAGATGATCTGGGAGTATTATTGCAGCCTCAGTGGGGGCTGGAAGCGGAGGAAGGCGACGAACATCAAGAAGATCTAGGAGGCTAAATACGAATTCCAACACCTATAGATATGGGCGGATGAGAACTCATCCTCTTTCAATGCACAATCTGAGATGATCTTGCGATTGAAGGCCCACCTGGTGGAGGTCGAAGAGTGTTTGAGGCAGGCTTCAGAAGAGATGGCCATCATTCTGGATGGCGTAGAGCAGGCCCGAGCTGAGGCTAATGAACTGTGCCCCATAACTATTGAGGAGGGGCGGGAGCTGAGTCGGTGGCAGCAATTCCCGGATGCCACAAGTCGAATGGTGGCGGAGCTGCAATGCTCTTTTGACATGATCAATCCATCAATGGGGGAGTTAACCCCAAGGTACTGTAATGATTACAAACCCTTAAACATACTTTTGTGCTTTGATTGATTTTTTTTAATGTCGTAGCATGCACAAGTCATGTTGTTTGCACTGGTTCATTGCATCCTTACGATGTTTCCAGAACGTCCAGCGACAATTCCCTAAGCTCACGTGAGTTGGGACCACTGTGAGATACAAGTGATAGTCGCCTCATCGCCCCATCCAAACATAGGAGTGAAAACCAAGCTTCGGGAGTCCAGGGTTTGGATAACCAGTCCAAATTTATGGGAAATGGGAGAGACCTGTCAGGATAATGATGTTCTCAGAACAGTCAAATTATAGTTTTTCCAGCATGCTCTTGTGCTCGAACGGTGCAATGCCAGGGGCACTAATGTCAGTCCGAACAGATGGGAATGGGAAGTGTGAATCAAAATACCCATGATTCGGAATACTATGGTGTGTCGTGACAATGGAGGATAGATGTTGACCGTGGCAGAAACGCAGCATCCATAATGCATTAGCCTGAAATGGGGACAACAAATGAGGGCTGACCTATGACCATGTTCGCAACACGGGGCCTCACTCAAATATCGACGATTAGTCTTTCGGGATGTTGGATCGGGATAGCATGTGGACCATAGGTCGATCATCCATACTGTTAGGGGGTTCTTCCAAACATGAACTATCTTCTAGAACATTGGCCCAGGACAGCAGGCGGACCATAGGCCAGGAATCCATAGTGTTAGGGGGTTCCTCCAGACATGAAAGGGGACAAGGGTCCGAATAAGGGGGCATGAAAATCATGGAATGTGGAGTGATGGCCTGTTAGAATAGTATTCAACACTCTAAAGGTTACGCCATCATGGTGGAAGCACACTGGATGGACGCATCAGTTTGATCGTGGATCATTCCTTCATTCAGACAGGGCCTCTCTGGCGAGGGGGCTGTCTATTCCCAATGTCATCTTGGGGCATCCTGATCTTGTTAAGGGCAGAGTTACAGTTGCACGGTTCCTTACGAGGGGTCAGGCCATGGGCCAGAAGATGGGGAGGAACATGACTTTATGATTCCTATGGGCTGGACCCTAGGCAAAATACCGGGGTGTCCCTACGTATCCCATGAGGATGGGAATCAAGCCATATGTAGTTCTGGATGTATAGTTTAACATCATGTAGGATGAGAATAAGCATGTTTGTGTTGGTACACATCCTACTGAAACTACTATGCCCACATGAGTCATGCTCGATGTGGGAAACAAGAAGTAATGATGAACTTTCCCGACACATGAGGGGGTAGGTTAGGGTGAAGGGATGCTCGGTGAATACCGGCCCAATGATGCTAACCCATCTATGTAGCGCACCTAGATGTGAAAATATAAAGAGCCGAGTATGTTGGAATTCCACTTGAACATGAGGAAGTGGAAATGTGTGAATCATGATGCTCTCGATTTGGATTGAAATGATGGAAGCATGATGAAAGAGGATAACTGTTGACCGTGGTGGAAACACAGCATCCATATCGCATTATCCTGGAATGGGGACTAACAAATGAGGGTCAACCGTTGACCATTTTTGAAACACGGGACCATGTCACAAATTTTGTTAGAGATCCGTAGGGACATTGTCCCGAAAAAATTGGAGAGCCCTTAGGCCCAACATCCATGGAGAGCCCTTAAGCCTACTATCCATGTCGTCTGAGGGTCCTTTTGGATGTGGAAGAGGATGATGATCCAAATAGAGATTGATAAAACACTATTTTATTGAATATTTTATTGATAATAAATGATATAATTTCCTCACATTGTGTTAAATATTTTTAATTAGAATGTATTTGGGATTAGATCATTCATTTGAATATTTGATAAAATTCCAGTTTTACCCTTTATAGTTCACTGTAGTATTTTGACGATAAATATTTTTATATTTATTATTTGAATTTGAAATTTTGTAACAGTGTTCCAAATTTAATTATCTACAACTTTTATTCAGGACACTAGAGCTAAACAGTTCATTTGGTTGTTCAAATTGGGCCATGAAATCAAATTTGGGCTGGGCTCGCCAAAATGGAGAAGCTTATGTATTTCGGCCATAACTCCTTCATATGGGCCTGTATGGAGCCCAAATTTGTAGAGGAGGTATAAGACTCATATCCGAACATTTGATCCTTCTGGAAGGCCAGCCAATTCACTAGTTGTGGTGGTCAAATGGGCGGTTCAATTTGGAATAAAATATTTGTCCGAATTTCCACATTCACACTTGAAACCACTTATAAGCTCTCCTCCCCTCCCCTCTATAAATTGGAGTTTTTCTCATTTGGAGGGGTTGGGAAGTGTATTGGGGGATTGGAGGCAGAGGAGAATTTGTTTCACCCAAATTCTCCAACCATTGTAAGAGGGGTAGCTCTTGAAGCAAGGATCCCCTCATCGAAGCCTCCTTCTCTTCTTCATTTTGTAATGTTTTCATTTGTGTAATAAACTTCTTTGTTCTTCTTTTATTTCTTCTCTTTTATTCTGTTTTGTTTAAATTTCTTCTTCTCTTAATCTTCCTATTTGGGCTGGAATTCTTGAGTAGAAGCGTTATTGGGTTATACCCATTATAAACCTTTGCACATGCAAAACGCTTCTACGATGATTACGCCACCCATGGAAGAGTATTATTTTAGTAATCGATCTATCTTCTACCCTCTTCAATTAATTATTTTGAATCATTGAGCTACTGTAATTTATTTAATATGATCCATGAATTATGTTTTTAAATTGTAAGAAACTAACCAAGCAATTGAATAATTAACACAAAAACACGCGAGGTCGGGATTTTGTGTAAATTGTGAGAGCGCGATCTTAATCGGTAATACAAGACCACACGGGATAAATTTGTAGAGTTCAAATATAATCCCTAAACACAATTCATCCTCATTTCCAGAATGGATATGAGCCTTAATTTACCACTGACCATAAGCTAATCTTAGAACATCAATCCAAGCAGGGTGCTGCGATTGCATGTTCTGAAGTTAGCCTAGTGTTAAATTCACATCATCTACGTGGTAAAGTTAATTCTCTTAGGGTTCGAGATTTAACAAATTAAGGGATCATAATTAAGTGAATGTTAATTTACATGATAATGATTAATAATAAAGTGAAGAGGTAGAGTTAGATCGATTATGCCTTTTAAATAGATTTCTAAAAAAACATCTTCTTGTTGTGTCATTTTAATCGAAATTAATTTCAAAACTAAAAACAAAAAAAATTATACAATCTTCTTCCAGAAAACTTCTTCTAGATTCATAAACTAGAACAAAACCCAATCCTTTAAATTAGTTCTTTTATTCTATTCTATTCAATTTTATTTTTTTACAATACCTCTAATAAGTTGTTAAATTCACTTCCTCCTTTGAGAGACGACCTTGGTCAGCCACTCTGCTGCACCTAAGTACCCCAAATCACACTAATCATTTGAGGGCGCCCACGACAACGCTCTTTCAAATTGGCGCCGTTTCCGGGGAGAAAAGTAATTATTTCAACCAATTAGAAGTTTTTATTTTATTTTACATTTTATTCTCTTCCTCTCTTATTTCTTCCATCTTTACCCAATCTGATTTTTCTTCTTCTTCTTTTATTTTCTTCTACTTATTTTTGGACCATCAACTCAAACTTCTCATTTTTATTTTACTATGGTCCACTTTCTTTCTTTTCATTTTTATTTGATCTATGACACGAACTAATCCCGAAGATCTCTTAGATCTTGACCCTAAGATTGAATGTAGCCTTAGGGCTCGAATCAGAAATTCTCAGTCTACGGGAAGTTTCAATATTCAACCAGTTGGTGAATTCATCTCTTCTGGAAACATTGAAATTGGAAGCTATTCAAATTCAAACATAAAAGAGGAACCAATGGCTGAAAACAATGGAAATGAACTTAATAGAACCATTCGAGAATTGGCTGCAACTGATATTAAATATCAACCAAATTGTATTGTATACCCAAATCTCAAATCGGACTTTGAACTAAAATCTGGGTTAATTCACTTACTTCCAAAGTTTCATGGCCTCTCTGGTGAGGATCCTAATAAGCATTTGAAAGAATTTAATGTGGTTCGCTCAACCCTTAAACCATGAAATGTTTCTGAAGATCAAATCAAATTAAGAGCATTCCCATTCTCACTTGATGGAGATGAAAAAGACTGGATGTATTATTTACAACCCGAAGATGTAACTTGTTGGAACGATTTGAAACATCTTTTATTGTAGATATTTTTTCCTGCATTAAGGACCACATCCATTAGAAACGAGATTTTGGGGATCAAGCAAGCACAAGGGGAGTCAATGTATGAGTATTGGGAGAGATTCAAAAAGATGCGTGCAAGCTGTCCACATCACCAAATCAGTGAGAAACTCCTCATTCAGTACTTCTATGAAGGACTCACACCTATGGAGAGGATCATGGTGGATGCCGCAGCTGGAGGAGCATTGGTGGACAATACACCAGCAGCCGCACGTGCATTGATCGACAAGATGGCTCAAAACTCTCAACAATTCGGTGATAGAGGTACACCACATGTTCGAGGAGTACATCGAGTAAGCCCTTCTTCTCTTGAAAGTCATTTGATTGATACTAAGTTAGAAGAATTGACAACTATGGTGAGGCAGATTGCATTGGCTCAAAAGACATCCCAACCCCCTCCTTTAAGGCCATGTGGCATTTGCACTGAGACAAGCCACCCAACTGACTATTGCCCACAACTACAAGAGACAGAATATTGTGCAGCAGTGTTCCCTAGGAGACCATTTCAGCAGCAACAACAACAAGCATATCCCCAAAAGAAGTTTGATACAGTGTACAACCAAGGGTGTAAAGATCAGTCAGACAGGAGGTATGGCTCTGGACAACAACAAAGGCCCCCTTTTCAACCAAACTTCCAGCAGCCTCCACCTTACCAACAGGGTTTCCAACAACCCCAAAGGAGATTCGAAGCTCAAACATCAACGAGTCAGCAACAAGGGAATATCCAACACAAGGTAGACTCTAACACTGATGATATTTTGAAACAAATTGTTCTTAATCAACAGAATGAGCTGACGAGTCAAGGTTCGGAGCTGAGAGAGTTGAAGACTCAAATGAGTCAGATTGCCACCGCCCTCCATGAACTTGTAAGTAATAATTATGGAAATCTACCTTCCCAACCCACTCCAAATCCAAAGGGTAATGTTAGTGCCATCACATTGAGAAGTGGGAAGCAAATGAATGATACATCTGGACCTACCATTCCACCGGGATTCACCTCTACTCTAGAGAAGCCGTATTCCATACCAACTGATGAGCAATCCAAGGAGAAAGATAAAGGTAAGAAAAAGATTGATGATGTACCTCCTAAACCCCTTCCTTTTCAAATAGGGTTGTTCAAACCAAGAATATGGCTGAAGAAGCAATTCAAAAGGAGGTTTTGGACACATTCAAGCGTGTGGAGATCAACATTCCTCTACTTGAAGCCATTAAGCAAATTCTAGGGTATGCGAAATTCTTAAAAGAACTTTGTACCAATCGAAGAGGGCTCAAGGGAAATGAGAGGATCAACCTTGGAAGGAATGTCTTGGCACTCATTACACCAACTCTAGCAATGCCAACAAAGTGCAAGGATCCCGGGACATTCACCATCTGATGTACCATAGGGGAGTTGCACTTCTCTGATGCTCTTTGTGATTTAGGATCTTCAATAAATGTGATGCCTCACTATGTATTCTCTTCCTTGCAGGTCGGTGAGTTGAAGCCAACAAGAGTAGTGGTGCAATTGGCGAATAGAGCTACGACATATCCAGCGGGAGTTCTTGAGGATGTACTTGTTCGGGTAAGAGACATGATCTTTTTCAGCAGACTTCTATGTGCTTAACATGGAGGATGATCAGGTAAGTTCTCATACCCCCATTATCCTAGGTAGACCCTTCCTCAAAACTGCAAAAACTATCATAAATGTCAATGAGGGTACACTTTCCATGGAGTTTGGAGATGAAGTTGTGATATTTAATGTTATGGATTCAATGAAGTACCCCTCAGAGGACCATTCTGCTTTTGTTATCTTCCATCTTGAACCACCAAGTAAAAACATCATGGAATTGGATTGTCCTATGCTTAGGGAGATTATAAGTATTGGTTCTAGTTTGATGTCTAAGAGTACTTCTACACCCGTTTTTAAGGAACAAGACTCTCTAAGATATGATTTTGAAATGGAATCATATTCTGATTTTGATCATGTGAACTCTGATTATGAAATGGCTATTGAGCATGCTGATGGATTTGGTGCTTTATTCTCTGATTGTGATGATTTTTATTCTGATACTGATGTTCATTGTGCAGATATGTTTGTTGCATCAATTTATCCATCAATACTACACCCTCCTTCATTAGAACTCAAGCCATTGCCACAAAATCTGAAATACTCATACTTGTTGAGTGGTGAGAGATTACCTGTTATCATTGCTAACAATCTCCCTTTTGAACATGAAGAAAAGATTTTGAATATTTTAAGGGAGAACATCAGGGCGATTGGGTGGACCTTGGCTGACATATCAGGTATTATCCCCTCCATTTTCATGCATAGGATTCTCTTGGAGGATGGGGCTAAACCGGTGAGACAGCCACAAAGGAGACTCAATCCCACCCTCCTGGAAGTTGTTGAAAAAGAAGTTGAGAAATTGCTCGAGGCAGGTATAATATTTTCCATTTCAGATTCTCAGTGGGTAAGTCCAATTCAGGTTGTTCCTAAGAAGAGTGGTGTTACTGTTGTTAAAAATGAGAAAGATGAGTTAGTTACAATGAGGGTGAAAAATAGTTGGCGTGTGTGTATTGATTATAGGAAACTAAATCAGTCCACTCGCAAGGACCATTTCCCCCTCCCATTTATTGATCAGATGCTTGAGAGACTAGCTGGGAAGACACACTACTGTTTGTTGGATGGATTTTCTGGATATTTTCAGGTTCCTATACCTCCAGAGGATCTAGAGAAGACTACATTCACCTGTCCCTTTGGCACATTTGCCTACCGGAGGATGCCATTTGGACTTTGCAACGCCCCAGGTACCTTCCAGAGATGTATGGTGAGTATTTTTTCTGATTTTATTGAGACCTGCATGGAGGTATTTATGGATGATTTTACAGTGTATGGGTCTTCATTTGATGAATGTCTAATTATTTTGGGAAAGGTGTTGAATCATTGTATTGAGAAGAATATGGTCCTGAACTTTGAAAAGTGTCATTTCATGGTAGAGCATGGAATTTTCTTAGGGCATGTAGTGTCAAAACATGGGATAGAGGTTGATAGATCAAAGGTAGATATTATTTCATCCTTACCATATCCTTCATGTGTGCGTGATGTTAGATCTTTCCTAGGTCATGCAGGATTTTATCGGTGCTTCATCAAATATTTTAGTAAGATTGCTCTTCCTATGTCAAGATTAATTCAAAAGGATTCTGATTTTGTGTTTGATGTTTCTTACAGGAATTCATTCAATGAGCTAAAACAACGTCTGACCACTCCACCTATCATACAGCCCCCAAGGTGGGAGATTCCTTTTGAGCTTATGTGTGACGCCTCCAACTTCGCGGTTGGAGCTGTCTTATCTCAAAGGGTGGAGGGGCGTTCACATGTTATCACCTATGCATCAAGGACACTAGATTCAGCCCAATCAAATTACAAAACCACAGAAAAGGAGTTTCTTGCTATCATATTTTCTTTAGATAAATTCCGTTCATATTTATTGGGCTCTAAAGTAGTTGTTTTTTCTAACCATGCAGCTTTGAGGTACCTCCTAAAGAAGCTAGATGCAAAGCCACAACATATCCGTTGGATGCTCCTTCTTCAAGAATTTGATATTGAGATAAAGGAAAAGAAGGGATCAGAGAATTTGGTGGCAGACCACATGAGTAGGCTTACTCACACACTAGAGGATGACACCTTGGACCAGGTACCACTTTGGGACACTTTCCCCGATGAACATCTCTATACCATCTCAGGTACACATCCTTGGTATGCTGATTTAATTAATTACATTGTTTCCTCTGAAATCCTAGCAAGTTTGAAGAAGCATCAAGTCCAAAAATTAAAAAGTGAGTCTAGGTTTTATGTGTGGGATGATCCTTACCTCTAGTGCATGTGTAGTGACCAAGTTATTAGGAGGTGTATTCCTAATCATGAGTTTGAGTCTGTTTTGCAATTATGTCATACACTTGCATGTGGCGGACACTTTGGACCCCAACGGACAGCTAGGAATGTTTTGGACTCTGGATTATATTGACCTAGTTTATTCCATGATGGCCATGTGTTTTGTAAGTCATGCTCTCGTTGCCAACACACTGGGAATATTTCTAGGAGACATGAGATGCCCCAACAACCCATACTATTCTGTGAGATTTTTGATGTGTGGGGCATTGATTTTATGGGTCCTTTTCCAGGTTCATATGGTTTCTTGTATATTTTGGTTGCTGTTGATTATGTGAGTAAATGGGTGGAGGCCAAGGCCACCAGGACTGATGATTCTCATGTTGTTGTGGACTTTGTCATAGCACAGATTTTCTGCAGGTTTGGAGTACCAAAGGCCATCATCAGTGACCAAGGGACACACTTTTGCAATAGGAATTTTGCTTCCCTCCTTCAGAAGTATGGGGTGACACACAAAACATCAACACCATACCACCCCCAAACAAATGGCCAGGCTGAGGTTTCAAATCGTGAGTTGAAACAAATCTTGGAGAAAACCGTGCAGCCAAATAGGAAGGATTGGAGCAAGTGCTTGGATGATGCATTGTGGGCTTATAGGACAGCATACAAGACCCCCATTGGTATGTCCCCATTTTGGATTGTTTTTGGGAAAGCATGTCATCTCCCCGTGGAAGTTGAGCATCGGGCTTATTGGGCTATAAAGAAATCCAACATGGATTTGGCCTAAGCTGGAATCCAAAGGAAGCTACAAATTCAAGAGCTTAAGGAGATTAGATTATCATCATATGAGAACTCAAGGCTCTACAAGGAAAGATCAAAAGCAGCTCATGACAAAATGATCCAACAAAGGGAGTTTCATGTTGGAGAGAAAGTCCTTCTCTACAGTTCACGACTGAAGCTGATGCCTGGTAAGTTGCGTTCCAGATGGTTACGTCCTTATGTTGTGACTAATGTTTTTCCTTATGGTGCAGTGGAGATCACACAAGAGGACACTGGAAAGAGCTTTACAGTCAATGGGAAACGTTTGAAGAGAAAAATTGAGGGACTTCCTACTGATGCAGTGGATTTTATCACACTGCATGACCCCATCATCACTTGAGCAATCAGGCTGTTCCAAACCCTTTCACTTTTATATTATTGTCCTATTTAAAAATTCTGTATTTCATGTGCATATATCATCTCATAGGTTCACATTAAGGACAATGCAATATTTTAAGTGTGGGGGAGGGAACCTTTTAGTTTAGTAATTTCAATTGCTTTCCTGTTAAAAAAAACCAAAAAAAAATTTGTGTGTTTTTCAAAATTTGTGTGTTTATTTACAATTTTCTGTGTGTTTTTGAAACATTTGGGCTGAAATGATTCTCATCACAATTTTTAAATCCATATAAATAAGTGAAACAATTTACCCCTTGAAACTAAGCTTAAATGAATGCTGAAATGACTTTGTTTCAAGTTCAAATTTTTAGTAATTTCATGAAAAGTACGCTGAATTTTGAATCCCATGCCAATCTCACTGTCTTTATATTTGAAATCACATTCTTGTGAGGCTTCTAAATCATTATTTTCTTATTCTTTACATTCACCTCACTTCTTGAGAGAACCAAACCATGCTTGATTTAACCAGAATTTGATCTATTCCTGTCAAAACTTGAGGGTTTGAGGTACATATGTTTAAATGATTGAGGAATTTGTTTGGTATTAAAGCCCCTATTTCAAAGAATCCTTTTTTATAATGGCCTACCTTGAATATTTAATCCTTGTAGCACTTAGAATCCATGCACATCCTGTTAGGTTAAGCCACATTACAAGCCAATTTTCCCTATCCAACCAACTCTTGAAGTGAAATTGCATAATCTAGTTGAGCTTAAGTGTGGGGGAAGCTGTCTTGTGTTGTTCCACCACATTCTGTGATACTTTGGGTGGAAAACTAAATTATGAAGAGATGTGTTTGCTGCTAAAGAAAGTTATTATATTGAAAGATGTGCCTTTTCTGGAGCTTTCATGACAAGTGAAGCTATGCCTTTTCTGGAGCTTCTAATTGAGGTGGAAAGCTGTGCCCATCTGGAGCTTTCAAGAAAATAATGTTTGAGAAGATTGACATTTTTTATGCTGAAATGATGAATGGTGTAAACCTTTCATGAATTTTCATGATGATGGAGCTGAATTGATACTATGGGGATTGAAGAGAAGACCATATTTAAGTGAAAATTAGATTAATGCAATTTTTCTTCAAAAGAGTCAAGCCCTCCTCATTCAGCTTCAGAGTTTTTCACATCTTAATCCTACCAACCGAAAGCCACAGAACAACCCTGAAAAGTCCTCATGATAAACATATGTCCATGACTCACATCGGGTAGAGATGTAGGAATCTATCAAGCCTATGGTGACCCTTGTATGAGTTTGGATGAGAAAGACATTGCAAAAAAATTGATATTTGAGTGATGAGAGAAAATTCAAGCGAGGTAAGTGTTTTGTGCATGGGAGGATAAATTAAGTGGAAATATATTGAATGATATAAATGGAGAACTTGAAATAATGTTTTTAATGAGGCATTATATCTTTTGATTCTTGGTGGGAAATTGATTGATCTCAAGGATATGTGTTTTAAAATTGGTTTTGATTTGATATTGATGTTTACTTGACATGAGGTTTTTCCCAGGAATGAAAAAGGGTAAGTGTGGGGGAGTTGATAAAACACTATTTTATTGATAATAAATGATATAATTTCCTCACATTGTGTTAAATATGTTTAATTAGAAAGTATTTGGGATTAGATCATTCATTTGAATATTTGATGAAAATTCCAGTTTTACCCTTTATAGTTCACTGTAGTATTTCGACGATAAATATTTTTATATTTATTATTTAAATTTTAAATTTTTTAACAGTGTTACTAACTTAATTATCTACAACTTTTATTCAGGACACTAGAGCTAAAGAGTTCATTTGGTTGTTCAAATTGGGCCATGGAGTCAAAGTTGGGCTGGGCTCGCCAGAATGGAGAATCTTCTGTATTTCGGTCATAACTCCTTCATATGGGCCTTTATTGAGCCCAAATATAGAGAGGATATAGAAGACCCATATCCGCACATTTTATCCTTCTGGAAGGCCGGCCAATTCACGCGTTTTGGTGGTCAAATGGGCGGTGCAATTTGGAATAAAATATTTGAACGAATTTCCACATTCACACTTGAAACCACTTCTAACCTCTCCTCCCCTCCCCTCTATAAATTGGATGTTTTCTCATTTGGAGGGGTTGGGACGTGCATTGGGAGATTTGAGGCGGAGGAGAATTTGTTTCACCCAAATTCTCCAACCATTGTAAGAGGGGTAGCTCTTGAAGCAAGGATCCCCTCATCGAAGCCTCCTTCTCTTCTTCATTTTGTAATGTTTTCATTTGTGTAATAAACTTCTTTGTTCTTATTTTATTTCTTCTCTTTTCTTCTGTTTTGTTTAAATTTCTTATTCTCTTAATCTTCCTCTTTGGGCTGGAATTCTTGAGTAGAAGCGTTATTAGGTTATACCCATTATAAACCTTTACACATGCAAAACGCTTCTACGATGATTACGTCACCCATGGAAGAGTAGTATTTTAGTAATAGATCTATCTTCTACCTTCTTCATTTAATTATTTTGAATCATTGAGCTACTGTAATTCATTTATTATGATCCATGAATTCTGTTTTTAAATTGTAAGAAACTAAGCAAGCAATTGAACAATTAACACAAAAACACGCGAGGTCGGTATTTTGTGTAAATTGTGAGAGCGCGATCATAATCGGTAATACAAGACCACACGTGATAAATTTGTAGAGTTCAAATATAATCCCTAAACACAATTCATCCTAATTTCCAGAATGGATATGAGCCTTAATTTACCACTGACCATAATCTAATCTTATAACATCAATCAATGCAGGGTGCTGTGATTGTATGTTCTGAAGTTAGCCTATGGTTAAATTCACATCATCTTCGTGGTAAAGTTAATTCTCGTAGGGTTCGGGATTTAAAAAATTAAGGGATCATAATTAAGTGAATGTTAATTTACATGATAATGATTAATAATAAAGTGAAGAGGTAGAGTTAGATCGATTACTCCTTTTAAATAGATTTCTAAAAAAAACATCTTCTTGTTGTGTCATTTTAATCGAAATTCATTTCAGAACTAAAAACAAAAAAAAATTATACAATCTTCTTCCAGAAAACTTCTTCTAGATTCATAAACTACAAAAAAACCCAATACTTTAAAGTAGTTCTTTTATTCTATTCTATTCTATTTTATTTTTTTACAATACCTCTAATAAGTTGTTAAATTCACTTCCTCCTTTGAGAGACGACCTTGGTCAGCGACTCTGCTACACCTAAGTACCCCAAATCACACTAATCATTTGAGGGCGCCCATGACAGCGCCCTTTCAGCGATCTCACGAAGCTTGGTAATGGGACGAGGAGAATTTCCCAATGAAAATCCCACACTTCGGTCTCTTCGCCAAAACGCATCTGAATACGACAACGAGACATATTAGATAGGAGGAGCAGAGTCCTTTCCCATAGGGAGATCATATTTCAGGGTCATAGAATTCGGACCATGGATGAGAGGAAACACAGGAGGCACATGGCAGGCAATTGCAAAAACCCAATGTGGATGAGGACCTAATCCCACCTCACACTGCACAACCCCCATTCGGAGAGGTTTTTGGTCAAGGGTACGAAAACGAGATTTGAGCTAGGCCTGAAGCAAAAATTAAAAGGCATTCCTACGTACCCCATGGGGATGGGGATCATGGTACATGTAGTTATTGAAGAAGACTTAGTTTAAGGTCTTAGAACTCGGACCATGTATGGGAATGGAGAGTAGGGGACAAACGGTAAGGTGGTTACAAAACCCGACGATCCCTACATACCATGTTCTCTCTAGGGAAGTGTCGAGTTGAGGGACCGAACACGAAAATTTGGATGGGATCATGGGGAAGTTCCCGGGTTCTCCTATGTATCTCTTGAGGATGAGAATCAAGCCATATGTAGTTCTAGAAGGTGGAACGGTAAGGTACCAGTGCCATCGATAAAAAGGGGGAGTGCGGGCGTGGCCCTTGCACCAAAAGAAGCGGAATTTGATAAATCTTGATTATCCTTTAAGGTGAGTGGTTTTTTTGAAGCGACGGGCCTAGGTTAGTAAGCCCTGGTGTCACCACATGAATCAAGATTTAGTAGGCGTTGAAAAATGGCATGGATTATTACCAATACCCAACATGACTCCCCCTATCATGAGGTTATCACAATGCAGTTTCATTTCTCGTCGTGCGGCCAGGACGATAATGTCACTGTTTAGGGTCATGTGATAGGACCAAGCATGAATTTTAACGTCATGCAGCACAGACGTAGTAGAGACAATTCTAGGTGGGGAATGTGTATGGTGCCGTGAAAAATAAATGAAGTGGATGGGGAAATGATCCCACATCACACTATACGCAATTCCGAGATATAATCATCAGGCCAAGGGGCCCAACTAGGGGTGAGAGTGAAAGGGGCATGGAGAACTAGCTCCCATATGAGCTGGACTCGGAAACAAGATGTACAGGTGACCCATCGCATCCCATGGGGATGAGGATCGAGCCGCACATATCCCTTAATGATGATCTTAGTTTATGGTCTTAGAGCTCGGACCGTGGGAGCCCCGAAGGATGTTGTATTGCATATTTGTCCCACTGACGTGTAGAGGTTCTCTGAGGGATTATGCCAAGAGTGTCAAGATTCTACCTGGACACAATGGGGTGGAACATAACGTGAATCATGCAACCAACATTTAAGGCCTGAATAGTCTGGCATGATGACAGAGGATTACTACTGACCATGTTCGCAACACATCATCCTGTCTCGTTAGCCTGAATTGGGGACAAACAAATGAGCATCGACCGCCAACCATGTTCGCAACGCGGGATTTGTATGAATTTTTTGTCCAAACCCATTGGGGGAGTTGGCTCATAATGGTCGGAGAGCCCTTAGGCATGGTATCCAGACCGTTCTTGGGGGTCCCTCCGGGCGTGAAAGATGATGGAAGAACGAATGAAGGGGAACACGAAGCATGAGAAGTGGAAGGAACATTCCTAAGTTGAATCTGACACTCTTGGTCCTAGACCAGAGTACTCTTAACACATGGGCGAACAACTGCAAGGGGTAGAGGGACTCAACTTGAGGGTGGCCAACACATGGCCTATTCCTAGGAGAAGGGAGGCATGGTTCCGAAAACCATGTACCACACCTATTTATCCCTCTCGTGGAGAGGAACATTCCATGGGGCCTAGGTGACCGGGAGATCAGGAGATCTCTAAGAGGTGGGACTGGACCTGAAGTCTAGATATTCGGGTGGTCATACGTATCCCATAATGATGGGAATCAATCCACCCATAGTTATAGAGAGGTTCTTTTTAATGTCGTTTGGGATAGGAAATAGGAGGGATAATTCTTAGAACGGGGTGCATGTGGTGCGACTATTACAGACCCGACGTGAATGAGGACATAATACCATACGACTCCATGTAGTCCTTTGGTCAAGGTCCTGAAGGTGGGATAGATAAGATGAATAAGCAGAACACAAGCTGGACCCAAAGACAGAAGGTCTGGCCATTCCTACCAATCCCATGTGGATGGGAATCAAGCTAGACGTAGTTATGAGAAGATATTAGTTTAGGGTCTTAGAGCTCGAACCATGGAGGGGTGACGGCCTTCCAAGTAAGCACAAACCTCAGCCCGATCCCTAAGCCCATGTGAGTCATACTCGGTGTGGGAAATAAGGGAGGAAGATCGTTAATGCAATACTTGGAACGTCCATCAAATGGAAATTAGTGCAGATCCCTGAAGGAAACCCTTTCCGCAAATTTGTTCCCCTGACATGCAAATGCGCACTGAAGAATAGCATCAAGAGTGTCATACATCTACATAGACATGAGAAGGTGGAGAAGGATGTGAATTTTGTAACCGACATTTTGGTCTTATTGGGGTTGGCGTGGAGATGGAGGAAAACTGTTAACCGTGAAAAAAAAAACAGTATCTATATCGCGTTAGCCTGATGTGGGAACAAAAAACGAACATCGACCGCTGACCATGTTCGCAATGCGGGATTTGTATCAATTTTTTGTCGGAAACCATAAAGGGTGTTGGCCCGTAACAGTAGGAGAGCCTTTAAGTGTAGTATCCATTCCGTTCGGGGCCCGTAATGGTAGGAGAGCACTTAGGCCTAGCATCCATGCCACTCGGGGGTCCCTTCGGGTGGGAAAGGTGATGGAAGCCCTAATGAAGAGAAGAACAATGCCTGAAAAGTGGGTGAGAACATGTCTTCGCAGAGTCTAAAATTATAAGCACTAAACCAGAGTACCCTTAGGCACATTGGTGGACTCCCGAAAAGGTTCGACGAAGTGGCTCAGAATAGGTAGGCCAATGGTCCAAGGGGGGATGGAGATTTCCAGGAGATGGGGTTGGACCCGAAGCATAGACATTCGGGTGGTCTTACATATCCCATAAAGATGGGAATAAATCCACACATAGTTCTCAAAGACACCCAGGGGGTAGGATACCCAAACGAGGACGTGTACAGCGTGCCGAGTTACCTGACGTGAATGAGGACATAATCCCATACCATGCCGCGCAGTCCCGTAAGAGAGAAATTGGGCCAGGGGCCCGAAAAGGCCAAGGGGCCTGATAGTTGGGCTTTGGTCAGTAATACCTAACCTGCTCGCAGTTTAACATCTAGTAGTGAGGACGAGGGTCGGGTAATAGGATTCCCTGGACAGGGAAGGTGTACGACACGGCGGGTAACCCGACGTGAATGTGGACATAATCACATACCACACCATACACTCCGGGTATGAACTTGCGCTAAGTGGCCCGAGAAGGCCAAGGGGCCTGAGGCTGGACCTCAGCCAGGAAGGCTTGACCAACATGCAGTTTAATGTCTTGCAGTGAGGATGAGGGCCAGGGGCTCGGGAAGGCCAAGGGGCCTGAGGCTGGGCCTCTGCCAGGAAGGCCTGACCAGCGTGCAGTTTATCGTCTTGAAATAAAGATGAAGGCTGTGTAAGGTGTCTTCCGAGGAGGTGTACGGTACAGTGAGTATCCCGACGTGAATGAGGACACAATCCCACACCACACCGTACAATCCCACAAGAGGGAACCAGGGCTTGGGGCCCGACAGTTGGCCCTATCTGGAAAGAGTTCTTCACTTCGGGACAGGGCAGAACAAATCATTGTACTTGATGCTTGGGACATTTTGGGGTGGACCCGAAGATCCTGGTTGGATGTTGACCATGTTCGAAACATAGATCCCCTATGGTGGCCTATGATGGGAGAAACAAATGAGTGTCAACCACTGACCACATTCGAAATGCGAGACTTGTATCGTCTTTTTGATCAACATCCTTGAGGGTGTTGGCCTAAAGTGGTAATAGAGACCTTAGGCCTAGAATCCATACCATTCAGGGGCCCTTCCGGACGGGGAAAGTGATGGAATCCCATCCAAAGAGTGGGTGAATCATGGATGTACCCATCTGTGAAAGGAGAGAATGTCTCCAGGGAGTGGGGTGTACGGTCAGATCGAGACTAGCTCGATGTGAATTGGGGGAAAAACTATGCACCCGGACATATGTCTTGACCTGAGGAGAAGATTCTGGCTTTTGGGCTAGGCCAACAGACAAAATTTCTGGGTGTTCCTACGTATCTCATGAGGATGAGAATCAATCCATACATAGTTCTTGAAGGACATGCAGTTTAACGTCATGTGGGGAAGATGGGGGAGGATAGAATAACGGGAGTGGGAACATGGTATGACCATTATAATCCTCGTATGAGTGGGGATAATTAATCCTACTCTACATCATGCAAGGACCCTCCGAGGAAGCTATACCCAGGGGGAATAGTCAAAGAGAAGGGTTTGGGGCTGGGCTCAACATGAAGCGTCTGAGCATTCCAACGTATCCCATGAGGATGGGAATCAAGCAATATGTAGTTCTAGAAGCATAGTTTAACGTTATGTAGGATGATGAAACACATCTCATCTAGGGATATATACGGTACGGCAAGTAACCCGACGTGAATGAGGACATAATCCCATACCACACCATACAATCCCCCAAGAGAGCATGGATCGGGGAAGGCGATGTGGCCTGAGGCTGGGCCTCAGTCAGGAAGGCCTGACCAGCTTCCTGTTTATTGTCTTGCAATGAGAACGAGGGAAGTCTTAGTTTAGGGTCATAGAGCTCAGACCATTTTGTAGTTTATTGTCATGCGGGATGATAACGAGAAGTTTAACGTCATGATGGACAAAGACGAATAGTTTAACGTCATGGCGGATGATGATGTTGTTTAATGTCGTGAAGGATGATGTTGTAGTTTAAAGTCATGTAGGACTAGATAGTTTAAGGTCCTGTAGGACCATCGTGCGGTTTAGGGTCATGCGGGACCGTCCAATTTAAGGTCGTGTAGGACCATGCAGTTTAAGGTCGTGCGGGACTAGGCTGCGGTTTAGGGTCATGGAGGACCGTCCAGTTTAAGGTCGTATAGGATCATACAGTTTAAGGTAGTGCGAGACTGGGGTGCAGTTTAGGGTCATGCAGGACCGTCCAGTTTAAGGTCATGTAGGACCATACAGTTTAAGGTCGTGTGGGACCGGGGGGGGGGGGGGGGGCAGTTTAGGGTCATCCAGGACCGTCCAGTTTATGGTCGGGTAGGACCATAGAGTTTAAGGTCGTGCTGGACCAGGGTGCAGTTTAGGGTCATGGAGTACCGTACAGTTTAAGGTCATGTATGACCATATAGTTTAAGGTCGTGCGGGATAGGGGTGTAGTTTAGGGTCATGCAGGACCGTCCAATTTTAGTTCGCGTAGGACCATATATTTTAGGTTCGTGCGGGACCGGGGTTCAGTTTACGGTCATGAATGACTATCCAATTTAAGGTCATGTAAGACCATACAGTTTATGGTCATGCGGGACCGGGGTGCAGTTTATGGTCATGTAGGACTGGCCAGTTTAAGGTCGTGTAGGACCACACAGTTTAAGGTCGTGTGGGACCAGGGTGCAGTTTAGGGTCATGTAGGACTGTCCAATTTAAGGTCGTGTAGGACCATACAGTTTAAGATCGTGTGGGACCGGGGTGCAGTTTAGGGTCATGAAGGACCATCCAGTTTAAGGCCCTGTAGGACCATACAGTTTAAGATCGTGTGGGACCAGGGTGCAGTTTAGGGTCATGCAGGACCCAGAGGCTCAGGCAAAGTATTGCTTGAGGAAATTTGCATTGGTGGGAGGAGTTATGTGCTCATCATCCATGGATACCAAAGAGTATGCTCCATTAGGGTAGACCTTATGAATGATGTAATGTCATTCCCTTTTGGGCTCCAATATGGGAGGTTTTATGTCGGGGATCATTTGTTCTTGAAGGGACAATACTAGGTCGCCTTACAGAAATGAGCGAAGGTAAACCTTCTTGTTGAAGGCTCTGGTTATCTTGTTTTGATCCCTTTCCAGATTGGGCAGGGCATAGAGCATGTTCTCGTCCAGTTCTTCCAATTCATCTTGACGGATTATGACCACCTTATCTGGCACCTGCTGGTCATAGACTGTAGTGCGTAGCGATGGTAGCTGGATCTCTAGGGGTAGGACGGCCTCAACCCCATACACATGGGAATATGGAGTCACCTTGGTGGAATTGCGAGTTGTTGTCCGATACACCCAGAGGGCATTGGGGAGATTTTCTGGCCAACTCTTCTTGTTCTGACCAACCCTTTTCTGCAGAATGTTAGAGAGGGTTTTGTTGAATGTCTCGATCTATCCATTTACCTGCGCGTGATAGTGAGAGGTATGGTTCAAACGGATACTGTACTTGGTGTACAATTTCTTTAGCTTGGCTGGTCGGAAGTTGGTGCCGTTATTGGTGAGGACAGCGTGAGGTACTCCAAACTGGTGGATGATACTAGATCTCACAAAGCCAACGATGGAATGGGCCTTGACCTCTTTGAGTGGAACTTCCTCTTCCCACTTGGAGAAGAAATTTGTAGTGGTCATAATGATCCTACACTGGCGAGCTATCGCCAGTGGATATGGTCCCACGACATCAAGTCCCCACACCGCAAATATCCAAGAGTACTTGGTGGAGTGGAGAGGCTATGGTGGACGATTTAGGAAGATATAATTAACTTGTCATGCGTGCCATCTCTTGGAAAACTCAATACAATCATGGATCATAGAGGGCCAAAAGTACCCTAGTCTCCGGATCTGATGGGACAGCTTTGGCCCAGCCTGGTGGGCACCACCGGAACCGGCATGAACCTATTGCATGAATTGGGGAATCTATACTATTTGAATGCAATAGAGGATAATTCCATTGAAACCAAGCTTATAGTGGTTCTTCTTAATACTAGGGCCACTCATGAGGGTAAACTGCAGTGCACGACGTAAGATTCGATCACGCTCGTCCCGATCATCCGGGAGGCAACAATTTTGGAGATACTCGACAAAAGATTCCCTCGAGTCGGGAGCGGCCTCCACCACTGCATCTGAAGAACCTGGGGCTTCCGATGTGGAGGGTCTGGCGGCAAGATGGCTCACTCGTAGGCCATCATCATCCTCTGGGGTGATGGGGTCATTGAATCTTCGGTGTGCCACATGTATAATAAGATCATCCTACTCGAGTTCTGCAAGTGATGCAGCTAAACCGGCCAACGCATCCGCTCGACCATTTTGTGACGGAGGGACATGAGTAAACTCTGGTCAAGAAGGGAACTAGGCCATAATATGGAGGGTGAACTCTAAAAATGGCATGAGCTTTGGCTTCCTGACGACATAGTCACCATTGACCTACTTGATGACTAGTTCGGAATCCCCTTTCACATGCAAATGGGGAACATCGATCTCAAGGGCCAACTCGAGGCCAGTGATGAGAGCCTAATACTCTGCCCCATTTTTAGTTCAACCTTATGACAACAGGAATGAGTATGGAAGAATGTATTGCACCAGGGTGATGAAGATGATACCCAGACGCACTCTATTGAGCCTGGGATCATTGAGCCTCCTACCGGTGGGGCTTCAGGAGGCATAGTCAAAGTGCATTTTCCAACATGAGACTACTTTATCGACTAAGAGGATTTCCTCATTAGGAAAATCCTTGTCTAGGGATTGATCCACGGAGGTTGGATGGGAAGAGAGGAAGTATGCCAATGCCTTTCCCTTGATAGCCTTCTAAGGAACAAACCTGATGTCAAACTACTGGAGGATCACCGCCCACCACACTAGTCAGCCAGTCAACATGGGGAGGTTCAGAATGTACTTTAGTGGGTCTACCCAAGAGAACAACTATACCTCATGGTGCTGTAGGTAACGTCTCAATTTCTATATGGAATAGACGATTGCAAGGCAGCTCTTTTCAATGGGGGAGAATCTGGTCTCTATATCGAGTAGCATGCGGCTGAGGTAGTAGAGGCTATTCTCTGTCCCCCCATTGTTATTCTGGGTGAGAAGGGCACTGAGAGACCATTCCAGAGCGGTCATATAAAGGTCCAATGGCTTTTTGAAAATGGGTGGCATCAGGATTGGAGGCTGGAGTAGATACTTCTTGATTTCCTCAAAGGCGGTCTGACACCCTTCATCCCATTCATAGGTAGAACCATTCTTCATGAGCCGGGAAAAGGGCTTACACTTGCCATCCAGATTCTCAATGATTCGACGTATGTATGATATGTGGCATTGGAGACCTCGAAGCTCCCGAATATTACTCAGTGGAGGCATCTGGCTGATGGATTTGATCTTTTCTAGGTCGATCTTGAGGCCTCGGTACCTGACAACGAATCCAAGAAACATCCCAGAGGTGACCCCGAAGGCACATTTAAGCGGGTTCATCATCAGGTGGTAGGAACAGAGGAAACCGAACACTTTATCAAGGTCCTTGATAATGTCTTGGTGCTGGTGGGATTTGACCACCAGATCGTCCATATAGCACTCCACCAATGTCCCGATTATTGGCTTGAATTTGCAGTGCATGGCCCACTGATAGGTGGCACCTGCATTTTTCAGACTGAAGGGAATGACCTGTTAACAGAAAGTACCTTGGGGAGCACTGAAAGCGGTAGACTCCTCATCATCAGGGGCCATCCAGATCTGGTTGTACCCAGAATACCCATCAATGAAAGAGAGGTCTTGGAACCCGGCCGTAACATCAATCAAAAATTCTATCACTAGAATGAGAAAATCATCCTTCAGATAGTGGCGGTTGAGATCATGGAAGTCGATACAAAATATGATCTGCCCATTCTTCTTATTGACAAGCACAATGTTGGCTATCCACTTGGGGTACTAGACTTCCTTGATGAATTTGGATTTGATAAGTTTGTCAACTCCGGCCTCAACCATGGCACCGTGAGAAGGGTGCATCTTTCTGGAAGGCTTCTTGGACCCGTGATGGTTTTTCAAGAGGCCAAGGTGGTGGAAGGATACCTAGGGATATATTCTTGGTATCTCACCATAACTCCACGAAAACACATCACGGTGCTTCTTGAGGAATTCCACCTATTGCTGGTGCTCCTTGTGGGACATGGCGGCACTGATCAATGTGGGTCTCGGATCTGCCTCGCTGCCAAGGTTCACCTGTAGCAGTTCATCGACCGTGGTGGAGATGCCTTCTTTAATGGAGGGGGGAGAATCCTATTGATCCTCTTCTCCACTTGTGGAGGGATATTCTACTGGGGGAGTCGTTCCTAAGCCACCAGACACTGATGGGAGGCTGGTGCCGGCCTGATCGGTAGTGGTCATCATGTCAGGAGACTCATGCGCTACTGATACCATAGAGATGAAGGAGATTAATCCAATCCCATCCGGTCTTCGGCGGAAGGGGACACACATGATGAAATCAAAGAAGTAGTGGAGCGTTGGCTTGAGCCGGTTGATTCCAGCCCAGTAGAAGTGACACGTGTGACGTACCACCGTTGCTATGAGCCTGACAACTCGATACTTTACAGGGGTAGGGGGGTTCTGGGATCACTTGATCCTGGTTGGTGTAGGAGTATGAGGTGATCTCCCGCCATCACTTGGACCTGGGAATATGCCTTCCTCTTGTACCCAAAACAACCAAACTTTGCCCCATGTTGGGGGTTGTGGACTCCAACCGAAGGATTTGGAAGATGTAGGCATCATCCAGACCTACCCAGGGATCACTTGTGTCTGGGGAGGGTTCATCCTCACTGGCCAGAATCTTCTTATCCTTTCTCTTATAGTAGTCAGCGTCCAGATAATGAGCTTCACATGATGCGAAAGGAGATGCGTCTCCTTGTAGCAAGACTACTCGACCAATGAGGGAGTATTTGAGGCATTGGTGATAGGACGAAGGGATCGATGCATGTAGGTGAAGACATGGACTTCCCATCAATGCGTTATACGCAATGTCCTGGGAGACAACCATTAATTTGGTACTGGATATTAGGCCCCCAAACTGGGTCTTCAAATGGATCTTGTCGACCAGAGTCTGCTCGGTCCTGTCATATCCTTGGATTCTTAGGTCGGAGGGACTTAAATCATCCTCAGACTAATCCAGCTTCCGAAGTGTCCAAGTCGGGATTAGTTTAATCCCATAACTCGTGTCAACAAAATAGAGGCGAACTTCCATGCCATTTAACTGGCCAGTGATGTACAGTGGGAAAATGTGCCCCTATATGGGAGGGTCTTCATCTTTACCAGAGAATGAGATGACTGCCCGGCATTTGGCGTTCTCAATTGCCTCAGTGTAGAAGGATTCTGCAACTCCTATCTCCGTCTCAAACTAAATGGGGCTCCTTAGAGCCTCGGCAGGCACCTCATGCATTTCAGGTGATAGGTGAAGAGAGTCAAGGATAGAGAGACTTACTGGAATTCCGACAAGGTGCTTCAGAACATCATACTTTCGGGCCAGACATGAGAATCTTCTTATAGGAGGCCACTCTGCAATTGGTGGCACGTCAGGCCCTACTGACTAGACCGTTGGCTAGCTAGTGCTAGGTACGCTTTGTTTCACACTGGTCGAGGCTTGAAGAGCGGCTGTCAGATGTGGGGTGGGAAACTGAGATTGTCCTGTAGTTGGGCGAGACTGGCCGTGTTACAGACAAGGCAACTCTGCCTGATCTAGTAGCACAAATGGCGGTGGAGGTAGATCTGAGGGCACCATATGAGGAGGTAGCGCATGCTGAGCTCTGCGCTGGTCCTGCTATCTGGTTTTAGTATCATGCAAAGCCTGACTGAAAGCGATAGCTAACAAGCCTTGATGACCCATATGGTTGCAGCTCCGCCACCGTTGGCATTAGCTGGGGACGTTGGGAAGGTTCACATGGCTTTCCCCTTCAGCAGGAGTCATATCGGGTTTTACCAACTCCACGGTATTAACCGAAGCAATCCCTTGACTGTCGCTTTATGAATCATCCACCACTGGGAGGATTCTGGGAGGGATCCCAACTCAAGGGTCATGAAATCACTGTGAGTGTGGGATGACAACGACAGTGGGGGAGCACGTTGCTTCTTCCTGCGCCGCCGCTGCCTGCCCTTCTAGGAAGAGGCCGACTGAGATGATGACGCAGAGGTACTGGTCGCATCTTCTGAAGGTTCCAGCTGATTCATGCCTGCCCGAATAATTCCATGGTTGCATGCAAATATTTTAAAAGCCATCTAGTCGTCGTACTTCTGGGATACGTGGCTAGGAACCTGCTTCCACTCACCTTCATCAACGCTACCGCTTTCTGATTTTACAAAGGCACTAGCCCCTTGTGTCGGGTCTAGGCCCAACCTGACTATGTTATTATCGACCTGGTCTTGGAGCTAGTCTTTAAACACGTAGCACTACTTGAGTGTGTGCCCCAGGATTCGATGATAGGGGCAGCAGTTAGGGTGATCGGTGAGATTCGCCTCTACCGACCTTCTACACTCGGGTAAGTGCACAAGCCCCTGCTCTAGGGAACTATAGAAGTAACTGGAGACCTGATTCTTGTTGAAAAAGTAAGTATACCGCCTTCTTTCTAGATAGGGGGCTCTGCGAGCCCGGCCCTGATGAGGGGCCGGAGGGGCTTACCGAGGAAGCAGATCTTGATTGTCCCACCTAGGCGGTGGTGGCGCATTGCGCGGGGGAACCTGCCGATTCTGAGGCGATCACTACGGGGAAAGAGGATGCGCCTGATGTGGCGGGCCTCTGTAAGGTTGTGGAGCCAGTGCCACGAGCAGTAATTCTAGCTGCCTGGGGGCTTCTATTTGGGCCACTACGGCGGTTTCAACTATGGAATCCCTCCTTGATGGGATCACTGTGGGAAGCAGACACACCTAACTTGCCTATTGCAGAGCCTCCTTGAGGCGCTGAGCCTTATCTGAGATATCTCGGAACCCTCCAGGGTAGTTCTGAGTGATTATAGAAAGAACCAGTTCAGCTTTAACATTCCCTACACACATCATCAGTAATTTCTCCTGAGTTAGTGGCATATCGAGGGAGTATGTGAGCCCTTTCCACCAGGCGATGAAGTCCGTGACTCTCTCATCAGACCATTGTTTTCACTTGAAGAAGTTTGCGATGCTGGTTTTTCACGTGGTGGAGTTGAACTGGTATAGGAATTTCTAGCAGAGATCCTTCTATCCAGTCACCGATCCAATAGGGATCTGGCTGTACCACACAAATTTAGGGCCCTCCAACGCCTGCACAAAGTATCAGATCTTGGTGGATTCCTATAGTGCTGGGGTCCACAACATAGGACCACACCTGGAGGAAAAGTGGTATAGGTGCTGCGGTGGGTCCCCTGTCCCATTAAAGGGTGAGAAAGTGGGATTCCCGAAACTATGAGGTGCAGGCATATCATCCACCCAAGCAGGATATGGCTTTCCATATGTTAGGAATGCTACATGTCACGTTTCCAACGCCTCGAGGCGGGCGATGAGTCCCACCATAGAATAATCTGGGTGGGGTTCCATGTCTTGATGGGGATCCCTAACCACGAGTGCATTGTCTGGCTCTTTTACATGGTAGATAGCTTCAACAGCTCATGGAGTGACTGGAAGAATGACTCGCAGGGCAACTGGGGGAACCAGGGCTGGATTCCTTGGATTGCCTCGCCGTTCAGGAGGCTTTAGAGAGATGTATCGCGCCCTCTTGTCATGAGTTCCGGCTTCAGCCCTGTTTGCGAGAGTAGCATGATTAGGTTTGACCGGAGGCATCTCTCCAGGGGAAGTTGTTCCAACCCCTTCTTCCCCGGCTTAGGATTACCATAGTCGGGTCGCCGCTCTATAACATGTTCAGCCAAGAGTTCATTGACCAGCCTCTTCTGCTCAGTGAGTTGTTGGCGCAATGCGTCCTTCTCGGGGTCTTCATTCGTCTTCTGCATTGAAGCGGACGAGTCAGAGTGCTTGACAACTCAAACATTTTTATTACCCTTACCGACATTCTGATAGAGTACCAGTGACTCAGTGGGCGCAGGGAGGCCTAGATGATTCCTCTAATGAAGTGTAATCCTCCCTGATGGGTCCAACTGTGGTGGTACACCCTCAGGGGGTAAGTCTCCATCTAGAAACTCTAGATCGTCCTCCTTGTCCACTATGTTAGCCATGTGGACCGCAACCCTCTTGGGGGGAATGTCCTTAATGTCGCATAATGAATCAGGATACTGTCGGATAGGACTGAAGAGGAGGGCAACATACTATCCCCAGCCACAGACATGCACGTGGGGGGTAGCTTCCCTGATGATTTTGTGGACTACCTTGAAACTCTGAACTCAATTTTGTTGGAGGGAACTCTAGAGACCTGGTGACTCAGGGCGCTGGGCCACAGGGAGTGCGGCCAAATCGACCAGACGACATTGCTTGCCGATTTCCTCAATGTGCACTTGGCTCCCGGGGTAAACCACCTGATGTTGATGAAGACTGGAGTGCGTCACCCATAGGGTTTGATAGAAGCACTCGACTTCCTCTGAGATGAGGGATTCCAGCGCATGAAAGTTCGATGCTGCTGCCAACTAGAACTTCTCCAAGAATTGGTCTTCCGTAAGAATGTTCCATAATCTTTTAGGCTCGGATTCAGGGCCTAGACCCGTATTTCACCACTCGTCAACCGGAGGTGGGTGAGGAACCGGTAGAGGTACTGATACAGACCACTAGGACAGTAAACTGGGCGGCAGAGAATACGATGAACGTGCCGACTGACCGCCGAATTCTAGGACATCCTCCGAAGAGCACAGTGACCTGACCAAAATGTACCGATATGACGGGCTGACATCCACAACTTCTGGTGTAGTGATCACGGTTGCTGACGATGGGTCACACTATTGACCAACCACCATCGGTCCCCAAAATAGCTCTTCATGATCTCTGGTCGAGGTAGAGGGCGCTTCTGGTGACGATGGTGGTGACTGCATGGTCGGAACCTGTGGGACTCCCAAAATTTATTCCTCCTAGATGTACCTATGAAGAGAGGCAGGAATCTAGTGTACTTCACACTCTAGAAGGATGAGGTTTATATGCCTTGTTCCTTCCCTAGTCCTTGACATAGAGGACCATGGGGAGGGTTCCCCTACCGAGTCGTATTCTGCTTCAGAATATGAGAAGTGGGCCGGTTTAATCATCGTCTCAGCCTTCCCATGATTCTTTTTGTGGTGGCGATGACCTGCCTTCCTGCCCCTAGGCGGCTCCTCAGGACAAGGTTGATCCCCGACATGTAGTCTTGGGGCCACACTGGTGCCAGGGTGGAGAGGACTTCTTCTTGAGACAGCTGGGGTGCGTGGAGCACCAGGACACATGTCGAAGGGGACATGGGGAGGACCTCCATGAACAGCGCCTGAGTGGGTGAAACCTCCGTCGGAGCCAGTGGGAGCATGGGGAGGACCTCCATGCTTGGTGCGGTTGAAGCGAGGTTGACTTTCACCCCTTTGGTTGCTAGGGCGTGGATGAGCTTCACCAGCTTCGGAGAGAACTTAGGTATGATCCCCACATTAGAGAGGGACCGGATGGGCAATGTCTTCACATTGATGGTCGGGAGCAGGAGGAATTCCATGCCTAGTATGGTGGGCACGGGAAAGGCTTCCGCGCCGAGTGTCACTGCCGTGAGGCAGGCCTTCATTCAGGTTGGGGGTAACACTGGCCATACCTCCATGATGATATTTAGAGAAGGGAAGGTCCATGCTCTGTGGATTAATGGTACAGGGAGGACCTTTGTATGGGGTGACATCACCGCGGGTTGGTTCGCGGCGATCACCACTCACGCCTGCGACCAGGAGAGTTGACCCAGCCAGCCCATGGGCCGGTTGGGGCCTCCATCCCGGTTGGGTGTAGGAGCGCCCCTAATCGGTGTGTGTAGGGACTTTATGATATACGTCAGCGGTGGCTCAGACCACAGTAGCTATCGACATCAACGCCCCATGGCGGGCGTCCTCAGCTCGGGTCCTATGCTGGCATCGGGTCAGGCGAGCTAATGCGGGTGGTGCAGGTGCATAACCTAAATGTTCCTCTGGCAAAGCCAGGCGACATCGTTGACGTGGCCGGGTGGGGGCCCTTGCTTGGAGGCCCTGAATCGGGACATTGACCAGGCTATGCCGGACATCACCCACCTCATCAGTGTAAGGTAGGGAGTCGTCAAGGCATTCCGGGGACAGGCTCCCGAAACAATTAAATGATGGGGTGGGGAGTAGGGGCTCCCTGCACGGCCCTCGAGGGTAGCATTGACGGTGGGGAATGGACGCCTCCATGTCCAGGTGGGCCATATCCCGAGTTGGGATTATTACCTCCTCCTCATAATGTCATACGAGGTCGTTAATCACCCTTCGTTGGATAATTTTTGATGGGGAGATGGGGCGTGGGCACCCCATGTTCATTAATGCAGACTCCGTTGTGGTAGTAGTGGAGCCACGTGGACCGGCTGTGCTGGTGTTGCCCATGCCCCTACATAGGAAGGTGGGCACTGATTGTGTCCCTGTAGTAGCAACCTGATTCCTAAGAAGCAGGATGATTAACTCATCAGCACAGCGAGGCAGAGAAATCGACAACCAGTGCCCCAACACCATTTTGTCTTCTGTGGCTGGTAAGATGGTTCAATGCCAACAACGTTTCATAGAGGAATGCCCCAAGTTCTACTGCCCCAACTTCTGGTGAGTTTCATGCCAGGCCCGCTATTTTCTTGGCAGGACCCGACACCGGATATCTTAATCCGGTGGCATGTCAATGTACAGATGTCTCAAGTGCTACTAATGTCCACATTGAGAAGAATAAGTTCACGTCGAGTTCACTATTTCTGTTTCCAACGCTTTCACCGGGGTGAACAAGTCCACCCGCTTGGGTGCGACAAGCATGGTTGTTTGTTGCCCCGCATTCCTGCTTTCCAAAGGCGGGAGACATTTTCTCCTTATTCAGGGACGTCTTCTCCTTGATCTAAACCGTGATGATGGGATGTCGGTTCTTCCTTCTGTGGATTCCACCTCGGAACTCATCACCTAGTCTGGGTCTCCCTCATAGATTTAATACATCTTTCGTGAAACTATTCTCAGTGCAATGTTTCTATGGTCGCCGATTAATTACACTACTTCTGTCAGGAAATTCCATGAGGCCCAGTTAGGGAAGAAACCTTCAGTTGGGGGAGTAGTCACATTGAGACATCACTGGCGTGTCTGGACGCTGTGGAATTGGTGTGTCTGTCTTTTGTCACTTATTATAGGGCTTCTCAAGGGTGAGAAATCCCGAGGAATCCCACATCGAGTGCGGGGAATCATATGCCATAGGCATGTATGTGAGGTTTTCCTCATCTTTCCATGTTTAACACAGGGTACGCCGCAAGTTTAACGTCTAACAAAGACAGATCGGGCTGATCAGAACACTAGCTAGACTAGATCAGATTGAGGAATCCCCCTTGAGGGAACACCGATATCGGAGCCAGCCCATGGGAAGCTTCCTGAATGTTATGAAGGGGAATGGGGCGACATGATCTCACCGTGATGTGGCAGCCCATACAAGAATCAAGATGGGTGATGGAAATCTACACGGAGTGGAGGGGGAGTGAAATGGAGCCGTCGTGGAGATGAAGGTGGTGATGGGGTTGAGTCTTGAAAAGACTTACAAAGTATCCCCATGGCAGGGAATCAAAGTCTGCATAGTTCAAAATGGATGTGTGGGGCTTACACTCTTGGCTGCCCACGGTGGTGGAAGAACCGACGTGAATACGGTCGAAACGACCGGGTGGTGGGCTTAAACATCATGAGGCTTCCAACGTACCACGCCTTGTCATGGATCAAGGTCCCCATAGTTCGGGTAGAAAAGGGGTTGTTGAACTGACATGAAGGGGTGTCAGAACAACTGGATAGAAGGGTCACAATGGCTTACCACTGGATTGGGATGCAGTTTAACGTCATACAGGACGAGGGAATGTAGGAGAACCGAGGTGAAAAAGGACCTTGGTCCAATGAGTGGTGGTCTTGAACCTCGTTGAGGCTTCTTACATACCATGCCTTGACATGGATCAATGACCGCGTAGCTCAGAAGGGATGAGGGTGTCTGTGAACTGACGTGAAGAAGGACCTGGGTCCAATGGGTGTTGTTCTTGAACCTCGTGATATTTCTTACGTACCATGACTTGACATGGATCAATGTCCTCGAAGTTTGGATTGGGTTTCATCAGCAAACCGACATGATGCTGAACCCGGGGGTCCACTGGTGGTGGGATTGAACCTCAGGGAGGCTTCCTATATATCATAGCTTGACATGGATCAAAGTACTCGTAGTTCGGGTGTGCAGTTTAACGTCATGCGGGACAAGGCATTTAGGGCTTACGCTCTGAGGCGGCCCATGATGGAGTTTGGTGAACCGACGTGAAGGAGGTTTGACCGACCAACGAATGGTGGTCTTGAACCTTGTGAGGCTTCCTACATACCATTCATTGACATGGATCAAAGTCCTCATAGTTTGGGAGGTATCATAATGGATTACCGCAAGACTGGAATGCAGTTTAATGTCATGCAGGATGAGGGTGGAACCTGGGGTGAATAAACGGAAGGCAGTGGTCTTGGACCTCGTGAAGGATTCCTACATTCCATGCCTTGACATGGATCAAAAAACTTGTAGTTCATATGGATATACAGTTTAATGTCCTGCGGGACAACATACAGTTTAACATCATGTTGGACATGGGCATACAATTTAACGTCATGCTCGACGGGGGCATACAGTTTTACGTCATTCTGGACGGGGGAATAAATATTAACGTCATGCTGGATGGGGGTATACAGTTTAACATCATTCTGGATGGGGGTGTGTCGGAGAACCGACGTGAAGGAGGACCATGGTCTGATGGGTGATAGGCTAGAACCTCAGGGAGGCTTCTTACCTACCATGCCTTCACATGGATCAAAGTCCTCGTATTTCAGAAGTTGTAGAATATAGTTTCACATCATGTGGGACGGGGTGAACCAAAGTGACGGGGGTCGGAACGACCGAGTGGTGGGCTTAAACCTCGTGGAGGCTTCCAATGTACCATGACATAGAATGGATCAAAGACCCCATAGTTCAGATGTACTGTTTAGCATCATGCGGGACGGGGCATGTTGAGGCTTTTACTCTGAGGTGGCCCAGAGTGTTTCATGGTTGGTGCTCACTCTAAGACAACGTGAGTCATGCTCAGTGTGAGAAACAAGAGGTTGCAGGGACCTGACGATCACGTCGTGAAGGGTGCGTCCGTGGGAAATGAAAAGGGGCTTACGTGTTAGGCGGCCCATGGGGTGGGAACATACTCCAGGATGGAGGCCTAAATGCGATAAAGTGTAGTGGGATAGGGGATTCAGGACCGAAGAAAGGTGGTTCCTCATTCCTTATCATGCCCTCCACTGGCCCTGGCAGTGAGGATGTACGGAGGTGCATGGGTGCTACCTTTTACAAGAAGGACTAGGCGCTTACGCCAAGATGGCCGCCCTTCCCCATGGACAACGCCACTCCGATAAGGAGGATATCATCCCCTGTGATGGGGTGATCCCATCTCCATGGAGACCAGTGGGCGTAAAGAATGCCCATGCCGGTGGGACCCTGCGTGTGAGGAACGGGGCCAGATCACAGTTTAACATCATGTATTGAGAACAAGGTTCTTAGAAGTTTAATGTCCTGCAGCTTGGAAAAGGTGGGTTTACTCCACACCCCTACGACTTACATAACAGGTACCCTCTTCTCTTTGTGGGAGGGACAATACTGGCAATGCTGTGTAGAAGGGGGGTCCCAGATCGAACCATCGAGGGGTCAACGTTAGTAGGGCTATGTGAAAGAGAAATAGTAGTTAGCGTTCCTATGCGAAGAAGCATTAGGCGAAGCAACTCCATGGGTGGTATCGTCCAGGGGACTTCGAAATCACATCGTGCAAACCTAGAGGGTCACACTGAAAAATGGATTGCCAAGCAGAGGGGTCCACAGGCTGGGGCCTTGCGGATCTCGGATGCTCTGGGTAGTAGAGGGAACTTGCGAAGGGGTGTGCTTCACGAAGTGCAGTGCCGTAGCCTTAGCATGGGACAGAGGTGCAAAAGGGAGGTGCTTCGTGAAGTGTAAGGGTGTTCGTGGAGCACTGCCTCGTGAAGCATAGGTGCCTCGCGAAGCGAAGTACCGTGATGCAGTGTGCTTCACGAAGTATAGTGACCCTTCCTTGGCATGTGGATCATGTGTACAAGGTGGGTGTTTTGCGAAGCATAAACTCTCCACGACTGCCCGGGTCCCCTTGGGGATCCCCTTCCTTCGTGAATGCCCCTAGGCTTCGCGAAGGGCATCCCTCTAGGAAGAGGGGCTCAAAACAAGTCAAGGAAGAGGCCTCTTGTGAAGCAAAAATACCTCGCGGAGCTCATGATTCCCAAAACAAAGATTTCTTCACGATAGGGGAGCTGAGAAGACGAAAGGTCGGATTGACCCTTCGGGGCTCAGGGGGAGCCGGGTATTTATAGGCAAGAGGCGCCACGAAGCAGAGCTCGCGTGACGCAATGGGGGCTTCGGTTGCTTCACGGCAGGTTGTGAACGTCAACCGGATTCGTGGAGGGGTACCGCCTCCTTTACTTTGCGGCAGGTTCGTGAACGTCAACTGCGTTTGCGGAGAGGTACCGCCTCTGTGCTTCACGGAGGGTTCATGAACATTAGGGGTGTTCATGGGGCTTCCCGCCTTCATTGCTTCATGGTGGGTTCGTGAAAGTCAGGGGCATTCATGGGGATTTCTGCCTTTGTTGCTTCGTGGCAGGTTCACGAACGTCAGGGGAGTTTGTGGGGCTTCCTGCCTTTGTTGCTTTGTGGCGGCCGCATTGCTTTGGAGGGCTCCGCGTCGGGGCATCCCAGGGTAGGCCTTGTGGCGTTCTTCTCTTCGTTATTTTTATCCAATATTTTGGTTCCAACAAGGTTTTATTAACCTTGATTTTTTCAGAGTAAATTCCTCTCATGTAATTCTATTGTGATTTTATAGTTGATATGTATAACATGTATTCGAGATCAATGACATATTTGTTCCCAAAACATCCTCCATGTTAAATTCTATTATATTATATCCCTCAAAATTCAATCAATGATTGATGTGTTAAATATAAAATATGATATGGAGTTTGGGTGTTGGTAAAATCATGTGTTATCTTTATAATATCTCTCAAGAATCATGTAATTTCACATTTTCTAGAAGAAATGTTGAGTATTATCCTCCTTATTTCCGTACTTATAAAAATGGGTAATATTTTTTAATAAATAAACTTTTAAAATCCTACAATGTTTCAATGTAATCCCCCACATTTTATAATAACTGTTTCTATGTAGAACAATTCATGGAGTAGAGTAATCATTACAATGTTACGTATTCTTATGTAAATCCCTTAAGAGGGAACTAATTCACTTTTATCTGGAATTTGATAATGAATGCATAATAATAATGTACATGGGCTATATTGAATATATAAAGAAATTAAATATTATTGTTCCTAAATGATCAATTACTTTCCCTTAGTGATATGATTATACCTAGTCTAATGCGCTCACATAGTGTATTTCAAAGACATTTAATATTTATAGATCATAGTTTCAATTCTCCTCATTTCAATTGTCATTTGGATACCCATATATTCCAAACAACTCAAACCATGTTTATACAGGACATTCATGCTTCTTAGTTTTTTTACATGCCTCTTTAAATATATTCATTAATTCTATAATAATTGGGATTTAAAGAGGTTAAATAGTTCCCTAAAATTACAGAATCTTCATCAGAAAATGTGATATATAGGAATTAATACAAAATTTATCTAATATTGTTAAAATTTTTTAAATGAAATTAATATAAATTAATCGTATATTTTTTAGTCTTTAAATTATTTTTTAAAAATAGGTGAAAATTAGTGAAATAATTGAAAATATCACTGTTAAAAGGTAATTATTTCTTGGAAAATGTTGATAACAAATGTCACGACTCGTCCTCAGGGTCCATGCCAGGACTACCTCAAGCCCGCCTTCCATAGGCTAGGGGCTGGAGACTAGCACCAAATGTGTAATCCCGATAAAAAGGGAATGTATTTCCTTTAAACCTGGAACACACACTATCTGAACACAAGCTGTAGAAGCAATAATTACTAAAATAGAAAAGAAAAGTGTGCTGAATGTAAGTGGGTTAGAAATAGAAGCCCAACTATAAAGTACAAGGAAATGACAAAACAACCGGAAGGTTACAGGCAGCTCCTGGATCATCCACCACAGATCCTACCTGAAGGGTAGGTACAGAGAGCCTCTTCAATGCTCCACGTCCGTCAGTCTCCTCCGAGTACCGACTCATCTTGTGGTCCACCTCCAGGCACCGTCCAGTCCTCGTACACTCCGCCTCGGTCAGTGATATCCGTCGTCTGCATCCAACACAACGAGGTGCAGACAAAGACCATGACGGGGTGAGTATAAGGATACTCAGTAGGGACCCCGAGACCCTCATGGTATCACAAAATCCAACAAGGATAAACCAAAGAAGAAAGATACAATCATGAAGTATAAACCAACCCTAATTAAGTATATTCCCATACATATATCTATGTTATCATTCACAGTCCGACTCCAAATCTCGAGCTCAAGAACTACCCAATCCACAAAGGAAGTAAAGTCAATCATCTCGATGATATCGACTGAATGTCAAGACTCAAATCACATAGGTATACATATTATGTAGAGTGATAGAGATGGTCAGATATAGTCACCGATTCATCTATGCTCTCGGACCCACACAGGATACAGGACCAGCTAAGCTGTCAGACACACACAGAATACATGACCAGCTATTCTGTTAGACCCACATAGGATACATGAACAGAAGTCATAACTTTTGCACCCACGGAGGATCCAGAAACATTAGTCATCGATGTTGAATCGATGGAGGATCCCTGTACAGTAGTTATCGCTGTCGAACCCACAGAGGATTCCGGTATAGAATTAATCACTATCGAACCCATGGAGGATCCTAGTATAATATCTTCGTTGTCGAACCCACAGAGGATCCTGTAATCTCAGTTGCAGCCAGGCCTAGGGTTCCGGCACACAGCACGCTTGATTCTGGGAGGGTCCTCTCCTCGAGCCAAGTTTCGATACATAAACTATCACTAAGTCCTGAGTTTATGTATCATGTAGTTCATTCTCATCATAAGGAACCCAATGCGACAGACAACACATCAATCAGACGCCCGGTCTGAAAGTTATTGGCATTTCTGTTCTAGGGGCCCGGTTTGATTTACGCTCGATCTAAACCCAACCATTTTCCAAATTTGTCCAAAATTCACTTGGATTATCCCAAAAGTACCTCCTCATCTCAAGGGTCCCAGTGTCGCACACGACATGTTAATCGGACCCATGGTCTAAGAGTTATTTGCATTTAAGCGAAGACGGGCCCGACCCGTCAAGCCTAGTGGGCAGCCGCGTCGGCCCGACCCGAATCGACGGGTCCGACCTGGCTAGGGGTTGGCCCAGTACGATGGGGAAAGGCCCACTTATGGACCTGGACTGATCTGCGAGCCGGTCCGGTTCGCCCGGTGGTGCCACTCGATGCCGCCTCCTCCTCTGCCCGGCCGGCCGTAGCCTGCCGCTTCGGCCTAGCGCACACGGCCAGCCTATTCGCCCAGTCGAGTGGCCCACAGATGTGGGTCATGTCCTCCTCCACATGGTGCATACGGGTGCTATGGTTCTTCAGTGGGCCAGCCGGTCGTCCCGCAGACCGGGCGGCCTGAGCGGTCGCCGGTTCCTCCACTCGGTCAGTGCGTGGCCGCCTCCCCCAGCGCCTCTAGTCGCCGGCGCTGGCGCCCGGAGGCCCTCCTTCTGCGGACCACTAGGTTTTCTCTAGTGGTTGAAAATTAGATCCGTCTACACGATGGGTCCTCCCAGGATGCCACCCTCAACGCTGGACCCTCTTAATTTCATCACTGCCACTTCGGCCTATCTCCCACAAAGAACACAACACGCCGAAGAACATCATAAGATCAGCGGAGGGAATTGGGTTGTGTTAGGATTGGACTACACCCTCCACATTATCATATCATAATAGGGTTCAATAAAGACCATCAATAATACCAATCCATCCCAAATCTAAACCCTGCATGAAATTCTTCCTTTACCCGCAAGAACGATCAAACCGCGGATCAGCCTGTTCGTTGGCTGGTCTGCGTTCGTCGTTTAGAAATAAGAATGGAGAAAGTCAATCCAATGAATTTTAAATCCCCAACCTCGTATTTTTTGTATTAAATTTACGAGTCATGGAAGATGGACATCATGGAAAATGGATGTCTTTCCGTCAATGTCGGAGGAGGTAGAGCTCAGTGAAGATGAGTCGAGACGATTCCCTCGGTGTACATCGTGGGCGGCAGTGCTTCCCGTCCTTACACCAATTGAAGAAAGGAGAAGATGATGCTTCACGTTCTTCAGAGACAAGGATAATTCTTCATTGGAATAGGTCGATATTCATTGGATGAATTTATTTCTCCAAGAGTTCTCCCAAATCTATTATGTGTCCACCCAAACTTAAATAATAGCCTCCATATTATTTTATTCATGCCATGAATTCCAAATAGAATTCAAAAGAATTCAAATCTCTACAAATTAATGAATTAATTGTGGGAGCTCAATTCATTAATTAATGGGTGTTGCAACTTTAATGAGAGAATGTATAAGGTTCAAAATTAAATGAGGTTTCAAGGGAAGTTTAATAGACTTCCCCCAATTAAATGAAAGTTACATGGGGGTTAAAGGGGGTTCAAAAAAAAGTGGTACCCACCTAGTTATATCCTTCCAAGGGTGGTTAGGGTGTGGTGGGCCTCACATATAACCTCCACTAGGTGGTTTTAACTACCAATAAAATAAAAATATGTACACATATTTTTATTTTATTTTATTTAAGAATCACTAAAAATTAACTTCCAACATTGATAAAACGCAACTACGATAAAGTTCTTCTTAAGCGAATACCGGCGTAATGAGTTCAGCAATGCCCTCAAACTTCATTTCCGAGAACCGGTTAAATAGATATAAAATCTCGCACATACGTTTACTGAACGTACCCAAGAAAAACATCAGAAATTGATTCAGGGCACACCGGGACATGGAATCAAGTTCCATAAAAAACTGCAGACTCATAAAAATCCCATTTATTTAAAAAAATAACTAAATTTCCGGGTCTTTATATTTTCCCCACCTCAATGCTTTAGGTCTTCATAAGCTAAAACACATACTAAAGGAACAAATGAGGGTACTGAGCATGCATTTGAGCCTCCCGCTCCCATGTTCTCTCTTGGGGGTTCCCATACTGCCAGCGAACAGACACTAGAGGAATCCACCATCCATGTAGGACATGCTCTTATTGATCCTCAATCTCCACTAGAACCTCCATGAATGTTGCCCCGTCATCGATTTCCAACTCCCCATGGTCGATGATGTGGTATGGGTCATGCACATATCTCCTCAGCTGGAGATACGTGGAAGACGTCTTGCACCCGGTGCAACTGAGGTGGAAGAGCTAGGAAGTAAGACACCTCACCTACTATACTGAGGACCTAGAAGAGTTCGATAAATCGCGGAGACAACTTTCCACCTCGTCCAAATATCCGTAGACCTCACTGAGGTGAGACCCATAGAAACACATGGTCTCCATCCCCAAAATCCAGTGGTCTCCGTCTCTTATTAGCATAGGACTTCTGCCTGCTCTGTGTAGTCTTCATCCGCTCCTGGATGATCTGCACCTTCTCCATTGTAGCCTACACCATCTCTGGTCCAACAAGTGCTGACTCCCCTAGGTCAGTCCAGCACAGAGTCGATCTACACGGTCAGCCTTAAAGTGCCTCATAAGGTGCCATCCAGATGGTGGAGTGGAAGCTGTTGTTATACAAAAACTCTACCAAGGGTAAGTGATCCTCCAAACTACGACCGAAGTTGAGGACACATGAACAGAGAATATCCTTGAGAGGTTGAATGGTTCTCTCAGTTTGATTATCTGTATGAGGATGGAAGGCGGTTTTCAAGAAAAGCTGAATCTCGAAAGCCTGCTGTAACCCCTTCCACAACAGGGAAGTAAAACGAGCATCTCGATCGGAGATGATCGTTGATGGCACACCATGATGTCGTACGTTATTCTATACATAGAGGCATCCCATGATCTCTACTGAGCCCTGCTCTCTGATCGGTAGAAAGTGGGCCGACATGGTGATTCAGTCGACAATAACCCAGATAGAGTCGTGTCCTCTGGATGTACGTGGAAGTCCCATCACGAAATCCATGGATATCCCATCCCACTTCCACTCTGGGACCTTTAAGGGATGAACCAATCCTGCTGGAACCTAGTGCTCCGCCTTCATTTGTAGACAAGTGGGGCATCATGAGACAAACTCTGCTACTCTCTTCTTCATACCTGGCCAACAGTGCTATTGTTGGAGGTCCTGATTTATCTTCGCCACTCCTAGTGGTACCACTAAAGGAGATGTGTGGAACTCTCGCAGCACATCCTGTGGAAGTGAAACTGGTACCGTGGTACATCTTCTAAAGTGAATGATTTGTTCCCCACCTTTAGAAAATCCATCAGGTGCCAGCCCTATAGATATCTGGGCATGTTGGGTCTCACAGTCATCGTCTCCACGCTGTGTCTCCCTGACTCGCTGAAAAAGTGGAGGAGTGACTGTGAGAGACTGCAAAAAGGCTGTTTTATCTCTATCCACAAAAGATATCTGCAACATGGCCAACTGCTCTGTCGCCTCTCCTAGTAGCTGAATGCCTGATCTCCTACTGAGAGCATCTACTACAATATTCCCCTTCCCAGGAGTATAGACTATCTCGAAGTCATAGTCCTTGAGGAACTCGAGCCAACACTACTGTCTCAGGTTCAGGTCCTTCTGGAAGAAGATATACCTGAGACACGGGTGGTCAGAGAAGACTATAAAACGCTCGCACATCAGTTAGTTCTGCCACATATTCCAGGAAAAGACCACTTTTTATAACTCCAGTTCATGGGTAGCATAGTTCTGCTCGTGTTGTCTCAACATCCAAGAACCATACGTGATCACTACTCGCTCTTGCATCAGAACACTCCTGAGTCTGATCCCTGATGCGTCACAGTAAACTACATACCCAAAACACTCCTCTGGAAGCCGCAAGATGAGCGCACTAGTCAACCTCTTCCTCAGCTCCTAAAAGATCTGTTGGAATCTCTATGACCACACGAGGGGTTTACTTTTCTTGGTCAATGCTAAAAGCGGTGCGGCAACTCTGGAGAATTCTCAAAAAAATCTCTGGTAGTATGAAGTCAAAGTAGATGTCCCTCCCCACTTTGGGGGGGAATCCTGGAAAAATATTTTTAAAAGATGTCCCCATGTATTTTCACTCATGTTTGGAACTGAAAACTCAGAGTTCCTGCTACCATGAGGGTAAGGCTAGCCGATTCAAGAGTGATCAGATGCACCCTCCTATGCAAGAGTTTAACAAGTGCTGCCTGGGTTTCCTTTTTCACCGACTAAGGAAAACCTCATCCCAATGTTTGTAGATAAACCACACCATTATTTCCTAATACAGTCGATCTGTGTACGAACTGTGGTTTCCTAGTCCATTCCCAAACTATCATCATAAGGCCTCAACACTGCCACCAAGAGCTTCCAACTGAAACTCTCTCTTTAAGGGTCAGATCACACCATCGGCGTATATGTGATTATTGAGTCTACTCCCAAAGTTATCTCAAGATGTGAGGGTCAAGTCAATGGATTAACTAAAAACTCTAGGTCTGGGACAAGATTTTTATAAGGAAGGAATGATTCATATCTATGTATATTGATACAGAATCTAGTTGCAGACATATATTTTACCTCAAATCATTTCTAGAGCCCATGGGCCGCACTCCTTGACTGCATGAAGCTACTCTCTTCCCCTACCCTCTAGCTCCCTGATCCTGACGAGGAATACAAGGTGGGTGGTTGTAACATGTCGAAATGTTCACCACCACATGCTGCTCTCCTAGCTCTTCTTCCACATCTACTTCCCAGCCGATTCATCTGTCCTTAAAACTTCCTCTTCTTGAAACATTTTACACGCTCAAGTCTCTAAGACCTGTTCCAGTTTAATGCTTTCCAACTGCTAACATTCACTGGTTGTATCAACTCATCCAATGAATATTCAACCAAAAGGGTTTTCTCTAGCACCCTAAAATGAGTAGCAACGCATAGAGGAAAAAGTGCTGGCTCAAATACCCTTAAACACACCTCACTCAGAGGTCCGAGATTTATAGCACTGATCGTATCATATTCATCGAGTACCAGGAAATATCGGTATTCCTCGATGAATACTTAGCTACCGACATGTCGTCTTGTTAAAGCTGTATAAGCTCTTGAAAACACTCAGCCACCTCCTCAAGCCAGTCCTCAGCTGCCTGTGGGTCGGGCTCGGCTCGGAACAAGAGGGATATCTGGTGCTGAAACACATGTAAGTCACTAAGCCTATAAGAGTCCTCTACCGGTGCCTCCGGTAGTGTCTTCTGACCAACAGGCAGTGATATAGTTGGCACACAACCCAAAGGTACCATCTCGGAAAATGATCCAAGTACCAAAACCTCATCACTATGTGGACCATCCTCATGGTCACTCACTGAAAAAGATTAGTTACTAAGATCAACATCTGTCGTACTAGTGTCTCAACTAGGCAGAAAACTCCAGTAATCGCCTCCATCCAGTCCTCTAATGACTGGGAATCTGTATCGCCTTGAAAGATCAAAGGCATATTCCGCTGGAACTCGTGCAACGCACTCAGTCGACGTGCACCATCCTCCAATACGACTGGTGGTATCTGCTACCCAACAAGTGGTGGTGCTACTAGTACTCCGCACGAAGGTGCCAACATAGTAAGAGGGACCTAAACCAGAGCCTCGTCGCTCGGTGGGCCATCATCATGTACCCTCTTAGAAACCCTAACTTGCTGTCTATGCAGGGGTATCCTGATAAGGAACAGATGTGCCAAAGTCAATAAGTTATACCTGGTGAGCTGACTCAAAGTGTTCATAATGCAGACTCTTGAAAACACACTCATAGTCTGTGTTTTCATGCACTGAGTCAGAAATCAGAAGTCAGGGCCCTGGTGTATGGATACATCGGCCGCCGCACCAACATTGGACTCCCTGAACTGAAAACCACACTCAATACTCTTAACACTATTGCTTCACAGTAAGACAGATCAGAGTCTTAAGATCTACGGTAGAACCGACTCCTCTGATACTAATTTTTTATGACCCGTCCTCAGGGCCCGTGTCGTGACTACCACAAGCCCGCCTTCCATAGGCTAGGGGCTGATGACTAGCACCAAAGGCATAATCCAAATAAAAAAGAGAAGGCATTGCCTTTAAACCTATAACACACACTGTCTGAACAAAATATGTAGAAGTAACAAGTACTAAAATAGAAAAGAAAAGTGTAATGAAAGTAAGTGGGCCAGAAATACAAGCCTAACTGTAAAGTACAAAGAAAAGAAAAATAGATGGAAGGTGATAGGCAGCTCTTGGATCGTCCACCATGGATCCCACCTGATGGGTAGGTACAGATAGCCTCCTCAGTGCTCCACATCCATCAGTCTCCTCTAGGTACCAACTCATCAAGTGGTACACCTCTGGGTGCCATCCAATCCTCGTACACTTCGGCTTAGTCAGAGCTGTCCATCATCTACATCCAACACAACGAGGTGCTGGCAAAGCCAGTGCAGGGGTGAGTATAAGGATACTCAGTAGGGACCCCGAGACCCTCATGGTCTCACAAAATCCAAAAAGGATAAAACACATAATAAATATACAACCATGAAGTATCAACCAACCCTACTTATGTATATGCCCATACATATACCTAAGTTATCAATCACAGTCCGGCTCCAACTCTCAACCGCAATCACAACCCATTCCACAAATATGTAAAGTCAATCATATTGATGATATTGACTTAAATTCAAGACTCAGCTCACACATGTATGCATCTTTTTTAGAGTGATAGAGATAATCAGATGTAGTCACTGATTCATCTAAGTTGTCAGACCCGCAAAGGATACAGGACCAACTAAGCTGTCAGACCCACACATGATACATGACCAGCTATTATCTTGGACCCACATAGGATACAGGAACAAATGTCAGAACTGTCGGACCCACGGAGGATCCCAGTACAGTAGTCATCGAAGTCGAACCCATGGACGATCCCGGTGCATTAGTTATCGTAGTCGAACCCACGGAGGATTCTGGTACAGAAGTCATCACTATCGAACCCATGGACGATCCTGGTATAGTATCGTCATTGTCGAACCCACAGAGGATCCTGTAATCTCATTCGCAGCCAGCCCTAGTGTTCCCTCACATAGCACGCTCGATTCTGGGAGGGTCCACTCCTCGAGCCAAGTTTCGATAAATCAACTATCACAAAGTCCTGAGTTGATGTATCTCATAGTTCTGTCTCATCATAAGGAACCCAAGGCGACAGACGTCGCATCAATCAGATGTCATGTCTAAGAGTTATTGGCATTTCCGTTCCAGGGGCCCGGTGTGATATTCCCTTGATCCAAACCCCGCCGTTTTCCAATTTTTTACAAAAATCACTTAGTGTATCCCAAAAGGACCGCCTCTTCATGAGGGTCTCAATGCCGTAGATGGAGAGTCAATCAGATGCGCGATAGAGGAGTTATTCACATTTAAGCGAAGACGGGCTCGGCCCGTCAAGCCTAGTGGGATGCTGGGTCGGCCCGACCCAGCTCGGAGGTTCTGAACCGGATGGGGGTTAGCCTGGCCCAGTGTGGCGTGGCCCACCTGCAGACCCTGCCAGCGCTGCGAGCTAGTCTGGTTTGCCCGACTGCGCCATGCGCCACCGCCTCCTCCTCTGCCTCGACAGGCCCTAGCCGACCGGTTCGGCTCGATGCACGCGGCTGGACAATTCGCCCAGCCGAGCGGCCCACGGACGCAGGCCATGTATTCCTCCACATGGTGGCTACGGGTGTTGCGGTACTCCAGCGGGATGGCTGGATCAGCCATCAGGTCATCCCACAGACTGGGCGGCCTGAACGGTCGCCGGTCCCTCCATGCGGCCGGCGCGCGGCAGCCGCCTCCAGTCGTTGGTGCCGCCGCCCAGCGACCCACCTTCTGCGGATCACCAGGTTTTCTCCGGTGGTTGGTAATTTGTTTTGTCTGCATCGGGGGTACTCCCGGAATGCCACCCTCAATGCTGGACCCACCGGATCTGTTGCTGTCACTTTGGCCCATCGCCCACGAAGAACGCAACAAGCCGAAGAACATCACAAGATCAGCGGAGGGAGTCAGGCCGTGTTCCGATTAGCCCGCACCATCCACAATAGAAGATCATAACAGGGTTCAATAATGATCATTAACAAGACCGATCCATCCCAAATCTAAACCCCGTGTGAAATTCTTCCCTTACCCGTAAGAACGATTGAACCGCGGATCAGTATGTTCGTTGGCTGGTCTGCGATCTTCATTTAGAAATAAGAACGTAGAACGTCAATCCTAAGAAAGGTAAATTCCCCTACCTCTTATTTTTCATAGTATGTTGAAGAATAATGGAATAAAAATTCCGTGAAAAACAGATGCGTTCCGTCAACATTGGAGGAGGTAGAGCTAAGTGAAGACGAGTCAAGAAGACGCCCTTAGTGTACTTCGTGGGAGGTGGTGCTTCCCTTCCTTACTCCGGTTGAAGAAGGAATAAAATGATGGTTCAGGTTCTTCAGAGAAGAGGAGAGTTCTTCGTTGGAATAGGTCATTCTTCATTGGAAGAATTCATTTCTCCAAGATTTCTCCGAAAGCTATTATGTGTCCACCCAAACTAAAATAATAGCCTCCATATTATTTTTTTCATGCGATGCATTCCAAATGGAATTCAAAAGAATTCAAATCTCTAAAATTTAATGAATTAATTGTTGGAGATCAATTCATTAATTAATTGTTTTTGGAACTTCAATGAGAGAAGGTGGAAGGATCAAAATTAAATGATGAGAGGTGGCTTTATTAATTTCAAGGGATGTTTAATAGACTTCCCCCAATTAAATAAAAGTTACATGGGGGTTAAAGGGGGTTCAAACTAGAGTGGTCCCCACCTAGTTATATCCACCTGAGGTAGGTTAGGGTGTGGTGGACCCCACCTATATCCTCCACTTGGTGGTTTTAACCACCAATCAAATAAAAATATGTCCATATATTTTTATTTTATTTTATTTAGAATCTCCAAAAATTAACTTTCAACCTCGATAAAACGCAACTGCGGTAAAGGTATCCTTAAGAAAATAACGACGCTGAGAGTTTAGTGGTGCCCTCAGACATCAATTTCGATCACCAGTTAAAAATATATAAAATCTCGCATGTACGTTTACTAAACATACCTGAGAAAAACTTCAAAATTTGATTCTGGGCACACCAGGCCTTGGAATCAAGCACTGTCGGAAACTGCAGACTCGTAAAAATCCCATTATTTAAAAAAAGAAATTCATGAAATATCCAGGTCTTTACAACAAATACTTACTTTTAACATGTTTTCTACTTGTATATTGGTGTCTTGGAAAACTGATGCATTTATATGTGGTGAATGTGAAAAATTTTGTAATAAAGTGTTTTGTATGTGTAATAATATTAGATTTTAGATGATTGGGGTGTATTATATAAATTATTTTGTATTAATTTTAATTTTATAATGTAGTGATAATTTTAAAAAACAATAATAGGGTGTGAAATTTAGTATACTAATTTTATACAATTTTTGTTAGTAATTACTAAAGTGAAGCATTCCAAGTGTATTAACCAAAAAAATATCATTAACAATAGCACGAATTCCTTATAATTCACTATCGTGGTAAACTATTGAAATTATCAAAATGTCAAGAGTCCTTAGGATGTTACTCTTGTACATTATGGTGTGTGAATGGGATATCATTTTGGTCATTGTGATACCCCAACACCCCTATGAATATAATCCATCACATTATAATAATCATTTCATAATTTCTTTTTTGGGATATCAATTATCAGTATATGACCCTAACACAATTTTTCATTAAACTAATTGGAAACCTGTTAGAATAATTTTTACTAATTTATAAATAATTTAAAATATGGGTTTAGAACATTCATAAAAAATTTATTACCTTCCCCTCATTACCAAATATTTACAATCCTAACATCATTAATTAAATGAACAATAATGGAGTAATGATGATCTTTTTAATAGAAGGGATTGTATTGGGTACTCTTACGATGCATAAACACCTCCAACATCCTATAATAATTGATAAACATAGACGATATTAGGTATAGTGTGGGATGAGGATATAGAGTAATGTTTATAGTGTGATGATTTATACATGGTAATTGTTTTTGTTTAATGTAACATGGAATGGGGTTCAGTATTCTACAAGAGTGTTAGGATCCCCATTTAATGATTGAACATTAATTTTTACAATGAAAATACCATTTTACTTATGATTTAACCATGTTTATTGATTAATATCATTCACTATAATGGATCTATGTGGTTCTTTGTTTCTCTTTGCATTGAGCAGGACAAACATGCATTGGTAGTTACATCTCTCTTAAAAACCAGCTTCCAAATTTTCATTTCTAAAAATAATAAAATGTATCATAATGATTTGAATTAATATATTCCTACACACATGTATTTTCTAGACATGTTATTGAGAGAAAATATATGGTTGAGATTCATATTTATGTTTTAAATTTAATTGGAATTTTATCTTCTATAATTCCAGTTCACGGGGATTTTTATTCTTCAGTAATAGTTATTAGAAAAAAAATTTGATGTGAGGATATATCATGGCTCTAAGATACATTGAATTGGGTTGACTTTATATTAGGCCATAAATTATGTTTGGAAGAGTATTGAATGAATAGGTACATGTGATTTCCTTTGATGGACTTGAAAATACATTGGAAATTTAGATTTTGATGATGGAGCCTGTTGTCCGATTATAATTTATAGAAATACTGATTTATGTTTTCAGTACATTTCAGATTTGGTGGGTGTTGTGAAATTTTTGAGAATGCATTGCCTTATAAGATCTATTCTTATATGAGTTTGTATCTTCTCATTTAATCATATATTTGAATACTTCTACAAATGTTAATACCATATTTTTTATATTTAGTCTCATCATAGATTAATTTCCAAATATTTTCATAAAAAATATACCCATTTTGGAAATTGTTTATTTATATCCACCCTCCTCAGGTAATTCCATCAAAACACACTTCATATTTTAAATCCTAAAATTACATTAAAATGAATATATAAAAATAAAAAAACAATGAATCAAATCTATTAAATCTAAAAAATATATTTCTTATATAAAATTAATAAAAACACTTAATTATGATATTTTTGTTCAAAAATTGATATTTATATAAAAAAATACAATAATAATGAAAAAAAATACAAAAAAAACTTACCTAATTTTTTTTTGAAACTAATTTTATAGGTTCGAGATTTATACATATTTACAACATATAGATGAACATATAAATATGATATCTTCTCTCATAGTAGATTTCATAATACATATATATAAGAACCCTATATATATGAATATGGATATATATATATATATGTATTAATGTATATATATACATGATATGCATTCATTACTATAGGAAGTTTAGAGTACTCTAGGATAATGAAGCTAATGTGGAGGAGTTATACCTCCCTCTAAGGATAGAGTAGAATCCTATGGAGGATGATAATATAAGTATATATATTTAATAATATATAAATACACATGTTTTTGTGTGTTTCTTCCAAAAGAGGATGGGACTAATATGAAATTCTAAACACGTGGGTCCCTAGAAGGGGAAAGGCACAATACATGGATTCATAGCATTGAACTATGTTTTTTTGGATGATACCTAGGAATTTTTTATATTTTTTTAATTAAATCATTGTTATCTTATTATTTAATTAGTAAATGATCGTGCAAAAATAAATTATCCAAAATCCTATTTAATTAACTATCTTTGAGTACTTTCATACTACTTATTTTTATTCCCTCATTTTATACACTATATTAAGATAGTCTAAAAATATTATGGGGTGACTTCTATGATTTATGATTAAATCAAATCATAGAAATGTTCTAATGGAATGTGTGTAAACTATGTTATATGTGACCATGGTAATGGAAAGAAAACAATGTTTAAGGATTGAGGGTACTTAAAAATTCATGGACACCCCATGATATTTGGGGAATCTATACGGCACTTTATGAGTTCTTTTTCGATAACATGGGTGATTAAATAAGGGATGACCATGCTGGTTTACACTAAATTACCATGCTTTGGGCCTTATATTTTGGAATATTAGTGATATTTCAGATGAACAGTTATCTATATATTTTGAAGTTGTCTTTTTTCATAGGTTTTATTGGATATAAGAATATCTTGACCCATGGTATGATATATATGAATGGTTATTTAGATATAAAATCACTATAAAATTATGTAACTCAATGAATAGGTGGTGCGCTATTGATTAATTTAGTTCTTTTCAGTCATGTCTAACAATGAATATTGTCATACAGATTAAGACTCATTTTCTATTTTATTACAATTAATATATCCACAAATGACGGAAAATCATCTTCAAATGGTGTGAAAATTACACGCCAAAATTTATTTCACCATCTAATGATTGGCAGAAATGGTTGAGGATTTCTGGTGAACCAACACTGGTCCGTTTATGTATATTATTCTGGATAATTCATATACATTCATATTTTATAATTATTAACATTAAATATCCTAAAATATTAAAAAAATTGTGAGGAGTTGTTCATATTCATTATATAGTCTTCAGTGCATGATCTTGGTGCATGCTTTCTTGTGATTGAGGAAAATTATTATGGTGAATTTCTAGAATTAATAATGATACAATCAAAATATCATCAATTACTGACATATGAATATACCAATATTATATATTATTTTTATTATATTATCATGTTTCTAGTTAAAATCAATTCAACGTGATGAGATGAATATGATTACACCTTTACCTGTCTAAGTTATACCAATTATTGATCATTAATATAATGAGAATATTATTTAGGGTAATAAGATTGAGGGGTATTTACCTACATCCAAAATGATTATTATTTTATATAGTGTCTTGGACATCACTAGTTTGTAATATGTAATGGAATAAGGTAGTGGATATTATTAGAGTGTTGTATAATCTCATATTATTTCTTTCGATAGATTATACCATATTTATTACTCATGACATTTATTTCCAATGGATGATAGACTTATCATTTTTTAATCATTGAGCACATTATTATTTCAAAGTACGATCTTGTTAATATAGTCAGTGTTTTATTAAGATGTTTGAGTCTTATTTAATATTATATGTTTTAATATTTTAATCTTTTTTTTCAAAAAAACATCTACTATTTTGATGTTGGATGGTTATGAGTCAATGGATTGGATATTTCAGACTCTAATTTGTTATGAAACAAATTATTTGTTTTATTAATATCATGTTTTAGGTTTACTGGTAGGAGTTGGTCATTGATTTTTTATTCATGGGGTTTCCATAACATGTTAAATACATTAATAATGTTTAACTCTTATTTTTAATATTACAATAGTTTTTATTGAATCATTTAATTTATCTAGTTTCTACTAACAACATGAATAATTAAATTGATTAAAATAATGCACGATGAGTAATAATTTATATTTAAAAAGGAAAAATACACATTGGAAAAGAAATTTATTCTAAATGAATTAGTTAATTTGATTTAAACCGAATCATGTAATTTCATAAAAAACATGATTTATTTTTATTTTTCATACTGCTTCATTTTCCATGATTTTTTAATGAAATAATCTGGATAAAATTTAGATTTTTTGTAATGTTGAACATTTCTTATATGGTCATTTTAGAACTTAAAGAATACAATTGGGGAATTTGGGGGGGGGGGGGGGTTCAGTGTTTATCCATTTTTTCCATATTTTTATTTCTTTTTGAATTGTCCCCTTTTTTACATGAGACTCATTCCCATTTAAGATATACAGATAAGTTAAAGAACATTCATCCCATAAATATGTATGTAGTACATGATTAGATAATAATAGTAAAACATGTGTTTTTTAATAGTTAAAATCGTAAAATAAAACTACCCCATATATTTTTGATATAATAGAGTATATAGATGTTAAAATTAGATAAAATTTAGGTAATTACGAGTTCCTAGTATGTATTACACACCAAAAAGACATGTATCATCCACTTCCAGGTTATTTTCACATGTAGATCAATACTCCTAACTAGATAGTTACATTATTTAAGTTGTATCAAACATCTAAAATCATCATTCTATGAACCTTCAATTTTTTCTTCAACCTCCAATGAATGGTAAATAACAATGCATATAGGTCACCCCTGTTCTCTCGTCAGACACACTGTGATTTCAATGCCCCTCATTTTTATGTATTATATTCATTCCATAAATATAATTCAATAATTTTATTCTATGTATAACTATTGTTTCATAATAATTGAAATATATTAGTTACCAAGTCATACAATATAGGTATTAATCTATCAAAGCATTATTATTTCATAGTAAACATTACAATAAAAAAACATTAAACTAACTAGTACACATCATAGATTATCACATCCACTAAAAATGAAGAAATTATAAGAGGATAATTAATTTTAAAAGAGCAAAGAAATTTGAAATAGAATCTCACTTATAACACTACATCCTTTATGAATAACCATTATAATAATAAAAACATCAATGGTAATTAATAACATGATTGGGAAACCATGTTGTGAGATATAAATGGATTTTTTTTGAAATGGGAGGTGTTAATGGAATATATTCATTTAGGATCAATATATTTGAATGAATTCCGAATATTGGAAAAATAGTTTTTGTTGATATATCTATTTATTATACGGATGTCGTGTATTGTTAAGTAGTAAATTTAATATAATATAAATCACAAAAAATATGATATTATAATATTATTATATATATAACATACATATCAATATTATTATTATTATTATTAAAATATAATATGGTATATATATTTTATTAAAATAAATATGATTAAATCAAAGGAGTATTAAAATTAAAATTTTAACATACATTATTATTTTTAATCATATTTTTTAATGTTCATTATGTAAAATTATGATATTTTTTTTCAGAGAATAAATTTGTTATTTATTATATAGTTTATCATATTGAATAAATTGATTCATTTTAAAATATTATTATACATTAACTAATATGTTAACATCAATTATGTTAGAAATTTATATTAAAAAATATTAGTAAAAAATAATTTTTTAAAATGAAAATTTTCAATTTTTTTTTCCAATATAATTTGTATTATTGATTAAAACAATAAATATAATATTTTACGAGTCAAGATTAATGGAAAACTAAATTAATTTATTGATTTAGAATGATAAATTTTCTTAATAGGTATTCTTGAGATTTTTTTAAATTTAATCTTTTTGTTAATAGTTCAATATATTGATACCATTCCATTTATGCCATTATTAGCATATAATACTAACTTAAAATTTTACAAATCCTTTTTCATAAAAAAATACTTTATCCTTAGACTTTTTAATTTCTAATTAATTATTATAATTTAAAATAATTTAATTAATTTTCATAAAAAAAGAAATACTTTCATCTAAAATTATTTTAATAAATTGTAAATTTATTATATTAAAAATAATTTATATCCCAATAACAAATCAATTCATAATAATATAAATTAAAATTTATGAATAGTGGGTAAAAATTTTCTATTAAGGGTCACTTTGTTTTTAGACAGAAATATCAATTCACCATAGGTAAAAACTAGTTACCATGGTAAAATCATAAATGGAAAAGTTAGTAATTAAAGCGTTAAATGGAATGAAATATGTTAAAACATGTTTCTAATTGAGTATATGAAAGACGAATGAACTTATCTCACAGTAAACTCAATTATTATTTTTTATTTAGATCCACTTGATATGTTTAACATGTCCTCCTTTTATATTAAGATGAAATATTTACCAAAATGGTAATCTCACCACCTATAAAATGTTTCATTAACATCATCTTCAGTACCACTCTAAAAATTTTGTTTCTTCCAAACAGACGACCCTATTTCCATCACATAACATACTATTTTACTATAATATTGTTCTTTACATGAGAGATTATCCTAAGAACAAATATTCAATTGAATCATCCAAGAGAAACCCAAATTTCTAATTAATCTTTAGTGAATGTACATAATGAATTTGGAAAAAGGTATGGTTTTTCACATCAAAGTTCTTCTCTTTGAGAATCTTATTGTATTATTCATGTAAATTCATTTATTTTTTATAAATTATTTTTATATGAGATATGATATCATTTAATAACTTTTTTTATTATAAATTAAGAACTATTTAAATCTCACTCTTTCTATAGGTTCTTATTTAAATTCAATTAAAGATGTAAAAGATTTCCCTAAATAAATTCTATTCCTTTACATATAATCACTCTTATATTAGTATTGAAATTCCTTGTTATTCTGTTTTATCCTATAATTATGCTATGTTATATTTACTCTTTAATTATAAGGAAATCATGTTTCACACTGAAGTATTCATCCTTAATGATTTTTTTCATAAAAATTAGTTTTTGTTAAGATTAATCCCCATTTCATTTAAGGTATTTTTCTTCCATATCAACATTTTTTACATGCCGTATATTTTCTTTTTTACCAAGTGGAAAATAAAATTCCTTCATTTTCTATTACCATTTTATTTAGCTTTATTCATTTTAAAACAAATGTTTTGTTATCTTTATAATGGTCATGGTTTTCAAAAAAGGTGTTTTAAAATATTTGAAATTATTTTCATTACAATGATTTAATATAATTAAATTCAATATCACAAATTTAAATATGTATTATTTCCTATCATGGTAACTTTATCATAATTTTTTTGAAGTTGTATTTTAAATGGTTTTTTCTTCATCTAAAAAAATAGCTTTTGGGAAGTTTCATAAAAATATATCTTTTTAAGATTATATTATGAAATTCATTTATAGGAAAATACATTATTAGATTTATCCTCTATTTTAAAATGATTCATTCTATTGAAGTAATGGTTCAAAAAGAACCATATATTTAGTCTTCCAAAATATGTTTTTCCTGAGATTATGTTTTTGGTATTAAATGATCAATATTTTTTATATGATTACATTGGTAAATGGTTCGAATACCAATTTTCACTTATGTTATTCAAGATAATATGAGTGATTTGATTTTATGTGAAACTAATAAAAATGGTTGATGATGGGTGGGGTATTATATCAACCTGTGATGAGATCTTTATGTATCTCATGAGATAATGATTCTACATGTGTGTATAGTTTTAGTTTCTCTATATTCACAAGGTTGTGAGTGGGAGTAATTTCGGTTTACATATTCTCTCAAGGTTTTATGTGGGTATAATTGTGGTTTAGCTATGCCATAAGGATTTTCATTGGTATAATTACTATTTAGATATTTTCATAAGGTTCTTTGTTGGTACAATTATGGATATTCTATGATTATAAGGATTTTTATTATTAAAATTTTAGTTTATATTTTATCATATTTTTTTGATGGGATATAATTGTGTAAAACCTATTCCCACAAGGTATTATATAAGTATAACTATGGATAGTCTATTCCCATATTTTAGCACATTTACATTATTAAGGTTATTCAATGTTCAGGATGATATATTTTAATATTCATGTTTTATGCCACACCCTTATGCATATTCCCATTCATATGTTGTGCTATTATGGATTTTTTATTGACTAAATCATCCACACAATTTTGATTAAAAACATTTGTTTTTCCCACCATTATATCGTTACTCATTATTTAAATTGTATTCTTTTATGTGTATGAATTTATTATGTATATTGATAAAACCCATATTCTCATCTTTTGATAACTTATGAGTTTTTATGGTCAACACTTATATGTTCTATTACTAAGAATCTGAGATCAACTATTTCTTAGTCATCCATACCCTAGTTTGTGAAGATGATTGTAGCTCATGATAATTTAATAAGGGATGTATTATGGTTTGATTATGGAGATATTGTCATATGTTTTGTAAAATAACATTATTATGTATCTAATCCTAATAGACAGTAAAACATCTACTATGTTTATTGTGTAATTACTTTTGAAATAACCAATTTTTATTATGGAAATAATGTAAAATAAATATATTTTTATATTGGGAATTTATAGTTAGTATCACAGTAGGGTTTCATTTTTTCATAGGAATGGTTTATTATTTATTAGATTGGTTTAGTAATATTTAGTGTTGAGGTAATAGAAGAATTTTGAAAACACTAGAAAAGAGACTATGTATCTGATGATGTCTTAAAATATTAGTAAAGTCATGAGTGTTTGGTGTTTCTACAAATACATCCATCAAGTAATAATGCTGAAAATAAATCGTTCATTATAGACTAGATCATCACCACAATTCATGATGAGTGTGCCTAATACTACACATCTCACTAGAAAATCTAATGGTGATATGAATTTAATGATCACTTTCTCTTTATGAGCAACTGTGAATAATTGATTTTCCATATTTAGTGAGGTATTAGGTTGTGATGTATAATGTTAACAAATTTAAATTAACCTTGGTTAAAGTAAAATTGATATGGTTAAATTAAAATAATTATAATATAATGTAATTATTCCATTGTATTTAATATTGAATCCCATTTATGTTATTAATTATGCTAATCACCCATTGATATTAAATTTTATTCAATTACATTATTTATTTTGGATTTAGAAATTGATGGACCATAGAAATATAGCCTAAACATGGATGTTATAGACAATGTGGTGATAGTTTCAAGGATAATTCCATTATAATGGGAGATTATGTGACAAAAAACATAGGTCCGTCAAATGAGGAAACATGAAATATGACTAACAATGTGAACATTTTCAAAGTCCCAAACACACCAAATAATACATGGATGGAACCTTATGAATTATAATGTGAGTAATATCATTTTAAGTTTCATATATCTCAAAATTCATTATGGAATAATCCTGGGAATTACCTCAAGGGTGACGAAATATACATAACTTGTAGAAGAGAGGTTCATCGAGTTTCAATCTATTGAGAAAAAAAAATAAATAATTCAATTTATATGATTTAATAAAATAGAGTTCATACTAGGTACCATTAATAATTAAATTTATTGTATATAGGGAACATGAAAATTATCCAAGATAATTTTTTAATCCAAGGAATAACCAAGACAATGAGCCTCACTAACTTGAAAGAATAATAAAAAAATGGATTTTCTATGTGGGAAATACTCCATAAGTTCTTGATGATATTTAAGGTACATGTTCTCTTTAATATGTAGTTTCATATGTACTGTTTTAATTTTATTCTACTAACTCTAGTATATCAATGATGTTTTATTGGATCATTAAATCAACACCCAAATAATTTTATTTTAAATCAAATATCAATTTTTAATGACTATTTAATCCAAAACTGATTTTTATCAATTTTTATTGTGGATATCATATTAACTGCCATTCAGATAAATTTAACATGATTTTAATGATTTCTTGGTTCACACCGTCTATAGGAGAATTTTTAGTAGCAAGGAAATTTGCATTCATATTAATCTATTTTATTATATCAATAGAAATATGGTAACAAAAATACCCAAGAAAGAAATTATATAAGGAGAGTCTTGATAGAAAATGACTATAGGATCACGGCCCAAACAGTCAAATAAAAACCTAATATATGTGTTAGAAATATTATATGAAAAGACACATTTTTCCATTTTTACCATTGATATTAATCTATAAATTATATCATCAGTTGTCTCTATAACTCTGATTTCATTTAGGTTACACCCTCTATTTACGATAAGACTATTTTCATCTTTTCTATACATTTTGGTTGTATTTTTAAAGTAATTTCAGGTCATCCATCGGTGTTTGACAAGCTATAAATATAATAGTGTTAGGATTGTGAGTGAGTTACAAATTTAAAGATCATAAAAATCATCATTGACTAGACCATGGGTCTCACCAAATCACTTGTGGGAATCCTATATAGAAACTATATTTTTAAATGGGATTCAGATGATTGGTGGAGGCCCCTAGATTTCGAATGGCTTCATTCGTCTCTAAAGAGCATGCCCAGTTTTATGATGTTTGTTTTAAAACATTATCCCTCCACTATTTTCTCATTCTCTCAAAACACCCTCACCCCCTAAAACCCAAGGGTATCTATTCACATTAATTTTTTTCTCTCTCTTATCCTTTTTAACTAATATATTTGATTCTAAAATAATTTTTGAATCCTGATATTTCAATGTAGTGAGTTTTATCATGATCTATATCAGTCCTCTCCTCTTATAGGTGTTCAAAACTGATTATATCATTGATGTATTGATCAGATCTATATCAATCCTCATTCTTCATGTTCACTGGATTCCCCAGAAGATGAAAATTATGTGATACGATTCATCATGAGTATTTTCAACATGATAGAGACCCATGTGGAATGAATGGTGAACCTTTGTACCTTTATGATCTAGATAATTGTCGATGTTGGTGGGACGTTATGATTATTGTTTTTAGACATAAAATATGACATGAGTGAGTTTCAGAAACATCTTCTTTGAATAATTATTTTCTAATACAGTCAGGTTGGATAGTGAATATCAGTTTATGGGTCTCCAAGAGGGGAAAATTATGGTTCCAATAAACTCATTGTGTTTGCAATAATTGATTCACATTTATCCTATTTTTATGAGAAATAATGATAAAAAACTAGAATGTTTGATTTTAGTCATCGTTATGTTTTTAAATGATTGGACATGAACATTTATCTAATCATGTATGCTTTTGTGCTTCTTACATTGATAATTATAGCGAAGGACATCTAAGAATACAAATCTATAGGTCATCTTCATGATATTAGTGGATTGATGGGAACTTTCACAAGCACAGTCCTAGTTTCTTATTATGGAGGAAAGAACTGGAATTCAAAGGATGGATGACTATGTGGTGGCTGATTAGTGGAGTAGAGTAGAGGATCCTTAAGTCTCTATGTTGGATATGACTCTACTATGTTATATTACTGTGGGTATAAATGAAATTAATTTATGGTATATCCTACTTCTCTTAAAACATTTTACCAGTGTGACATGATCGGTCAACTAATGTGGTTTTGTTTCATGGTATTGAGGATGAACAAAACAGAAAATGGCTATGGTTAGAGAGAATGACCTAAAAAATTAGTTGTTATACCAAAAGGGATAGTTAATCAGGGGACTCATAACCCTTTAGGGTATCCTATAGAGTTTTCTAGCATTGATTATGTTTTGATTAGTCTTTATTTGACGGTGGAGAGGGACCCACAACCATTAATGTTAAGGTCCTAATTAAATAAACACTATCTACTTCTTCATTTGATAAATGAGAATTTGTTTCATTCTTATCAGCTCAATTGAATGATGGATTATAATTAATTGTTGAGATCTTATACGAGTTTTTATCTATTAGTACACATCGGCAAAGGAAAGGGTATTGTATTCATATCTTTCCATAATTTATGTTAGTCATTGTTGGACTCAACATTTTTTAGAGATTGCGAATCCTAGAAATTACATGTTTCAATGTGATAATTGGCATCAACTATTGGAATTACTACCACGAACACATTTCATTTTACTATAGATGAGGGGAATTTAAGTCTATTAATGGTAGAATTTCATGCTAAATAGTGAAAGGGATTTCAAATCATGTAGACTGAGACTAAACCATCAACAGTGAGAATCCATTTCAGTATAACTGGCTAGAATAATCATTTTGTAAAATTAGATAGTGACCCTCTCCTCTTTTTATCCCGTGGTGAGTCAATTTTATGTTGTAACTATAGAGGACTTCTTAGTGTTACCTCCATAATGAGGAGTTGAGTTTGAGATTGTTTTTATGGTATTTGTGAATGTATATTGATTTCACCTACCACATGGTTATAACTGAGTGGAATTTTTTCATGGTACAAGTAGTTTATTTGGATGAAAGAGGATTCATAACACCAAAACACCCCCTAAAATTGACCAGGTGTTGTTCCTTAAGAAATCGCATTGTAGTCATTTTATTTCTGTTTAATACCCAAATTTGTATTAGATCATTGATAAAAATAGGTCCCCACTACAAGGAATTGAAGGCCTTTTTATCAATTTTGGGGATTCATGTGTTTTTAAAATATTGGTCAACATTATTGCATCCATTAGATGTAGTAAACAGTGGAAAATAATCTGAAGATAGTGTTTAGGAGGGGCATGTGTTATATGAATATCTCATAATACATTTTCAACTAATGAATGCTTTGGAAGTGTTCACAAACATCACAAATATGATATTTCACCTATACATAGCCTCTTTAATCATTTTGGTCATTAATGAAATCCTAATATATTCTATTTTATCATAATCACATTCTTGAATCTTGGAGATTATACAATGTACACATTTATAAATTAGATTACACTGATTACCCTAATTATAAATTTTTGATAAAGGAGGTGTTCTTCTTTAGTAATATGGATTCACAGGTAGAAAATAATAGTTCATTCATAGAACATTGATGTAGTTATATATTGGGAATGTTTGAGGAACATGTTAAATATCTAGATATTCCACAGTTTTTCTATGTTTTATTAGAGGTTTACTCCTGAATTTTCTTCCCTAGGATATATTAAGATCATACTAAATATGTGTGGAGTCATGTATTAATGGATGAGACCATGTAATTGAGCCTTCATAGAGTTAATGAATAGGTTCAGATGCACCCATATTCCAATTCATGGAGATTGTAGATATTGGTATCCAAAGTATTGAAATACATCATGCATTGGATTAGAAGTTTCAAAAAATACATTTTGATAAGATAGTGGTTTATAGAAATCGTCATCTATGAACTCATGATAAGAAATAACCTACCCTTAACAGTTATTTTTCAGTAATGGTTTATGAATTCATATGTTTGTGAAACTACTTATTTTGTGATATATGTTTTGTATATAAATACCATTGGAGTTTATGATAAATTTTATCACATCCCCAGCTGAATCTTAATCCACATAATTACGTAAAACACTTGTATACATTTGAATTTTGAGATTTTTTATAACACTAATGAACGAAATGGTGTTACCGACACCCTTAGAAGGATGACATTGAATGTTTGAGAGAAAAAATGGGATATTTAATGTAGGAAAATGTATTTTCAAGAATTATTTAATGTGGGAAAAACTGAGGATTGAGTGATAGTGTATTTGTTTTAACATTAGTGATCACATCCTCATTTGTGGAATGAGTGCAGTCCATAATAATTCAAATCTAGAATAAATTATGACGTTCTAGAGGTTGGAAGTAGAGTATTTCATTCAAGGATGTGATTTAGATTGATTTGGTGAGCTTCTTTTTTATGTCATGTTGAGGATTCCTTCTTCTATGAGGGAAGAGATGATGAATGAATTCCATCTTCCATAGTGAGTAGTGAACATATGATCTAAAAAAATGTAAAACAATGTCAAAATGAAATTATAGTGGCCTAATACATAACATACATTGTTTCTCATTGTTTTACATGCCATAGAATTGAGTCTAAGAATAAGTTTCCCAGGGGGACAATCTATAAAATTTTAGTGACAATGTTGTAGATAGATTATGTGACTATGGATATTTTTGTAGGTTTTCCTTGTACATTGTGATATCTTCACATTTTCTAGGTGGTAGTTTATTGGTTGAAAAAAGGGAACACTTCTTGTTTATCCAAAAGACTAACTTAGTGGATGTTCATGAAAACATTTACATTCGATTGAATATATGATTGTATGGATTTAAATTAATCATGTTATCTAACAGTGACACACAGTTCACAGATCAATTTAGAAATGTCTTATAGAATATTATGTGAACTCAGTTACGGATGAGTATAAATATCAATCCATAAACTAGTGGAAAAAAAGAGAAACAAATACATAATGTAGAGGCTATACTTCAGGTTTGTGTTCTGGACTTTAGAGGTTATTGGTATGATACATTTTCTCTATAATAGTTCTCTTATAAAAATAATTTCATATATTTCTTGCAGATGTCATTATTTGAGCCTCTTTATAAGTGTCCATGCTGTCACTCCTATACTAGAATGAGGCACTTGAATCATTAGTGGTAAGAACTAGTTTGGTGCTAGAGACCTCTAAATGGAAATAGTTTATTTAGAAGTGAATAGTTATGGATCAAATTAGAAAGGGATCCTTTAATGATGAGATAATACAATCCTTGGAGTTTGTTATAAGTAGAAATATCTTGTGGGTGTCTTCTTAGTATGTTTATAGTAATTTAAGGAAGTATGAAAGGATTAAAATTGGGTATGCTGGGATATATGAGATCATTAGACTCATAAGTATGGTTTCCAATTAGTTTTTGTCACGACCCGTCCTCAGGGCCCGTGCCGTGACTACCTCAAGCCCGCCTTCCATAGGCCAGGGGCCGGCGACTAGCACCAAGGCGTAAATTCCTGATAAAAAGGGAAGCCATTGCCTTTGTAAAGTTAACAAACACCACAGAGAAATCAAGAAGAAGAAGTAAACACTAAGTAAAAGCTGGTACAATAGTCAGTGCAGAAAGTATGTGGGCCAGTATACAAACCCAAACTAAAAGTAATGTACAACTGGAAATGGAAAACAAAAACTCTAAAGAAAAGCCGCAACACCGAGCTGTCCATTGGAAATCCCACCTAAAGGGTGAGTACAGATAGCCTTCTTTGCTCTTCGGGTCTAGCCGACCGCTCTGAGTACATCCCGTCCAATGGTCCACCTCCAGGCATAGTCCTGCTATGCAAGCCTCAACCACGATCATCGATGTCCGTCGTCTGCAACCAACACAACGTAGTGCGGGCATAGCCCGTGCAGGGGTGAGTATAAGCAACTCAGTAGGGACCCCGAGACCTCCGAAGGTCTCCCTAAATCCACAAAGGATAATCCACAAAGGAAAGATACAATCATGAAGTAACATCTGACACTGCTTAGATATAGGCCCATACATATACCTAAGTCATCAATTTTCGTTCGGCTCCAACAACCGAGCCCAAGTATAACCCAGTCCACACAGGAAAGCAAAACGTAAATCCACACAGGATAGCACAACACAATCCACATAGGAAAGCAAAACCGGATTCAACTCACATAGGTATACTTCTTCGTATGATGATAGAGATGATCAGATATTTCCACTGATTCATCTAAGCCGTCGGAACCATAAAGGATCGATAGGTACTAACCCCCGCAATAACAAACATAGGACTTGACCCACAAAGGATCGATAGGTAACTAACCCGCGTAATTAACCACACAGAATCGGACCCACATAGGATCCGTAGGCGCTGGCTAACACAGAACTGCTGAGCGCTGACCCACATAGGATCGAACCCACACAGGATTGGTAGCACTGATCCACATAGGATCACTGAGTGCTGTATTCGTCGCCGTCAAATCCACTGAGGATCTCTGTATAGTCGTCTTCGTCACAGTAGCAAACGCAGCCAGCTCTAGGGTTCCCGCACACAACAATCTCGTTCGGGAGGGTCCGCTCCACAAGTCGAGAGGCTGATACATCAACTGACACATAGTCCAGATTTGATGTATCCAAAAGATCCGTATTGTCAATAAGAACTCAACGTCGCAGACGGCGCGTCAATCGGACGCCCGGTCTGAGAGTTATTGGCTTTTTCGTCCCAGGGGCCCGGTTGGTTTTTAAGGCAAAACCAACCCGACCATACTCCACCTGCATCCAAACCTCGGGCGGAGTAAGCCAAAATATCCGTCTCACTTAGAGGAAACCAACAAAGTCGTCGGCATGTCAATGGGACGTCCGGAGCTTAAGATATTAGTGTTTCCGCTCCGAGGGCCAGGTTGGTTTCGTGTACGAACCAACCTGGCCAAACCCAAGTATTCCGAAACCTTGATTGCGATATACCAAAACGACCCTCTCTATCTAAGGATCGCATCACCACTGACGGTGCATCGATCGGAGGATAGTAGCCCGAGATATGGGAAAAAGAACCAAAAGGGTCCGAAAACGGGAGTTTCGTGCCCGGACCGACCCGGCCCGAGACCCCCTAGGTCGGCTCGATAAGAGTCGACCAGTCCTGGGTCCGGGTCGGCCCGGCCGGGCACGGGCCGGCCCGGCGCACTGCCGCGCAGCGGGAGCTGGCTCGGCCGAGCCGTTCGGCTTTTGCAGGGGGGAGGGCTGCCCCTCGCGATTTGTAACCGCGACCCCCCTTAGTGGGGACCGCTAGCTGGCCGGTTGGGGGTTTGAACCCCCGGATGTTCTCATGTCTGGCTGGCCCACCCTGGCCGGCCGGTTTCTGCCACCACGGGACCGGCGACGGCCGGTCCCCTCCCTGCTTCGACACCGGCGGCCTGAAACAGGCCGTCGGTCACCCTACTCCACCGCGGCCCGGAACCGGCCGCCGTTTTGGTTCTTCGGGCACGGCGCGACGGCGCCGCGCCCCTCCGCCGCGGCCCCAATCCAACCACAGTGTCTTCGGTTTCCTCCAACGTGGCGCAATGGCGCCGCGACTTGGTTTAATTTCACAGTGCGACGCGACGGCACCGCGCATTATTTGACGCACGATCCCGCATGGTGCGGAGGCACCGCGCCATTCCCATTCCAACACATTAGAAACAATAACAAGGATAAGGGAGGAGGGTCGTCCGTGTTTGTGCGTTCCGGCCCCCTCTCATTAATCGATAGCAATTGGTCATAATTTCACGAAGAACGACAAGGTAGAAATCACGAACAAAATAAATAAATAAACCCGTACCTCGTGCGAGCTTGAACGGAGGTTCGTCGAATGAGGATTCTTCACAGGTAGAGACTTCGCAGAAGGAGATATTGAGGAAGAAGATGTCGCGAAAGAAGAGGTCGCCGACGTCGCGGTACAGGGCGTCGCGTAATCGGTTTCTGAGAACTCGGCGTTCTTCATCGGAGACCGATGTGTTCTTTGCGTTCTTCGTCGAAGATGAAGAAGTTCCTCAATCCATAACCTTTTTCTCCCAAGACTCCACCATATGAAACTAACCCAAAATAAAATACGCTCTCACTTAATTTATTAACTAGACATGAGTTTGAAATTCAAACCCACACACACATTAAACTCACCTCATTAATAACATATATTATTAATTCTTAAGTTTTCAAATTTAAACAAGAGTTGAGGGAGTTAAGGAATGTGAAGGGGTGGGGTTTTTCTTGGCCCCACCACCCTCATAACCTCCCTTGGGAAGTTGGGTAGTTACCCAACATCCACCTAATGCTAAAAACTATCAAAAGGGAATAAAAAATTGTATTTAAATTATTTATTAAACTTCCATAATTTTTATTATCATCTCTCGTGAAAACGCAAATCCGAAACAGGTGTTCTTAAGCAATTACCGGCGCTGCGGTTCCATCGGTACCCTCAGAATTTTATTCCAAGCACCGGTTCAAAAGATAGTAATTCCCGCTCGTTCGTTCACTGAACATACCCGAGCTAAACTTTGGATAGAAATTCCTGGCACACCGGGACTCGAAATCATGTACCGTCAGAAACTGCGTTCTTGTAAAATCCCAAAGAAAATTAAGAAAAAAAATTTCTTGATTTTTATGGGTCTTTACATTACTCCCACCTTAGGGATTTACGTCCCTATAGAGATACATCATAATCTAGGGAAACAAATGTCGGTACTGAGCACGCATCTGAGCCTCCCGCTCCCAAGTGCTATCCTGGAGGTTCCCGTGCTACCATCTGATGCGCACTAGAGGAATCGACCATCCATGTAGGACCCACTTCTATCGATCCTCGATCTCCACTGGAACCTCCGTAAAAGTCACCCCATCATCAACGTCAAGCTCCCCATGGTCAATGATATGCGTTGGGTCATGCACATATCTCCTCAGCTGAGATACGTGGAAGACGTCGTGCACCCGGTGCAACTGAGGTGGTAGAGCCAGGCGATAGGCCACCTCACCAATCCTGCTGAGGACTTGTAAGGGTCCGATGAAGCATGGAGAAAACTTGCCGCCTCGGACAAGTCTCTGTAATCCACGTCGAGGTGAGACACGCAAGAAGATGTGGGTTCCATCCTCGAACTCTAGTGGCCTCCGCCTCCTGTTAGCATAAGACTTCTGCCGGCTCTGAGCTGTCCTCATCCGCTCCTGGATGACCTGGAACTTCTCTGTCGTGGCCTGGACTATCTCCGGTCCCACAAGTGCTGACTCCCCAAAGTCTGTCCAGCACAAAAGAGATCTGCAAGGTCGGCCGTACAACGCCTCGTATGGTGCAATCCCGATGGTGGAATGGTAACTGTTGTTGTACGCGAACTCCACCAAGGGTAGGTGGTCCTCCCATCTGCGACCAAAGTCGAGGACACATGCGCGGAGCATGTCCTAGAGAGTCTGAATGGTCCTCTCCATCTGACCATCCGTATGAGGGTGAAAGGCTATGCTCAGACGTAGCTGTGTCTCGAACGCCTCCTGCAACCCCTTCCAAAGCCAGGAAGTAAAGAGAGCATCTCGATCGGAGACGATAGATGATGTAACACAATTAATCCGTACAATCTCCTAAACGTAAATTCTTTCCAAGATCTCCACTGAGCCCTGCTCTCTGATGGGTAAGAAGTGTGCCGACTTGGTGAGTCGGTCGACAATCACCCAAATGGAGTCGTGACCGCTGGAAGTGCGTGGAAGTCCAGTCACGAAGTCCATAGATATCCCATCCCACTTCCACTCTGGGAACTCTATGGGTTGTACCAAGCCTGCTGGTACCTGGTGCTCTGCCTTCACCTACTGGCAGGTGAGGTATCAAGAAATGAACTCTGCCATAGCCTTCTTCATGCCCGGCCACCAGTGCTGTCATCTGAGATCCTAGTACATCTTCACCACTCCAGGATGTACCGCCAAAGGATAAGTGTGAAACTCTCTCAGCACCTCCTCCTGTAAAGAAACTGGTACCAAGGTAAGTCCTCTGAAAAGGACGTTGTGCTCTTCTCCAAAGGAGAAACCATCAGGTGCATGTCCTGAGGATATCTATGCACGCCACTTCTCACAGTCAGCATCCCCACGCTGTGCCTCTCTGACCCGCTGCAGTAGTGGAGGAGTGACTATGAGAGACTGAAGGAAGGCTGCTCCATCTATATCCACGAAGGATATCTGCAAAGAGGCTAGCTGCTCTGTCTCCTCCTCAAGTAGTTGAATGCCCGTCCTCTCGCTAGGAGCATCGGCTACCACGTTCCCCTTCCCAGAAGTATACACTATCTCAAAGTCATAATCCTGGAGGAACTCAAGCCATCGCCGCTGTCTCAGATTCAGGTCCTTCTAAGAGAAGATGTATCTGAGACTCTCATGGTTAGAAAAGACTGTAAAGTGCTCGCCCATCCGGTAGTGTCACCATGTCTTCAGAGTGAAGACCACTGCTGTTAACTCCAGGTCATGGGTAGCATAGTTCTGCTCATGGGGCCTCCACTGACGTGATCCATAGGCGATCACGGCCTGTTCCTGCATCAGTACACATCCGAGTCTGGTCCATGATGCATCGCAGTAGACTACGTACCCTACTCCCTCCTCAGGAAACCTCAAGATAGGTGCGCTGGTCAATCTCTGTCTCAGCTCCTGGAAGCTCTGCTGACATCTTTCTGACCATACAAAGGGTTTCCCCTTCTTCTTCAAAGATGATAGTGGTGCCGCAACTCTGTTGAAGTCTGGAACAAATCTCCGATAGTATCCAGCTAGTCCCAAGAAACTCCGCACCTCCGTCACGCTCCTGGGTGGCTCCCAAGCTAGCACTTCCTCGATCTTCGCAGGATCCACTGCAACTCCCGCCTCAGAGATGACATGTCACAAGAAGTGGACCTCACGTATCCAGAACTGACACTTTGAGAGCTTTCCATAATGATTATTCTATCGGAGTGTGTCTAGTATAATCCGCAAATGGTGGGCGTGCTCCTCCTCAGTTGTCGAGTAAATCAAAATGTCCTCGATGAAGACCACGACAAGTCAATCGAGGCATGGATGAAAGATCCTGTTCATGTGGGCCATGAAAACTGCTGGAGCATTGGTTATGCTGAATGGCATAACCAAGAACTCATGGTGGCCATACCGACACCTGAAGGCCGTCTTCTGCACATCCTCGTCTCGAACTCTGAGCTGATGATAGCCTGAACTGAGGTCTATCTTTGAGAACCACCATGCTCCCTTGATCTGATCGAAGAGGTCATCAATCCTCGGTAGTGGATACTTGTTCCTCACTGTCACCTGGTTCAGGCGACGATTGTAGACACAAAGTCGCAAGCTCCCGTCCGCCTTCTTGGCGAACAATATTGGGGATGCTCAGGGTGAAACACTGGGTCAGATGAACCCATTGCCCTGCAAGTCCTCCAACTGTAGTCGTAGCTCTCGAAGCTCGACGGGGGCCATCCGATATGATGGAGTCGATATCGGGGCTGTCCCAGGGTACATGTCAACATAAAAGTCTACCTCTCTGCGAGGAGGTAGTCCTGGAACGTCATCAGGAAAGACGTCCGCATATTGATCCACCACTGCAGGAAAACTAGGACTCCGCACGTCAACTGATCCTAGGATGAGGCTAGCCAACTGATGAGTGATGGTCTATCCTCTCCTCTGCGAGAGTCCATCCTGTGCTGCAAAGGCTCCCTTCTCGCCAGTGAAGGTGAACCTGCTCTTATCGGTGCGTACACATCACACCTTGTGCCTAATACAGTCAATCTGTGCATGGACTGTAGATAACCAATCCATGCCCAAGATGACGTCGTAAGGCCTCGATGCCACTACAAGAAGATCCCATCCGAAGCTCTCGCCTCCTAGAGTAAACTCACACTGCCGTAACCAGTGCATAATCGTCGAGTCTACTCCCGTAGGAGTCTCTAGCCATAAGGATCGAGCCAACGGCGCTGTCGGAATCTCCGAGCTCCGAACAAGGGCAGCAGCTCTGAAAGAGTGACTCACCCCTGTGTCTATAAGAACTACGACAAGTGTGGAATAGACTCAGATAGTACCTCGAATTATCTCGGGCGCACCGTGGTTGTAGGCCTCCGCTACCAGGAGATATGCCTGTCTCTGCCCGCTAGCTCACTATGGTCAGGGTGGACCTCCTGGTGGTGGTGGTGGTATAGCCTCAAAGCGTCGCCCACCACCTGCTGCTCGGCTAGCTCCTCTGCCTCGTCTGCCAGCTCCCTGCGGACCGCCACGGTCGACCCTCTGCCTCTTCCTCTGTGGTCCCTCAACCGTCTGCTGCTCCTCGGCACGGTGGGTCGGACAATCACGAGCCATGTGGCCCTGCCCGCCGCATGAGTAGCACTGCCTGCCTCTCGAAAGACTGGCTCCGCGCTGTGTGCCCTACACTGCTGATCCAGTGTCCTGAGGTCGTCTGCCTGAGGTTCTTGTCTTCCTGGACCCATGAGTCATACGTCGACTGCCTGCTGCAGAAGACTCTGCTATGTACTTCCCTGTGATGGGTCTCGGTGCTGGTGTAGACTCAGCAAGAAAGATCTCGATCAAAAGGGCTCGCTCGAGTACTCCTGTCTGAGTCAGAATTCTGAGGGAGATCAGCGATGCCCGGATCTCGTGCCTCAATCCCTGCTCAAAGGTCCGAGCCTGGAAGAATGGGTCTCTGACCATGTCTGTCGAGTAGCGCGAGAGATCGGTAAATCTCACCGAGTACTGGGTGACCGTCATGCTTCCCTGCCGCAGCTGAAGAAGCTCTTGGATGTGTACTGCACGGAGGGTGGCCGGGACAAACTCTGAGCAGAAGAGGCTCTCAAAGTCTATCTAGAGAAGAGATGCCTCACCGTGAACCTAGAGCATCAAGCTCCACCATCTGCTTGCTGCTGTGTGTAGTAGGCTCGCTGCGAGGATCACCATGAGGTCTGCTGGTGTACTCACTAACCTGAAAACACTCACCACTGCCACCAGCCAGTCCTTGGTTGCCTGGGGGTCCATCTCCCCGCGGAACCTGGGCGGTCGCTGGCACTGGAACTCATGCAGTGCACTAAGGTGACATGCATCGTCAGCGGCTGGGGCTGGAAGCATCGGTGGCCCAGCGGGTAGAGCTACCGTCGGTGCCACTACTGACAAAGGGCCCTGCACCGATGCCTCGTCGCTCGGTGGGCTGTCGTCATGCTCAATTCTCAGAACCCTAGCTGGCTACCGACATGGGGCCATCCTGAAAAGAAACAGGTGCGCCACAGTCAAACAGTGTACCTGGTGAGCTGACACAGAGTAATCAAAATGAAAATTTGAAACACACATGCAATCAATGTTTTCGTGCATTAAGTCAGAAATCATAAGTCAAGGTCCTGGTGTACGGATACGTCGGTCGCCGCACCAACACTGAACTCCCTGGACTGATAACCACACCCAATACACTTAACACTATTGCTTCACATAGAAAAATTTCAGAGTCTCAAGTTCTGTGGTAGAAACGAACTCATCTGATACCAATTTTTCACGACCCATCCTCGGGGCTCGTGTCGTGACTACCCCAAGCCCGCCTTCCATAGGCCAGGGGCTGGCGATTAGCACCAAGACATAAATTCCCGATAAAAAAGGGAAGACATTACCTTTGTAAAGTAAAAAAAAACACCACAGAGAAAGCAAGAAGAAGAAGTAAACACTAAGTAAAAGCTGGTACAACAGTAAGTGCGGAAAGTAAGTGGGTGAGTATACAAACCCAAACTGATAGTAAAGTACAACTAGAAAGGGAAAACATCAACTGTAAAGAAAATCCACAATGCCGAGCTGTCCACTGGAAATCCCACCTGAAGGGTGAGTACAGATAGCCTCCTCTGCTCCTCGGGTCCAGCCGACCGCTCCGAGTACGTCCCGTCCAGTGGTCCACCTCAACGCATAGTCCTGCTCCCCAAGCCTCAACCACGATCAGCGCTGTCAGTCGTCTGCAACCAACACAACGTAGTGCGGGCATAGCCCGTACAGGGGTGAGTATAAGCTACTCAGTAGGGACCCCGAGACCTCCAAAGGTCTCCCTAAATCCACAAAGGACAATACACAAAGAAAAGATACAATGACGAAGTAACATCCGACACTGCTTAGATATATGCCCATACATATACCTAAGTCATCAATTCTCGTTCGGCTCCAACATCTGAACCCACGTACAACCTAGTACACAAAAGAAAGCAAAACGTAAATCCACACAGGATAGCACAACACAATCCACATAGGAAAGAAAAACATGATTCAGCTCACACAGGTATACTTCTTCTTATGATGATAGAGATGATCAGATATTTCCACTGATTCATCTAAGCCGTCGGACCCACAATGGATTGAAAGGTACTAACCCCCGCAATTACCCACATAGGATCTGACCCACAAAGGATTGATAGGTAACTAACCCCCGCAATGACCCACACAAGATCGGACCCACACAAGATCAGTAGGCGCTGGCTCACACAGAACCACTGAGCGCTGACCCACAAAGGATCAGATCCACACAGGATCGGTAGCACTGATCCACATAGGATCGCTGAGTGTTGTAGTCGTCACCGTCGAATCCACTAAGGATCTCTGTATAGTCGTCGTCATCACAGTAGCAAACGCAGCCAGCTCTAGGGTTCCCGAACACAGCAAGCTCGTTTGGGAGGGTCCGCTCCATGAGTCGAGAGGCTGATACATCAACTGACACATAGTCCAGAGTTGATGTATCCAAAATTTCCGTATTGTCAACAGGAACTCAACGTCGCAGAAGGCGCATCAATCAGATGCCCGGTCTAAGAGTTATTAGCTTTTTCATCCCAGGGGCCCGGTTGGGTTTTTAGGAAAAACCAACCCGTCCGTACTCCACCTGCATCCAAAACTCCGGAGGAGTAAGCCAAAAGATCCGTCTCACTAAGAGGAAACCAACAAAGTCGACGGCACGTCAATCGGACCTCCGAAGATTAAGATATGAGCGTTTCCACTCCGAGGGCCCGGTTGGTTTCGTGTACGAACCAACCTGGCCAAACACAAAGTATTCTGATACCTTGAGTGCGATATACCAAAACGACCATCTCGATCTAAGGATCGCATCACCGCTGACGGCGTGTCGATCGGAGGTCCGTAGCCCGAGATATGGGCAAATAAACCAAAAGGGTCTGAAAACGGGGGTTTCAGGCCTGGACCGACACGACCCGAGACCCCCTGGGTCGGCTCGGCCCGGCTCTGTAACACCCCAAGATTTTATGAAAAATATTCTTTTAATTTAATTAATGTCTTGTGTTGTATTCTACACCAAGATTACCTTGTGCTATACGCAACACCGTATTAGCTTGCAGTATACGCAACACTATTCTTGGACCGTGTTACACACAATTTTGATAATAGTTATTCTATGCAACATTGAGTATATATATATATATATATATATATATTAAATGTATAAATGGAATATGGTTGGATTCTGTTATACAAAACAACGAAGGATTCTTTCACAACACGCAACCCTGACTTGGCTTGCATTACACGCAATCGCGACCTTCCTCGATAGCGTGTGTTGTACGCAATACCGGGTTTTAATAAACAATGATATATTATAATATTGTCATGAACTAACCGTTATGAATAGTATTAACTAAATTTTGAATTTTATAACATTATTATTCATCTTACACATTTTCTAGAACATGTTATAAGAACAAAATAAATTTTTCAGGTAAAATAAGTATTTTTCAAAAAATGCAGTTTTGCCACCTTTTGATGGCGCACCCACCTTAAATCTAGTTTTTGAGATGTTTATATGTTCAATTTGACAAAATAAAATTCTTCTTTTGAATCAGGATGTAAAAATTTACATTAGATAATGTTTTTATATTTTTTCGATAACTTTCATATTTTAATGAATAGTAAAAACACGCTATATTTTAATTAAAAACAACTTTTTTCATCGTAATATCTTATGTGGATAAATTATAATATTGAATGGTTTTAAAGTATAAATAGAATATATTTTTACCATTTAATATAATGAATTTCATTAGCATTGATTTTACCTTGAATTCGTAGGTTAAATCAATTCAATCTTTTGCAATGTTTTAAACAAAAACCCGTTTTTATTCGACAATGGGATTAATTTTAATTTAATTTCTGCAACTTCTGTGTATTGAATTTTAAAAAATGGATTCCATATTTGGAATCAGTGGATCCAAATTATATTAATAGGCTACTTTTTATTTTAGGGAATTATGAATAGTAACTACGGTAAATTTTATTTACCATAGTTAAAGGTAAATCGGGTAATTAAGGGTAAATATAATATTATAAAATTACCCTAAAATATTCCAAAATCCTATTGGATGACTAAAAGTAAACCCATATCAACTAAGGGTTGTATTAGATTCATTTTATGGACTTTTGGCCATGAAAATAATTTAATTATTATTAAAACCAAAGAAAGTGACAAAATGTCACTCTCTTAAATCTTATAAGTATAATAATTTTAAATTAGTGATAAACATCATAAAATTTCGAACATGAATAGTCTCCAGAAATCTAACAAAATTATCTACATCATGAGAATTTATTTAGAATTTTTGGGATTAAATAATTATCATTAATTGTGACACAATAGTGATGCAGAAATTATTTATCTAGTGAAAAATCAAGAATATAGTTTTTATTAAACTAATAGTGACCATAAAAGGCACAAAACCCTAACAAAAACTTATTGGTCATGTAAATGGAAACTATAATAATCCAATGGTCGAATATTTGACCATTTGGAGTCTTATACAAGCTATTATGACACTTATATTATTTTATTTTAAATGATGCCAAAGTTGTCACCTTCATAATTTAATAAATATAACAATTTAAATATTGTGATTTTAAGATGATAAATTCGAGTAAAAGTATTATTGGGAAAGTTAATATATTTATCTTCATCATAGGATTTTATTTTAAATTTTTATACAACAAATAAGTATATTAAATAATTATACAAAAAATGATGTAGTAATTATTTTATTAAGAGATAAACCAAATAAATGGTTTTAAAAATAATAAAATAAATATTATATGAACTATTTAATATACTCAACTAATTTTATAGACGCATATGACATTTTATAAATCTATTAAAGCTTTTATTTCGAACATATATTCTGTATTTATTTTATTTAAATTCAAATAAATGAATAGTGTCCAAATTGACACTATTGTTATTTTATAAAAATAACATATTATAAAATAGTTTAAAAATCACAAAAATATTTAAAAATTATAAATTTAAATTTATATGATCTAAAATGTTATTAAGTATCCAATTATGGACAATTCACAACAAATAAGTAATTATTTGTTATAATTTAAAATTTAGAATATTATTACCACAAATAAAATTAAATTGGTTAAATAAGGATAAATCATGTTGATAATGTTTAAAATAAATTCCTAACATGTTTAAATCCTATTGGTTGATGATATTACAACCTTATCGTATCTTATATTCGAATATGAGTCATTTTTGGAAGTTTTTAACTGGGGTTAGATTTATTATAAATTAATATTTTTAAGAATTCCTAAGGTGCCCCTCTCCTCCCTTATAAAAGGGCACCTCCTCCCCCTCCTCCTCACACCAAATTGAGCACTCAAGCTCGGCCAAACCCTGCCATTTTCTCCTCTACACTTCCCTAGAATAATCCTAGAGGTTCTGGTCTTCTTCAAAGATCAATCTTAGTTCCTTAAGTGGAGGATTCAAAGAGGCGTTCCAAAGAAGAGGTAATATCCATTACCGATCTTTTCAATTTCTTTCTTCTTCAACTTCTTATTCTTTAGTTGTTTCATGATAAAGTAATAACATCAGTATTAATTACATACTGATATGTTATTATAAATATTAAACAACCCTAATTCACCTTCTATCCATCCTACGGAAAAAAGGAAATCACCGCGCGTGCATACGTACGGAATACCGTCTCCACGCCGTGGTGTAATCTATTTTCCGCCACCACCTTAATATGATGGGTATAATGGTTTAATGAGTAACTATATATGATTATTATAAAGTGATATTGATACTGAAATAATATGCATACACTTTAACACAATTCCACGACCATGGGAACGATATCATCGCTCGTGCGTACGTACGGACTACCGTCTCCACGACGCGATGAGATTCATTCTCCACATTAACCATTCATGAATGATTATAAAGCATATATAATAAGTACTAATGAAATATATGACATAATAATGATACTGGATTTATGTATATTTATATGTATGTCATCTACTTAATTCCATTCAATAAGGAAACGAAAACAACGTTCATGCGTACGTACGGACTACCGTCTCCATGAACGGTGTATTTCTTTCCATTTATCGATCCATTATATATATGTATATTCTGAATATATATTATATATAAATCTTGTTTTATATTCTGTAATTAAGTAATCATGATCTAATTAATCATATGAATAATTACAAGTTAAAAACACGAACGACAAAGAGACGATTTTACCCAAAACGCTACTTTAACATGAATTTACAAAAGACCGGGTAATATAAAGCCATAAGAGAACCATATATGATATCATAACAATGAATATGATTTTGTAATAAGTCAATAACATTATGTAAATCATTATACAGGAGGTTCGGACACGTACAAAGCAAGTCGGACCTAAGGTAAGGGATAAATTTTCAATCTCATTTTTATCCGAGATTGCTTATACTTAAGTATTTACTGGGGTTACGTTTAACATCCATGACCATGTTTTCTAAAAATGTTTTTATAAAATGTTTACCATTCTTCCATGAATTTTTAAAGTCATTTTTACCCTTTATTGAATTTTTACCACATTGTATGAATGGAATCTTTCCTTTGGTTACCATATAAGGTACTTTTTGACTTTTCCGACAAAAGTACGAGGAGAATGTTATTTTTAACTTATACGGCGTGAAAGGATTTTTACGGTTTCATAACACCTCATTTTCAAGAAGCTTCCTCTACAAGATTTCATGATTATTTTCAACAAAACCCTTATCTTTTAAAATTGCATGGAATTTTGTGAAAAGAAAATGATTTTAAAGAAGAAAGGATATTTTCCTCAAGAATTCATTTCGAGTGTTTTTCTCAAAACTATTTTCCATCTAAGATGACATTATTTGATATTTATGTTTCAAGTAAAATGTCTCTATGATTTATATGGTTTCAATATTCTTATGATTGAATTATATCAATTGTTTATGGATTATGATGGCATGATGTTTAAGATTCCCATTTTTATTACATGGGTTATGCAATGGTGTATGATTTATGATTTTGTGGCACACATAAGAATGGTATCATTATGAGATGGGTGGGACCTATATCTCCCTACAATGCATTGGGTAAGGATTTTATATCTCATGAGATAGACATGGCTGGAACGGTAGGTTATACCGGTTCAGTGAAACAGGACTGGAACGAGGGTTACTCGATTCAGAAAGGGACTTTGTCCACTAAGATAGTCTTGGCAATGAGTCTTGACTAACAAGAAATGATTTTCTATGATTATGTGTGTATTCCACAAAGTTTAATGTTTTATGTTATGATTATTGTGATTACATTTCACTGCCATGATTTATCCCATGTTATGAAATTATGCTCTCTTTTGCAGGTTAAGATTTCCAAAAGTTATGTTCTTACGAATATGATGTGATTGATTTTTTTTTTATTTTGTATACCCTTACTGAGCATTTGAGCTCACCCTTTTATGTTTTCTTTTCCCCAGGATATAAAGAAAGGTTTTAGGTAAAAAAATGGAAGATCTTTATGGGAGATATTGAAGATCTTTCACCACGATTAGAAGATTACGTTCCGAGTTTCCAAAGACACTAAACTATTACGATCCTTGTGTGTGTGTTTTTGTTATGTACTAAGTATTCCACAAATGTAATATAATGTCCATGTACGTCAAGATACGGGTCTCTACAGTTGGTATCAGAGGAAAGGTTTAGTCAACCTTTGGAAACTAGGATGCGAAAACGTTAGTGAGATCCCTAGAGTTATTTCTAAGGTATGTCTAGGGATGTCCCTAAGGATAAGTATACGTATAGGATATATTCCTAGAACTATGGTAACGATATTAGATTAAACCTAAGAAGTCAGGTATTGAGGATACTTTCCCTTTACTATGTTGTTTTCTCTAGCATGATTTTTGATTCTCACAAAATTATTTTTGTGTTTTAGTTAATGGAGGGAACCAAAAGGAATTCAGTTAACATTGAATCCAATGGACAAATTGGTGACTATGAGCAACAAAATTGTGTAATGCCTAGAGAGAAAGATGTTGTGATTATGCCAAATCAATCATCGCGATATATGATTAACAAGGTGAAATTTAGTGGTACGCCTAATTCATCAAAGAAGAGGAAGATAGACTATTATGCATGTTTGCATGTTGAGGAGCATAAAGAAAGGAAGATTGAGATTTCTAAAGAAGGGAAGAAGAACCTTGAGGAATACCTCAAATTAAGGGACCGATGTTATCTGTGTGGAGAAAAGGGTCATAGAGTGACAGACTGTTATGGAGTTCAATGTCTTATTTGTGGAGAACATGGGCATTACCCAACTCAATGCCCTGACCTAAAAAGTTACTTCTAAATCAAGGAAGGACTTATTCCAGGATAATCATTGATGTGGATGGACTGAAGTGTTTTGGTATTCAAGAATAATGTTGTTGAGGTACTTTTATGGTGTGTTGAAATATTTAAGTATTGGTCTATTGTGGTTTTCAATAATTTTAAGGTACCGGTAACTATGAAAAGTGATTCAAATATTTTGGAAAGTAGATGATAAGTGCATAATGAAAGGATAAGAAGATAATGAGATGTTTGATTGTATTCATGAGCTCATGATTGATATAAGGACTAAGTGATATCATGGTTTGAGTATATAGAATTTTGAGGATTTTGGTATGTGGAAAGAGTTAACTTTTAACAGCACTCATGTTTTCAATAAGGTTCAATGGGTATTCAAGAGAATACATGATTAAGGAATTTGAATTTTTGGAATGTGACCAACAAAACATATCTTATGATATATGGGGATCAACGATGGTATTAAATCTCTGGTAATTGTTTTCACTATGTTATGAGAGTGGACTGCAGTATTATGGATAAGCCTAAAGATTGAAATGGATTATTTTGGACATAAGTGAGTATTGTTTAAGGATATAAGTTTTTTTTCGATGTTATTGATGGGATGTTATAGTAATGTAGTTTTAGAAAAAGGACAACCTGCAGGACGGGCGACAGCCCATCGCTTCGGACAAGGCTGTGGGAATCGAACCCACAACCGAAGTACGACTGACATTTATCGCCTACCACTGGCCTACAGGAAGTCCCTGGTTAGTATAAACTAGTTTTATTTTATTAAGCGATATGATATATGAAGTATAAGTTCATTTTTGGAACCATATACGATTAATCTAACCACAAGATAGACTTATAACTTTTGCTAACATTTTGTTTGAAAGAGATGGAATAACCCATCATTCTATCACATGATCTGCTAACACATCACGAATAACAAATTCAACTTCATTTCTTTAAGGGATGAAGTGGAAATTGTTAAATTCACGAACAACAGTTAGATTGTACCAAAATCAAGTAAGTATTTCTTCTAATTCAAAATTTTCAACTTTAGGGAAATGATATTGAAAACCAAAAATGTTGTCCTAGTGATCTTATATCTGATGAATCAGATGGTACCTTAGATCATCACAAATGTATGGCTTTGTGATTGCTAGATTTTCCATAGCCATGTCCTCTACCACTCTCCATCAGAACATGACGGTTAGATTTCTCTTCCATGTCCATATTTTCACCTATGTTCTCCTATATGGATACCCAGTGATTAGTTAACTTGGGTAACCATTACGTTTTATACTTTAGTTTTTAAAGATAAGTTTTGATTTTCCTTTTTACGATGTGGGTTTCTATCAAAGAAACTTTCAAATAGTAAACCATTTATAACCCCGACGAATTTCGAGGGCGAAATTAATTTTAAGGGGGGTAGAATGTAACACCCCGAGATTTTATGAAAAATATTCTTTTAATTTAATTAATGTCTTGTGTTGTATTCTACACCAAGATTACCTTGTGCTATATGCAACACCGTATTAGCTTGCAGTATACGCAACACTATTCTTGGACCGTGTTACACACAATTTTGATAATAGTTATTCTATGCAACATTGAGTATATATATATATATATATATATTAAATGTATAAATGGAATATGGTTGGATTCTGTTATACAAAAAAACGAAGGATTCTTTCACAACACGCAACCCTGACTTGGCTTGCATTACACGCAATCGCGACCTTCCTCGATAGCGTGTGTTGTACGCAATACCGGGTTTTAATAAACAATGATATATTATAATATTGTCATGAACTAGCCGTTATGAATAGTATTAACTAAATTTTGAATTTTATAACATTATTATTCATCTTACACATTTTCTAGAACATGTTATAAGAACAAAATAATTTTTTCAGGTAAAATAAGTATTTTTCAAAAAATGCAGTTTTGCCGCCTTTTGATGGCGCACCCACCTTAAATCTAGTTTTTGACATGTTTATATGTTCAATTTGACAAAATAAAATTCTTCTTTTGAATCAGGATGTAAAAATTTACATTAGATAATGTTTTGATATTTTTTCGATAACTTTCATATTTTAATGAATAGTAAAAACACGCTATATTTTAATTAAAAACAACTTTTTTCATCGTAATATCTTATGTGGATAAATTATAATATTGAATGGTTTTAAATTATAAATAGAATATATTTTTACCATTTAATATAATGAATGTCATTAGCATTGATTTTACCTTGATTTCGTAGGTTAAATCAATTCAATCTTTTGCAATGTTTTAAACAAAAACCCGTTTTTATTCGACAACGGGATTAATTTTAATTTAATTTCTGCAACTTCTGTGTATTGAATTTTAAAAAATGGATTCCATATTTGGAATAAGTGGGTCCAAATTATATTAATAGGCTACTTTTTATTTTAGGGAATTATGAATAGTAACTACGGTAAATTTTTTTTACCATAGTTAAAGGTAAATCGGGTAATTAAGGGTAAATATAATATTATAAAATTACCCTAAAATATGCCAAAATCTTATTGGATGACTAAAAGTAAACCCATATCAACTAAGGGTTGTATTAGATTCATTTTATGGACTTTTGGCCATGAAAATAATTTAATTATTTTTAAAACCAAAGAAAGTGACAAAATGTCACTCTCTTAAATCTTATAAGTATAATAATTTTAAATTAGTGATAAACATCATAAAATTTCGAACATGAATAGTCTCCAGAAATCTAACAAAATTATCTACATCATGAGAATTTATTTATAATTTTTGGGATTAAATAATTATCATTAATTGTGACACAATAGTGATGCAGAAATTATTTATCTAGTGAAAAATCAAGAATATAGTTTTTATTAAACTAATTGTGACCATAAAAGGCCCAAAACCCTAACCAAAACTTATTGGTCATGTAAATGGAAACTATAATAATCCAATGGTCGAATATTTGACCATTTTGAGTCTTATAAAAGCTATTATGACACTTATATTATTTTATTTTAAATGATGCCAAAGTTGTCACCTTCATAATTTAATAAATATAACAATTTAAATATTGTGATTTTAAGATGATAAATTCGAGTAAAAGTATTATTGGGAAAGTTAATATATTTATCTTCATCATAGGATTTTATTTTAAATTTTTATACAACAAATAAGTATATTAAATAATTATACAAAAATGATGTAGTAATTATTTTATTAAGAGATAAACCAAATAAATGGTTTTAAAAATAATAAAATAAATATTATATGAACTATTTAATGTGCTCAACTAATTTTATAGACGCATATGACATTTTATAAATCTATTAAAGCTTTTAGTTCGAACATATATTCTGTATTTATTTTATTTAAATTCAAATAAATGAATAGTGTCCAAATTGACACTATTGTTATTTTATAAAAATAACATATTATAAAATAGTTTAAAAATCACAAAAATATTTAAAAATTATAAATTTAAATTTATATGATCTAAAATGTTATTAAGTATCCAATTATGGACAATTCACAACAAATAAGTAATTATTTGTTATAATTTAAAATTTAGAATGTTATTACCACAAATAAAATTAAATTGGTTAAATAAGGATAAATCATGTTGATAATGTTTAAAATAAATTCCTAACATGTCTAAATCCTATTGGTTGATGATATTACAACCTTATCGTATCTAATATTCGAATATGAGTCATTTTTGGAAGTTTTTAAGTGGGGTTAGATTTATTATAAATTAATATTTTTAAGAATTCCTAAGGTGCCCCTCTCCTCCCTTATAAAAGGGCACCTCCTCCCCCTCCTCCTCACACCAAATTGAGCACTCAAGCTCGGCCAAACCCTGCCATTTTCTCCTCTCCACTTCCCTAGAATAATCCTAGAGGTTCTGGTCTTCTTCAAAGATCAATCTTAGTTCCTTAAGTGGAGGATTCAAAGAGGCGTTCCAAAGAAGAGGTAATATCCATTACCGATCTTTTCAATTTCTTTCTTCTTCAACTTCTTATTCTTTAGTTGTTTCATGATAAAGTAATAACATCAGTATTACTTACATACTGATATGTTATTATAAATATTAAACAACCCTAATTCACCTTCTATCCATCCTACGGAAAAAAGGAAATCACCGCGCGTGCGTACGTACGGAATACCGTCTCCACGCCGTGGTGTAATCTATTTTCCGCCACCACCTTAATAGGATGGGTATAATGGTGTAATGAGTAACTATATATGATTATTATAAAGTGATATTGATACTGAAATAATATTCATACACTTTAACACAATTCCACGACCATGGGAACGATATCATCGCTCGTGCGTACGTACAGACTACCGTCTCCACGACGCGATGAGATTCATTCTCCACATTAACCATTCATGAATGATTATAAAGCATATATAATAAGTACTAATGAAATATATGACATAATAATGATACTGGATTTATTTATATTTATATGTATGTCATCTACTTAATTCCATTCAATAAGGAAACGAAAACAGCGTTCATGCGTACGTACGGACTACCGTCTCCATGAACGGTGTATTTCTTTCCATTTATCGATCCATTATATATATGTATATTCTGAATATATATTATATATAAATCTTGTTTTATATTCTGGAATTAAGTAATCATGATCTAAGTAATCATATGAATAATTACAAGTTAAAAACACGAACGACAAAGAGACGATTTTACCCAAAACGCTACTTTAACATGAATTTACAAAAGACCGGGTAATATAAAGCCATAAGAGAACCATATATGATATCATAACAATGAATATGATTCTGTAATAAGTCAATAACATTATGTAAATAATTATACAGAAGGTTCGGACACGTACAAAGCAAGTCGGACCTAAGGTAAGGGATAAATTTTCAATCTCATTTTTATCCGAGATTGCTTATACTTAAGTATTTACTGGGGTTACGTTTAACATCCATGACCATGTTTTCTAAAAATGTTTTTATAAAATGTTTACCATTCTTCCATGAATTTTTAAAGTCATTTTTACCCTTTATTGACTTTTTACCACATTGTATGAATGGAATCTTTCCTTTGGTTACCATATAAGGTACTTTTTGACTTTTCCGACAAAAGTACGAGGGGAATGTTATTTTTAACTTATACGGCGTGAAAGGATTTTTACGGTTTCATAACACCTCATTTTCAAGAAGCTTCCTTTACAAGATTTCATGATTATTTTCAACAAAACCCTTATCATTTAAAATTGCATGGAATTTTGTGAAAAGAAAATGATTTTAAAGAAGAAAGGATATTTTCCTCAAGAATTCATTTCGAGTGTTTTTCTCAAAACTATTTTCCATCTAAGATGACATTATTTGATATTTATGTTTCAAGTAAAATGTCTCTATGATTTAAATGGTTTCAATATTCTTATGATTGAATTATATCAATTGTTTATGGATTATGATGGCATGATGTTTAAGATTCCCATTTTTATTACATGGGTTATGCAATGGTGTATGATTTATGATTTTGTGGCACACATAAGAATGGTATCATTATGAGATGGGTGGGACCTATATCTCCCTCCAATGCATTGGGTAAAGATTTTATATCTCATGAGATAGACATGGTTGGAACGGTAGGTTATACCGGTTCAGTGAAACAGGACTGGAACGAGGGTTACTCGATTCAGAAAGGGACTTTGTCCACTAAGATAGTCTTGGCAATGAGTCCTGACTAACAAGAAATGATTTTCTATGATTATTTGTGTATTCCAAAAAGTTTAATGTTTTATGTTATGATTATTGTGATTACATTTCACTGCCATGATTTATCCCATGTTATGAAATTATGCTCTCTTTTGCAGGTTAAGATTTCCAAAAGTTATGTTCTTACGAATATGATGTGATTGATTTTTTTTTATTTTGTATACCCTTACTGAGCATTTGAGCTCACCCTTTTATGTTTTCTTTTCCCCAGGATATAAAGAAAGGTTTTAGGTAAAAAAATGGAAGATCTTTATGGGAGATATTGAAGATCTTTCACCACGATTAGAAGATTACGTTCCGAGTTTCCAAAGACACTAAACTATTACGATCCTTGTGTGTGTGTTTTTGTTATGTACTAAGTATTCCACAAATGTAATGTAATGTCCATGTACGTCAAGATACGGGTCTCTACAGTTGGTATCAGAGGAAAGGTTTAGTCAACCTTTGGAAACTAGGATGCGAAAACGTTAGTGAGATCCCTAGAGTTATTTCTAAGGTATGTCTAGGGATGTCCCTAAGGACAAGTATACGTATAGGATATATTCCTAGAACTATGGTAACGATATTAGATTAAACTTAAGAAGTTAGGTATTGAGGATACTTTCCCTTTACTATGTTGTTTTCTCTAGCATGATTTTTGATTCTCACAAAATTATTTTTGTGTTTTAGTTAATGGAGGGAACCAAAAGGAATTCAGTTAACATTGAATCCAATGGACAAATAGGTGACTATGAGCAACAAAATTGTGTAATGCCTAGAGATAAAGATGTTGTGATTATGCCAAATCAATCATCGCGATATATGATTAACAAGGTGAAATTTAGTGGTATGCCTAATTCATCAAAGAAGAGGAAGATAGACTATTATGCATGTTCGCATGTTGAGGAGCATAAAGAAAGGAAGATTGAGATTTCTAAAGAAGGGAAGAAGAACCTTGAGGAATACCTCAAATGAAGGGACCGATGTTATCTGTGTGGAGAAAAGGGTCATAGAGTGACAGACTGTTATGGAGTTCAATGTCTTATTTGTGGAGAACATAGGCATTACCCAACTCAATGACCTGACCTAAAAAGTTACTTCTAAATCAAGGAAGGACTTATTCCAGGATAATCATTGATGTGGATGGACTGAAGTGTTTTGGTATTCAAGAATAATGTTGTTGAGGTACTTTTATGGTGTGTTGAAATATTTAAGTATTGGTCTATTGTGGTTTTCAATAATTTTAAGGTACCGGTAACTATAAAAAGTGATTCAAATATTTTGGAAAGTAGATGATAAGTGCATAATGAAAGGATAAGAAGATAATGAGATGTTTGATTGTATTCATGAGCTCATGATTGATATAAGGACTAAGTGATATCATGGTTTGAGTATATAGAATTTTGAGAATTTTGGTATGTGGAAAGAGTTAACTTTTAACAGCACTCATGTTTTCAATAAGGTTCAATGGGTATTCAAGAGAATACATGATTAAGGACTTTGAATGTTTGGAATGTGACCAACAAAACATATCTTATGATATATGGGGATCAACGATGGTATTAAATCTCTGGTAATTGTTTTCACTATGTTATGAGAGTGGACTGCAGTATTATGGATAAGCCTAAAGATTGAAATGGATTATTTTGGACATAAGTGAGTATTGTTTAAGGATATAAGTTTTTTTTCGATGTTATTGATGGGATGTTATAGTAATGTAGTTTTAGAAAAGGACAACCTGCAGGACGGGCGACAACCCATCGCTTCGGACAAGGCTGTGGGAATCGAACCCACAACCGAAGTACGACTGGCATTTATCGCCTACCACTGGCCTACAGGAAGTCCCTGGTTAGTATAAAATAGTTTTATTTTATTAAGCGGTATGATATATGAAGTATAAGTTCATTTTTGGAACCATATACGATTAATCTAACCACAAGATGGACTTATAACTTTTGCTAACATTTTGTTTGAAAGAGATGGAATAACCCATCATTCTATCACATGATCTGCTAACACATCACGAATAACAAATTCAACTTCATTTCTTTAAGGAATGAAGTGGAAATTGTTAAATTCACGAACAACAGTTAGATTGTACCAAAATCAAGTAAGTATTTCTTCTAATTCAAAATTTTCAACTTTAGGGAAATGATATTGAAAACCAAAAATGTTGTCCTAGTGATCTTATATCTGATGAATCGGATGGTACCTTAGATCATCACAAATGTATGGCTTTGTGATTGCTAGCTTTTCCATAGCCATGTCCTCTACCACTCTCCATCAGAACATGACGGTTAGATTTCTCTTCCATGTTCATATTTTCACATATGTTCTCCTATATGGATACCCAGTGATTAGTTAACTTGGGTAACCATTACGTTTTATACTTTAGTTTTTAAAGATAAGTTTTGGTTTTCCTTTTTACGATGTGGGTTTCTATCAAAGAAACTTTCAAATAGTAAACCATTTATAACCCCGACGAATTTCGAGGGCGAAATTCATTTTAAGGGGGGTAGAATGTAACACCCCGAGATTTTATGAAAAATATTCTTTTAATTTAATTAATGTCTTGTGTTGTATTCTACACCAAGATTACCTTGTGCTATACGCAACACCGTATTAGCTTGTAGTATACGCAACACTATTCTTGGACCGTGTTACACACAATTTTGATAATAGTTATTCTATGCAACATTGAGTATATATATATATATTAAATGTATAAATGGAATATGGTTGGATTCTGTTATACAAAACAACGAAGGATTCTTTCACAACACGCAACCCTGACTTGGCTTGCATTACACGCAATCGCGACCTTCCTCGATAGCGTGTGTTGTACGCAATACCGGGTTTTAATAAACAATGATATATTATAATATTGTCATGAACTAGCCGTTATGAATAGTATTAACTAAATTTTGAATTTTATAACATTATTATTCATCTTACACATTTTCTAGAACATGTTATAAGAACAAAATAAATTTTTCAGGTAAAATAAGTATTTTTCAAAAAATGCAGTTTTTCCGCCTTTTGATGGTGCACCCACCATAAATCTAGTTTTTGACATGTTTATATGTTCAATTTGACAAAATAAAATTCTTCTTTTGAATCAGGATGTAAAAATTTACATTAGATAATGTTTTGATATTTTTTCGATAACTTTCATATTTTAATGAATAGTAAAAACACGCTATATTTTAATTAAAAACAACTTTTTTCATCATAATATCTTATGTGGATAAATTATAATATTGAATGGTTTTAAAGTATAAATAGAATATATTTTTACCATTTAATATAATTAATGTCATTAGCATTGATTTTACCTTGAATTCGTAGGTTAAATCAATTCAATCTTTTGCAATGTTTTAAACAAAAACCCGTTTTTATTCGACAACGGGATTAATTTTAATTTAATTTCTGCAACTTCTGTGTATTGAATTTTAAAAAATGGATTCCATATTTGGAATCAGTGGGTCCAAATTATATTAATAGGCTACTTTTTATTTTAGGGAATTATGAATAGTAACTACGGTAAATTTTATTTACCATAGTTAAAGGTAAATCGGGTAATTAAGGGTAAATATAATATTATAAAATTACCCTAAAATATGCCAAAATCCTATTGGATGACTAAAAGTAACCCATATCAACTAAGGGTTGGATTAGATTCATTTTATGGACTTTTGTCCATGAAAATAATTTAATTATTATTAAAACCAAAGAAAGTGACAAAATGTCACTCTCTTAAATCTTATAAGTATAATAATTTTAAATTAGTGATAAACATCATACAATTTCGAACATGAATAGTCTCCAGAAAGCTAACAAAATTATCTACATCATGAGAATTTATTTAGAATTTTTGGGATTAAATAATTATCATTAATTGTGACACAATAGTGATGAAGAAATTATTTATCTAGTGAAAAATCAAGAATATAGTTTTTATTAAACTAATAGTGACCATAAAATGCACAAAACCCTAACCAAAACTTATTGGTCATGTAAATGGATACTATAATAATCCAATGGTCGAATATTTGACCATTTGGAGTCTTATACAAGCTATTATGACACTTGTATTATTTTATTTTAAATGATGCCAAAGTTGTCACCTTCATAATTTAATAAATATAACAATTTAAATATTGTGATTTTAAGATGATAAATTCGAGTAAAAGTATTATTGGGAAAGTTAATATATTTATCTTCATCATAGGATTTTATTTTAAATTTTTATACAACAAATAAGTATATTAAATAATTATACAAAAATGATGTAGTAATTATTTTATTAAGAGATAAACCAAATAAATGGTTTTAAAAATAATAAAATAAATATTATATGAACTATTTAATGTGCTCAACTAATTTTATAGACGCATATGACATTTTATAAATCTATTAAAGCTTTTAGTTCGAACATATCCTCTGTATTTATTTTATTTAAATTCAAATATATGAATAGTGTCCAAATTGACACTATTGTTATTTTATAAAAATAACATATTATAAAATAGTTTAAAAATCACAAAAATATTTAAAAATTATAAATTTAAATTTATATGATCTAAAATGTTATTAAGTATCCAATTATGGACAATTCACAACAAATAAGTAATTATTTGTTATAATTTAAAATTTAGAATGTTATTACCACAAATAAAATTAAATTGGTTAAATAAGGATAAATCATGTTGATAATGTTTAAAATAAATTCCTAACATGTATAAATTCTATTGGTTGATGATATTACAACCGTATCTTATCTAATATTCGAATATGAGTAATTTTTGGAAGTTTTTAAGTGGGGTTAGATTTATTATAAATTAATATTTTTAAGAATTCCTAAGGTGCCCCTCTCCTCCCTTATAAAAGGGCACCTCCCCCTCCTCCTCCTCACACCAAATTGAGCACTCAAGCTCGGCCAAACCCTGCCATTTTATCCTCTCCACTTCCCTAGAATAATCCTAGAGGTTATGGTCTTCTTCAAAGATCAATCTTAGTTCCTTAAGTGGAGGATTCAAAGAGGCGTTCCAAAGAAGAGGTAATATCCATTACCGATCTTTTCAATTTCTTTCTTCTTCAACTTCTTCTTCTTTAGTTGTTTCATGATAAAGTAATAACATCAGTATTACTTACATACTGATATGTTATTATAAATATTAAAAAACCCTAATTCACCTTCTATCCATCCTACGGAAAAAAGGAAATCACCGCGCGTGCGTACGTACGGAATACCGTCTCCACGCCGTGGTGTAATCTATTTTCCGCCACCACCTTAATAGGATGGGTATAATGGTGTAATGAGTAACTATATATGATTATTATAAAGTGATATTGATACTGAAATAATATTCATACACTTTAACACAATTCCACGACCATGGGAACGATATCATCGCTCGTGCGTACGTACGGACTACCGTCTCCACGACGCGATGAGATTCATTCTCCACATTAACCATTCATGAATGATTATAAATCATATATAATAAGTACTAATGAAATATATGACATAATAATGATACTGGATTTATGTATATTTATATGTATGTCATCTACTTAATTCCATTCAATAAGGAAACGAAAACAGCGTTCATGCGTACGTACGGACTACCGTCTCCATGAACGGTGTATTTCTTTCCATTTATCGATCCATTATATATATGTATATTCTGAATATATATTATATATAAATCTTGTTTTATATTCTGGAATTAAGTAATCATGATCTAAGTAATCATATGAATAATTACAGGTTAAAAACACGAACGACAAAGAGACGATTTTACCCAAAACGCTACTTTAACATGAATTTACAAAAGACCGGGTAATATAAAGCCATAAGAGAACCATATATGATATCATAACAATGAATATGATTCTGTAATAAGTCAATAACATTATGTAAATCATTATACAGGAGGTTCGGACACGTACAAAGCAAGTCGGACCTAAGGTAAGGGATAAATTTTCAATCTCATTTTTATCCGAGATTGCTTATACTTAAGTATTTACTGGGGTTACGTTTAACATCCATGACCATGTTTTCTAAAAATGTTTTTATAAAATGTTTACCATTCTTCCATGAATTTTTAAAGTCATTTTTACCCTTTATTGACTTTTTACCACATTGTATGAATGGAATCTTTCCTTTGGTTACCATATAAGGTACTTTTTGACTTTTCCGACAAAAGTACGAGGAGAATGTTATTTTTAACTTATACGGCGTGAAAGGATTTTTACGGTTTCATAACACCTCATTTTCAAGAAGCTTCCTCTACAAGATTTCATGATTATTTTCAACAAAACCCTTATCTTTTAAAATTGCATGGAATTTTGTGAAAAGAAAATGATTTTAAAGAAGAAAGGATATTTTCCTCAAGAATTCATTTCGAGTGTTTTTCTCAAAACTATTTTCCATCTAAGATGACATTATTTGATATTTATGTTTCAAGTAAAATGTCTCTATGATTTAAATGGTTTCAATATTCTTATGATTGAATTATATCAATTGTTTATGGATTATGATGGAATGATGTTTAAGATTCCCATTTTTATTACATGGGTTATGCAATGGTGTATGATTTATGATTTTGTGGCACACATAAGAATGGTATCATTATGAGATGGGTGGGACCTATATCTCCCTCCAATGCATTGGGTAAAGATTTTATATCTCATGAGATAGACATGGCTGGAACGGTAGGTTATACCGGTTCAGTGAAACAGGACTGGAACGAGGGTTACTCGATTCAGAAAGGGACTTTGTCCACTAAGATAGTCTTGGCAATGAGTCTTGACTAACAAGAAATGATTTTCTATGATTATGTGTGTATTCCACAAAGTGTAATGTTTTATGTTATGATTATTGTGATTACATTTCACTGCCATGATTTATCCCATGTTATGAAATTATGCTCTCTTTTGCAGGTTAAGATTTCCAAAAGTTATGTTCTTACGAATATGATGTGATTGATTTTTTTTTATTTTGTATACCCTTACTGAGCATTTGAGCTCACCCTTTTATGTTTTCTTTTCCCCAGGATATAAAGAAAGGTTTTAGGTAAAAAAATGGAAGATCTTTATGGGAGATATTGAAGATCTTTCACCACGATTAGAAGATTACGTTCCGAGTTTCCAAAGACACTAAACTATTACGATCCTTTTGTGTGTGTTTTTGTTATGTACTAAGTATTCCAAAAATGTAATGTAATGTCCATGTACGTCAAGATACGGGTCTCTACAGGCTCGGCGCCCGGCCTGGCGACCCGGCGCACTGGCGCGCGGCGCCCCCTGGCTGGGCCGAACGGCCGAGCCATTCGGCTTTTGCGGGGGGGAGGTGGGGGGGGGGGGGGGGGGGGGCGCTGCCCCCCGCGATTTGTAACCGCGGCCCCCCTTAGTGGGGCCGCTAGCTGGCCGGCCGGGGGCTTGAACCCCCGACTACTCTCCTGTCCGGCCAGCCCGCCTCGGCCGGCTGATTTCTGCCACAACAGGACTGGCGACGGCCGGTCCCCTCCCTGCTCTGACAATGGCGGCTCAGAACCGGCCGCCGGTCACCCTACTCCGCCACGGCCCAGAACCGGCCGCGGTTTTGGTTCTTTCGGTATGGCGAAACGGCGCCATGACTTGGTTCAATTTCATGGTGCGGCGCGACAACGCCACACATTACTTGTCGCACGATCCCGCGCGGTTCGACGGCACCGCGCCATTCCCGTTCCAACACATTGGAAACAATAACAAGGATAAGGGAGGAGGGTCAGCTGTGTTTGTGCGGTCCGACCCCCTCTCATTAATCGATAGCAATTGGTCCTAATTTCACGAAGAACGACAAGGTAGAAATCACAAACAAAATAAATAAATAAACCCCTACCTCGTGCGATCTTGAACGGAGGTTCGTCGAACGAGGATTCATCGTGGGTAGAGACGTCGCGGAAGGAGATATTGTGGAAGAAGACGTCATGGAAGAAGATGTCGCCGGCATCGCGGTACACGGCGTCGCGTAATCGGTTTCCGAGAACTCCACGTTCTTCGTCGGAGACCGATGTGTTATTTGCGTTTTTAGTCGAAGATGAAGAAGTTCCTCAATCCTTATCCTTTTTCTCCCAAGACTCCACCACAAGAAACTAACCCAAAATAAAATAAGCTCTCACTTAATTTATTAACTAGACATGAGTTTGAATTTCAAACCCACACACTAATTAAACTCACCTCATTAATAACATATGTTATTAATGCTTAAGTTATCAAATTTAAACAAAAGTTGAGGGAGTTAAGGAATGTGAAGGGTTGGGGTTCATGTGGGCCCCACCACCCTCATAACCTCCCTTGGGAAGTTGGGTAGTTACCCAACTTCCACCCAAAGCTAAAAACTATTAAGAGGGAATAAAAAATTGTAGTTAAATTATTAATTAAACTTCCACAATTTTTATTATCATCTCTCGTGAAAACACAACTCCGGAAAAGGTGTTCCTAAGAAATTATTGGTGCTGCGGTTCCATCGGTGCCCTCAGAATTCGATTCCGAGAACTGGTTCAAAAGATAGGAATTCCCGCTCGTTCGTTCACTGAACATACCCAATCTAAACTTCGGATAGAAATTCTGGGCACACCGGGCCTCAGAATCAAGTGCCGTCAGAAACTGCGTTCTTGTAAAATCCCAAAGAAAATTAACAAAAAAAATTTCCTTGAATTTTATGGGTCTTTACAGTTTTATCTTCTTAAATTGTGTTATAGTATGCATGAAGTGTTCCAAATTTCATAACATCAGATGTACATGCTTGATCATGAACATGTGATGGAATGGGAGGAAGTTAATTCAGATCTAGAAGAATATTTTTGGAGAGACTAATTAATATTATATACTAATGATACATGGTTCTATGAGGGATAATTTTTAGTCTTTTTTTTATTCAATATCAATTTAACCATGTTCCTAAAGTTACATGGAAATGATGGAAAAACTATATAGTTTAATGGCCTCAAATATCTGAGTGGACCTATCAAGATAATTATAAAGGATGAGAAGTCAAAGGATGGATTTAATTTGTAATTAGTATATTTATTTCTAATCACTATCAAACATGATAATTGATTTTGGATTTTTTTTAATTTTATTCGAGATGGTTTGCAGCTATTTGGGAGGCTATAAATAAAATTGGGTCGAGCTAGAGAAATGTTTTAACTTAAAAATTATAAAACAGTGCCTTTAGTGTGCTAGTGTTCTCCTATGGATAGGAGATGCATTCAGAAAGGCCTGAAACATATTATAATATCCCACCATCCCACTAATGTAAATCCATCATTCCACCAGTTTGGCTAGTGGGAATAATTGTTTCTTCCCAGTGGTCATTTTTCATTCGGTGGCTTTATTCATTCCCAATGAGCATGATGATATTTATTTGGTTTTTATAGATGGACCACATACTATTTATCATCATCTTATATCTCTTTCAACCCCAATCACTATATAAGTTCTCTAACATTGATTTTTTTATCTCTTCTCCTTTCATCCCCTTGATTCACTGCACAAACAATGGTTCTATCCTTTAATTCCAATTTTGTGAGATCTATATTGATATAGAATTATCCTATCATCTACTGCATGATTAACAATTTTTATATTCATGATGTGTTGATCTAATCTGTGTGTTTTTACTTGTTCTAACAACGGAAATTTTCATAAATGAATGAATTGGCACCTGTATTCTAGGAATTGACATATATTCACCATTTCGACGAAGATATTTGTATGAATGGAATCATCAAGGTATGTTATATCTCTTCCTACTTTTAAATTTGGATTCCCATCACCCATTATCTATGAATTCAGATCTCATATTAGTTATAATGGTATTTGGAAATTGTGGTTCAACAAGATTCATAATTCGATCACTTCTATCAAACATCATTTCACCTACTGAAGGTAGTCCTTATAATTTGTGATAAATTATATTAGTTCTTGGACTGATTTCATGGCATGGATCTATATCCCTATGATAATTATTTTTATGTTAAACTCATGATGTGTTTTCTTGTTTCCCATGAGAACTATTCTTTATGTTTATCAAATGTGAATTTGTGAGGGGTATAACTCTTGATTTGATTGAAATGATATTGATATGTCATCTTAAATCAATATGATTCATGTTTCAATCCTCTATCATCTAAGATTTAGTGTACGGTTTTATCCATATGGCATGTCCATTAATAGGGATTAATTGTATTTTTAATGTATTTTGGATATCCCTTCAATGGGGATGTTTTATACATGCTTCTATAGTGTCTCATTATGAGGGATTTTTTAGGAGGATTTTTTATTTGCCATCCGACATGGAGCCAAAGTAGGCAGAGCAGGTCTCTATGGTCCTGGAATATATGTTATGCTGGTGTTATATATCTTTTTAATTACCATTCTTTGTTTATTATAATGTGATTCTCTAGTGTATCTTATTAAATTATGTCAAGGATAGTTTGAGGTACCCTACTAAGCCATGTACTCACACCCTAATAAGGAATCTCAGTGTACTTTCCTATTCCAAGACATGGCATTTGGTGTAGGGAAGGGTCCCTATGGTGGATGTTAAATAAAGTATAGTAGGATTATGTGGTAATTACAAGATACATACTAGGATATATGTCTTTTGATTCTATTGTTTTGCTGATTTATTTTGAACATTGATCCATATCATGTAGGGATCCTTTATACTTTATTGGGCTGAGTGACTGGCATTCTATACTATCACCATAGGGGTTGGAACATTATTTTTATGCTACTTCATTGATGATTTATTCATTGTTAGTTTTTTTGAAGTTATTATTATCTTATCTTTGTGTGTTATGATTATCTGACACATAGGGAATAGTCTCCCCATGATGTTCTTCAAGATCATCACATATAATTAGAAACCTCTTATATATGGGGTGGCATGAACAAGTTTATTTGTCAGTTCAACACATACCCAGTTATTCGATTCATTGTGTTAAATTTAATTATTCCAATTATTATGTGATATTTTAAATTTTGAGGTTATGACCTATTTACATGGGAATGTAACACCCTGTTTTTTAAGAATCTTATTCTTTTAGTAATTTTTTTAAAATTATGATTTTTTTTCTATTTCTATAATGGAAATGAAATAGATTACATAACATGTCATAAAAATTAAGGATTAAACTAACAACACATTATTATTTCACATTAAAATGTTGAAAAAAATCACATGATATAAGTATTACATAACATGGATGATTACATCGATTAAATATTAAAAAACATGTCAACAAATAGAAATGTATAACATTATTAGAACTAACATCTCCAATGGACACTCATTTCATTTAAGGGGCACCATTAGCATGAAAATAATGATAAATGGGAAATAATACCATGAATGGAGTAAGAGTTTTTGGATATCTAAAATGATGATTATTTAAATTGGATTGGTTAGTGAAATATGTTTAATATGGTTATATATATAAAGGATACTTTTTTATTTAACATTTTTTTGTGGGTCTTATATCCAATAGTCATACCAATGTCATGAATTTTTATGTTGTAAATTTAAAATAATATTGCCTACAAACCAATAAAAATATAATATTAATGTATTATATGTGTGTGTGCGTGCTATGTATAAATATAAATATTAATATTAAAATAATATATTATTTATATATTAAATTCAAATAATAATTTAAATATCATTAGATATGTAAAATTAAATTTTAATCTATAATTAGTTTAATTTTTTTTGTTAAAGCATGTTTAGTAGAAAACAAATATCTAATTTTTTAAATGAAATATTTTCTTATGTATTGTCAAATTTATAATGATATAGTAAATTTAACAATTTTAAAATATTATTATATGAACAAAAATAATTTTCATCTCTTAAATTAATAATTGATATGAAATAATTTTAAGAACTCTTATTTTAAAAATGATTTTTTATCTAAAATAATGTATTCTATATATTCTATAACATTAATTTAAAAACTAATATTATAAATTATAGAATCTAAATTAGAAAAAACTAACATCCTTTTATTATTTAAAATGTAAAAATTTGTTTAAAATAAATGTTTTTATATTTGTGTAAAAATTGATTTTTAATTGAATAGTGAAATATACATATACAATGATTGTTATACCATTATTATTATATTTTTAGAACATATATATTATTGTATCCTTTTAATTTATAAAATATTATTTTCATAATTCTAATTATAAAATATAGAATTTTCTCTATAGTTTACAAACCTATGATTCATATTTTAAAACATATGTAATCTTTCTCTCAAAAATTGTTTTAATACAATATACATATATTATATTAAAATTAGTTTTTTTTAACAATTTTAAAAATAAATTCAGAAGAATGGGATTTAAAATTATAAATAATGGATCCAAATTATCTAATATGTAACACTTTACTTTTAGGCATAAATATTTTATAGGCATTTGGTAAAGAATGGTTACCACCATAAATGATTAAGTGGAAAAAATTAAAATTCAAGGGATAAAGTGATTAGAACATGGTAAAATCAAGTATCTAATTTAATGGTGGCAGGATTATAGACCATATATTATCCTATACTAAATTATTTTCTATTTTTGGATCCACATGATATGGTTTACATATTCTCCCATTAGATTAAATTTAAATATATATATATATATATTTATATAAATTCAATTCTCACAACTTACAAAATGGACTGATCATTACCCTTTTAATACCACATTATAATTTTTTTACCTCAAAAAATACTACCCTATTTCCATATCATAGAGAATTATTTTAATACTATATGATTATTGGGCACAAGATATTACACTTATTACATCCTATCAAATAAATTCCTTATAACAATCCCAAACATCTCAACAATGTTTGGTGGTAGTGCTGAATAAATCAAGATCACGAAATGGGGTGTCATAACAAAATTTCTCTCTTTGAGACATGTTTTTGTATTATGAACCTAATTTAATTTATGGGTTGTGTATAATTACTATTTGAGATATTATATTAGGAAATACCTTTATGCATTTTTATTGATGTATAATTAAAATATCTCTCATCCAATAGATTTTTTAAAATCCTTATGAGGTTTTATTGGGTTTTATGTGTCAATTATTTTTCTTTGGGTAATAGTAACTCCTCGTTTATTTTTTCATTCAAGATATATATTATAAAATATAATTAATTTATTTAGTATTTACACCATATTTTGTTATAAATTAAATTTTACCTTGGTGTCTTCTTCCTTTATTGTTATATTATTTTATTAAAATTCATTTTCATTAAGAGAAAATTATATTTATTAAAATGTATTTATTTTCTATACTCTGTATTTTATTTCTAAAAATGTCCTCAATTACCTAACCTAAACTCAGTTAGATTTATCTCTAATTATCATTCTATTCCCCAATATTATTTTAAAATATTTTTTTTCATTATATTTCTAATGATTCATGTTTTCAATAATCGTAATTTAAAATATTTTGGAGTAAATTTCTTACCATGATAATATAATCACCCCTTATACTTCACATTTTAACATATGTGGTGGTAATTTTGATATAAAGGACATTTTAATTATCTTAATCTAATTGAGGTATCTTAATTTGAATTTTGTTGATGTAGTTTTTTACAAGATTTATCTTCATCCATAATGAAATTGTTTTCATAAAGTTCCCTGACAACAATATATTTTTTATTTGATATTAAGAAACAATTTACATTTATTGTTTTTTCAATTTTTATCATTAACCATTCCGGAGATCCATCCAAATCGACACCCAACCTGGCCCGTGGAATGTCTCAAAGGGAATTCCTAATCACCAAGGGCTTGAAAGAAGTGTCTTGGTCTCAAGAAATGAAACATGGGAACAATTTCATCCATGTAAAATATCATAAACAGCCAACAATAATAAATAAACCAAAACTAATTGACAATAAAAAAATATGGAATAACAATTTTTCAGATTCAATGTTCTCGACATTTAAACCAAACCAAAAAGGACAACAACAAAAATGGAAACATGTCACGATCCAAAATACCACCATGCTGTAAGCGGAACATCATCATCAATCCATCACCACAACACCTACAAGGGTGTAAAACTAGAAACATGAATGACCATATCCAAACATCTTTCCTTTACTAAGAATATATTTTCTCTTCTAATAAAAGAAAGGGAATAAATATTTAAAATAGTGAAAAAGAGAAAAAATTTCAAAGAACAAAATATTGAAGCATTCATGGAGGCTCAATTTAATGTCATCAAATCGCAACACCTATAATCATGTTAATGTACTCCACTTGGAAGGATCAAATTCCAGTATAAAAAAACATGGGAATAAAATATCACCCTTGGCCGCTACGAAATCTGTAACATTATTACCTTCCCAACGGGTGTGAAGAATTCTCATTCCATTAGGTAATCAACTGAAAACATTTTGGATGAGATACTCAATGGACTATGGAGTGATATAATTTTTTTGTATTGAGTTGTGGATCACCAATGAATATGTATCTATGACACTAATAGAGATTTTATGCACAGAAAATGTCTCAACACCATGAAGAAGTGCGTAAAGATCATCCACGATTGAAGTACCATTACCATAGAAGTTGTTGAAGGCTAGGATGACCAAAACATAATTTTCTTAGATGACACTTCCTCTGAACATAAGGCCGAGTTTACATGATCCATCCACTTTATGTTTGATACCATGGGACAAAGGTGACTAGTAGATCCAACTACCCTACATGGATAAAACCGATGTGCGAATTCTATTGGCTTCCTTGGCTCTCCTAAATGAAATACTCGAGTCCCATTTCCACACCGTGAGATCTTTCTCCACTGCAAGAGCGCTGGACCTGATCTGGACAGTAAACCACAAGATTATGTTACCCTTGACACACAATTTGTTCCCAGTGTCCCATATGCACCGACATCCAGCATCCAAAATGGTCTTCCTATCTTTTCACTCTTGGAATATTTTGTGAGCTATATAAAAAATGTTATGGAAAACATTCACATCACAATAAGAGAGGTATGCAAAGCCAAATAATTCCCTAAATCCTTTCCACACTACTGTAGACCATACACATTCTACAAAAAGATTACTTAGTGATTCTTTATTTCCATTAGTGAAGCCCCAGCACTTCGATGCCAAATTAATTCCTCCACCTCTAATCACATAATTTAAGGGAATATATAGGTTTTGAATCCTCTACATGAGGAAGTTGTATTTAATGGGGATATCCTTGCACCATAAAAACACACTAGTGGTGGGGTTCTTATTGTTACCCTAAAGCACCAGTCTGTAGGACATGGAAGAGAAAATACTAGTGGGAATGATTCTGAAAACAAAATTATCATTGTAAAATTAAATTCAATGAGATCAAAGATCTTGTGTTGAAGGAGATTTAAGGTCGCCTATCTAAAATAAGGATGAAGAGTCACCTGGAAAAAACAAATATATTGAGTAACACTTCACAAGAAGCCGATAATATCTCCATCCCAGTTATCAAACTAGTAGTTTATGTCACCTCTTACAAAAATCAATGAGAGTGGAGTTTGAGAAGGGGAATTTTTTGGAGAATCATTTTACAAGACGTTGAGATCGTCCAGCTTGAGTTATTCTTTTTAGGAGTATACTATTCTCCAATGTACTTACCCCATATTTACCATCCTTATAGGACCTTCAAATCCTATTTTTTTTGTCTAAACCTATGTCAAATATAACCAAGTCTACTGACACCCAAATGGGTCATTATAGTGTGCAACAAATCCCAATAGGATTCCACCCAATAAGATATTTTATGCAATAAAATTTATAATATTAGAAAACAAGCATGTATTATAAAAGGGAAATCTTGAAACATTTTTATAGAAACATCTTAATAAGAAAACCTGATTTCCTATTTAAATTATCAAAAAAGTGAACCATATAATAATGGTAATGGAAATATCACAAAAGATTACTATGTCAAGGGAACCCCCCCCAGTCACAAGCTAGTAATGGGGAACTAGGTATATCATATCACAGTGAAATAAGGTATAAAAAACAAGACTAACAGCATTCTCGTACATGATCCACTAGTTGGGGACACCCCATGGGACTAGTGGTCTCCAATAATCATTAATATTTATCTAGTGTTTAAATCATAAATCATTATAAAATAAACCATGACAATCCACTTCTAAATATACTAGATTAATTGTCCTATTCCACCCACCTAGTTACCCAGGTTTCCCTTTGTTCTCAATTTTCATTGTATATGTTACATAAACATGACTTTCAAAAAAACATAAGAAAAAAAATATATCCATTCTAGATAAATCACTAAATACAAAACCAGAACCAATTTTAAATTCAAACACACAAAAAAATAATTCTAAAACCTATTTTACACTACTTGAAAAATTTCATAAAAATCAATTATAATTTATAAAACACTTTCAAGAAGAACAACAAGAGTTCACAAACAAAATACACCAAATTTTTTTCAAAACTCCTTTTTTATCCATATTCTTATCAAAACCATTCAATAACACCTTTCCCACTATACACACAAATCAGAAAACACATTTAATCACTCTATAATCTATTCAAATATTTATACTAATGATTAAGTATAGAACCACCTACCATGTGTGAATAAACTTCCGGAATCTGGTGAAAAACTACAACTACCACACAATTGCACCCTAAAGAGGAAGGATCGAACATTTAACATCATGGTTAAACCCACATAAATAATATCTAACCGTAAAAATGACCCCAACCATCTGTATTAGTGAATTCCCCAGAAAGAAGACAGAAATCCTTATAAAAGGGGGAGAAACCAAGAGAGGGGAGACATACATTAGGGTTTTGTGAAGAATATAAGGAACATATACCACCATAATAAAGCCCAATGTTGGGGAGAAAAAGGTAAAAGGTGTGCCTCAAGTAGAAATCTTGAGTGAGGGATGATTTTGACTGATTTAGAGTTATAAACTAAGAGAGAAGAAAATTGAAAAATCATATTTTTAATTACCTAGACATGCCACATGGTTTTCCCTAATTGTTAGCCAAATCATTCCAAAACCATACACCCCTTGCTTTTCAGGAAATAAATTCCAAATTTTTATCATGTATAGTTTAAAATCATGAATTAACTATGCGACAAGTCTCTTATAAAAAATAAAACATTAGAACATAGCTTCTTGAGTAAGGAGAACAGTTTCCCTTAACCATGTATAGACCATCCACCACCAACTACCAAAGAAAAATTTCTCATTTTCCCCAAAATATCAAAGGAATCCCAAGGTGAAAAGGATAGAACAAAAATTAGAAAAAAAACATCAAAAAGGAATCATGGGTATGACAATTCTCCCCACCATGAAAATATTCCATCCCTGAAAAGACTTCTTGAAGCTTGATGATAGAATATAAAAAAATATTGTTTCTCAATCCATGAAATAATCTCCCAAGTCTCATTCTCATAATTTTCTTGTTTCCAAAGAAAACAGACCAACTGGATAGACATCCCATGAAGGAATTACTCTTGGGAATATAAGATTCTCACAAGTTCCTCAAATACAGAAAAATCAGGTTCTATTTCCAACTCATCTCAAATCAACACGTGATATGGATATGGGCTAAAAAAATTTAACTAGAAGACTTGGAATACATCATTAATTGATGCAACTACATAGTCAAATCCATCATGTATTCCACCTTACTGGTCCTCTCGGTGATCTCAAAAATGTTCGATATACCTTGGTATTATCATATCTTACTGCTCCAAACGACAATGACCCAAATGAGGTTCCACTTTTAGGAACACCCAATCACTAAATGAAAACATAATATCTCAGCGTCTCTGATCAGAATAAAACTTATGAAGAATAAAATATTTTATTAACAATCACATGATTAGCTTGACCTTCTTAGACGTATCCAACACTATACTCAGTCCCAACAATGAGGTCTCACCCACCTCAGCCCAACATATTGGAGACAGAAATAGGTTACCATAGAGTTCCTCAAATGGATCCATTTGGATATAGAAATGGAAGATAATTTAACATGAAAACATAACCAACCCCAAATGGCTATCCCATGAATCTCTGAGATAGAACACACATGTTATAATAATTTCTTCAATGATTTGATTTTCCCACTCTGTGTCACCATCTATTTGAGGATGGAATTTCTTCCTCATTTCGATCTATAACCCCATCTCCATTTAAAGGCCTTCCCAGAACTGAGAGGTGAAATGAGGGTTCCTTTGAGAAACAATTTCCAATGGTACACAATGAAGCCTCCATATTTCGTAGATATAAAACTATCTAAACTCATCCACTTTAGTTGAATCTCTGGTCAGAATAAAATAGGATGATTTGGTCGAACAATCAGTCACCACCAAAATGGAATTTCTTCCTCAAGCTGTACGAGGTATACCAATAATTAAATACATAGATATCTTTTCCCACTTCTGGGAAAGAATGTATATTTTCTGGAGAAAATTAAAGGGACTTTTGTGGACTTCTTTTACATGCTTACACATATAACACCTCGATACGATGTCAGCTACATCCCTACTCATACCTAGACACCAAAAAATAATACGCACATCATAACACTTCTTGGTAGCTCGGGGACCAACATCCCACTACGAATGGTGGATATCCTCCATCACCACAATCCTCATATATTACCGAAAATATTCCTTAAACCAAAATATTCCCTCATAAGACAATGATCAATCACATGGTGTCTCCTCACCATGAAGATACAGTATAGATAGATTCAAAAAATCATCACTAGGATACTCGTACTGAAGCTACTCAAGAAGATCGGTTAACTATATACTGTCCAAGAATGTACCACCCCAGCGATCTTTCATTTAATGGTGTCTCTAAGAGAAATTCCCCATGAAGGTCTACGCATTCCCAGAATCATTCAAATATTTCAATTGAACCTTCCTTGTCAAAGTGACTTCCACAAAATTACCATTACCAGGGGTGTAAATTATATAAATTTCAAACCCTTGATGCTACTTCACCCAACTACACTACCTCAAGATTCAAATATTTCTATCAGAAAATTTATGCCAAGCTATTAGATCCAAGTAAACTATAAATTTATCCCCAAACAGATAATGACTCCATGTCTGTAGGGAATAAAATAAAACTAATAATTCTAGTTCATGTGTCAGGTATGTGTTTTTGTGTTTTCAGAGTTGGATAGAACCATATGCCTCCATATGTTCATCCTACATAAGAACACACATGATACCCATAGAAGAATCATAAAAATAAACCACATACCCCTTTCTAGATTATGGGAAGAAAAACACAATAGCGGTAGTGAAACACTACATAAGATCATCTAAGGACACTTTTTTTCTAGGATCGATTCAAAGTTTACCCCATTCTAGGTGAGTGATTTGATGGGTGAAAAAATATGAGAGATGACCCAAAAAACTGCCTATAATATTCGGTCAGGTCTTGTAATATTTTAATCGCAAACACATTCTTTAGATTCTCCCATGACATCACTACACTGATATTCTCAGGGTCTACTGAAACCCCACATTCTGAGATAACAGGACCTAGAAACATTACCTTATTAATCTAGAAGTTATATTTTGAGAAACATTCATATTAAAATGGTCCCGAAGAGTGCCCAAAATTATCCAAAAATGCAGATCATGCTCATCCTCATATCTAGAGTACAACAAAATGTCATCCATGAACACCATAATAAAGGAGACAAGATACCGATATAACACCATATTCATAATTTCCATGAAGACCACTGGGGAATTAGTCAACCCAAATGGCATGACGAAGTACTCAAAATGGCCATAACTTCTTTGTAAATCTATTTTAGGGAGGGCCGCCTGACTCACCCTAACTTGGTGGTAACTAAAATGAAAATATATCATAGAAAACCACTGTTCCAATTTTATAATGTAAAATAAATTATCTATATGGGGAAATGGATATTTTTTATTGACAATTACCTTGTTCAACATCTAGTAATCAATACATAATCAGAGAGATCCAACAGCCTTATTCCCAAAAAATAATTGGTTGTCTAGAGGAGATATGCATGGAAGAATGAATCCATTGGATTCAAATTCATCCCATGGTATGTTTAATTCCATCAGTTTGGTGGGGATCATACAGTGTGAGTGAAGTGATATAGGTTGTGTCTTCGACACCAAATCAATCAAGAACTCCACATCCCACTGTAGAGGCAAGCATGGGAAGTCATCTGGAAATAACTCATGGAACATATCCACCATATGAGATAATAAATCCCTAGGAGCACTATTTTAATCTTCCAATAAGAGTGTCAATAACTGAAAAATGAGATTCTATAACTCTTAAGGTGGAGGTCCCACACATCCCGATTGACGATCCCATTCACTATGAATGACCTGGGTACTACATTCAGGTTCCATAATGATAACTCTCCACCTATAAAATCAACGTTTGTCTTGAATTTAATTATCCTATCCATGATGAAGATTGCATCAAAGAGTACCATTTCTTAAAAAAAATATCCCATTCCAGATTGACCCCTAACATAGTGATCACACAAGAAAAACACTTGAGACCCTTCTCTTGCTTCTTATACAGGGGCATTACCTGCTCCATATCATATGACATGAGCTCAGTTTAAAACATCAATACATCATCTAGATAGGTAGAAATAAATAGAATAGAAGTTTTAGTATACAAAAATTTTAACTATAGAAGATGCAATCAAAACAGTACCTCAAATTGTAGAAGGTCCAGTATCTAATCCTGGGGGTGCCTGATCCACTCTAATGAAGCTTCTTCACCTCAACCTGATCCTAAGTATAAACAATCACCTAAGATGCTACCCTAAAATATCTCTTCCTTGAAGAAGTTATCACCTATCTAGAATTCTCATTGAACCGATAACCTAATGTCTATTAAGTCTCTAACCATGATAAAATTCCCATAAAATCCATTAATCCTGCACAACTCTAATTTGGGTGCATCACTTTGTAAAAACGCTATAGGTGTCCCATAGATTAACATTAGTGGAATGTTTTTGAGGAATATTTTTATATAGGTTTAATGGTCCCAACCCTCCCACACTGGTGGTACGCAAGGGATCCGACATCAAAATCTGCAGATGAAGACAACCAGGAAGGATGTTATGAACTGACACCTCCCTTTTTCCCTTGCTCGTCTTGTTTCCTATTTCTAACTAAAAAACTACCAACACCCATAGTTGACACCAATATATGGAATATATAAATTCCCTTTGGATCGATCTCAACCATAAAATAATGGTCATAGTCCTTGGTGCATGTCCTCATCTTAAAGAAAAAGAACTCAAAATAAATCTTGTTCCATAGTCTTATCTAGAAATTCCCATTTTTCTTATGTTCATTGGGAACTGACTTGGTTTCATACCAAACTATCTCAAAAAATTGGTTGGAATACTCCATCACATTAAAGTCACCCTAGGTAATACCCATAAACAATCAAGCCCGAGAATAGGATGAAACTGTGGGACATTTCTACTCCTTGAAAATGACCTTGATATCATTCTTACTCATCTGATCAGTTTTCCCAATTTGGACCACTGAGTACCACCACCTCTAACTATGGACTTCCAACCATAAGGAAGAATATATCTCCTTGACTAACATAAGAGTAAAAAGGAACTCCAATATCTACCATATTTTCTTTAGTGACTCATCTTTTTCTTGATGTTTAGTATTTCCCCTGAATGAAGGAGGCTTCTTCTCAAAAAACTCCTAAGACATATCCTTTCCATGAACCAGTTTAGCTTCTCTAACTTGACTAGTACCTGAACCTACTCTCTATCCCAAATCATAAATATCTTAGACCATAACATCCACTATAATTTGTTAAATTGGTGAGCGAGTGATCTCTTTTCACACTTCCCATAGTTTTATAGTAAGAAATTGGGGAGTCATTTTTATAAAAGAAGCATCGATAATAAGAAAAACCATCAATACAATCATTCCAAAAAAATTTCCGCAATAATAAATAACATCACAATTACCTAAACCCAAAAAATATCAAAATAATCATAAAAAATGAAAACCAAACCAAACCACTCCACCTCCACCCTATGTCCATACATAGTATCCATCATGTACATCTCACCTGGAGGAGAAGTCAAAAAGGAATCCCAATATCCCATAGTGACTCGAGATCCCTCATGAGGTGTGTTGGCAAGACATCCTACTCACAACCCAAATCTTAGGTATCATCAATCCTGGATCCAGTCTATCCAGACTCATCCAAAAACTAATTAACCCAAAAGGACTGAAATTTCCTATGATACCATTTTCCATGAACCAAGTCAAAGTTTCATCTGACCCAACACCCGCACCAGCCTGTGGCATGGACTGAAGGGAATTCTCGATCCCCATGGGATGGAAACATGTTCTTAGTTATCAATAAATGCTTGTTCGGAAAGATTTCACCCATGTAAATAATAATAAACAACAACTATAATAATTAAACCAAAACAGAATAACCACAACCAAACATGGAATAACTTTTTTTCTATATTCAATGTTTACAACATTTAAACCAAACCAAACAGAACTATAATGAAAAGTGAAATAAAATACTATCCCAAAAAACACCATGACATAATAGGAACACCAACCTCAATACAAAACCACAACACCTAAAAGGGTTGACCACTAGAAACAAAAAGCACCATATATAATCATCTTACATTTACCTATGTCCAACATAACCAAGTATACTTACACCAAAAGGTGTAAGTAGCGTGTGAGCCAAATCCTTGTAATATTCCATCCAGCATGAGATACCATGCTATAAAATTTATAAGATAATAACTCATGGAATTTTTTATAAAAGGGAAATATTGAAACATTTTTTTAGAAAACAATTAATAAGAAAACGTGATTTAATTTTTAAATACCCAGCCAACTACACCATGTGCCAATAGTAATAGAAATATAACAAAATATAACTATTCATGGTAAAACCATCTAGGCACTAGCTAGAAATTGGACACTATTTATGTAGTATCATTGTGAATTGTGGTATAGCATCCATGAAAAACAGTGTGCTCTTGCACGAGAAACTATGAGGGGAAACCCTATGGCCCTAGTAGTCTCCATTCATCATCAATATTTTGTTATAGTTGTAATTGAAATTCCTGTAAGAAGAAAGCATGAAAATCCACATCTGAATCAACAAGCATACTATTCATAGTATTCCCCACATGTTAACCAAGGTTCCCTTGGTGATCAATTGTTTTCTACATGTCACAAAAAACATCACTTCCACATAAACATATGCCAAAAATATATATCCATGGTTGATAATTCACTAAATTCACAACCAAACCCACTATTAAATATTTATTCAAACCATAAATATTCTAAAACATGTTTCTCACAACTTTCATAATTTTTCAAACATCCTCCTAAAATTATTAGAAAAACATCAAGGAGAAAAAAGTGTCTACACAAGAAATACACCCAACTTATTTTAGAATAACTGTTTTCAAGACATATTCTTATAAAAACCCATAAAAACACATTTTCGCACCACACACATAAATAATAAATCACATTTAAACACATAATAATTAATATCAAATTTTTCAATTAATGTTTTTGTAAGGAACCACCTAAATGAAGTGAAGAAACATCTAGAATCTTGTGAAAAACATCATCTGCAACTTAAACACACCCTAAAGTGGAATTATCAAACCGTGGAAATATTATTTAATCCCAAAAAGATAAGATATAACCATAAAATTTTTGCCTAACCCACTGGATAAGTGAAACCCCGAGATTGAAGATGGAAAACCCTAGAAAAAGAGACAACTAATGAGAAGAGATACTTACTAGAGGGTTTCTTATAGAATCCAAAAAAAATAACCCACCAAAAGAGATCCCAAGGGAGTATAGAAGAAGGTATGGTTACCTAGGAATATAATCTATAGTGGGAGAAGATTTTGGGTGATTTTGGTTTAAATATGGAGAGGTGAAAAGGATAAAATCACATTTTTGATGACTTGGATATGCCGAATGGTTTGCCCTCACAGTTTGTCAAACTTTGTAGCAACCATACACCCCTTACTATCCAATAATGACATGACACAATGTTATACCAGATGGTTTAAAAACTATGTTCTAACCATGTGATAAGACTCTTCCAAAAAACTATACATTGGTGCACAGTTTTCTAAGAAAGGGTCACAATTTAACCTAATCAGGAGTAGACCGTGTGCCACATTCTTCCTAGTAAAAATTTATCATTATTTATAAAATTATAAATGAAATTCATGGAAGAAATATAAAAAAATAAATTAAAAAATACCTCAAAAAGGAATCAAAGGTTTTACAATTTCACTTATTTTTTCACTAGATTCCTCTCAAATAGAACAATGGTTCAAAAATCACCCTATATGTTCCCTTATTTGGTAATAATTTCCAGATATCAGTTTATTTTTATCAAATGGTCATGTTTTTTATGGGATATCATTTAGAGAAAACTTGAAATCCATTTTCATTTCATTGGTATATTATGATATGATTAATTATTATTTTTAAGTGTCACTAAAATGTATGTATGATGATGAGTATGGTTCTATGTCAACCCCCAATTCATTGTACCTCTATCTCATGTTATAATGATTTAATGCATGGAAAAATTTGTGGGTGTTTTATACTCAATAGGTTGTGTGTGGGAAGAATTTTGGTTTAACTATACTCAAAAGGTTTTTTTCGGGAATAATTATGGTTTTCACTATGATCAAAAGGTTGTTTATGGGTATAATTTTGGTTTTCTATACTTATAAGGTTTTATGTGAGTATAATTTCAGTTGATATATTCTCAAAAGTCATTGTGAGTATAAATTTAGATAATGAATGCTCAAAGTTCTTTTTATGTGTATAATTATTGTTATTCTATGCCCGTATGTTAATGTTTTGACCTATTTATTTTCAGTCTTGTTCAAAATTATATATTTTCTTATGCTAATGATTATGACATAATCTTAAATGTAAGTTATACTCTCCTGGATCCTATTTAATGACTATTGTCTCTACATTATTTTCATTCATAGCTTATGATATATTAAGACTATTCCACGAGTCATGATTTTTGTTCTATGCTTTGATGATGATTATTTTTTAATGTATCATAATTATTCCCATATGCCCATTATATTATCACTTCTGATATTTGATTTTTATCACCTATTTTCTATATTACATCTTATTTGAGCTCGTAAAATTCTCAATATTCCATCCCTCAGGTTATGATGATGATTTTTAGTTATGATAAGTCTATAACAGATGTATAATAGTATGATTTTGGAGATATTTTCACAAGTGGTGAAAAATAATAATCTTATATATTAATTCCTCAATGACACTAGAACTTATTTTCAGGGGATTTTATGATTATTTATGAAATGTAATTTTAATATAATGAATATTTTGTAAAAGAAATACATGTTTATCCTATGGATTTATAATGATTATATAGTCACTGTTGTTCTTCAAGAGTCCTGAAGACTTATAGAAAATGTAATAATGGAATCTATCTATTTCTATAAAAACTACTTCTTCACCAGTACACATGAAGTCCTAAATGTATTAGTATTCTCTTTCCTTGATACCAAAAAAATTATTAGTTTGAAATATCATTATGTTCTCCTTCTTTGACTAGATTGAATTTATTCAGAAATTTTGTAGTATTGATTTATTTCTTAATCTAAAAATATAAATCCCCATATCTAACGTGTATACATATTTAAAAGATATCTTGAATATATAGAGAATAATTTTTACTTAAGATTCAATAATTGATTTTTGAAAAAATATTAGTAGGTGATTTTTTTTCAACTAAATCTAATTAATAATATCCAATTCAAGTTATAGAACCATAGACTACTCAATATTCACTTTAGGGACTAGATTAATTCTATCATTCTTTATTTTAATAACCTCAACCACCACTTATAGATAAATATCATCACATTTGTGTTTTTTCTACATTTTCTTGTGTCATGAATAATAAAAATGTCACTAATAGCTGGAAGGTGACTTATTTTTTAGAGGTAAATAATTCACCTGAATCACTCAACACTATGGAATAGTGTCCAAAATCTAACCATTTTATAATGAAAACATTAATCACACATTGTGAAATGACAATATCTACATCCTCCTACATATTTTTTTATAGTATACCTCCCAATATATAATTCCATCATGATGAAAGAAAAAACCAATGAATGTCTACTACAGAATAGTCATCATCATTATTTCATAACTCCCTATAATGTGGTTGTGTCCCACTCTACAATGTGAATGTTCTCAGTCTGTAAAAAATTATCAGATATACTTTATTTTGATACCATAACCATAGAATCTTGGATCATAAACCCCTTATATAATTTATGACATTCTAAACAATGAATATTAGAAAAACTATCATTTGGTTAATTAAATATAAATTAATTATAAATACATTAAAAACATTATGAAATCATTTATTTTTATTATAAAATATATTTAGGTTCAGATGATTTTCATGTATCTAGTAGAAAACATTGGATTACCTTTATTAAATATTAGATAAATGTTATGTAGATTTCATTTAGCTTTATGTTATTCTATATGATTCTTATGTAGACTTGAAAATTTTTGAGTTACCCTTACACCACTCCCAAATTTCAGTGTTACAATTACATAGAACATTCAATTCATAGATTACCATTACAAATGGATCCATGACACTTACAAAGGTAATATAAATCCATGAATACCCTAATGTAGCTCTCTTTAACACCAATAATACCCTTACAAGAAGAGTATGTGACCTACACATGGAATCCCCAAATCAACTATACGAAAAATAGGAAAAAATAAGATGAACCTTACATATAATTGATATAACCGTTATGTGACATCAAAAAGATATTTACAATAAAAAATATATAGAGTCAATAATCCTTATAAAGAGTAACGTTTTCAATATTACCCTTACACATGGTTTTCAACTACCTTTACATAAAAGGTAGGAACATTGAGTTACAATTATATAGGTTTCTAGTTACCTTTTGCGAGCTAGTATTATTATTTAAATTGACTCCATACACCTAAAACAAATTTATAATTATTTTAACACAAATAAATCTTTCTCCAACACATTAAATATTTTAATATATTATAAAAAATCATTATCACTGATTTCTGTAACATTTAACCTCAAGAACCATTGTATGAATTCCCTACACTTCACAGTATCCTTTATTTAATTAATATTACCATAATAGCTTCGAGATCATCCTATATCATAAAAATCAATCATTTTTGGAAGATGTTTTTCCTCAAAAAATTAGTTTTCTAAAAAATCCAAATATTATATACTACCATCATATGTTGAAGCTACAACTTGAATACTTCCATACAAGAACATTCTGCATTATTGTCAACAATACATTTCTATTTTTGGTGGAATAAAATCACTGAACTATTATATAATTCTCTAAAACATATTGACAACATATTATTATCCTTTATGATTTTTTGATTTACAGATAATGTCATCCAAACATGGAATCCAAAATTTTCCCTTTTACTTTATTATTCAGGAAATTAATTATCCAAGTCAATGTTTGTCTCTTTTCTTCTCTCTGTTATTGGGTATAGATGAAAAAGAATATAAGTGTTATAACTTTCTCATTGATATGTTATTTTTGGTGGGAAAATTTGTATTTATTCACATATTATTCCTTATTATCGATTTGATTTATATAATTGTTCACATATCAAAAATGAATCTCTACATAGTAAACTATTTTAAGATACATAATGTAGATAAATCAAAGATTATGTGGTAAAACCTAGTACATAAACCAAGATTGAATTCACCAATATAGAAAAAAATCCTCAATAACACACATATGGAATTCTATTCTCAACCATCTCATTTTTAGGGACCTATAATAGATTTATCTTGATTGACATATACAATAGTAGATGTAAAAAATCAATTAGAAAATTTATATTACTAAAATTCATTAGTCCCACAATATATAACCAAACACGTAATCTAATACATCCCCTATGTAAACATATTTTTCATAAATGCCCCAAAGATGTAAAAATTGATTGCAATACCATAACACATAAATTTTTTTGGGATATTGGGGTTTATATATCTAATAAATATTTATTTTTATAGTGTTTCATCATTTTATTATCCCCCATAATGGATGAAGTAGCTTTCATCATCATAGTAGTTAGAATAAACAATGACGCGGAACATCTATTTCTTTCCGGTAATAAAAACCTCATCTATTTCTCCTACTTCCTACATCACCTTCATTTATCTACATGAATACTTGTGATGGTTGATTAAAGGAAATTAATGATTTTAAAATAGTTTCATTGAATAACTACCTATTTTGAGACTTTGATCATATCTATGTGTCATTTTTATTTTCATCTATAATATGTCGAGAGGACTTCATGATTTTCATCCATTTTATTCTCAATATATATTCATTTTTTGACTATGTGTACCTCTTTTTTATTTCTTGTATCTTATTTATGTGTAAATTATTATTCACATTTTCTAATGGAAAATTATTATCCATCGGTTCCATTCCTTTTGCTTCAATTTTTTTTCAAAATTACATGTTTCATTTAGAAAAATATATATACATTTTTTTTAAAGATGAAACTTTTCATTAGACGTTATATATAATTAATTTCATCCTTCATGTGATATGAGACATATTCCATTATTTTTTCCTTATCACTTTTATCCTCTTGATATTTCTCTACATTTCAACAAGATTTCAATTTATCTGGATAAATAGTTAGGCACTATTTATTTATATATTATTCCTTATTAAATCTTCCACATGGATTATTCATATACATTGAGTTTCCATTTTTAGGAAACCCCTTATATTTTTATTATTGTATTTCAACTAATAAACCAATAATTTTACCACTTTCTTGGATTTATTGTCTTCTCGAATTCTTCTGGCATAAATTTATAATAATTTCTTTGTTTTATTGGACTTATCTATTTTTTGGACCATTTTACCATTAATAAAGAATCATACCTATTGATTTTCACCCTTGGTAGCTTTTATTTTTGGATTATTGGGAATAATTTTAAACACACTAATATTTTATTGAACAATATTCATCATATGTTTCCCCCAAGGATGGATTGTCATTTGTTCTTTTTTTTTTCTTCACATTATTACATGGTAATATTCTCTCATTAGTATATGGATTATAATTTACTAGTATATAAATGTAATTTTATTCACGAGGTTGACTATTTCAATAATTATCATAGTTGTTATCAAGGTATTTAATCATCATTTTAATCATCACTATCATCTTATTTGGATAATTATTCTTTTTAAAAGTAGGTTGTGTGCATTCTAATCTACTACCCATGAATTATTACCTTTTATTTGATTCATAATTTTATATATTATGCTAAAACACCATTTAAAAGTTATAAAATATACTTCAACGTCATATTTTACAAATAAGTCCTGATAATAATTATTTTCTTTTTTTTGTCATTCACTACTTCTGTTTTTTGTAAGAAGGACCTCCATCTTTTTCTATTATTTGAAAAATAATATTCAATAAACCAATACCATACTATTATTTATTGGTATATTATTTGACACTTTAATCCGTTGTATTTGTTTCAATTATTTATTTTAAATCATACACTTCAATACGAGACAACACTAGTCAAATCCAGATTCTTATGAAAATGTGTTATCTATTTCAAAAAAATATTATTGAATTATAATTAGTAGAAAATAACATACAATCCATATAACTATAATAAGTCATTATTGGTGATGGATCTTTCTAAAAGTTTGTTCATTAAAAAAAATTAACAAAAACTATTTAGCAGTTTTTAGATTGGTCTAGAATTATAAATTTTACCTCGTGTTAAAAACAATTCATTTTGATGGAATACTTTTCACCCTTAACTAATATGAGTCTAAAATTAAATTATCTATACATATTTTTAATATGACCAACCTAATTTATTCTTTACTCTATTTTTGAAACATCAATGACTCTAAATTACTTTTATTTGATCTCTAATTAGGTTTCTTTTTTATAAAAATTGTTTTTGTATAGGTTTTATAATGCATGATTATGTTATTAAAGGAAGAATATTATTACACCATTCTTATAACTATTGAAATCCAATTTTTATTGCAATCAGGGATTTTTTATTCCATAGTGTTTTAGATTATTCGGTTATTTCACATTGTCAGTGAGAGAAATCCCCTGATGATATATTATTCCAAATACATCCTCTATTATATTAATTTATTCTTCCTGGTATATATTTTCATCCCATAGTCCCTTAATTTATATATGTATTTAGGTGATAACATAAAATGAGAATTTATGTTGGTAATTATTGATTTTAGAGTATATATAATCAATTTTCTGAATGGAATCATCCACATTATGTTCACCAATGATCAATATTGATTCCTCAAAAAGATAAAATTCAGTAAATTTGGAATTATTACATATTCCTTTTTGATTACATTCATGTTTTGGTATATCCTTACTTTCTTTTGAGATTAATTTCAATTTCAATTATTCATTATTATCTTTATTGTTTTAGTTTTTGGTCAAAACCATTCATTAAATTTTAACTACTATAAAATATTATATCTACATCCATGAAATTGAAATGGTTTCTTTAAACTAATAATTTATTAATTCAAACAAAAAACTCATCCAAAATAAAATATCCATTTACGGGGAAAACTATATTATCTCTAAAACAACTTATAGAGCATAGTGCATTGTTAATGTACATTGAGTGGGGGTGGGTGAATTGTTTATTTCCAAATTTTAGCATTTATTATTTCTTCCAAATTATTCCCACATATACAGTATCCTTTTTACCAATCAACAGACGTTGATATTTTAATGTGAAATCAATCAAAAAACCTATATTCAATGCTATAATAGTCATTAAAAACCACAAATAATGTATTTAAGACATTATAATCAACCTTTGGAACAACCTAATTAACTTGTTATGTCATTTTGAGTGTAGGGAATTTATTATAAATCTTATTTGATGTGATCATAAGTTTGTAGTGTGTGGCACACAATAGTCAGGAAAGTATCATTCTCTTCCTTTTTTTCAATCTAAAAAACATCAGCCTTCTTGATTGGATGGTGGTGTTATTTATATTGTACCCACAATATTTAATTTAAATTTCTCAAACCATAAAATATATATTTAATTATAAAATAATTACCAACTCATATATATGTGGAATGGAAATTTTCCCCACTTGGATTCGATGATATTTTTCACTCCTAGTGGTTCTTCAATATTATATATGAAAGTTATAGTTAGTAGATACTACATAATTATTCTTATATAAAATAATATTATTTAACAATGCACTGAAACACCTAAATTCATTGGTATTCAATTTCACTGATAAATAGAAAACCATGAGGTGTAACAGTATCATGTTCTCCTCACTTTATTAGATGTAATATCATAATAATTAATTCAGTTACAAAGGGTATATCAATATCAATATATCATTCTTAATATCAATTATATATATATATATATATATATATATTGAAGGATAATATACCATGAATATCCAGTGGATAGTATTTTCATAATATGTGACCTTTTTTTATCCAAAGATCATAATAAGTGATGTTTTTCAATTGAAGCTAATTAATGATATATAGTTTAAATTCCCATGGAAATGCGTCATCTTTACTCTCATTAAGCCTATGATTTTTTTTCACATGAATTATATGAATATATATATCCTCATATTCCCCAAGAAATCTATGATAGTTTAGTTTTTTTCTAAATATTCTAGAATCTTGCAGCATAAGTAAATCACATATAGAATGTTAATGATTCTCCTCTACATAGGTAAAACTTTGATCATAAACTCTCACCCCAAAAGAATTTTTTCTAGTGTATACCAATTATAGAACCTTGATAATTTTCATGATATGTGAAATGGATGGATCTATATCCTCCCACCCATTTCCACATAAATCTCAGAATAATCGACTCATTAATTTTGTATAATAAAAAAACCACTAACTAACAATTCACTATGGAGTAGTTATGGTATTAATTTCAAGTCTCCCGATGAATTGGTGGGGTTCTTCTATGTAATGTGGTTTATATTAGTCTTGTACATTTTATATAATCACCTTTGTTTCTACATATGCAACTACAGTAGCTAGGATGAAAGTACATATAAGAAAAATCTTATCACTCTATTATCGGATGAACAACAAATTCATAATCTAATTAATTCATCTAAAATTAGTTCTAGAGACATAAATTTCCCTTAAATAAGATTTATTTTTTAAAATAACCCATATATAAGTCCATATTATCATTTAATTTCTCATATAAACCAAGGGATTACTGTTATGATAGTAATTATGACCTTTAATTATAAGTTGGTTTCCAAAAAATAGGCTTATATAAACTTTAAATAGCATTAATAATTAATAATTTATCTTAACACACGAACTTATTTTCATTGATAACATTTCATATGACACTTGATTTACATATTATATTAATGCATGAAGTAATGAACCATACATAGGTTGCATAATTCCATGAATAACCTTATATATATCACTTGGACTTCCAAATTACACTTAGGTGGAAGTACTGAGACTATCATAGAGAGTCGACTACTTTACATTGCATTATCTAGGTAAAATAAGAAAAACCTTATATAGATTCAAAATGTCATATTTTTTCATTCTAGAAAAATTTAATAAAATAATTGTATAGAGTCAATGAATTATACATGTAATGAAATTTTCAGGATTTCCTTTACTCATGGTGTCTAGTTACCATCATGAAGATGGAATTAACACGGATTTACCTTTACATAGGTATCTAGATGACACTATATAGATACTCATAAAAACCCTATTCACTTCAAATTGACTCAGAACCTCTTTAATCATCTTGAGAACTTCTTCAAAATTTTTAAATAGTCTTGAATCCTTATCCAAAATTCTTCAACACACACAATATTAGATTTGAACCTTAAAAAATATATAAATATATGGATTATACACTATTAAATATTTCAATCTCTCTTATTACTAAAAGATATACATCGCTCCCTTTAAAAAGATACCTTAAAATTGAATTGTAAGACCCCATTATATCAAAATACGAACATTATCTTTGATAGATTATGTGACATGAAACACTGTGATTAAAAGACAATATAACATCCAGATACTTTTTTATACATTTCACTTATGATAAATTCAATATATTTGATAGCTTATGGTGCATGAAATATTGTGTTTTAATAATAAATGATACTCTATTAAAATAAATTTGTTTAATCACAACCACTATAAACTAGACATTAAAAAGGCAGTATGAATATTACAAACTAAATTATGAAAATTTTATTATTTAATGATTTTTTAAATAAAATCAATGGTTATATATTTATTATAGGTAAAATAAGAATCATTTGATTCTAAAAGAATTTTTTTTCTAAAAAAATATATTTTTCTATAAGGTGGTTTAGTCTTGTTTTGTGAACATAGTTTATAATTAGTTTATACCACTTTTAGAAAATTTATATGAAAAGTAATTTTTTTAAATCATCATTTCATAACTTTCTTATGGTTTTTTATTTTTAGGAAATGTAAAATTTTTAGATGAATAGTTGAGAATACTGTATTTTACTAAAAGATGTAATTTCGTTTAAAATATTTACATATTTAAATTATAAATAAAATTGGTTTTAATGTTATATTAGTTCAATTTTAATAAATTTTAACTAATTTATGTCATTTTAATGAATTTCATATTGAATTTTGATATAAAAATTCAATAATTATGATACATTTTTTAAACCCCGCTTTCCCATTACGTCCACAAATATATTTTTAAATTTAATTTCACTAAATGTGTGAATTAAGAATTTCAAAATTAATTAAATATTTTTAAAATTCATAATTTATATCATATAATAAATTTAACTTAACTTTTTACCAACATTTATTTTTAACTATCTAAAAATCAATTATCATGGTTAGGGTAGAAATGGGTTTACTATGGGGTTAAACTATGAATATAAGAGTTATATTGACCTTAAAACTTGTAAAAATATTATTTAAATTCAATATTGAAATCTTATACTACAAAAAACAATTGAACCAGTGATTATTTATAATCATTTGAAATTTTAATGATTATATCATTTTAGATTATTTTGGTGAATTTCCAGGTAATTTCCAAGTGAGTTCCCTTTAGTCACTTATAAATGGTGACTCTATCCCCTCACTTATTCACACTCCCCAAGACCTTTGGCTCAAAATATCCCTAAAAAAATATCTCACCAATATCCTTATACATATTCCTGAGAATATGGTCCTCCAAAAAGATCATCCCAAGGGCCCTAAATAGAAAATCCAATGGATGCTTCTCTTAGAGAATGTAATTGTCTTAACAAATATATTTCATTTTCATTCTTTTTTTGACCATCAATTATGTATTAAAATTTTCAATAGTAAAACCATATTATCACTCATGTTATTATATTTTATTATTTTTAAGGAATAATATTTATCCATATCCACATCAAAAATACAGGAAACGAAATCTTAGATCACGTGTATGGTAGAGTATCACATCGTGAACCGTTAAAGTTCATGTTCTATATCCACCATTCAATAAAGGATATAATGATGGATTTAAACCATTTATATGATATTTATGTATTACTGAACGTTTTTAAAATTTTAATATCACATATACCTTTCTAAAATCCATTCTATTTGAAATACTATGACATTGCGTGGGTATATAATGAACTATTACCTCACGAAGCGATGTGAATCATTTTTCAATTTAACTTTAAATAGAATTTAATAAGTTAAAAATTAATGAATATATGTGATATATATGAGATGATATTTATTCTGTAAAATTTATATGTCACCCAATTTCTTACACTTTCACTCATTGAGGGAATGATATCATCGCTCGTTCGTACATATGGCCTACTGTCTCCATGAAGCGATGCATTTCATTTTCCATATCCAATATTCATAAATGGTAAACTGATTAAATATTATATTTATAACATAATTTTAAATATCTATATGATATATATATATATATATATTATTCAAAATAACAGTAACTTTCATGTCAAAACGATCATGAGAAAATATGGAAGTTAACACCCGAAATAATGAAAATAGTGAAATATTAATAACAAACAACATGTAAGATGTTATATGAGGATCATATATGATATTATATATATGGGTATGGTTATGATATAAATTATTAATATTCATATATCCATTATAAATAATTTATGGAATGTATGAAGGATATTAAACTAAAGGCAAGGGTTACTTGTCTCACTGTTATTTATGTGAGACATATTTCATATTCACCACATATTTCATTAGTGAATTGTATGTACTTCAAATTTGATAGTTTATAACTTGATTCTATTTTTCTTCATGGTATTTATTATTTCATTTGACTTAATTTATTTTATGGGGATTACGATTCATAATTTTCCAAAGTGGTAACAGTTTATTTCAAAATCGCATCATTATTCAGGATTTTTTATGTTTAAATATCCCTTGGGGGAATTATGTTATATTTATATTTAAAATAAATCTATTTTCATAAAATCTAGTTATTCAATATACTTTTAAACTAATTAAACCATTTTTCAACTGTTTGGTTCTTAAAATTATTGAGAATGTGTTTTTATTAAAATCTAACATTTTTTGTCTCTTTGAACAGAAATCCTTTTTATCAAAACAGTTGATTTCTAATAATGTTTTAAAAAATGTTTTTAAAAATTTAGAAATTATTTATTAAAAAAATTACAAATTTTTAATTGTTATAGAATATTTTGAATAGAATACTCATGTCATTTTCAAAGCATTGTCCATTTTGATTTTAGTAAAAATGTTAATAGAATTTCTATTTTTATGTGTATAGCATGAATGGAATTTCCACCATCATGATCAATAAATGTTTTAATGCATATTTATCATGTTTTAAAAGGTAATTTTTAGTTAAAATTATATTCCTAATGTTTTGTTGACTTTTTATAAAGGTTATTTATAAAATGAAATGTTAGTTTTTTGCAAATTTTTTTTTGATATTTTTATGATACTTATAGTCATCATCGACATAAATGATCTATTTTACTTATGATCCATTTAGGAAATGTTATATTTATACCATCTCTATTATTACTTTGATTATTTTATGTTTTCTGACTGGGGATGTAAAATTTTATTACTATTCACAATTTTAATCTGGTTGGTTGATGATTATGTTTATTGATTGGGGTAGGTATTAACATTTCATATGATAATTTTTCAATTGGAATGTTTTTTTGTTATGTATCACCCCTTTCATAAGGGTAATTCATTAGACTTAGTATGTGATGCGTGGGGCCTGATATAGCTCCTTGATGATCTGTAATCTCTCATGATACAAACTAGATTGGATTTTGGATAAGGCCTCATGCATTTATTTAGATTTATTAGAACAAGGCATCGATGATATGTTTTAAAATTACTACTTTATGAATACCATCATTATAAATTGCGTTATTGATACTCAATGTGGTTATTTTATTAATTTGAATATACATGGTTAATATTCAAGCCCTTGTGATTATTTATATGGAACTATTTTATCATCATTTATTCTTCTATATTAAGCTCATGTTATTAATTGAATGTCCTATGTTTTAGTTATTCACCATTACATATTAATTTTTCCTTGTTTATTCATTTATTTCATTGGATGCATACCCTTTCTGAGCATTTAGGATCACCCCTTTATTATGTTTTATTTTCCCTAAGATAACAGGAAGTCTTTTATGATTTTTATCTAGGGATACTCTATGATGAATAGTAGAGTTCTAAAATAAAATTATTTTTATAATTTATGTATTTATTTTTAGTAATAATTTCAAGTATATATCTAGTTTACCAGCACTACTCAATTATTCATTCATTTGGGATGAAATTACTTGTATATATTTCCAATGTATTAAATTATACAGTAGTTCATGGCTAATAAGATCAGGGCCTCTAAAGTTTTTATCAAATGAAGTTTAGTAGAACCCTTGGGAATTATATTTATAAAATCATAGACTATGGACCATACTACTATGATACACATAGAGGATATGTTTATTAGAACATTATAATGATTTGGTAAGGAATATATTATTTTTTTTACTAGAAAATATGACCCATTATGGTTACTAAAAGTGGATGTGGTTTTTAAGTACATGGTGTAACAACTAGGGAGGCGATATTCAAAACCTGGTGCCACCTAGATCGATTTCTTTCCAATTTCCAAGCCATATTTGAGTACCCATATGTAAAGGTGACACACAATGTGAGAGATATTTCTGATGATTCTCCACTATTGGTTACATTGACTCCCAGGAAATATCACAGTGTGTTGAACTCATTCTCCCACCTGTGGGTAACCACCCCTACCTATCATGATGTGGTGAGTTCATCATATAAAAATATTTTCCATTCATGGATGAGTCTTATAATAATCAATAATGGTTCAATATGGATTTCCTTTATTGGATTAAGAACCTCCCTCCCATCAATATAATGAGGAGGATAAGGAGAATATTGAATGGATGGAAACCTGTTCCAAAAGGGATTGGTATGAGACCTTATTTTCTAAGCTCTATAAAAATTAGGTAATCTTAGAGAACATAATATTGAATCATGAACATAAAAAATGATATAATTCGAGATTCAAATGGTTATGAGATGGTCATCGAAACATGACATTATTTCACGCATGTATCAGAAATAAGAGGCATTTTATAAAACCAAATATCATGATGGAAGACAGAGCACACACTGATGAAAGAGAAGTGGTCAACAGTATGGGAGATTCCTATTTAAAATCTACGATTTTAGGCCCCAATATAATCCTGAAAGGTGGATTTCTGAGGTACTATGAAGACCTTCTTGATGTGGTGCCTCATGCTGTATCTACTTTTGAAAATGTTTTCATTGAAACCATAACTGATGCAAAAGAAAATTTATGAGGAAAGAAAGGTATTAACCCAAAGAGTGTCAGGAGTAGATGGATTCCATGGATCCTTATGCAGGGCTTCATGGCATATTATGAGGTGGGAAAGCTTGTGTTCTATTCAAGATTTTTTTGTTGGAGGGTGTCTCCCTTATGCAGCTTGTACCACCACTCTAGTACTTATTCCCATGATCAAGAACCCCTACTCAAACCCACAATGACATCCATTAAGCATGTGAAATTTTACCTACAAGGTGCTATCTAGTGTTACTAACACAAGAGTCTTCACACATCTCTCACAATAGATATCACATGAACAACATGGGGTTTGTATGAGGAGTTCCATCCAAGGGGTTATTGAACATGAACAAGAAGTGATTAGTGACATCAATAAAAAGGTGCATGGATGAAAAATAAAAATCAAGATGGATATAGAAAAATACTATGACAAAATTGAATGGAATTTCATTGTCAATGGGTTGGAAAAAATGGTATTATCTTTGCGAGTTAATGATCTTATGTTTAGTTTCTCTAAATCCTCATGGATATGAATATCATTTTAGTGAAAAAATATGCGTTTTCAATGCAATTTGAGGGCTAAGACAAGTACACTACTTATCCCCCATAGTATTCATTACCACCTAATATTTCTTTATCTAAATCTTCAAAACTAGTATTTGACAAGGTTTGGTAAGGCCATAACAATGTAAGAAATTTGCGAGTAACATCACCCAGCTCATGTTTTATAATGACATGATCAATTTTTTCAAATTAAAACAAGAGTTTATTTTGTGGAATCCAAAAATCCATTGGATAACACAGAAAATGGGGTGAATTTATATTCAATAAAAAATAAAATAAAACAATATATATCCAGAGGGTTCTCTGATAGAAGTATATCCTCACTTAATAATTATCTTTATATGAATAGGAGAGATTTACCAATGGATTACTTGGGTGAAACCATTTCTTCATTCATTCCATGCAAACACCATTTTGATAATATTGTGGTGAATATCATGGGGATAATTTTGAATTTCAAAAATAGTTTCTTCTCCTTTGGAGGCATAATTACTTTGGTCAATAATGTCGTTTCCTCCATTCTGATCCATGATATCACTATAATAAAGGTTATGAAGGAAGAAATCTCCCACATTGACGAAAATCTAGCATCGTTTAATGCGATGCCCACTAGGAAGGTAATAATAACTGTAATCATGGGGGAGAATGTTTATGACTAAAATGTAAGTATGAGTTAATGAGAATAACAATTCATAAATTATCTAATTAACGCATGAAAACATGGATTTCATGATTCATGGGGATTATAAGCATTGGTGTTGGTTCATAGAAAATAAATATTGTTCTGACTCGGTCACGTCAAGAGGAAAACCTTATTCTATATGGTCTATTATTATTCCTCTCCTCTTTACCCACCAATTACAATGTCAAAGGATTATGGCTATGTGAGATTTTGTTTTTGCATCATAATTGTGTTGAGTTGATGCCTGAGTACCCCACCGACATGGTTCATGACATTACCTTCAGTAGTGCATGAACGAACAAAAAATTTCATCAATGCATTTATATACAATCAATAGTGGTATTTTTTTGACCTCATCGAGACAAATAGTGAACTTGATGAATGTGTGTTTATGGATTCATCATTAGGAGGCTTTTCGATGAAATATTATAGGAGGGTGTTGATGTTATCTGACTATGATGATAGTATGGGGAGATTTTGGGGTGTAAGAAGGCTCACATGAAGTATAACATTCTACTATGGTGAATCATAAATTGATAACTTCAAATTAATGAAAATATTAAACATAGAGGAAGCATCCTTGAATCTAGGTGTTTGTGTTGTCGGGAAAGTAAGGAGAAGAGCTCGAAACATCTATTCATCAAGAGATTTTGGGATATTACAGTGTTGAAGACATTCAATGATTTCATGGGTATTTTATACTAGGGAGTTCATGGTTCAAACATTCTTGAGTTTGGGTTCCAGGGTACATGAATAATCGGGGTGGAACTATAGGCCAGAATGGAGGTACTCCTAAAAGGTTTATAGAACATCTGGAAGGTTTGAAGCAATTCTCGGGTGGATTACACCTATTACATGGGAAGAGGAATACCTATCAGAACCAGGAACCTCTTCATTTATCTGAATCTTCTCATCAATAACAAGAAAGATACAACAATTGTCTTATTGATTCAGGTAGGTAGTCCCGCCACTCAATCATCCACGAGTGTTAATCGAGGTTGATATTTAACCACCCAGGTAATTATAGAATAAGTCCTTTTAATATCTATTAATATTTTTGAATTACATATTAAATTTTCACTAAAGGGGGTTATTTTTTATAATGAATAATTGACACACAACAACAGGGTTCATCAAAATCCTAAATTTCATTAAAGAATGAGTTATACCAAAAAATAATATATTATTAATATTATTATTTTAAATGATAGTCATTACCTAACCCTTATGTTTGTGGGAATAATAAAACAAACTATATTATGTTTACACATATTTATTCAATATTTTCAGCCCGTCAAATAAATTATTGAGGTTTAAAAAGAGAATAAATCTAATTTTATGAATAAAATACTCTAATATTTTTGAAAGGTAGATATACTGTCTTTTGAAGGAGATTTTTTTAAATATAGTTCCTGAATCTTTGATATTTAATATTTGAAAATATAAAATTATTCATTAGAAGTGGGACAACGATGTTTACTTTTCTTTATTATTTGGTATTTTTCTAATAAATTCATATTTTAATAATTACTGAAAAATAATGCATTTTTAAATTCCGAAAACCATTTTATCTAATTTATTTGAATTTATAATTTATAATTTTAAATGGTTTTAATATATCATTAGAATAATTATTAATCATTTATACAAATGTAGATCATTGGATTTTTCTTCAAATTTAAATTAAATAGAAAAAATATATGAAATTTAGAACGTTTTACTACAAGAACTCATTTTCTCATTCCGTCAACTAGATTAATAAATTATTAATTTTTTAAAATTCTATGTTTTGAATTAAAATTAATGGATTCTATATTTTGATTCATAAAGAACCAATTATGTAAATATGTCACTTTTATTTTTAGACATTAGAAATAATAATTTTAGTAATTATATTTATTTCCTCGGTTATGGTTAAATAAGGTAATAAAAGGTTAAAATAATATTATCAATAATATAAAACTACCCTCATAATGTTATTGGATGTATTAGTTTCGAACAATAAAATACTTGGCCAGACGTTTTGGCATTTGGAACCCACTTGGGTGTGATTGTGAGACTTATAAATTTTATTAAAATAAAGATAATGATGTCATAATATTGTATTTCATAACTATAAAAATCTCAATATTTGGTAATATAAGTTTTATATTTGATTATAAATAATACATTAAAATATAAAATGATTACCTACATCATGGTAATTAATTTTTAATTTTCATAAAATTAATAATTAAATTAAATACTAACACAAAAAATATTCATTAATAGATTTATAAATGAAGGAATCCAATAAATTAATTTATTAAAAATAATATAGATATAATATGAAATATTTGATTCCATAAATGAATATTTTTTTGTCACTTATACATTTTATAGATGAGTTAATGTAGTTTTTCTAAGCAATCATGTTTTTATGATTTTTAAAAAGTCATGTAATAAATATTGTCAAAATTAACATAATTCATAACATAAAATATAAAATATATAAATAAATGATATAAAATTTATAAAAAACAATATTAGATAGAAAAATTCATATAAGTCCAAATAATTTAAATAATTACTCATTAAATGGTTTTTTGGTTTGATTTGGTAATTATTTTGACAATAAATGTCTAAATTATATGATAAGATGATAAGATATAAAAATGATAAAGCAAAATTATAAGGATTAAAAATTATAAATACCTTGTATAATTCTCGTTTTATTATTATATTTCAATCAATATACATCATATCATCTATCTGAATGTGTTTGGACCCATTTTGAATCGATATTCAATTTATATTAATTTAATATTTTTAAAAATTCCAAACATTCCCCTCCCCTCCCCTCTAAAATGACACAAATTCTTCTCTATTACTCACACTTCCAAAGATTTTTTGTTCCGCAAACATCTGTAAAAACCCATTAATATAATCTATCCCAACATTATTTAATCCTTATTTGAGGAAAAACACTCTTAGTAGAGGTGTTAAGGTTTTTTTAAAGTTTCTTATCTGAAGAAATGTAATGTTTTTATTTGAGTAGTTCTATTTTATTTCTTCGTAATATTTCTTACAACATTATTATTCCAAGATGGAATAATAAACCCAGTATCCTCAATATACTAACATGTTATTATGTTAATATCATCACAAAAATCCATCTACACGTCCTTTAAATGGGAACATAATTAATCCTTTGTGCGTACGTGTAAACTATCACCTCTAAGAACCGATATAAATCATTTTCAATAATAATCTCTAAAGAGTGGTTATAAATATGGAATTATTGTTAATATTTGATATTCATGAAATAATAATTATAATATAATAATATTATATAAATTAAGATCGTATTTTTCATGTACATAAAAATTATAACATCGTTCGTCCAAATGTGTGAACTATCACCTCTATGAAGAAATGTGACTCATTTTTATTCATTGTTTAAATTTTATGATATATATATGTATATTTACATTATTAATATTATATTAATTATTTTATAATCATTATATAAAGATAAAATTATTCTTACCTTCTTTCTATAATGATTAATGAAAAATGGGAAACATTACTAATGCGTTTGTATGGCTTACCATATCCATGAGTATAACATTGTTCATTTTTCATAACAATAAATTATGGGATTATTTAAAAGTATAATTGATGTATAAAAATGATAAAAATGTCATGAATATTATTCTAGATATTAAGGACTTACGACCACATAGAATAGTGACGTCATTCCATGGTCATTTCTGACTCAAGTATCTAATATCGACCAAACATCTGACATGAACATAAATAATTAAGTAATTATAATAACATTATAAATTATTGAAATAAATGGAATGATAAAAATGATGATGTCTATAAATAAATTATAAATTATCCCAAGTAATTTTTAAGGATGAATGAGGTACATATAATATGAATCAAACTCAAGGTAAAGGTATTCGTCTCAATATTCTTTCAATGAGTCATATTTTGATGATATACACCACCTTCATTTATAAGGCTTATAATCAAAACCTTTTACATTTAATTAAAAAAAAAATTAAAATTAATCTTTTTATATGAATCATTTTACATTATTTACAAAATAAAAAAAGAAATGTTTTTTATGATAAGGTATTCATGAATTACATGTTTTCATAAGACTAACTGTTTTCATTTTTTGTGTATCCCATAATTAACTTTTTAATATCATCATACAATTTGATATGTTTTTCATATGATTTAAATACGAATAGAGTCAGGAATGGGATTAAAGAAAAGTCATGAAGTTTAAACATTAAATGATTGCATGTGTCATTATAAATATTTTGGTTTCATGAAAAACTGGATAGTGAGTAGAGGGGTCTGTATTGTAATATTTTGGTTGTTATGTATGAGTTATGAACTAATTATGTTAATCTATAAACAGTAATAGATCTTAGATGTGAATAAAAGTCAAATTATTGACTTAACTCTGGTATTTTTTACGGCTCGGGAATTATACTTGGTTTTAAAGGTCTTTATAGATAACACTAGGAGATAGAATACATTTTAGATAATATCACTAAATTATTTATTTCTTCATGGTCAAACTAAAATGATATATAATTTTAGGATTACAATGTTGCTTCGTCTATGGAATGCCTGTTCAGAAATATTTTCCATAGAGGAAACAACCTTCCAAATCAGTATATTGAGTTGGTCAGAATCGAAAATGAATATTTTTTGCAGGTATGGATTAGTTGAATCAGGGGATAAATGGTGTGGGTGTCCATGCATTAGATCATAAATATCAACCATATAGGAATATGTCATTAGTGGAGAATTTCATGAGGCAACTCCCTCCATCATTCAGTTCATCATCTGAACATGTGTTAGTTCAAGGGTGTATTAATTCACTCGAAAAGATTTTTATATAATGGGGTGTTCAAAAAATAAAATGTTCTGTCTTGATTTTTAACATTTTGATGGTTAAGTCGATAAGTGGTGGTAAATAATTTAAAATATCAGTGGAAGGAAAGAGATTGATGCCATATAATGGGTTGAATTTAAGAATATCCTCCTTGAGAAATATTTTCCTAAGGATTTTTAACATAGGATTGAAAAGGATTTCTTGTAATTGAGATAAATAGAGGAATAATTTGTGGATGTACAAAAAATTTCACCCGTTTTTTGAAATATGCCCCAAATTTTATCTAGGATATTGATATTATGAGAAATTGGTTTTACTCCGGAATGAAGTTGAAATATCCAATGGAGTTCTATTATGATGAGTTTAAAAGCTATGAAAAACATTTATGATATGAGAAGTAATTAAAAATGTAGTTTTCTAATGATCATGTATTTCATGAGAGTAAAAAAAAGAAGCGATCCAGTTTGTAGGAAATTGGAAATAATTCATCAAATATGATTGGAGGTAAGAAAAATAAATATTTATTTCATGAGAAGTGTTGAAAAAAGTATCTTGTAGAATGTATCCCAAAGTATGGGATGTGATTCTGATATGGTAAGGATGGTCATATTAGTTGTGACTGCAATTAGTGGTAATATTTTTTAGTAACAAAGAGTTAGGGAATTATGCCAATGTGTGTCGAATGTTTATTACGCATGGTGGAAACCAGAAATATAAAAATCATAAGGGAATGAAAATAATATTGTACTACTATGGTTGATGTGGGGCCATCAAATTAAGTAGTGATAGGTATACCCTAATTTTTTTTAAAAATATTCCAATTCTCAATTTTACTCTGGATCATCACATTCATTAATTTTTTAGAGCATTTCATGTATGTTGGAAATATGATCTCATAAATTTGATATATAAATTTTGTTAAAAACTATGGGTGGAAGTATTAATGAAACAATTAATTATGGGAATCTTCTTATCATCATTAGAAGGATTTTTTTCCTACAAATCTCATTGAACATACCATAGTGGGATTTGATATTATTTTGGTTATGGAATGGATTTCATTTTGTCATGCTAAAATAGATATCAATGCCAAGAATGTTTTATCTAATAAATTTATACCATTAATAACATTCCAATAATTTCCAATATTTATTAATTATGGTAGTTAATTTTACCTAGCTCATGTTGTAAAAAATAAAGAAAATGTTTTGATTAGTGACAATCTATTAGTGAATGAATTAAAAAATGTATTCTTTGATGAATTTCCTGGTATTTTCCCTGATCAAGAGGTCAAATTTACAGTTGATTTTTATCTTGATGCTAATACTAATTCTAAATCCTCTTATAAAAAAACTCAAGTAGAATTGGTGGAATTTAAAAACCAGTTGAAATAATTTCTTGATAAATGTTTCCTTTGAACTAGCACTTCACCATGGTGTGATCCGATATTTCTTTAAGAAAAATAATGATGGTTCGATGAGACTTTCTATATAATATAGAGCCTTTAATAACATAACTATTAAGAACATGTATATGTTTCCATTTATTTATTATTAGTTTGATCATCTCGAGGGAGCTCAGTATTACTCAAAGATTTATTTTTTGTCTGGGTACCATCTATTGAAGGTGAAATATGATGACATTCCAGAGAAAGTGTTCTGAACGAGATATGGTATTATGGGTTTGTATTTATACCCTTTGGGTTATCTAATGGACCTACTATATTTATGAATATCATTAATGGTGTCCTTAAATAGTTTTCGGGTCAGTTGTTAGTTGTTTTTATAGATGATATTTTTGTTTATTCTAAAATTCAGAAGAAACTTGAATATCACTTAAGGATTCTTTTTCAAATCATAATATAAAAGAAGCTATATGAAATGTTTTATAAGCATGAATTATGGAATAAAAAAATTTCATTCCATGGTGAAATTATTTCTAAATATGTTATAAATATTTACCCTTCTAAAACAAAAGTTTTTGATGAGTGGAAACGACCTACCAATATCTCATAGATTCACAGTTTTCTTGGAATAGTAGGATATTATCAACTATTTTTTGAAAACTATTCTCAATTTTCTATACCAATAACTAAGTTAACACATAAGGGAGTTGAGTTCACCTGGATAAAATAATTTTATAATTATTTACAGGAACAGAAAAGAAGATTGGAAAATGATCCAATTTCACCCTGTCTTCTAGGAATGGAAATTTTTTTATCTATAGTGATGATTCATTGAAAGGAATTGGTTGTGTCATAATATTGAATGATTAGGTAATTTCCCATTATTTATTTCATTTTAAACCTCATGAATAAAATTACCATAGACATTATTTGGAATTAATATATATGCATGTTATGTTGGCACAATTTCAATATTGTGCTTACATTGCAATTAAACAGACCACTGGGTTATGATTTACACCCCTTATAATTAACTGATGATTTCAAAACAACAACAATGGGTGAAAACCATGGAAATTAATGAATAGAATAATTTAATAATAATACTAGATCAAAAAAATAATCTTAACACTTAATCCAATGCAGTCTAAGGATTTACTCCACCATGAAAAAGATAAATAAAATAGGAGGGGGAACCAAAAATATGGCTTTAAAAGGATAGTTCACACAAACAGGACATCTGGAATGGAGGACTAAATTAAAAAATCACTTTTAAAACATTTCTAGGTTGAGAGGAGTTTGCTGCATCTAATTAATGGTTAAAATATCATTTACAATGCTATATAAACAAGTTGGTTGTGATATTACGTGTTCTGTAAATATTTTACATTTGGAATATTTATTTTTATAAGAATACGCCAAAAAACCCATTACCTTGGATTATATTTAATCCTACTCAAATTTTACATGATGAGAATAGTTTACAAAACCTGTAACAACTTCACACAAAGTTCTAGTTCAAGACAAGTGTTTGGAGGTAGTTACATGTAATGTAATAGGTACACAGTGTGTAATATCCTAGTAGACTATTTTCTAACCCAAAATCAATAAATGGACACAAAGAACCTCTATAGCCTTCCAAATCATGAAAAACCACCAGAAATCCATTTAACACATTTATATCTAGAATCCATTAATTTATAAAACATAAATTGCTTAAAATTAAGTCATTTTCCAAACAATGTTTCTCCAACTCCAAATAAGACTCACCAACCATGGATCAAATGAAAGGCTCAAATAGGAACATACCTATAAAAATATGTGGTCTTAAAACCTCCCCACTATATAAAATCTTGTCCCTCACTCACCTATTACTCCTCCTTAGCATGGCCATGTTTCCACAACACATGAACAAGAGTTATAGACGAACCCTAGAGATAATTCTCACTATAGTCCATAATCCATATTAGATGTTCCTCAAAAGATGAATCATAAAAATTCCTAACATCCTTGACTTCCATCACAAGATAAGTTTTGTGATAATATGTATGATGATATGACACATGAAACACGTCGTTCATGGAACTATGACAATGTGGAAGTATTAATCGGCACACCACTAGACGAACCCTGTCAACTATAAAAAATATTTTAACATACCTAGGAACTGGCTTACCCTATTTCATGATTTGGTGTTTCCAAAACCTATAAAACACTAAAATAAAAATAAGATAAACAACCTAAAACTCTTGAGGCCATCTCTGATGGTCTACATAAAATTCCATCTTTCTCTACATGGTAACTAACAACCTCTTGATCAAATGAACCTACACAATGTCTCCTACATGATACTAGGAACAAAATGTTTTGAATATCCAACATCCAATAAATAAAGAGGATAATGTTATATAATTCTATACAAATCCTCAAATGGTTCAATCATTATTGATTCCTACAAGATTTTATTATATTAAAAATACATGAGTTTCATATATTTCACAAATGATTCAAAAAAATCCAACATACATGTTTGTAAAATATCCTCTATAAACAGAATAGTATACTAAGATTTACCATTAGTCTGATGATGATATGTTGTGATCAATAGAACCCGTGATCCTAAATACTTCTAAATACCCTACTAGAACCATGACATGAAGTGAATATCTCTTTTTGAAATGATACTCCTCAGAACACCATGCAGCTGAACTATCCCTTGCACATATAAACAACCTAGATTATCAATGATGAATTTTACCATGATGGGAATGAAATATATATCCTTTTTTAGTATATCCACAATCGCTCTTATATTAATATTCATATGGGTTTTCATGAATAATCTTATCTAAAAATCCATAGTGTCATTATCAAATTTTTACTCTGGAGTGGGAAAAGGAAGAAAAAGGCATATTGGCCTCTAATGCTCTTCAATATTTTTATTAATTACTAACCACTAGTATTGTCTATGGAGATCACAATACATCTGTTGCAAACAAGGATGTATAACCCATCTATAAACATGAAACACTCTCATCATCTCGTCACACAATCCCATATGAACCCATACTTAGCAATGGAAATGAATAGAGTTTCCACTACCAATAGACAATATTTATGGTGTCCCCCCACCATAAAGGTTGTCACCAAAAAATAATCCATTCAGGATAGATAAAAACTATGTCTTGATATGGTCCAAAATAATTGTTATAAAAAAATATTGATGTCAAAGCTACACATAAATGATACTCTTGAACATCTATATTCATGTATATAAAGAGTTCTTTCGACCCCCACTCATCAAAAAACTCCCACACTACCTTTTTAAACATATTTCTCTAAATTAATCAACAATTACATTTCCCTTTCCCAATGTATAATCCATATCGATGTCTAAATACTATATATACTCAAACCACCTCCTCTACCAGAATTTTAGGTCCCATAGGGAAAACATGTACCAAAATAACTTGTGGTATGTTTATCCCATAAAACTCTCACCCATAAGATAATGCCTCCATCATCTCAGTTCATGTACTACCATTTCTAAATATAGATCTTGAGATGGTTATTCCCTCTAGTGTGGTCTAAATTTTCTAGATCAATAAAAAACCACTCAATCCTCGTACTTCATAGATACTACGAGTTGAAATATGGATGAATCACAATGCATGGTACATGATTTACCTAGTACATGTAAAATGATGATATTTTCTATGGTTAGACTACCTTTTATCTCCTGAAAATATATATCGCAATCATCTGGCCAAAAAATTCATTCCATTCTTGGGCTGCACTAGCATCAGTGAGGAAAATTGTAGAATTCATTGATAAAACATCGTTAATAACCAATGAAACCCATAAATCTCCAAATATCAAATACTTTAAGGGAATGTTACCTAGATTCCAAATATGTGACCTTCTCTTGGTCTACTAAAACTCCTACTTATTAGATTAAATGGACCGAGAAGAGAACATTATAAATATAACAACTACATTTGGTTATCTTGGCAGAAATCTTATTCTCTCTCAATATTCTCAAGATGATATCAAGAAGTTATCCATTATCATCTTATAATTGAGAGTCTAATGAGATTTAGTTGAAAATACCCACAAAAAATTGGTCTAGAAAAGAAAAAAAGATCTAATATATCAAAACCATGAATACTACTTGTGTGTTAGTTAAACCCAATTCATCACAAAGAAATCATACATGATATACATTCTCTTAAAATAATTCTGAGGTAGGTATGAAAGTATCACCCTAAAATTATAGTATCATGATCCAAAATCAATATAGTATATGATCTTAGGAACTCGAAGATGATATAATTGATCATCGATGCATGGAAGAGGGTACCGATTTTAGACATTCATCTGAGTCAATAACTGATAATATACACATAATCACATTGTATCATTATACTTCTTTACGAAAAGAACATGAGAACCCCATGGATAAATACTATCCTTTAATAAATGATTATCTTATAGATCTTACAAATAATCATTCAACTCCCGAATCTCTACTAGTGTTATCAGGTATGGTGGGATAGACACTGGATCTCTTCCCCATAACATATTGAACATGAACCTGATCTCTCAATCAAGAGGAAAGACATAGAAATCACCAAGAAAGAAATAATGAAAATGGTCTACCACTAAATGGATATATCAAGATACATTCTACCATCATGTTGATAAGTGATGGATATAGAAGATATGATTAAATCTAATATGCATTGAATTGGACTTTTACATCCATCCAAAATACCCTAATCACCTTGGAGAAATAGGTATCTCATTATGAAGATAAAAATGTGAATCTCTTATAGTAACAATAAATATGATCCTGGTATAGAACTAGTTTATCCATAACATGAATCGGATTGAATCCTTTCATTTCTAGGAAAACTGGTTCCCAAAAGAAATTGTAACCACAAATATGTTGGCAACACATATTTCAACATTTGGTATTATTTTACTGCACTCCCAAAAGTGTTTCAATGTTCAAAACACCATCTAACCTCTAAAAATATAATCCAAAATAATTTACAAAAAGGGTTAATAAAAAGGAATATGATTCCCAAATATCAAACAGAACACATGAATGGTAGTTGATGTAAGAATCCTACCTATCACAGTAGAAATTCATGAATCCATACTAGCTAGAATAGTCTATATAACATGTAGGATACTATCTCCTCTACCCTAGGATCTAGTCTAAAAATCCTACATTGATTTATATTCTTGGTACTAGAATTGTTGGAATAGGGAATCATTTCTACTTTCGTGACTAGAACTTCCTACAGAACTTCAGCTAACTTTCAAATAAGGAGTAGTTGATTCCTTCCCATACTATGGTACCTATAAAAATCTCATTCCTGTGATATACTACTAAATGACCCAACCAAACCTATATAGGTTCTCTATCATTCCACAATATCCACACTCTGATGTGGGGTATGGACAGTAATACCACTTATGGCCCATGATTCAACACTGACATCACTGTAATGGAAAACATTCAAGAGATGTATATCCTCTACACAGACTACACTTCCAATTGTTTATGTAGTGAAAACATTCCTAGTAACAGTTCTTTCTACTAGAAGAAGACCTCCCAGTTCTCCATGTTGAAATAGAATGGACACTACGTGGGGCCTCTCTTATATTCCATTCCATGATTTTTCATTATTCATCACTTCCAGGAATTTTCTCAGATGAAACATGTTCACCACTGAACATATCTCAAAGAAAAAGACATCTTAAAAATTTCAATCCCTGCAGGTCTCAACATCGACTAATGATGATAGAATGTGATAAAGGTTTGTGAAGCATTTGTTGTTGTCAAAAGATGACATGCACTCCCATGTTAGATGAATTAACACATGATACTTATCATCCCTCAAAGTCTAGGAATCTAAATTGATTAGTAACTTCATCTTGAATTCCTTTTAAGATAACTAATCTTGATACCCATCCTACACTATAATTCCCCCCAATGCATGGTTTGTCTATGAAACATATATTCATCATGTTACAACCACATATCTATGAGTGTATCTGGATGCTTAATGATCATTTGGACTAACTGCATCTAGAATTTGGCTACCTGGGGGCCTCTGGTCCAAATTAACATTGGTAGATTTTATAGTTGGATCACTCTCATCATCTCATGCATTGAAGGTACAGTGAAAATTTTCTCCCTTTTCATGGATCACATACCCCTAGATAAGCTACCACGAAGCTAAGAATCCCTATGACATTCCTAATCTATAGTAATCTCGTTCTCATCTATATTAGGAGTGTTCTAATTTTCACTCTCTAACAATCAAATAAAAGGATAAGTGGAGGTGTTTACTCTAAAATATAAACACACTCCTTATAACACTATCTATAACATCAAGTTCAACCTCAACAAGTCACAACAATAAAGAACCAACACTCCTGACCTCTATAATCATGGATTACAAGTGTTTTAGTATGACATATTAGTTATTTTATTTCATTTATCTAATATAACTGGTGTCTTATATCACATTTCACAGGGTCATGTTTTTATCACATGAAATAATGATATCCCTGTCCGGAATAATGCATGCCAAAAATATATCTTCATGTCCCTATCATGATTCCTAATAAATCATATCACACCATATCAGGCCATGAGTATAAATATATGAACCAATAGCATCATGAAATATTATCCTCAAAAAACATGTGAATCAACCAATTTGAAATAACAGAGTGTAAAAGAATAACAGTATTAATAATAATCCTATCCCTGGAACTTTGATTTTCCCCCGTTCAAGGGTTAGAAACTCCCATCAAGATTCTCATTACCTATTCCCAACACAACCTAGTATTTTTTCCTCCTCTCCCAAATTGAAATGAAAAAAACAAAAAAAAAACTCCATTTGATACCACTTTGTAACATCCCTCAATCTGACACTCTCTCAAGTGTTCAGAAATGGTTGGTCACAAGACATCATGTGTTCCTCCTTATACGTTTTAAGATATCGACTTGTAGAAGGAAAGTGATTAATATAGTTTGGAGACTATACCACTAGTATAGAGTTATATATCAGTGAAAATAAACAATAAATATAACATAATTAGAGTAATATACAAGAGGAAACAATATCTCATGCCAATGGGAAATAAGAGGAGGAACAAATAAACTAATAGTAATGAATCATGCAATGAAATTATAAGATGTATATAAATTTAAAAAGGAAAAAAAGACAATAAATGAATCAATAGACATAATATATACCCAAAAGACATTGGTCTCGAACCCCATGCTGGCCCCACCTCTAATCTATAGACCAATCAGGATGAAATAAAATCAGGAAAAAGTTCTATTTCCCCTGTTTAAACTTGCATAAATGAAATATTCTCTAGTACCAAATACAGTCCCAAGTAATGTGTGACTATAAGTCAGCAGTTTGACACTACCATATCTAAACATAATGGTCCAATAATTATATCACAAAATAATGAAATAAATTGGTGTATTAGTTAATTAAAATATTAAATTAACACCACATCCACCAACTTTGACACCATAGCCAAATATCTCTGAGAATGTATCACAACCATCCCAACCACAACTATATACCCAAATAAACAACATCGGCTCCATGTCGATGCGCCTCAGAGTATACCCCACAACAAATCTAAGAATAACCACATATCAATGGTATAAAAACAAAAAACATGATCAATTCTCTTTGATAATCATTTAATCAATAAATCAGGTTATATCCCACTATATAATAATTACATGATGTATTTGGGACAAGACCAATATATATGATTTTCATTAATAAATCATGGTTGTTCCTGCTATATAAGAATTACTACATGTATCAGGGCCAGTCTCAGTATATAATAATTTAATTTATAAATCAGGTTTCAGCCATGTATGTAATTATTACAGAATGTATTAGGGCCACGCCTGATATATAATCATTTTATTATATATCATAACAATTCGTATCTACTAAGATATCATAATATTGCATTACAAGGCTTAATACATAATTATGAAAATTACCTTTTATCATTCAATTACACATTTTTTTATCATTTTGTCATAAATCAATAACATGCATGTTATTTAAAATATTGATCCTTTCCAATGATAATCTATATCAAGAAACCACTGAAAACTCATGTCACGCTTAACAATATTTATGCCATTACTCAATTTCTTTACAATCAAGAGTTCCTTGACCTGAATAGTAACCATAATATAGGTCATAAATAATTGAATAAAAAGGTATTTAAAGGAACAAATCCAATTCATCATTTATTTAATTTAGGTGGACATTATGTTGGTGAAATTGATTTATTGTACATACATTGGAATTGCGTAGACCATAGGGTTAAGTTTTAGACCCACTACCTATAACAAACTATTTAGTAGCACCAATAATGGATAATTCAAAAGGAAACTATGGCATGGTAGAGGGTAAAAAGAAACCTAGATCAATACAGATCATGATTAACACCCATCCCAAGGTGGTCTATGGACTTAAACCACTATGATATAGATAAACCGAATAGGAGGAGAAAAACAATCAGAAAGACATAACATAGATCGATTAAACAAATATAGAGATAGGAATGGGTAAAAGGCTTTAAAAATTTCCAAGAAAACCATCCTATTTAAACTGTAGGAGGACTCACCAAAATAATGATAACAATATCATGCAGAGTGCTATTAAAAAATATTGGTCACGATATTACATAGTGTCTAACTCTTTTACACGTCGTGTTTTTTATAGGGTTATTCTGAAAAACCTATCACATTCGATTATATTAAACCCTACATGCCCTTTTCATGATGTGAATGGTTTACATGATGATTAAACACTTCATTCCTTGTTCAGGTTTACAACATGTTTCTCATAGATATTACACATCGGATATTAGGTACATGGTGTGTGATCACCTAGAAGATGGTTTTTCATCCACAAATAAAAAAAGGACCTGAAACACCTATAACGAATTATAATACATGGAAACCCCCTATAAATCCATCTAACATGTTTATTCTGCAACACCATTTATTCAGATAAACACACATCCCTAAACACTATATCATTTTCCTGAATAAGTACTCTCCGTATCCATAACAAATTCAGCCACCGTGGATCAAAATATAAACACAATGAGAGATGTACATGAAAAAATATGAGATCTTACAATGAATTTTTCTATTTATTATTATTCACCCATTTTATATGAGTAATGAATTTGACTTATTATGTGATGGTAGGGGGATACTAGAACCCCATGATGCTTCCATAGGTCTCATGAGATAAATAAGATTGGGTTTTGGCTGAGAGCTTAAAATTTTATTTTGATTCCATGGAAGTAGGCCTCAACGGTATGTTTTAGATTTCTGTAATTATGCATTCCAGCATTACTAATTAATTTATTGATATTCCATTTGATTATTATATTAGTTATAATATACATGGTTAATATTTAGGCTCATGTGGTTATTTATATGGTATTACATGGTTATCATTTACACCTTCTATATTCTGGTCATGTTTTTGATTAAACAGAATGTGTTTCATTTATTTACCTTTATATATTTATTCTTCATTATTTATTCATTACATCCATAATACTCTTACCCATATTGATCATTTGAGATCACCCCTTCCATATGTTTTAGTTTCCCTCAAACACCAAGAAGTGTTCTCTGATTGATATGCAGTGACATGCGATATGGAATAGTGGAATTCTCCCATAAAATAACTTTTGTATTTTATGTTTTTTGATTTGAAACAAAACATTCAGTTCATTATATAGTTTAACAAGAATAATAATCTATTTTTTACTTCTCTTTGTGATTCTTTTTATATTATATCAATTTAACAAAGTGGACACCGACTCCTGGATACTGGGGTTGGGGTCGCTACATGAATATTGGGGGAAAATAGTTATTCCTATAGTTTTATATGTATTTTAAATCATTGAAGATTAGTATAAAAATAATCACATATAGATGATGAAAAAAGGTTCTCTATAGTGATGATCATAAAAATAATCCTCTAACATAATTTCGTATTTTGATGGATGTTACTCTCTTATCAAATCCACGTTTTTTCACTACATATTTTCAGCTTCTAGTTATAATATAATCCTTCATGATTGAAAAAACATTATATCCACAAAAGATCACTTCATTAGTGATAGAGGTTTAATATTGAGTCCTTACCTTTATCCAATGTACAATTTTACCTTGAATGGTTATATTTGTATTTATAAAGAATATTAATTTTGGTGTTATTGCAGATATGTATTGATTATTTACACAATGGATAGTTGACATTTATACATAGTAAACCAATATTATATAAAATGTGACATTAATTCCTCGAGTAATCAAATAGTTTAACTTTTATTTAGAGTTGAGGATAGTTTAATAATGATATATTATATTAAATTTAAAATTAAGAATTAATATGGAGATATTATGTTTAATGTTTTGTTGATTGTTTGAATTAGTTTTGAGAAATATGTAGTGCAATAATAATATACACACTTTAAGAAAAGATAAAAATAAATGTTCAATGAAAAATAAATAAATATTAAGAATATATTAAGACAATCATCCACTAATATGTGTGATCAATGTTAAGTTCATCCAACTGTTGATGTCTGTTAATGAAGTCAAAGGATTCACAGAAAATGCATGACTTGATGATATAAGGGATATAATGATACGTATAAGGTAAAGTAATGGTATCAAGGAAGAATTTGAAATTCATTTCCTTTTTATTTATAAATACAACATTAGAACATGTTTGATTAATGGATGAATTACTATATTCTTTTCTAAAGTTAAAACATCATTTATTATTTTTATATTAACATAAATGGTATTAAGTCCATATTATTTCCATAATTTTGATTATGGTTGATCATATTTTTTTTCTTTCTTAGTCCAAAGAAATTATAATTTAATTTAATTGGATAACATTCTATATAGAATAAAAATTTGGTAATTAGTATTTCTAATCTTGTGTGGTTTACTGAAAATGTATTAACAGCTCTGACAAAAAAATAATTATTGATTATAAGAAACCATGTATCAAAATAAAAAGGATTTTATTAAAAAAATTCAAACTCTCTTATGGAATAATCATCATGCCTATGTTGTGTCAAGTGGTTTTAATTAATGTCAAGGTATCCTATTACGATTTTATGGAATATTGTGATCTTATTTGTGAAATTTATCAATTATAACTGGAATATAATTGTTTACTCTCTCTCTCTCTCTCTTAGATTGAAGTATTATCTGAATTTTCTTATATTAGAGTATTGTTAAAATTACACACATGTTTAATTTCAGTAAAAATATTTTCCCTTCATGATGGATAGATTCAATTTAAGGAATTGAATTAATGTTTCTCTATTTTGGGGTTACATTTTCACATTTGGAATGATCGACTGTATTCAAATATATTCTCAATATTTTTTAAAATTTATGATATTAAAATATAATTAAATTATAATGTTGATGTTATTAGGAATCAAGTTAAGAATATGGTTGTATATCATTGGCATGAAGAAAATTATTTTTTGTTATGTACTCTCAAATAATGTGGTTATAATGGTAATGATAATCAAGAATGAAATTTTTATTTAAAATAAATTTATTAAAATCTTTGAAAGTAATAAAAATTATAATGGATTAGAGAAGATAAATATATATATATCATGAAGTTACCTTGCGTAATTTAAAAAAGAAAAAACATAATATTTTCAGGATGAAAAAGTTGAAATTAAAAGTTATCAGTAAAAATTATATAATAATAAAAAATATTTATTTTCATAAATTAGTTGCTTTAACTATAATATAAAGAGAGAGTGATGGATCCTCAAGTTATACAAAAGTTATGAGATTCATTAAAATAATGAATATTTTGTTTTAATGTAGTGAATGATAAAAAAATGTATCAAGAAGTGTTGATAATGATAGAATTATTGATGTGTCACTTGAATATCGAATCATGTTCTTATAAAAGAAAATGTTAATGAATTTAAACAAAACTATTATCCTGTTTTCTAAGGAGAATGAGGGAATAATGATTTTATTTAAGATATTTGATTTATATTTGGATAAATTTATAAATGTGGCAGAAATTGTGATCAAGGATATTGAGGAAATGAGAGACACACACCCATTGAGAATTGATGATTTAGAATAATTGATTAATGAAAAAGTGAATGATATAGAATTTATATATAAGATAATATTGGAAAAATAAGAATATATAATAAAAATATTTTATGAATTTATAAATTTAGAATATAGCGGTATAAAATGATTTATAAAAGAGGAATGTATTATGTTTAAAGAGAGATATATAGATTTATTAAATAAAAGTTGATGTTAAATATGTAGAATGAATTAATTTGGATAAAATTTATAAAATATAAAGAGTCTATCAAAGAAATGTAAATAAAGAATTATAAAATAAATAAAATTTTGATGTTTACATATTGAAGAATGTATAAATTATTTTTAAAATATTTTACTATTTATTAAGAGAAAAAATCTGTGAAAACAATAATATATTTAAATGAAAAATATGTTGTGTATTACAATGCACTATTTCATTAAATAATAGTAAGAAAATATTTCTTCGTGTTGAATTATATTATATTGAATGTTTTTAATAATTTTCTTGGAGTGATAGTTTTGGTTATTTATGGTCATTACGTCATATTATAAAGGCTAAAAAATTATGATATAAAACTAGTTCATCGGTATTATATTATATCTAGAAAGAATAAATATAAGGCATTTTGATATGGGATAACATCTTTCACAAATGACATAAGTCATGTGGAATTTTATAAAATAATTATGGAAAATATTCGAGAATTATTTTAATGGGATGAATAATGATATTTCAAAATTTTATTGATATATAATTATGGTTTGGGAATTATTTTGAGCTTACAATGTAAAAATGTTCATTAATATCTATTGGGGATATTTATGATGTAATATAATATATAAAATTTTGTGACAACTCTATTACATTATATGATGACCAGGGAAGTAGATCAAAAGATATCGAATATTATTGAATTGACGACAAATAGAAAAATATATATACTAATAATGATGTAGAAAATATTTTTACCAAGTGGATGTGGTCAAATAATTGTGGTTGATATGATTGTTTCAGATTTTGTTATATTTTTAGTAAAACATTATTAAAATTATAGGAAAAATTTACTGTATGTTACAATAGGAAGTATGAGTCCTTGAATTGTTATATTGATAATTTTTTATGAATATGAGGTTTTTAATTCTAAATTATGATTTTTATACATTTATTCAAAATCAATTTTGTTATTACTTAGTGGGGGACTTGATTACAAAAATTTGGTGGTTAAAGAAGGAAATAATGCATTCCATGATCATAAGATATGTTATTTAATTCTACATAAAAAATCACATTTATTTAAATTGAATTTCTAAAAGAGGGATATAATAACTTAAATTCATATAATAAATTTTTACATAATTAAATCTAGTTTTCTATTAATTATGAAAATATACTTAGTTGTTTTTGTAATAGGTGTTACTAATAATTATATGTGTGTGTATGAGTATTTTTAATCTTTTATGATTGTTTATTGTCTATTTTTATAGGATTTATTCCTCATATATACAATGATTTTATTTTAGATAATTGGATGATATTATAAATTAATGTGTTTGAGAATATAATTATATATTTTTTAATACATAACATAATGATAATTTTCTATTCAACCATGTTTTCCACATTCAGTTCCCACACAAAAAATTTAAATTAATTAAGTGGAATAATTTTTTTAATGATGAGGGAACCTTCCACAAATATTACTATCTAAAAAACATACAATAAATATTTTTAATCTATAGAATATTTATGATTTCATATTTTGGTGCATTTATATATTTTTTATTGATTCATTTAATTGTGTTATATTTTTTTACATGAAAAATAATTTATTCATATATTTTATTATATTAATAATTAATTTTTGATCGTGATTGAATATTACTGAGAGAGTAATTATGGAAAATTAGAGTAGTTGAATACCATAAAATCAAGTCATTTAAATAGTTGGGAAACCAAAATTTTAGTGATTTTCATCAAAGTTACAATAGTAATTTGTTTCGTATAAAACCAAAATTGACATACACTATTGTTATACTAGATGGTAATAAATTGATAAGGTCAGTGGCTGAGATACAATTATGAATTGTTAAATATAGTATCTGTTTGGTGTTAACTAATAGGGTTTTGATGTAATTTTGTATAAAAGAATAATTTGTAGTAATTTGATTTTAAGGAATCATATATGAAACATCTGATAATACAAATAAACCTTATCCATATATAAATAATTTCAAAATACATGAAATGTTTTTGATTTCTCAAATTCATAATATTTTAGTAGTATTTGATAGTAGTTTACTTTATATTTTATAAAATTTTACCCAAAAAAATTATACATGTAATATGTGTTAAATAATGGAGTATTAGATTTACTAAACTAAGACTGGGGAAAATGGAATAATGTGATAGCTAGAGAAATGAAGGTAAAAATAGTGTGTGAGAGAAAAGGGTGATAGAATAAGGGAAAATGTAGAATAATATACAGAGTTCAATGCGTTTTAAATATGAATTATCATTATATTTAGGAAAATTATTATTGTGTAGTAATTCACACATTTTAATTATGTTATAAAATTATAAGAATAATTCAATTTTTTGGAAAATATTTAATATAAATTATTAATTTTATTATTTGATTTATTATGTTTATAACATGATAATAAAACACTATAACAAGTGAAAAAGTTTTATTATAATAAAATTAAAAAAGTAAAAATTGAACCTGTTTTCATCGATTCAAAAAATACTTATATTAATTGACCAACATCATTGATGGGCCACAAACTAATAATTATTGGATACTGTCGTTATATTATAATGTACGAATAAGTTATAGTTATTTTAACACCCCAACATTTTAAAATAACATTATACTGAATAATGTATTCAACACACAACACTATGAGTATGAAAACCGAGATGTATGATTATAATATTATAATTTAACTATAAATGTTATAACCTAGACATTATGTTTGGATGTATGAATAGTAATGAAAACATTTTAAAAATTATGTAAGAATTATAATGAAAATATATTGATATGAATGTATTTAATTATTAGTAAGGTCTTTGTAGGCTGTGAAAATTCAATTTTCTAAAAAATGTTTTCTATTTATTTTTATGAACAAAAAATAAACTTTTTAAACTTTTGGATTATTTTTTTGGCCAAATGAACATCATTTCTGGAGTTAAAAATTAATAATTATCTTAGAATGAATTTTTTGTTTATTTGTATAATTTTCTTAATGAATAGTGAAAAACATTGGTTTGTATTGGAAGCATCTTTTTTCGTCTAAATATTTTATAAAGTTATATTTTATTTTAAAGTGATTGAAAAGTATAATTGGTTGTATTAAGTTATAATTAAACCCATTTAAGTCATTTTAATCAATTTCATCAATAATTATTATATAAAAACAGTTTATACCTACAAATTTTTTTTCATTGGAAAACCCTCTCTTCGTCATGTCTATGAGTTTAATTTAAATTATATAATACCAAATTTATTAATTTTATTTATAAAAATATATTCGACATTTGTAATAGTAATAATTAATATTAAAATATATATTCAACCTATATTTTAGTCACAATGAATAGTAAAAATAGTTAAAATTAATTACCATGAATAAAGATTACACTGGTTTACTGTACGGTTAAATTAAAAAGATAAAGGTAAAAATACCATTAAATCTTCTCAAAATATTATTTTATAGATATATTCTAACCTTAAATGTCTAATTTTCTATAATTATCTATTTCGGATCATTTTTTTTGTAAAAAACATGTGTATAATTTATTCCTTTCAATTATTCCAAGTGTGTCTTCTCCCCCACTTATGAATGGGCACCATATATCCTCTCTTTTCCATGCATCAAAAACAATTTTTTTGGAAAATACCTTCCCAATACATTACATACATAACTTTCCACTATTTTGAAGCATTTTTGGATCTAAAATCAAATCTAGTATAGCTTTAGGTATAATCATAATGAGGCGGTCTAAAAAATATGTATTGTTCATAAGTAAGAATCATTGTATTATTTCTTCTTCAATATCATAAAAAAATACATAATAATAGTAAAATAATAATAAAAATACATCCCATATACTTATATGTTATTTTTTAATTTAATACCTTAAATACATCTCATCATCTATAAAATGGGAAGCAAAACCACTAAATTTGTCTACAGAGCACTACAACCTTGTGAACCGATACAATTTATCATATATCATCACCACATAGGTAGATATATTATTATATATTTAATATTTTTATATTATATTTATGAAGTATTATTAATTCTAAAAATTTAACATATCATATAATATTTTAAATTACCATCCATGGAAAATTGATAGCATCATTCATGTCTATGGTGGACTACTGTTTCACGAACAGATGAGATTCATTTTTTATTACTACATCACATAGATGGAATATATATGTTTATTTAAATAAATATGATTATATTTATTCAAATTTATTCATTATAGAAATACAAAAATACACTTACCATTTTTTCACCATGATATTTGAACAATGGAAATGTCAAACGTGTGTACATATGACCTATTCTCCCTATGGTTATAATATAATTCTTTTTTATTAACCATGATTCATGGTTATATTTAAAAATATAATTAATGCATAAAAATATTATTATTTCACTATTATAATTATGTTGTTGATGTAAAAATGATCCCTTTTCTTAATGTCAACACACTGATTCAATTTTGAAATCATGAATAGAGCATCCTCAAATCATCTGACATGAACATAACTAATTATGTATTTAAATAAATCATTAAATTAAATGATGAAAATTATTATTTATAAGGGAATAAACAAAGAAATATTTCATATGATAAAATATAATTTAAATAAGTTTACTATATATGAGATAAAATACACTATAAAAAATGATTGGACGCGATGTAAGGGTCTCACCTAAAAACATCCTTCATTGAGATACATGTTTTTTATGATCCAAATTTCTTTTAAATGTCTTGGATAATGGACTTTCTCAAATTTCATCTTGAATCATTCATATTTATTTTTATTTTACGTCACAATTCATTTACTTCATTCATGTGATTTATGATTCAAATGTTACCAAAGAGTTTATGTTTTATTCTTGAATATCATTTTAATTAGCATTGTATATGTTTAAATTTATATTAGAGGGAATAAATTGATCATTTTCTAACACAATAACATAATATTATTACCCTATATTTATTCATTAAATTTTCATGTAATAATTATTGTTTCCTCACTTTGTTACTCAAAATGATTTCGTTTTTTTAAGAAAACCTGACATCAGTTCTGTCTTCGGTCAAAAATCCTTCTTTCTATATCCATGTTTTATAAGAACATATTAAAGAATATTTGTTTAATGTATCAAAATTATTTATTAAAAAATTTTTTGTCCATTTTATTATATACTGGTTTCAATGGAACATTTTTTTCATTTTAATAATCAGTTACTTTTTATCATTTTTATAATACTATAAAAAGAATGTTTTTTAACTTATTCAGCATGCATGAAATTACCTACTACCATGAAAAATAAATAATTTGAAACATCCTTTATATGTTTCCAGGATTATTTTTAGAGGATATTTTTTCTAATTTTTTTTTATAATTTAATAATTTTGAATAATTGATTTCAAGGTAAAAAGGGTATTTCCCTATAAAGTATTCATTACAATCTTCTAATTAAATTTCTATTAATGACAACAACCCTTGAGGTTGTGAATTTAATTCAAATTATGTTTGTATTTCAATCACATATATACCTAGCTTGTTATACCATACATTTATGGGGAAATTCATGACTTACATTCATTTCTCAAATGCATTCATTAAGATATTTCCATTAATTATGATATGAGGTAAGATTCTACAACCCATTTTATTTCCATGGGTAATTCTTATATAATTACTTATAATTTTTTTCAATTAGGTGGAAGACATAAATCACAAACATGTTATGATGGTTTCATCCAGATATACCCCCAATACAATGTGGAGATATTTAGTCTCATGAGGAATCATTTGTTAGATTGAGGAGTAAACCTGATCTAATATGTAACTTTATCCGCTACATGTTATTGTCTAGGAAGTTATCGTTGACTAATGATTATCTACAATTATATATTACTTAAATAGTTAATATATTTACATGATCTTATAATACTATGTAATTAATGATAGGTATCCAAGTTGTTACTCATGAGCATTATATTTTAGGACACCATGTCATAACATTGACTCACAAGTTCTGGTTCCTCATAATGTTTATTCCCTTAATATGTTTTCTATCTCACCATTTTTTTATTTATTCCCAAGGATATCCCATGTAGTATTATGATCTCATTATGTAGAACAATACAATGAAGTTATATATTTATCTCATGTTGAAGTGTTATGAACCAATTCCTTTTAATACAATATGCCTCATGATCATTTGGTTGTAAGTAATTAATTTTTATATTAAATATATATAAATAATATGAAAAAATGTATTATGTTTATATAGTTAATTTTCAAGAAAGATCGAGTTATTTTTTTGGATTATGATTAAAATAATTTTTTTATACTCCCAAATAATAGTAAAAGGATATACCTATATATAGGAAAATATCATCTAATTTTATTGAAGTTTCAATAGATTTATTTCTATGAAATTACATCCATTTCTAGATAATACAAGTAGATGTGGATCTGAAATAGTTGTACATAGGTGTGATAACTATGAAAAATGGAATATTGGGCTTTGACATAGTCATCAACTACTTCATGAAAGTGGTCCTTGCATCACACCCAGTTCTACACTCCCAAGTGAAATTCATTAGAAACTAAAAAAATCTATAGACACCATTATGAATGATGTGAAAAAACAATTCTTATAGAAAGACATATAGTAATTATTACCTTTGATGGCCTAAATTTATAAATATGGACTCATAAGTGAGTATATACTTATCCTTTGTATGTTATTTTCTCTAGATTTATATTTTTCCATTTTTATATGTAAATTCATGCTAATATTGTTTATTTTATTATTTTATAAATGATGATAATTTGGGGAAAGAATAAAAACAACCAATGTGATGGAATATATATTTATTTCCCTAATGATATGCCTATTGAAATGGGAAAAAAGTTGTAAACATTAAGATCAAGTTAAATGTGCAATCTGAAATTTTGATTATCAACTAGAACATAGTTTAATTTACAAAAAACATTAAATAATATAAGGATTGAATCTAAATGTGTTTAAAGTGTTAATGATGATAATGATAATAACATTGCATTTCCTACATGAAAAAAATGTTTGAAGGGGAACCACGAAAAATTATATAATGGGACTATATTAGGATTTATATATGGAAAAAGATCACACAAAGTAGAAAATTTCCAATATAAAATTAAGTATCTTGGTTACAAGATGTTGGGAAATAATTTTCGGTCTAAGGCGCCACTAACAATCCAATGTGGTATATATGGGGAACAAGGAAATTATCAAAGTTATTCCCCAAGTAAAATGATTAATTCCATAAGAACAATAATAAGATTGTTATTTAAGTGGAATAATTGATTTTTTTTAGGTGATGTATCTCAATAATCATGTTGTTGATATATTTGTATAAGTGGTTTTATTGTTATAAGAATCATGAAACATATAATGATTTTTCTACGTTATTTTTGGATTACAGATTTTCACGAATATATTGAGTGGTAATACTAACCTTGAAATTTGAATTAAATATATTGTGTTATTTTATAGAAATTATTGTCATTTAGGAAAATATAATATTTTATAGGTATGTGATAATGAGTTAAATATAGTAAAATAATATTATTTGATTTTGTAAAATGAAATTAGCACTATAAGAAACATTTGAGGTAAATAAATTGATTCGGTGGCTAATTTTATTTTTCAACATGTTCACTATATTATTGATAACATTATAAGATCAACTAGAATTATGAATATTACCATAACAACTTCATTAAAAAAATTAGTAAAAGGACATCCCGCAATATTGGTGACAACTCGTAACTTCCAAAAATGCAATAGAGCTTTAACCCAAAATTGAAGGATGACATGGTTATAGTTTTTACCACTGACCTACATGATTTTATGGTTAAAATGAAATTTTTCTTACATAAATTATTTTATTATTAAATTTTTTGTTAATATTTGGAAACATAATTTAGTATTAAATATTATTGAAGTATTATGATTTTCTAGGACTAATTATATTTTCATAGATGTTTTATTAGGTTGAGGTATATGTAACTATTATGTCTAACATGTCATTTAACAAGAAATGGTATTTGGAAAGAACATGATTGAATATTTTAAAAAACATGTTATTTGGGATATAGAGTTATTTAGTTATGAAATGATTTAAGTTGACTGTTGGATTTGGAGATTAATATGAAGGTGTATTCATTTATAAAATTATCTTACCTATTCTAACTATTTCAATATCATTCTAAACACAAGAAGAATTTATTGAAATCATAACGTGGATTCATTTGATCCATTTTATGTAAATTTTAGTTCTTTTGGAATTAGAATGATTCATCTTAGTACTAATCATATCGAGAAACATATATAATTGTTGTAAAAACTGACAAAAGGACGAAATTATACATTTCAAGTAAGTAAATATACATTTTTTCTTAATCAATATGATAAACTTATCCCTCATCTTTCATAAATCTATATTGCTATAAAAATTTTATTACTTTTTGAAAATTTGATTTTTTATTATCTATTATCAAAGTGTATAAAATTATATCCTAAATAGATCCTATTTTTAATTCTATATTTTGACTTCCTATATACGTTATTTTTTGTGAATGCCTAGTGATGTGTAAAGCTTGATATTTCTAATTCACACATTTTTAAGAGAAATTTTCATTAACCATCTTTATGATATTGATATTCCAATAAGAAATTTTTAAATGTAAAAACCATGATAAATGTGAACAAGTTGAAATTGATAGGATGATAAGTATTTAATAGGGGAATATTATAACACCCTATGATTTAAAAATATAACTTTTCTCAATAGCATATAAAACATGAAACACTGATTTTAAATAAACCACAATATAATTTTTTTTATAATTATTGAAATATAACTATCACAAACTGGAAATTAATTTTTTTTGTATAAGTCAGAATAATCACATTTTGAGTGTTATTTATGAATGATAAATAAATTATATTGATAGAGAAGTATTTAATTCCAATTAAATTCTTTATAAGCCTATAAAATACTTTTTTCTCAAAAAGATCATTTTTATTACTTTTTGTGAAAAAATAATAAAATTATATTTTTTCAATTTTTTAAAATATAAATTACAAAATTAACACTATTGTAGGAATAAACATGAAAAAATTATCAAAAAAATTAATTTTTAGTATTATTCTAAACTGTCTATTTTTTTAATGAACTGTTAAAAATACTTGTTTTTATTGGAAACATCCTTTTAATTTAACTCATCTATAATGTTATATTTTTTCATAAAAACTAGTTTAAAAGAAAAAATTAGATATATTTTAAATGATTAATCCTTTTTAGGGCACTGGAATCAATTTCATGTATAATTTTTATAAAAATTTTTGTATACATATGAAAACATTTTCATTCAGAAACAATTTTTCATCACATCTCCAAGATTTATTTAAAGTTAAATTATTTCATTTATATGTATTTAATTTTTAAAAATGGATTGAAAATTTAAAATTAGAATTATTATTATTATATAATAACTTCTAATTTATTTTTGGTTATAATTAATAGTAAAAAATAATAATAATTAATTACATTGGTTAATGTAAAACCAAGTTTATAGGGGGTCAAACTAAGAAGATAACCATTGGAAAAATAAAAAAAATCTAAAATTCTAATTTTATGGTCATATTTAGACTATTTATCATATTATATTTGATAATGTTCCTATTTTTAGTCTTTTGTCATGTGAAAATTGTTGTTATGATTTTTTCCTTTCATGCTTTCCTTGTGTCCCCTACATAAAAAGGAGAAGTCACTCCCCTCTCCTTTCTAAACTACATAAGCCATTCATTTCATCCAATACCTACCTTAATAATAGTATTAATTCAATTTTCACTTCGTAGTGAAATTTTTTGAGTTGAAATCAAATCATGGAAGGCTTTTTGTATAATCCTCAAGAGGTCATCTGAAAAAGAGCTATCATTCTTAACCAAGCATTATTGTTTTATTTCTTATTCCACATATTTAAAATAGTAATGAATCATTATGAAATAATCAAATAATTCCCTTACATATACATATGTTTTTTTAATGATATAACTTAAATCTATCCATTATTAATCAAATGGAAAATAAAACCATCATTCATTCGTATGGCCGAATACCACCTCGTGAACCCATGAAATTCATTTTCCGTATGGTTCTACCATGGATGTTTTTATAATGGATTTAATATTTAAAAATTATATTCATGAAATTTTAATAATTCATAAAAATTAATATATCATATTCATGCATACCTTATCATCCATGAAAAATAGATATCGTAATTCATTTGTACGATAGACAACCACCTCAAGAAATGATGGGATTCGTTTCCTATTACCACATAAAATAAATGGTATATGTAACTTTATTTAATGAAATAATGTGATTTTAATGATATTATGTTCAATAATTAATGATAAAATAATAGTTACCCTATTTCCATCATGATCGTTGAAAAATGAAAACGTTACACATGAATACGTATAACCTACCATCTCTATAATTGTAACAGATTTCATATTTCATAACAATAATTAATGTGGTTTAAGTATAATTTTTCCATAAAAATTTTAATTATTATATTCCAGAGGGAGTAATGGTTCCTCTAATCACGGTAAACACATCGATTTAATTTTGAAATTATGAACCCGGGGTACTCAAAACACTCAACGTGGACATAAATAATTAAATATTAAATAAATTATTAAAAATAAAGGAATTAAATTGTTTTTAAAAAACGTATTAAACCTATAAAAGGTTATTTAGAAATAATATAATTTATATCAGTTTATTATATTAAATATAAAAGACATGGATGATAAATTCAGGACTCCGGGTAAGGGTTTAATCTCAAGGTTTTTTCTATGAGACGCATGTTATCTTATGAACATGATTTCTTTTTAAGGGTTTATATAATATTAATTTACATATTATAAAAATAATAATTCATAATTCATGATATCTTAGGATATAATTTGTTTACATTATACGTGGGAGTTATGATTGAAAAGTTACCAAACCAATACTTATTTCTATTTAAATCTCATTTTAATTAGGATACAATATTCATGAATTTCAATTGGAGAAATTTTTTGATCATTGTATAATGAAAAACATCAATTTTATTATCCACTTATTATTCATAAAATTTTCAATTAATATTTCCATTTTACACTCTTTGGTTCTCAAAATTACTTAAAATAATGTTTTTTTTAAACCTAACTTTATATCTCTCTTCCATCAAAAATCATTTTTCTTTCAAAACAATATTATATAAAAATATTGTGTATAATATTTTTTTACCTAACCCAAAATATTAATTAAATAACATTTTAATCATTTTTTTATTTTTTATAAAATGGATTGAGTAGAATATTTTTTCATTTTCCATATGGGGCATTTCAACCATTTTACAATAGTTGTAAATGAATTATTTTTTAACATATAATGGATGTAAGGAATTAAAAACCATCATGAAAAAATATTTCATTGAAGAATACATAATTTTATTCCAATTTCATTTTTTAATAAAATGATTTCAATAATATTTTTAAAATTCGTAGATTTTGAAGAATTTGTTTCAATATGAAAAGGGTATATTCCCAATTAAATATTGCATGTAATATTTTAATGAATTTTTCAATAACAATGACAACTTATGATATGATGTGTTACTTCTAAAATTTTTATATGTTTTTGTCACATATATACTTAGGTAATTTAATATTATATTGATGGGGTAAAACATTCCTTATGTCCATTTCTGAAATACCTTCATTACAAAATTCCATTTCAATTTTTTATGATGAAAGATAATAAAACTCATTTTTATACCTTGGGATATTATTATGTTCTAAATTATGATTTATTTCCTTTATTTGGAAATCATAAATTTTGAAAATGATATGATTTTTTCATCCATATATTTATCTAATACAGATGGAAAACCTTTTGTTTCATGAGGGATCATGTATAGGATTTGGGAGTAATTTTAATCCCTTTTGGCGCTTGTTTCACCATTTGATATTATCTAAAAAGTTATAAATGACTCTTTTTTATGTTATGATATATATTACTATAAAAATTACAATGTTTCCATGATCTTGTGATAGAATTTTCTATATTTTATTCTTATATGTGATAACTCATGACCATTGTCTTTTATGACATTGTGCTATACCTTTGACTGAGAAGCCTTGCTTCCTTATCATGTTTATTCGTGTAATGGGATTTTAAGATCACCCCTTTTGTTTGTGTATTCCCCATGTTATACCATGTAATTTTTGGAGAACCAAAGGATTTGGTAATTCATTATAGAAAATAAAATAATGACGTTTTATTTAAATATTACTGTGACATATTATGAAACTAGTCTTTTAAAGGCACTAGGGATTATGATATTTGGGATCAAATTAATGGTTTTTTATATTAAGAATAATGTAATTATATGTTTAAAATTATTGTGTCTCTATATTTCTGATAATTTTTAGTATTTGATATGTTAGTAAATTATTTATCTATTATATGTAGATATGAGGAATATATTTTATTTTGTTTCTACAAACAATATGTTTTGGTGGGTGATGTGTTGTAACCCATCAATATTTTCCTTAATGTGTTATATTATAACATATATTAATGAAGTAAAGTTTGATGTTTCATAGACAAATTAAATATTTTAGAGGATAATTTGTGGCTTCCTATATATATATTCAAGTTGGTTCCCTATGGAAAACCAGTGATTTGTTCTACATGATTATGTATCATTTCTTGGGTGTTTATTTAAATGAGTTATATTTTATAACTATGTTATTATTTGTAGTGAATTTTATACCATAATCCGTACATAGATAATTATTTATTTTCAAAGTAATTAAACATGAAATGGTAGAAAATATAATTTTACATCAGTATAGGAACTCAAAATAGATTTTGAGAATCCTAATGACATCTGGTCTTGGTGTTTACCCTCTGAGAGTGTAATTATGATATTCCCTGTGAGGTAAATTTAAATTATATGTTTAACATTTATTATGAGTCTCAAATTGTTTCTATATATATGACCAGTTATATTTCGTTAATGTAGCCTTCGAAAACATTTATGATACCACATTGGTGCCCCGAAAGTGGTGTATTACCTAATTCCCATTAGAATTTTGGTTCTTTGTTTTAGGTCTAGTAATGATTTATTTCGTTTCTTATAAAAAATTACTTGACTAATTATGTTATAAAGTTATAAATTCATCTCTAACTCTCTCTTTATATAAAGTTTTCATTTCAATCAGTAGTGAAACAGTTTGGACACAGAGGATTGGATATTTTTTGATGGAGATGAAAAACTTATATATCACAGATAAAAATCATAATATGATAGTGAAATACCTACACGATATGATTTTATTCTGATTCTTCTAACATCATTTCATTGTTATATATGTTAGAAAAATCCAGTTTTGGTAGTATTTTATGCATGATATTATTATCTATCTCTATTATTAATGATCCAAATGATTCATAATATAATGATGCGATTATAAAGATATAATTATTGAATATGTAGTTGGGAAATATTCAAAAAAAATCAAGCCCCATTATCATGAGAAATATATTGGAGTTTTTCATTGTTAATTTTATTGAATTTTACATGGTTCAATATAATTTCCCCTATAATGATTTAGGGTAATAAATTTCATTTGCTGTATTATTGAAAATTATTATTTTTATCCTATTTTATGATCATGATATAAATTTTAGATTTTTTTAACTTATTATAGGACTATTTAAAAAACTTATATATATTGAATTATGTGATATATGAATCTAGAAAAACACTTTAATGTAAAATCATTTCAATAAAACTTATTCATTTTCTCTCCCCATATATTTTTTCCATTTTAAGATGAATTGTTTTAATAAAAAATAAAACAATTATTCATTTTTATTATTTAAATCATGTTAGTTAGAGAACAGTGGTGGTATTTTAATACAGTTATGGAATGAAATGATATTGGTTACACTTGGATTGTTATAGGTTTTCATCCATAAGAATCATAATGAGAGTTTGTGATAGGATTGTATTAGTCATGACTCTATATGGTAAAAATTAAATAAAATCATATAATTGAATAAGTGATGTGATGTGAATTGGTAAGGACACATCATGGTGTGGTGATGCGACAGACAACATGAAAACCCAAGTGATGGTGGTAGTATTATTTTCTGGTAGGAAAATATAGATTTTCACTATTTAAAGATGTTAAAATGAAGAAAACATTAATAAATGATATCTATAATATGAAAAAATACAATGTGTGTTGATCTAGAAATGAAAATATGATTAATTCATTTCGTTAAATATCATAAGAAAAAAAGTATTATAATACATATTATATTTTCTAACTGGTTATTATGGTTTTGGTCGAAAGTTAAATATAACATTGTGTGTAGTTTCCTTAAACACACCATGTATTTAATAATAAAACCCCTTGTTTTACTACAACATATGTTCCTTGAAAACACTTTACCCATAAGATGTGTTGGTTAGAGAATACATTGTTTATGTAATGACTGTGAGAGTACATGCTTAGAGACAATTTCATTTTCACATAGCATGTAGTTATAGATCCCACACCTTGTTTAGAGACAGAATACATAGGTATTTTTTTTAACATTCCAATTAAATATCAGGATAAACATTCCTGATTAAAATGTAATAAACAACAAGTATAATAGTTTGACAGAACATAGGCTTATAGAGTACAGAACCAAATAACGTTATGGTACCACATATTGTTTACATTTTTATAGGAATTTATGTAGTATGACCCCATATAATTGGACAATTGGCGTACATTCCTGAAAAATACATAGGTCATGCACATTGTAGCCTATAAATTATATCACATAATTTATTCCTCATTTTTCATTTCTCACACTTTCCACATATTGTATAATTTTTAAAAATAATAGTACATTACAAGATATAATCTATATAATATTATATTATAAAGTCCCATACATCCTTATCATATTGTTTTAATTCATAATGATTGATTTTAATATCATAGATTCATTTTAATAAAGTAATAGGTTTCAATATTGGCATCCAGAGTAAGCCTGTTTGTTAGATTCCACCTCATGAGTTTCAGATCTAGGACTCAAAATTCAAATAATGGTTTAGTAATCCATCAAATTAGATAAGAAATGGTTCCCACATTTCGTATATTTAGTTGTTAATCCCATGTATCATAAGGTGAAATAAATATACGTAAAATGATGTTTTTACTCCCATTTCATATGATGTGTGTCCTTTATAGGGTCTAATGCTCCCCAAATCAATTCTTGTGTCTCAGTAAATGTGTTGAACCCCAAATGAGTACATATAATTGTGGAATAGAAGATGTATTGTTTATGTGGTTTAGGTATTAGGGATCCAAATTATTTTAGGTCTTTTTATATTCCTTAATGTATAACATACTATTAGGATATTGAGATTATACATTCCATGTCTTGTAACAATCGAAGTTTCATTGATTATTTATGATATTTTTTAATGGTCTCGGTAGGTGGATAATCATATAATATAGAGTGGAAAAGAAACCCAAATCACAAGAAATACCAGAATTTTTATATATTTTTTAAATGAGGAAAAATAAAGAATATAACAACATATAATCAACTGGTTTATCCATGATTAGTTTCCTATGATTGATCAACAAAATAAATAATCAACCAATGGAAACCTCTCTATGGGGTCTCCGAAGGCTTCATGATTCTACCAATTATTGACAATGAAGTACCGAATTACATATTTTATAATAATATTATGTTTAATGTCTTAAGATAATTGATAGATAATGATCCTTAACTTTTAGGACTTATATCTCGAGTATAATCCACCCATCAAAAAACTAAGATCTAGTATATAAAGGACCTTAAATAACCATCAACTAAACTCCAATGGTTATATATATTAAGTTAAAATAACATTATTATTATCTTGGATAAAAATCATTATGACCTCCATCACATAATTTTTTAATATTTTAAATTGTTTTTAGAGGAAATGATTCATTTTATTATCATCAAATTAAAATAAAACTAATTATGATTTCTAGGGTGGAATATGGTAGTGAAACCAAATACAATAAAAATTTATGACATATTTCATGAATTATAAAATAGTATTCAATATTCCCCCACAAAATTTGGTATTATATGGATAAAAAATATCTTCTAAACCACCACAGCATGGTTGTGCCTTCATAAATTTCTCATTCAATCTACCACTTTCACTAATTCCTCATAGACTCAGTTTACATTTACATGATGTTACATCATATATAATGTCATATGAAACCATATCCAAAAAAAAATCCATATCATTAAAAACTCATTTTGGAAATGATATCTATTTTACCGATATGATACATTATATGTAGCAACCTGAGAAAACCCTTCAATATCATCTCCAACATATTTTATAATACACTTTTGGGATTCCTCTCAATGTTTTATAAATATGTTCCACATCTTCAAAAAACTAAAGCTGTGACCTCATGAAACATTTTATCATTAAAGATATTTTTGGATTTCTAAAGTCAAAATAGAATGAAAATAGAATACTACTGAAAATATTTAGTGATTATAAAAATAAAAAGGGATCCAATGTGATCTTTATCAAATAAATATATCTCTATAATTAATCCCACTAATTATAAGATACATAGTTTTATATACTCTTATAATAAATTTTTTTTATAAATGAGTATCTATGTGACATGGAGTATGAAAATACCATATATTATACATATAAGTTCTTGAAAAATGACTATAGAATGAACATGTTGATGAATAAATCACATGTCATTAATTTTAGAAGATGAGCACATCATAGACCCTCAGTTAGATTGAATTTCTTAACATGTAAACATTATATAGATATATCAATACACTTCTGTGGAATATATCAAATAAATACCATAATAAAATACTCATCATAAAAGAGAAAAATTAGGTATTTTTTAGGTCTCAACTAACTAAATGTATGACATCGTACCCAACTTCTGTTAGATTTTGTAAGAAAAGAGGCATCTATAGGAATGGTATGAAAAAATAACGATTCTTTTATTATATATTTTTACATCATTAGGTGATGGGATTCCGTATCAAATATAAATCCATATTACACTAATGACATAATTTATTACACACCATGTCATACACATAGCAGTTCATCATGTAAAAAACACATTTTTTGAATCGTTATTAAATTATCTATGTAACATCCCTCAATCCAAAACCCTCTCATGTGACTATAACGTTTTGGTTATAGGACCTCATGTGTTCCTCCCCATAATCCAAAGGATAATAAATTGAAGTAAGGGTGTGATTAGTATAGTGGGGAGACTATATTCCCTAGTTAGAAAGTTACAACATAGAAAAAACTAACAATATAGATAAATAAATAATTATTATAGTGTGAAAGTAATGGAAACAAAATGGTTTAGAGGAAACCCGTTGATAAATCCTACTAAATAATTAAATAAATAATAATGAAATTATTTAATGACATTATGGAGTTTAAATAAATATCATACTAGAAGTTATACAAAATAGAATACTAGCAGGCTCAGATGACCCTGATGTTGAATCCCATGTCAGTCCCATCCTTAAACTCTAGCCCCTCCTCCAATAAAACAATTAACGACAATGTCATTTTTCCTTGTCTAATCCTATATACAAGAAATATTCTAAGGTTCCCATTGGAATATAGAATTGTATGTGATTATAACATAGAAGTTTGACTCCACCATGCTAAAATATAACAGTTTGATACAAAGTTCCGGAAATAATTAAATAATAAATTTTATTAATTAATTAGAAAATTAAATTAATACCACATTAACCTACTTTGGAAAATTTTTGGGATTTCTTTGTGCATGATTCAAAACCATTCCATCCATAACTATATAATTATGGAATAACAATCCCTTCCTCAATACCATAATACAATTTCTCTGAGCATATATGGTAAACCATTCCAACCATAATCATATGACCATATTATAACAGAACCTTATAACCAAGGTAGATATATCAAATGTATTGGCCAAAATTCACTATTTATGCATTTCAACATTTATTCAGGGTTGAGGCCAATATATAATAATTTAATCATGTCCTAGGGCCTAGATCAGTATATTAACATTTCAACACATCACAATTCCTATCTCAATATTTAAGCATTTTAGTATGTCTAGGGGGCTTAGTTCAATATATAAGAATTTCAACATGAATAAATGCTCCAATTCCCCATATAATCATTTCAAAAAAAATAAAATTTCCCAATTCCATATATAAACATTATATCATATACATAACAACACACAACACAGATACAAGGATATCCAAATATCACATCATCAGGATAAATGGTTAATTATGAAAATTATCATTTATTATTGAATTTATCATTTCATTTATCATTTGATCTTAAAATAATATCTCCTCATTCACATTAAAAATAATTCCATGTAAAGGAGACTATATATCATGAAATCACTAAAATTCCATGTCATTCTAAAGAGACATTAATGTATTCAAAAATTAATTTAATAATCAGGTGTTTTTTCATCTGAATGGTATCCATAATCCAGGTCAATAACCAAATGGGTCCAAATGGAATCCCAATAATAAACCCAATTCATCGTTTTAAATTATTTTTCTCATAATATATTGGAAAAGATGATATATTGAATATAATTTAAAATTATCAAACAACAAGATTAACATATAGACCACAAATATTAATTAAAAATAAAAAAGTGATTACAATAGAAATCTCACATGAGGAAGGAGGGACAGATGATCTAAAGAAGTATCCTAGATCAAAACTAATCATCATCGACACAAAAAACACTTATGATAAAGATATTATACTGCACCAGTTGGAGAACCAAGGGAGAGAAGGGAAACCTAACCAAAACCACATACTAAGGATTAGATGAAAAAACAAGACATCTGAAATCAATAGAGGCACTCCATAATATCCTAGATGGTTCTTTAGGGTTAATGGGATGATTCTCAACATGAGATAAAATAGAAATAAACCATGCATCAGACATTAAATCTAACGGTTGAAGAATTACATTATGTATCATATAGTTACACAATGTGTAATCCTTTTTATAGGGATACACTATAAACCTGGTTTCCATAGATGAATATTAAGTGAAACCAAACATTACATGATGTGTAACTCATTTACAAAACATGTAAATGTCTGTAAAGGGTTTTTTCAGATCAATTTTCTTGTAAAAGACCCAAACCCCCTAAATAATTCTCAACATACTTAGAAATTGTTGTAACACTTTTCCCATTTTTACCTGGACTCCACTACTTCCTATAAATATACATCCCCAAACATTAATTTATTCCCCAAAACAAAGTCTCTCTATGTTTATCCTCTCTGGTTTTCTCATTTTTCCCTACAACCAAAGACTGCAACATTACGAACAAAACAAAACCACGCATGTTTAAATACAAGGAACACCCAACCAAAATATGTTTAATGAAAATATAATAGAGAGATGTAACTAAAAACATATATGATCATACAACCACCCCACCATAAAATACCTCATCCCTAATTCTCTCCATGAATCATTTTGGGGAATTGGTGACCATGTCTGGACACTATTATCACATATCAAACTCCCTCTCCTAGGTCTCTCCTAAACTCAACGATACTACCACTTCACCCAAAGTAAATGGATCTCCCTATAATAGTGATTATTATAACTATGATCCACAAACCATAATTGATGGTCCTCAATGGATGCATTAGCACTATGCTCGATGTCAGCTATATCTATGAAGTGAGTAGTGTATGGATAATTTCACCAATGCTATGGCACGTGAAACACAACATGTATTTCAGTTTAGTGTTGTGGAAGTGGAAAATGGTATTCTAGTAGATCAACCTTATCCACAATCTTAAATACCCTGAAAAACCTGGGTGATATCGTTCTTTATTTACTAATAATGTATTTCCGGAACCAAGGAAACACCCAAAGAAAAAAAAATACCAACCTCAAACTTCTGAGGTCATTTCTAATGGTCATAATAGGATTTTTTTCATGGTCACCAACTACTACTTGATATACTAAAACTACCCAGATGTCTCACGCATAAGGCTAGATCTAGAAAGTGCTGACTCACCTGCCTCTATCCAACAAAGAAGCGAATGGAAAGACCATCCAGACAAAGCTGCACAATGTTTCATTTAGATATATTCATGGAAGATGTTATTATATGAAAACTCCACAAGTTACATATGATGCTCCCACGAACAAAAAAACCCAAAACACATGCTTGTGACATATCTGCAGAACCTGAATAGTACTCTCAGATTGACCATCATTCTGAGGATGATAACTCATACTAAAAATGAACTAAAATATTGAAGACATCTGAAGAACCTTATATAATATCAGTGTGAGATGGTGTTCTCTATATAAAATTATACTCTTCAAAATATCATGTTACCAAACTACCTCACGCAAGTAAATACTAGACATATCATCAACTATAAAGTTCTCCTGGATTCGAAAAAAGTGGGTAACCTTCATCATTCTATACATAATCACCCATACTATTTCATTATAAGAGATTGTTGTAGGTAAATCTGTCAAAAAAGTCTATCGATCCATCATTCCATTTAAACTCAGTAATAGGAAAAGCCTAAAAAACCCCATCGAGTTTTTAATGCTTGGATTTCACCTTCTGGCATGTGAAGCATCTTGTCAAAATGAATTCCACCTTCTTCTTCATTCTAGACCACAAATAATATCTATGGAGATCATGATATTTTTTTTGAATCCTATATGTATAGTCCATCTAAAAAATGAAACTCCCTTATAATATACTCATGAGAGGCCAGATGAATTCATACTTAGTGTCAAAAAAGAAGATAATTTCTAATATAAAGAGAACATATTGATGGTTTCTCCCCAACTTATAATTTGTCTCTCAAAACTAATATCTCCAGATCAGATAACTAATTGGTTTTCATGCAGTCCAAAATCATGGTAATTAGAGATGTCAAAGAATGATATACTCATCCCTGAGACTCCTAATCATCTATATGCATGTATACAAAGGGAGCCATTATCCACTAGTCATTGCAAGAATCCCACCCTACATCTGTATTCATATTTTGTCTCAATTAATTGGAAAATATGTTTCCCTTTTTCAATGTATAATCCAACATAGTGTCAAATGATTTGCAGATACTCAAACCATCTTTTATGGAAAAGGTTCATGTATGAATGAGAAATGATGTACTGAGTTATATTGTGGTCTGTATATACCAAAACCCCTCACACATTGGATAATAACTATAGGACCTCACGGAATTTACCACTACTTCTAACTCCAAATAATGAAGAGGATAATTCCTAACATGTGGTCCCAACAGTTTGGATCCTTAATCAATGAATCGATCCTCGTGCATCATAACTAATCTAAGTCCAAAATAAGATGTGTCACAGTAATTGGAATATGATTTACCATTAATAGGTAATGTGAGGTTAAGTTCTCAGTTCAACCTATCTTTTAACTCATAAAAATATCTTTAATATGAATCTATCCAAAAAAACTTCAGCAACTTTTTTTCCATCCATGGCATCGGTGCATCCAGATGGTAGAAGACATACACTACTGGAAAATGGAACTATCCCAATGGTTTTATCAAAAAACTTTGGGATAATCCCCCCTATACCCATAGTTTTGGAAAACCGTGGGTATGGGGGGGGGGTCTATCCCCACGGTTTTCCAAAATCATGGGGATAGGTCCTGAAAAGTGTCCAATACCAACAGTTTCCCAACACCATGGGTATAGGGGTACCTATCCCCACGGTTTTTTGGAAAACTATGGGGATATGTCTAGTCTAAAATACCTATACCCACAGTTACGAAAAACCATGGGTATAGGTCACTTTTTTGTGTGCGGGGATTTTTTTTTCCGCGGGAAGGAAGTTTTTTTTGGCGGGAACCCTATACCCACGGTTATTCCCTCTATACCCACGGTTTTTATAACTATATTTAACTATATATATATATATATACATATAGGTGATGTTAGAGTAGTGGTTAGATGCAGTGTTTGCAGTGAAGACTTTGCGGGATCGAAACTCGGTGCCTGTATTATTTTAGGACCTATACCCACGGTTTTGAAACCGTGGGTATAGGCCATTGACAGCGTGGAAATTGAATATATTTCGGTGACATGGTGGCATGACACCTATACCCACAGTTTTGAAAAACTGTGGGTATAGGTTGGGGACCTATACCGACGCCATTCCAGCCCACGGTGCCCAAAACCGTTGGTATAGGCTATACCCAAGATTTTTGGGGCTATACCCATGGTTTTGAACCGTGGGTATAGGCCATTTTTTCAGTGGTGATAAATAAAGAATCAATAATATTATGTTAAACCAATAAATCTATGGCTTTAGATGATTTTTTTTTATTCTCCCAAGACACGAAGACAACAACATTGTCTAGGTCAACATACACTCTTTCATATGACATTAAATAGACCACGAAGTGCACTATATCAATCCAGCAACTACATTTGGTTATATTATATTTAAACTAAGTATCTCTCAATATACTCATGATGATGTCAAGATCTTGGGAATTATCGTTAGCCTACTGGGAGTGAACTAAGAATTAATCAACAAAAACCACCAAAAATTGATCCAAAAGACCTAATGATCTTTTTCATCATGTCCATGAACACTGTAGGTGCATTAATCAAACCAAATGACATCACTACGAACACTTAGAATACATAAAAGCACCTAAAATAATTATGATATATTTTTGTTGGTATCAACCTCAAATAATGGTATTATGATCTCATAAAACCATGGTATAATATCTTATAACCACTCATATAATATAAAACGTTCACAAATAAATGGTATGTGATACTGGTTCTTGACTTTCATTGGGTTCATTCTTCATTAATCCATACACAAATAGTAATACCCATCAAAATTATTGGAGAATAGAACCAGATAACCCCAAGGTTATATACTCAACTGTATTAAAAATTTAGATTCTATATCTTCCGAATCAAATTTCAAATCCTGAAGCTCTTATAGTCCCATTCTATATGTTGGGATATAAACTAGCTCTCCTCACAACACCAAATCGATCATAACCTCAATCTCTATCTGGGGAAATAATTCATAGAACTCATCTAGGAAGTCATCCTTGAAATGGAATAACATTTGCAGTAAAATAATCATAATTAACAAAAACATAATATATAGAAAAACCATATATCTAAGCCTTGAAAAAATATAATCAACACCAAATTAGTCCTAGATGAAAAACCTAAATATCCCACTAGTCCTAGTGAATGTAACTTCATCCTTTTAGAGATAAAAAGGTAACTATCCTCTGATAAGAGTAGATATGAGCCTAGTAAAATACAAACCAATCCATACCACGACACAAGTTGAATCCTTCCATTTCCATTATGAATGGTTCCCAAAAGAAACAATAACCACCAATATCTAGAGAACTTGCCTTTCAAAGTTTGATATTCTCTAAACACACCCCCAATGGTGTGTTGATGGTAAAAAAACCATCCAATATCCCTACATCAAGGTCCAAACCATATTCAAAAAAAGAAAATAATAAAGGGATGTGAGGACTTAATATAAAAAAATGCAATGGTAGATGATACAAGAATTATACCTCTAACAGTAGATGGTCCAACATCCAATATAGTCAGAGTAGTCTATATAATGTGCAGTTGACTAGGACCACATCCATGGGCACCATCATGACTCACATAAGAAATTCCCTTTACGAAGAACTACTTTTCTTTCACAGTGCTACGGCATCATGTGCTTTAATAAGAACATCCTATAGATTTACAGCTACATGTATACTAAGAAATAAGTGAGTCCATCCGAGTATTTTTTTCTTGTCATGCTCCCCTTCTACTTCTGTAATGGTGAATTCCCATACAAAACCAATGTAGGTGGTGCAATCTACCATAATAACAACACTCTAATGTGGGGTAAAGACACTAAGGCCATGTTTGGAAAATCATGCCACACTTATAGAACATTAAAGGAACACTATATTGATATGGATTACCACTTCCCTAACTAATTTTCCAACTTGTTCTTTATAGAAATTTTTATAATGATACTTTATTACACAATGAGAATAATTCATTTTCATCCCTGCTAAATTAGCCTAATCTATTTTCAAGACCCCTATCATTTTTCCATCAATAATGAGTTCCTAATTTATCACATCATCAAAACAAATCAGATAGAACACATTCACCTAGGGCCTGATCTCAATGGAAAGAAATTATTAAAAACATCTTGCCTGAGAGATCTCAATAGCTGAAAAAATGGTGAAAAGAACTAAATTCCAGTGAAACGTTTAGTGTAGTCAAGCACGAAGATACACTCTTTTGTAAAATTCATGAACTCACAAGCCTTTTCACCCCTCAACATATAGAGATAGAAGTGTCTCAAGAACTTATCCTTCAATTCATTCCAAGATGACTCCTCTTATTTTCCTTATTTTTTTAAATTATCCCACCAATGATTGGTTGGTCCATAATGAATATATACAAAAATCTTCACCCTCTTACTTCTGGGTGTCTGAGGATGATTAAATATCTTATGGACTAACTCGATCTATAACTTTCATTCCTGATGTCCTCCCATCCTAGTGAACATAAGAAGATACTACAATTAGAACACTTCCCTTATCTCAAACATCAAAGGAATACTATGAACAATATATCTTTCCCTGGATATCATGACCCTAAAAAAACTATCATGTAGATAAAAATCATTCCTCAAGAACAATAGGATTATCTAGATCAATTTATTTATAAGCATTATGATTTCCATTCTCCCAAAACTCAACCTTAATACGATGGGGAAGAATTCAATCTACAAGACACAAACACTCCGTAGAACAGTATCTATCAACAAGGTTAACCTCAATAGTTGACATCAACAGAGAACCACTATCACTTGGTCCTTAATAATGGATTACAAGTGTTCCTGAATGACATAACCATTCATTTATTTCATTTATAATCAATAATATCTAACTAATATAATATTTTTAACCGGAAAGTTTATATTACATTAAATACATATGTCCCTATCATGAACAATGCATGTCAATATATATCCCTATGCTCCTAGTATGATGCATTCATATACATCATGTGTCATACCATCCCATGACTATAAATACCCAGAATTTATAATATCATCATAATGATAATACCACAAAACCTGTAAATAACTGAAGGTGAAATAACAACCACTATATCAAGCAAACAATGTAAGAAAAAATACATCACTTTTTTACTTAGATTTTCACCCATACCTGGGCTAGCTACTCCCATGGACAATATCATTACCGAGTCCTGAAAAATCCTAGTCTCCATTCTACCATTCAAAAACAGTAAATAGATTGAAAATAAAAATGGTGTTCTATGATACCACTTGGTAACATCCCTTAATCTGGAACACTCTCACGTGGCTAGAAATAGGTTGCTTACAAGACCTCAAGAACATATATTTATATTATAGAGGTTGTTAACTAGAAATGGTGGTGTGATAAGTATAGAGGAGAGACTATACCCCTAGTTATAGAGTTACACCATAGTGAATATAAATAAAAATAATAAATGAATTAATATAAGAGAGAGAAAATAAAATAAACAACATGATACAGTGGAAAACCAATGACAAATCCATCTAAATAATCCAAAATATAACAAAGGAAAAATGAAATGACATGCTATAATGTAACTATATTTTATGATATGTTTAATAAAAATATAATATTAGCATACATAAAATATTCTGATACTGAATCTCATGTTTATCACCTGTCCAACCTTCTTACCATCCATCAAAGGAAAAAAATAAACAACAAGTTATTCTTTCTTTGTCCGATCATTCAACAAAGTAATCATATGAGTCTCAAAATAGAGGCCCGGATAGGGTGTGAGTATAACATAGATATTCAAAACCAAAATGTATAAATATAACCAGTCTAAAAAAAGATCATGAAATATTGAAATTACAAAAGGTATAAATTAATTAAAAATTAAATTAATACCTCATCAACCTACTTCAGTATCATGTCGGGATATATTTAATCATGTCTCACAGCCATGATAACCATAACCATAAAACCATTGAATAAAAAAACTACCTCAGTTCCACATCATAATGTCTCTCAGAATGTCTCACAACCATGCAAACCATAAACTCATGACCATTTTAAAATATAACCTTAAAATTAAGGTATAAATCATATTATTCTTGGTCAAAAACTGTTATATAAAAATTTCAACATTTAATCATATCCAAACCGGGTATATAATAAATTTGGCATGTATCTAAGACTATCCTATTATATATGCATTTCAACATTTCCCCAAACATAGCTTGATATATAATCATTTCAGTATGTCTCAGTACTTAACCTTGTATATAATCATTTCAGCATGAATCATTGGGCCAATTCCCCATATAATCATTTCAATAATCAAGCTGATCCAGTACGTCATATAATCATTAAAACATAGAAATCAAAAAAACACATTATAAAAATGAGGATATCAAAATATCACATCATCAAGTTCCATGGTTAATTATGCATGTTACCATTTATCATCCAATTTCACATTTCATTTATTATTTGTTCCTAAACAAATTAATTGTCTGTAACTTTAATAATTAGGATAATCCAAGGTGGATCTATATCATGAAATCACCCAAATTTTATGTCTTGTTAAAAATATTTAATCCATAAAAAAATTAATTTATTAATCAATTTTTCACCAACATGAACAATATCCATAAGTGAGGTGAAATAACAAATGGTTCCAAAGGGACACCAAATAATAAATCCAGTACATCATTTTAATTTATTCAGCACAAAACATGTTGGATCAATTTAAATACTTCACATACTTGAAATTTATCAAACCATAGAGTTATGGTTTATCCCCCCAACCTTTAACTGATGATCAAACAAATCTTACAATGGAAATAACCCATGAGGATGATGGAGAACATGATTGTAATAAGGATCCTAGATCAAAATAAATCACGATAAAATCAAAAAATTGTCATCATAAAGAGATTACATAGAAAAGTCTGGAGATCCAATAGAGAGAAGTGAAAACCTAATTAAAACCACTTACCATGGATTGGAGTCACAAATAGTATTTCCAAAATCAAGATAGGCACTCAAAAATCACCTAGAAGGTTCCCTGGGGTTTAGAAGATGAAGATTCATATGAGTTAAAATAAAAAAAAACATAGCACACATTAAAGCTGATGGTCGGTGACTTTCCTCGAGTATAATATAGTTACACATCATGTAATTAATTTTAGAGGGATACACTGAAAATCTATCCCCATAGATGAATATTAAAATTGTATGAACATTACATGACATGTAACCCATTTACACGACCATTAAATGTTTGTAGGTGTTTCTTCATCCCATTTTACTTATAAAATACAAGAATCCCATTTATGGATTCTCAAATTGACAATTAGTTTTGGTGACACCGGACCCATTTATACATATAATTTATTAATTAAAATAAATATACACCCCTGACCACTAATTCATTTTCACAAATAAAGGCTCTCCACATAGATCTTTTCTTGTTTCATCATTTTTCATCACGAACCATGACAACATTTATTCAGAAAAACATACATTCGTGATGAAAACACACCGACCTTGGATTATAGTTGATAAAAAACCTAACAAAAAGTTATTTAATGAAAAAATCATTGTTAGACGTACTTGTAAAAAGATGAAGTCGTATAATACATATCTATATAAAATACTACCCATACCAACCTTAAATGTATTAAAAATATATATAACATAGAAGAATGAAATTAGTTATTGATAAATAAACATCATTTAGTGAGAGGTCAGTTATCATTTTACTTTGTGAAATATTTGTAGACAATGCGAATATATGATAATATTGAGACCACCATTTATATAACATGATAAATTATATATTCTTATAATTTTCAAATAATAATATAAGATCCATAAATGATCAATATTCTAATCTTATCCATATAAAATATCAGTAAAGTGGTGATATTGTTTCTACAGTTTTATGTTTTCTATGAAATCATTACATCAAATAGGTATTCCTACCACATATCTACGTGACAATATGATCAAACCCTTCTAATAAACTTCCTTAGCGAGAAATATCAAGGAAAAAGTTATGATTATTTTTTTGTAGGAAAAAGAATCATATTTCAAATTTTTTAGTATATGGTCAGAGTTTTCAAACTACATAACACCACAATATAATATATTTCTAGTTTAATGAATTCAATTATCAATATTCGAGTCTTTCACTTCTCATTATCAACATCATGAAATATTTATATTAAAACATTTACCTTTATTTCATTCATGTATGTAAATGGATCTCATAAAATTATATTTGATTTACAATATACTCTAATAAAATTTGCAATATAAAGTGATTTTCACTTATTTAAGATGAATAAATGTAAATCATTAAATCTCACTTTAATAATATGACATATACTATATAAATATATTAGGTTCCAATAATAATTAAATTAAACTACTATAATATTTTATTGTTTGAGATGAACGTATCTATGTCTAATTACAGTCCTTACTAACCACTTAAATATAAATTATATAAAAATATAATCTTTTGTAATGAAAATTCCATTGTGCTCAAGAAATAAACATATTATCATTTTGTGGTAATATTTAAATAATAATAATTTATTAACCTTATTTTATATTTTATTCAATATATTTTAATAATTACTCTAACAAGTATACATTATTCAATAAAATATACTGTTATTTTGGTGGTGGGAAGTACTTCCCATTTATTTTAACTTATAATATGGATAAACTAATTTACCCTATATTAATATCCTTTTATCATTATTATGAAAATCCTTTTGTCAATTTTATCTATTTAAAACATGTTATACAATCAATTCAATCATGAAACCGGTGTAATAAATCCAATATATTATATTCTTAACAAAATATTTTCATTTATAAGTGACACCACCTATCTTATATTATAAAATAAGATTAAAATATATATCCATTATATATTTCAATTTATGAATAAATCATTCAATAATATCTAAATCTTTGAGGTTACATCTCTTTGCATTAAAGAATAAATGAAAAATAAAATCTTAATAAATTTATACATTTACTAACAACACCATTATACATGAAACACTTGGAAAATATAATTTCAATAATATATACTATTAAAAAATTAGGATTTCAACATATATAATTAATAATAATGAAATTACACAGAATGTTTCCCATGTTTATGTACTAGTTTAAGATTTTTCTTACATTAATAATCTTATTTCTCAAGGATTGATCTCAATTAAATGTTTTATGATGATTATTATATTTTTACAAATAGTAGCATTTTTTATGTGATGGGTTTCAAGATTTACATTCATTTAATAAATTATTTTATTGAATTTTCACTAAATCAAATGATTACACCTTTTAAATTACATTTAATATAGTAATGGTAAATGATTGATACTTTATTATTTAATAAACCCTTTTGGATGGGTAACTCATCACTTCATATGCCTACCCGGGACATAATGCTAGATATATCTTATATATCTCATGTATGTTTGACTGTACAACACCTTCTCCAATCCATCATATCGATTAACATAACATTATTACTTGACAGTCCTTGATAAGGGTTTCCCAAATTAGTGTAACCCAAATGGATTTCCAAAAAATGTACTCTCAGTCATATTAGGGTTTCCGATTACAATATTTTATTATTTAAAATATTTATGTTTAATTAATTATGAAGAACGTACCCATTTGAATGATCATGGTCTTGAAATGTTTTTTATTTTGAATTAAAATTAAATTTATTGTTTTTAAATATGATTTATTATTATGAATATGATAGATATATGGTAGAATAAAACTAAATAAATTAGAAGACCAAGATTATAAATACATATATGCATGTATGTTAATAAAAATTACTTTTATGACAATTTAAACAATTAAATACATATCATAATAATTTCAATGATTAAATTGAAGAATTATAAGCAAAGTAATACATAAAAATTTAATATATTTTAATTCGAGATAAAATATTTATATAAAATTAAAAAAAAAATTATATATATACCAATGATCTCATAATTTATTCTCTCTCTTAATGTCGATGATATGATAAGTATGAGGGGAAATGCACAACTGATTCATTGAATCCGAACTGTAATATATTGAAACCATCATTATATTTTGAAACTGTGCAACGAGACTGTGAACCCGCTCAAGAGTTGGTGATTTTGAAGTAAGATAGGGTAGACTAGTGGGATAAATTTACCTAGAAATAATACCACTGGTAACTTCAGTTGGATAGGGGGGTTGGGTGAATAGAGCTAATAGGGAATATCCTAGACATAATTTTCCAACTATTAAACATGGTAACTGATTTTATTATTTTAGAATTGACTGATTAAATTAGGAATTGGATGTTTCATTAGGGGGGAGAACAGTAGTTAGGGTAATGGATTCATTGGGGATGATTTAGATGAGAAGTATTCTAGTAACTTTTCATAAGACAATTTAGAGGTATGACTTAGTACATGTCTCCACTGCCCATGATGGAAGAAGGGGGAGAAAAGAAACTATTATTCATGTCCATGTATTATTCTCAATGGGATAATACCAGAGGGTGTAACGACTATTATCATTTATCTAATAAAATTGGAATAAGGTCAATTATAAATTTCATACCAATTGAGTCAGACTATTTGATCTATGTTTAGGGTCATGAGAGTGAGAAGAGTGTGAACCTTCAGTATAGAAAATGAAGGTAGGAATTTGGGGATCCCAAGGATCAAGAGGAGGCTGGTGGTTTGGTGGATTCTCAAAATTAGTTGTAGGGAGGCTCTAATGTACTAGATCATGCCATTAGTGTTGTCATATTGTATATGGTAAACACTATTATTGTAATTTTAACTGAATGAACATGTATGGTAGGTGTGCAAGACGTAAAAAATAATAAAATATTGGGGTTGATGATTCATTTGAAGAAGAAATGAGGTAGGAGTATTTTAATATTTATATCTCGCAATAACGTTTTTGGATATCTAAAAGGGTTATTTATGTGTACACTAATTGGGAGACGTTTGTATGGTTAAACAAGAAATATCTTATTTTGAAAGGAGGTTTCAGTAAAGGGAAGATAATATTGGAAGAGTACATGAAAACATGGAGAAAGATAGATAATCATTATGATGACATCATCAGAGATAAATCAAATGAAAGGGATACTAATGTCTGTAGAAAATTATATCAAAGAGATGTTTGAAATAGTATTAAGCTGTATTATAATGATTTAGTAATATCTTATGGTGTATAATGTTTATGATTTGAACTTATGTGGTTACTCACTTATTTTTGAAAAGTGTTTTTTGAAATAAAAAAGTTAACATATCTTCATTTATAAGTACATTAAAATTTAATTAGTGATAAATATGAACAATTCAATTTTGTACAATAAAATCATTAGATATTTATGTTTTTTATCATTCTAATAAGAATTCTTTTATATTTTATAAATGTGTTCAATTTTAAAAAAAAATTATTGCCAAATTATAGACATTATTAAATAATTAAATCATATATATAAATTATATATTTTTCTACAAGATAAATATATATTTATATGATATTTAAATTCATGATATAATCATAAATACATATAAAGAGTTTTATATTTCACATTATTTTAACCATTAAAATAATCTTAAAATGTAGGAAACATTCCAAAAATAATTTTTTCTAATGACTAATGAACCCATTAATATTTTATGTGGGCATTGAGTGCCATGAATGGTGAAAGATATTAGGAAATCGAATAAAAATTAATTTCTATTTAAATTCTACCCAACATGGCTTGCACCATGATGTGGTGTTCCCTAGGAACAACTCTTGTAATTAGAAGTATCATTGCTATTACCCATATCACTTTTACATTTTCTTCCTATCTTTATTCCATAGACCATGACTACATTAAGGTGTTTTGGGTTCAATAAACGTGAAATACACATTTTTTTCATGCAGTTTTGGATGATTATTATTTTCTCAAATATACAAGAATTTTATATTGTACATTAGTAATCTGGAAATGTTACGAAAACACTAACTATTTGATAGTCTATGATTAGGGTGAATGGATAACCATATATAGTGAATTTCTGACCATGGAATGTACGTATTTTCTAGAGATATATTTCTTTTTATGATTTTTTAATCAATTACCATTGAAATAGATTGACATTGAATGTATTGTGTTTCATTCAATGTATTGGCTAATATAGATTAAGGGAAAAAATATTCTTTTTAAGGGGTATACTCAATCGTACCCCTTAATCACATTTTTATATTTCAATTCATCTATTTTCAATTAATACCAAACATTTAAAAAAGTATCTATGATACCAATAAATAGTTTAAAGTGGTCAACATCCATGAAAATGTAGTGGTAGAGTTACAAAAAATTATTAAAAAAAATATCTTATATCTATATATTTTGACTGAGTAATGAAAGAAATAATCAAACAAAGTGTTATTTAACCATCAAATTGAGATCATCTACATGTTTTTTTATTAAGACATCAAAGAAGAATCCATTTAAACATACCTTTTAAGGTGTCCAATAACTTCTTGAATCTATTTATACACATAAAGGATCTCTCTATTACTATAGTTTAATAAAAAATCATGCTTCGCTACATGGAAAAATTGATAGGTCAATATATTTTCCATTTTAGATATATAATATAAGTAACAACCACACATCCTAAATATAATATCTAGTGGATATATGAATTCTAAAGACCCTGTATGTAAATCTATTTGTTGAAAATAATTAAATAATTTTTAATGAAAATTTCATTGGTTACAACTCATTGTATCTTCTAACTGTAAAATGATTAATGATTCTAAAAATTGGTTTAATGAATTCAAATTAATTTCATTATCATCTTGTGATAATAAAAATGATCCTAATATATAGAGTGTACAATGGTTTGTGAATTTAATAAATTCACAATGAATAATAATTTCCATTCATAATACTAAATATCTCTAATATTTTGTACACAATGGTATATACTAGGGAACAACATGTCGTTGACATAACCAACACGTTCTAGTTACTCCTTTAGTTCACATATCAATCAATATGTCAATTTGTGCACATTGTTTATGAAAAAATGATTTCCCCCTTCTTTAGATATATTGATATTTGAGAATATAGGGTTCTTTATCCTATTTTGATCTATTTTACTACATCATGTATTTATTGGGTTTCAAGGTGTTCTATCAGGTATTTTTATTCTCACCCTGACATGATCATTATGCCCACATGGGTTATGTATTTCTAGATATATCAAAGATCAGAGATTATTCTTGAGGATACAAAGTCAATGTAGATTGTGCCCAACAGGTTCATAAGGAATTATCAATGCCATATTGGGGTGTTTACAACTAGTGGGATCTTCTAATGAGTTTTTTCAAAATCTGAATATTTTCCCCTTATCAAATACCAATTGATAATAGTGGATTTTCAATTATTCTATGGTTTCAATTAGGGGTTTACTTTATGAAATACTCTTAGACAAATGTTGTCCTATAAATGAATTCATTGAATTATTCAGTCATTTATAAATATTATATATGGTTATAAGAAATATTTTTTATTATACTTTTATATTTATTTCATGTTTATATGTGTTAAAACCCTCCTATGAACGTTATTAATCATTAGTTAAATTCCATATAACAAATTTTATTGATGGAAATGATGGGGTGAAAAACTCAGCTTATCACTGACCCATTTTGTTATTATGGTGTTATAGAACACAACAATTGAACTTTTTATTAAATTTAAATATTTTTTAATATTGATAATAACATATTATTATATATTGTTTATTTTTCTGAATATCATTAATGTAATAATGTTCTAGGGTATTTTTCACATTCATAATTTTGGAGTAGTTCCCCACTTTGATAAGAACCCTAACTTTCTATGATCATATTATTAAATATTGATTTACATTTGAATAACATACTATTAGGGTACACATATAATGGTAAAATTCACATGTGAGTACTCATAATCTAATTATAATTTTTCAAATGATGTTCAAACATTATAATATATATGATGGTAGATTATGAAAATAACCACGCTGGTATGTGTTCTTCATGTTTTTTGTTGGATAATACATTCCTATGTTCATGTGTATCTAATGTATCATAGATATTATGATTATAATTAATTCATTTCATAACTCACACACTATGATTTTTTTCATAATCCATGAATATAACCGTTCATATAAAATTTGGGTATGTTGGGTGCATCATGAATAATGGGTTACTAATTTATATATGGATGAAGTATTTTCCCATTCCATCTTTATGGAAGATTATATCTCTTCATATGTTTTAAAATGGAAGAATCACATTGAATTCCATTTCCATGATTTAACAATAAGCATATTTTATATTTTCAATGAAATATGTATCATGAATATAGGTTGATGTGATGGACTTTCAACCATCTTTGTGGGATATTGTTACCAACGTATTATATTACATAATGATAATTCATATGTGGTTGTTAGTGTTTTGATATAATTTTTTTGACATAGATTTCATGGACAATTTGTAGATAGTAATCAGGGTCTATAAGTAGGCCAACCTAGTGCCAATGATATGGAATCCTAGAAGGAGACACTTTAAGTGTTTCCATTGATCAAGATGAAATTATATATGGATTTAATTAATGTAATGAATAATATTCTCATGACCAAGGGATTATTCTAATCATATTTTGTCACTCATAAATATTTTTGGAAGAATAAAATATTTAATTAAATGTTTATTTGGGTATTCAATAATTGTCACTAATTTTGAATATATCTAGTTAATGGTGGTTATTAAATAATAATTTTCGGGATATTAAAATAATATTTATCATCGCACCAGTTAGATCATTCAATAAAATAATATTATCATTATTTTATTATTCCATGGTGTTAGGAATGGATAATTATATTATTTAAGTACCGGTATGTGATTTAATAATATTTTAACCTAACCATTTTCAATATAATTAAATGGTTAGGTTAATTGGGATAGGATAATACAAAATAAAAAATCATAGATTAGGTATCATTGCACACAATATAATTTTCTCTACACTCATCCTTATCCCATCTTCTCAAGAACAATAAGTACTACGTAAGACCTAAATTATATTTAATGATCATGAAAGGCAATGGAAAAATATGCTTGATCCACTGCACTAGGACCTAGTGATTCAATGGTGTTTCTGAGATATTATAGGAGCTTTTTTGGATCCCATCTAGAGTGATTTTACCCTTGGATCCTCCCAATGTAAATATGTTAGTCCAAAAATGGTTTTAGATGATAAAAAATAAGATAATCAAAGAAATATACATAGATCAGGTATTCTTTCTTAAGATAAAATATAAATTATTTATACAATCAATTATCCTCTTATGATTTTGGATTATCTTAAGTCAATATTTTGGGAAAATGTTATATTGGTTGTGTAATTTACATAATGAACAATTTGTTAATGATCTATCAAATCCACATGACCATTATTTTTATTTCAATCGCCAAGGCACTTCTGGTACACAAAAACACTTCAGGTTTTGTTAGGGGGTCATGTTTTTTGTTAATAAATATTTATATGATTGTTGATCTATTATGTTACGTGGTGGTCAGATGTTTTATTTAAATAATACTCCCTCATTAATCTTATTTTAATTAACATTATTTCAACATATTAATAATCATCATTGTGTGTTTTACTTTGGTAAATCACTAAGAATATGAGAACAGTGACAAAATATTCCATTGGGATGTTACAAGGATTCTAGCTGATGATATTAGGTTACACAATATATAGATGGAGTACATGCCATGTACGCAAGTGCATTTCACAAGTACGCACTATAGTATATATGACACTCCAAGTAAAAACCGAACACATTGAATTAATTTGAAAAAGGGTGTAGACTAGACCAACATAGAAGAAGACTTTTTAGATTACATGGTGTGTATCTGGAATATACATGTTGTAGTCTATATAGTTTAACAGTAATAATTTGTAGAAACTATGTGGTTAAATACATGGTTAAAAATTTCATGAGATGAACATCCTATCGAATTAATTAAATAGGTGATGTATAGCAAACATACAAAGAGAGTAGTTCATTATTTTTCCATTTCCAAAGTACACACTGAGTAAATAAGTATCTTATGTGGATGAGGAACATAACGTGTAGCTAGAGTACACGTAATATAGTCCTGCATCCGAATAACACACCGAGTCTTTCGACAAGTTACGTAGACACATGTAAAGTTTGATACTTAACATTCATATAGATAGTAAATTTGATATATTATATATGAGGAACTTTCTAGTTCCATAAGAAATTATCTAGGGTACATTGGAATTGAGGTACACATTGTTTTTATAATTAGTAAATATCTTGTAGTTTCATTATAATTGGATAAATTAAAGTAAATTAAATTACTAATTATAGAATTATAAAATTATTACATTTTATTGGAACCTAATGGGTTTTATAATTTATAAATTGTTTACTGAATTAATAATAATATCTTAATTTATTATAATTATATGTAATTATTGATTATGATATTTATTTTATATGAATACATTTATGATTATAATGTGAAATATAATTTTGATGGTCATTAATGATGAAGGTAATTAATTAATTAATTATTTAATTAATATAATCATATTCATGTCAATAATAAAGAATGAAATGAAATTAATGTCATCCAGTTTACTTTTTCATAACTTTTTATTGGGTATGATCATTTTTTATCATGACCAAGAACTATGTATGCATTGGTTTAATTTAATTTAATTGAGTGCATCATTTTTATAAAATTAATTTCTAAATTAAATATGATTTCCCATGCTTCATACCTCAATAATAAGTTATTTTGGACATTCTTGTACAATAATTTTTGTGTAATTCCTATTAACAAAACATTTAGTTACCCTCACATTCGTACGAGTTATAAATACCTGTAATAAAATGCGTATCACATGGAGTGTAGAGACATTCCATGATTAAAATGGGACAATAAGAACCCTATTGACACATAGGTGGACAAATGGAATCCTCCAACTAAATCAAAGATTGGAAAAATGATTTTTCCCTTTCTAATAGGTTTATTTGTGGTATTCTTATTAAATATACCATTATATAAGCTTCTAATTATTGGAATTTATTTATTTTTGTCTTATGTAATTTTTATTATATAGATGCAAGAATAGAATAAGATAAATTAGTGGACTAATATTCAATTTTGGTAATTAAATAATTGTATTATGTGTAAAGGTTTTATAAAAACATGGTTAATCACTTATGTGAAATAAAGTTAATATTAAAAATCAATGTAAATTATAGAATAATAAATATTTATACATAATAAAAAATAAAAAATATATATTACATAACACATGGAGTGGAGGTAGGATCAATGATCACTTGTATTATGCTACACATGAATTACAATATTAAAATTTAGGAAGTAGAATCAAATTTCACTATATTGGTCAGGTTCCTCCATGGGAAAGATAATTTTTCATGGGTGTTGGCCTACTTTTTCCGGAACTATAGATTTTTTTATTACTCAGGTATTCATGTTTTCCTTACCCATATGGAAGGTAATTTTGGAGCTATTGTTTTATCCACCATATTTAGCCCAGGAGATAGCACGATATTATACAGTATTTTGTGTTTTTTACCTAATTAATGTAAGATCATTGTTAGGGGTGATACCTTGGTTCTTTATTATTTCAATCCCTCGTGTTTTGGAGGAGATTTTATATGTTTTTATACTTGTACAGTTTCTAATTAATAAATATTTAATTATCAATCAATATAAAATAATATTGTATAATCCCTAACATTGAGATTACATTAAAAAGGGATAATAGATTCTACAAGGACTTTACTCTAGTGGAGTATTCAAGAGAAGATCACATTCACTAGAGCAAGGCTAAAAAATTTGGAAGAATGAGAGTGTATGAAATTACCGTCAGTACTGGGCATGTGCATCTCTCCATAGGACAACTATCCAAACAACCATGCAAAGGTGGAGAGTTGATCACGATGCAGATGCTGGGGAGGAGCGGTTTCAAGTAGTCATAGTCTATATGATTTCCTAAAGTCCTATGGTCCGTGTAATGTCTCCATGACTATGAGAAATGTAATATATAAGCCTACGAGACTTTTAAGGGTTCCCCCTCATTCCATGAATGCGGGGTTATCAAAAATAAATAAAAAAGAAGGTCTTTAGGCCATTCATCCATTCCACACCCAAATTTGGAATCACTAGGTTAGTCATGTAAATGAGAGTATTTTGACTAAGTTACGTGATGTTATAAATTTAGATTCATTATAACTAAAACCTCTTTGGGCTTATCGTGAACGTTTTCAATGAAAAATGATCAAATATCAATTTAGTGGAATATGTTAAATAGAGAAAGAGAGTCTAGAGTTAGTTCATACCAATGTGTGTTGACCATTTGCTATTGAAGTTAGGGCTGGGTATTCATAGATCAAACAAATTACTGATTATTTTCCTAAATATGGGTTATTTAACACGATGTGGTATATTTCAAATTCCTTTCATATTTTTAATTAATACAATAATGATGTTTATAACCAGGTTGGAAATATGATTATAAAATTCCTCTTAGAATGTGGAGGAGATTATCAAGATCAATAATTTATTTATTATTTATTGTAGTTTGGGATTTTATCTCAACTCACACCTCTCTATACACCTTAATGGAATTGTGTATGATAAATGAGTAACTAAACCCTTTTAGACATGGTGAAATAAATGATGAGTCATGTGAGTCTTCTATTATCCTTTTTTGGAAAAACAATAAAAAAAAACATGTATACTAAACTGGGGGAAAACCAATGTGGAAGTCATAATAACTTACCAATTTTGGAGTGGAAATAAACTAATTTTTTCATACGTACAGTTGTCGGGATGTGAAGTGTTTATTAATGACTCTTTAGTTAAAAATGTTCCATCGCATGTAATGAAGTGTATATTTTGTTGATATCCCAATGAAACAATGGGATAATACCTATTCAATAATTTATATAAAAAGGTCACATTTGATAGGTGACCTACATTTATTAGAAATTTTCATATGTATAAAAGGGATAGTTGAAGAGAGATAGGCCTTGATGAATTCTAGGATCGTGATCCACATGATTTTTCTGTGAAAATAATTCTACAAAGCCTAGTTTATAATGTTTTTTCTATGGAAGAAATTATTTTTACGAGTAACAGAGAATTTAGAGAACTAAAACGATATCATTTTCTAGTCTGTGAGGATGGTGGATCTTTATTGGTAGATAATAACAATCCTCCAACCTGTAGAGAGTAATTCCGTGGCACAAATGTTTCTATGTGGCATTAACTTATGAATTAGGAAATAGATCCCATGTAGCCAACAAAACATTTTTAATTTTTTTAATCCTCTAGTGAATGTAAATCCTGTTGTTTATAAATGTATTTTTAATAATAAACTAGGAATTAAATTAAAATTAGGTTCTTATAAACATTTAATATTTGAATAATGGTTCAAACAACACCTAGAAATAGACTATAATGAATCCTTTACACTAGTTTCCATTCTGAAATATATTATAATTCTACAATCCATTGGTTCTTTCCATGACTATGTGATATTGAAAATATATGTCAAAACCGAATTAATTAATGTGAGTCTTTAGGAATATGTCATTATGGAAAAACATGAACGGTTTCTAACTTAGAAGGATTCTTACAATGTTCAAAAATTGAAAATATCCATTTATGGATTAATGTAAGCATCTGGGTCCTAGTATATTTTGTTTGATAAAGGCATAATAAATTTTGGTTCCCTGATGAAAGAATGTCAGCCCTGTATATATAAGTGAATTAGTGGGAATCCAATCATTTTAGTAATAGTATATGTTAATTCTATATTATTTATTGTAAATGAAATAACAGCCTTACATTCTGTTAAAACCTAGTTGAATAAATTCTACTCCATGAAGGACTTAGGAGAAACAACTTATATTCATGGGATCAAGATCCATTATGATAGATCGAAGAGAATTATTAGCCTGATTCCAGGTACATAAATTGAAAAGATAATGAAGATATTTAATATGGAATAATCTAATAGGGGATTGTTTCAAATGTTATATAGAATTAATTTTTCATATAAATTCTATCCTCATACACATGGGGAATTATATAGAGTATAAATAATTTCAAACACATCTACAACTGAATTAGTTGTGTATGTTATACTATCTACTTGGATAGACGTCTCATATGCCTTATATATAGTAGGAATATATCATTCCTACCTAGGTGACCAACATTGTATGACATTAAAAAATACTCTTAACTATATGAAGTGTTTTAATGATATGTTCTTGTACTATATAGGATATAGGGATCTATCCATCATAGGATATGTATATTGTAGTTTCAAAATAGATCCATATGATTAGAAATTAAAAATGAGATACTTTTCAGTCTTAATGGAGGTGTTGTATGATAATAGAGCTTAAATCTAGCTATGGTCAATGATTCTACAGTAGATTTAGAGTATATTTGTGTTAATGAGGAATCTAAAGAAGTAGTACGTGTAAATAAAATTTCCTGAGTCATAATTTGTTACCAAGGATTAAGGCTCCTATCAAATGTATTTTAAAATATTGTGGCTCTAAAACATAAAAAGGACCCATGGTCACATCATCAGACAAATAATAAACTTAATAAGTATCATCTATGGAGGATTTTTCTAATATTAGTGTAGTAAATATAAGAATACAATATAAGGAAGAAAACATGGAATACTCCTTTACTTAATCCCTAACCTAGTAGAATCATGATCGTCATGTGTGGTATGGTTGGGTGAAAGTTTCAAGCATTTGGATCTATTCTAAGATAGGGTTTTTTGGATTTGGTTTTTTTTGGAAAAAACTACTTGTACATTATATTACAAGTATATTCAGATATTTCAATACAAATGAAAAAATATTTCTATAATTTTTTTTTATTTTTAATGACATAAATGTAATAATTTCTTAGAGTTACTATCTTAATAATATGGGCTTAACAGTTCACCTCTATTATAATAACGTTGAAGTGTTATGACTATTTTATTAAATATAGTTCTACTATTGGATAAAAAAATATTATGGGAAACATAGTATGTCAAATTTCAGTTGTGAGTACTCATAAGTTGATGAGATTTCTTCCTAGTATGTTTACACTTGAGAATATCTAAGATGCATGATTTTGAGAAAATAGACTCATATAGGAATTCTTCATGTTTTAGTGCCATCATACATTACTATACAAAAACATGTGTAATGGATCTTAGAATATAATATTATTATTAAAATATTCACAGTCTCTCACAAAATGATGTATTATATTAAACCAAGATGATCACTATTCATATAGATGTTGGATACATTGGGTGTGTCATAAATGATGTGTTATTAGTGTATAAGTCAAGGAATGATTTTCCCCATCCATATTTATAGAAAACGATATCTCACTCTATTGACTAAAATTGAACTATCATAATAAATTCCATGACCATGGTGTAATGCTGCATTTATTCTAGATAATCAACAAAATAAATATCACAAATATTATTTCATGGCATACATGTTCAACCAGTTTGAGGATAAATTTTGAAAAGGTAATTATATTATATAGCGAGTGTTCATATGTCGTTGTCAAGGTTGTGAATTTTTTTTATTTCCCTTGGGTACCTTGACCCATTTCTAGATAGTAATATTTGACATTAAGAAATCATACATAATTTTAATTGGAAATAATCATAGATGGTCATACATTATGTCTTTTCATTGGTCTCAATTATGTTCTATTTGACTTTAATTAATGGGATACATATTATTATGATAATTGAAGAAATATTTTATTCATTTATTCTCGATTGTAAATATTTATCAATCATTGAAATATTTAATTAGTTAATTTGTAATGAATTCAATAAATTTTAAGGTGTTTGAATGGACCAATATCATGTGTGGTGAAAGATATTAATTTTTAACCTCATAAAATAATATTTATCATTTAACCAATTAGTATACTCCATAAAATAATAATATTACTATTACATTGGTATGGAATGGGTTCTGGTATGGCCTATTATTTTATTTAAGAGGTGATATAATATTTAATTATATTTTAACCCAATGTACAACTATATAAATAGATGGTTATGTCATTTGTGGGAGGTGAATAGAAAATATAGAATCATGGATTAAAAATAATTACACACAAAATAATTCCCTCTTGAATATTCCTTCCTAATATTCTGAACAATAATTAGAATACATTCAATACCAAAGGATCATTAGTGATAAATATTAACTACCAAAGATGATTTATCCTCTATACTACCACCCAATGTTTCAAAGGTGTTTCACAAAAGACATAGCAACACATGTGGATCACTACTAAAGGGGTTCTAAAGATGGATCCTCTCTACGTAATGATGTAAATAAAAAATGGGGTTTAGATGATCAATGATTGCTTCATTAATGAATGATCCTCACATATGGTATTCATTGATTAGATATAATAAAAATTGATCATTAATTTAATGTTCAACGATTCTATCCATGTTATAGGTTCTGTTATTTCAATATTCATTGTAACAATTTTTCACTTCATAGATTTTACACTATTTACAATTTGCGAATTATCCATCAAATCAAAAAACCCATTATGATTATTTCACTAACCAAGGAACATTCAATATTCCTAGAATAATCATGTCTATGTCCTTAATGCATAATGTATTATTAGAATTGTATCTGAGTGGTGGATTCCTAGGGACAGAGATTCAATTTAATGTGCTTATAAATATTTTTTGGAAATATTATTGAATTTTCTTAAGGATTTGTATTTAAATTTTCAGAACGGAGATCTTAATGTTATTGAAATAGAAAATATATACACTCAATGGAACAATTATAACATGTTGGTTGACATGATTCTCAGATGTGATGACTATAAGGTATTTTATGTTTATAATATTCATTACATGGGGTTCAATTATATTTCTCATATAGTTCACATTTTTTCTAGCATTGATCAATTATAAAAGTTATGGGACCCTCCTTCAATAAAGAGGATGTCACACGTAGATAAATAATATAATTTTTTAGGTGTATATGATGGGTTTTTAAAATAATATAGTAGTACATGAGATTCATAAAAATGATATATAGAGTGATTGTCTATCGTTTTTGGGATTTAATTATGTATTTTCTATACCCCATTAGTAGTGAGTTTCTCATTCGGCATTAATCATAGACTAAACCATCTTGTAGGCTTCATGATAGTCCCTATTAAGAGACATGAGGAAAAACTATGGCTGAGTTAGTGATATTTGTTTCAAAATATTTCCTCACATGATATGAGATAAGACTGATCTATGGGATATATTGTATAAGAAAGGGTTATTGAATCCCATTTTCTTTCTTGTTTAAAAATACAATGGTAAGATTTTGGTTCTTACATAGATTTATTATTTGAATAATAACCCATTAGTAGAACATGTTTTATATATATTAAGACTTCATTACACTACCATGGTTAGAGTATGAGACTATCTTCATAGAATATTTCATTCCACCAATTTTGAGCTTTTTTTTAATCTAGGACATGATTTACCTTCTCATGTGTGGTTATACATTAACTAAGTTAATATCGAAATTTAAAAATACATGAGGTGATTTCTGGATATAAAATTTGATTGGATATTTTTAGCCCGAACATATTATTTACGTAACTATAGTAAGAATGTTATTTCTTTCATCCTTATAAATTCTCCCATTTAACTTATTTAGAAAACCATTATATAAATATTTCCATATATATTACCAGATATATATTGAAATATTTTCCATATCTATGATATATATTTTCATATAATTAGATACATATAAGTGTGTCATTTTATTATGGTCTTATCATTTTATTGGGTATTAGAGATATTAGTAGAGGTATTGGAAACACCCATTAGACTAAAAAATATAATTTTTTGGGATTATCATATCACATACATCTACTGTTGTTGTGTGTTTTTCATAAGTGGGGATACAAGTCCTGTGTAATGTCTCAAACTCATATAGATACGATTCAGTGACATCATCTTTGTTATAAATCGTCGATCCATATCCCTTTATAGGTGGATATCAGCCATTGTGGGATACTTTTTATCATGTGAAATTGTCAAGAATAATTTTTAGTGATGATTATATTATTATATAGGAATTGTATGTATTACCAATGTTTTGCTTTTTCAAATTAATACCAATTTTTGATTTTATCTATGTTAGTTGTGGTTGTAAAATTGGAGTTCTTCTCAATAATGGTAGTGATAATTTAAATGTTTTTCTATGATCTAATCCATGGCCTACTTTATTATAATGTTAAATATTGAATTGATTTTAATATTAGATATCATTCGAATGCCTTTTTTTACATTACTTTCTTTCCTAATCATTTTTTATCATTTTTTATAGTTTTGAATACCTTATTGTTAGTGACTTTAATACCAAATAGTGCAATTGATTCGAATAGTTTGATGGAATGATGTTCATCATGTATGTTAATATCATGTCAACGTGTCTTTATCTCAAATTTAATGAGTTCAATGTTTCCATAGTAGTTCTTATGAGACACTATTAAAATTATAAATTCATAGATATTCTATCAAGAGAGATACATACTTCAGTTATGTTCATGAGACTCATTATCCTATTATAGTGGTTTTCATTGATGTGCACCTCTTGTATGATAAATAAATGTATATATATAATGTGTATTGTGGGTTGTATTTAATGAATTATTATAGAGAAGTATCTATGGAGTGATATTCTAGAGTGTAAGTTATGTCTCATATAGAGTGTCATCAGAACATGGCATATCGAGATTTTCATATGGTCTTCTTTGAATATTATTTTCCTGAGACGTTGAGTGCCGATAGAGATCGGGAGTTCATGCATCTTGAGTAGGGTGAGATTTCATCGATGTACTACTCTTACCATTTCACTAAACATCATAGATTCACAACTATTCTGATGGATGACCAGACATCAAGGAAAAAGAAATTTGAGGATGGTCTCTGGTACAAAATTTGATCCATGGTGAAAATTTTCAAGTTTCCCTCTATGTATTCCATCGTGAATCATGTACTAATTACTGAGTATAATCTGCGGGAAGCTAGAGGTGAGAACCAGGATGGTTTGGCATTGTGATTTGGTGTTCTCTCCACTAGGAGAAAGAAGAGTCATATGTACTTTTCTTGCAGTGTTATGAGCAGTCAGAATTTTTTCCTGATATCATGGAATGGTGCTACTAGTGTGGCAGGGCAAGGTATTTGAGACCAGAATTCCTGATAGACCCATTCAAGTTCTGATCTTGTGGAAAGATGGTCCATAGGCATAAATTATGTATGGAGTTTCAACTAGCATCTAGTGAAAGATATTATCCACCAACTCCACATTCAAGAGCTGGGTTAGAAGCCTCTAACATGTCATGGAATGGAAATACATCATGCCATTCAGACAGAGGTGGTGGACATGGCCATGTTAGTGAGACCCTAGTATCTCAGCGATGGTAGGGCGGGTTATCTTAGGGTATCTAGGCAGTGTCTCAGGGTCGTCGTACATGTTAGACATATGTAGTACAACTGACCCAACCAGAGTAGGATCTCTGAACATATTCTATTAAAGGTGTTATTATATTCTCCATAGTTTTATCTAACACACAATTTGATACAGATTCATTGCATATTTTTATATTTTTTCCATTATATAGAGACTTGGGATCTATGTTTTCTCTTCTAATGATGTTATGATTCTAGAAACTTTTTTAAGGATAAGGATAACATGTGTTCGTCAGTGTAATTGGTTCCCCTTGAGGTTGGTGGTTGTCACTTATTTTGGGATCTATATGTATTAGAAATTATAGGCTTTTATTTCATACTCAGAATGTACTGGTTAGTCTCTATTAAATCAATTGTCGATTTCTATCTCCATAGGGTGCGTTTTACATCACTAGAAGGAATATCGTTTCTATAAAAATGAGAATGGGATGTCAATGAAAGCCAACATGTACACGAGAAACATGGGTTGAGTGGGATGACAACATTGATTTCTAGTTTATATCTGTATGACCATAGAACATGTCAGATGTATTAAAATCCATCAGTTGATCATTCTGGGGACTTCTTCCTGGAAGGATTTTTAGGCATACCTCCAGTAAGAGAGGTTGATTTCTCTATCGATCTAGTACCAGGAGCTACAATGGTATCCATTCATCCATATAGTATATCTACGACAGTGTTTCAAGGGATTTAGAGGAAGCTAGTGGATTTAGAGTTAAAAGGGTTTATCCAACCAAATACATCCTTGTGGGGTTCTTCCATCATTTTTGAGAAGAAGGCGGATGGTAACCTCTGGCTATGTGTGGACTATAAGAAACTGAACCAGCTGATGGTTAAAAACAAATATCCCCTACCATATATAGATGGCCTATTTGATCAGCTTTGAAAACCTCTAGTGTTATAGAAGATCAAATTGAGATCAGGATATCACCATGTACATATTCGACCTACATGCAAACCTCATATAGCCATTTTTATTAGGTATGAATTATATGAGTATCTAGTTATTCCATTAGATCAAACAATTGTGCTCTTGGTTTTCATGGAATTGATGAACCGAGTGTTCCAACCTTACATGGACTCTATTGTTGTGGGTTTTGTGGATGACATATTGGTGTATTAGCTCAATCTACATGACCATGCCAAAATTCTTGAGATATTTTTGATTACAATGAGAAAGCATCAATTATATAATAAGTGCATTATGTGCCACTAATTAATGGATCGAATTATCCTATTGGGTCATGTCATATCAGAGAATGGAGTATCAGTGGACTGGTAAAATGTGAGAGCAGTAGTTACTTGGGAGGATCCCAAGAACGTCTTTTTGGTGTGGAGTTTTCTAGGGTTGGATGGTTACTACAATAATTTCATAAAGGGATTCTCATGCACAGTAGGGCCAATGAAGGGATTGAAAAAAAAGGTGTGAAGTATTTATGGTAATATTCTTGTGAGATGGAATTTCAGGAGCTAAAATAGAGAGTATTGTCTGCACCAATACTGATTTTTTTTAGCCTGGAAAGAGTTAAAATGTATACTATGATGGATCAGTTACTAGGATGGGAGTATTTCTTATGCCGGGGGGCTGAGTCTTTGCATACGAGTCTCAATAGTTGAGGCCACATGGGAGGAAATATTTGATATGAAACCTCAAGTTAGTCTTGATTGTTCATTCCTTATGATGTTGAAGACGTTACTTATTGAGGGCATGTTTTTTGGTGTACATAGATCACAAAATCATTAAGTACATCATTACTCAGTGTTATTGGAATTTAAGGCATCAAACGTGGATGCAATAACTTCAATCTTTTAAATTCTAGATTGCCTACATGCCTGTGGAATAAAATTCCATCATCGATGCACTAAGCAGAATGAATCAGATACAGGCAGAGCAGTAGGAAAGTAGTGAGTGGATTCTTATGGTGTTGTTCTACGAGATGTACTAAGAGGTTGATGATAGTCGGGTACATACATTTATTTCTTCTTTAGTGGTGACTACTTCTCTACTAGACATAGTGAATATGAGACAACTTTTAGATTCTGATGTCCTAGTATTGTGGGATAGTGTAGCAGGCGAGGATACACCTAAAGGATGGATGGTAGGTGATAATTAGATCTTGCGGATCCATGGACATATCCGAGATCTAGTGGAAATACATGATGATTTGATGTGAGAGATTCCGGATTCATCTTCGATAGTACATCCCAGAGTTACCAAGATGTACCATGACTTGCGTCATTAGTACTGGTGGTCAGGTATGAAGAGAGAGGTGACTGGTTTTGTTATTAGGTGTTCCACCTATCAGAAGGTGAATTCCAAACACTAGTGGCCATCTGATATTTTATAGTAGTTACCTATTCCAGAGTGGAAATGGGATGATATCATGATGGATTTTGTGACTGGGTTACCAAGGTCACCCAGTGGTATCGATTTGGTGTGGGTGGTAGTTAATAGGCTTCTGATGGTCTCTCACTTCTTGTCGGTCAAGTAGACCTTTGAGGTTAATGATCCTGGGGAGATGTATATTTTTGAGGTGGTATGACTTCATGGGGTCACTCATTATATCATTTCAGATAGGGAACCCTACATTACGTCTCATTTCAGGTAGTGTTTTCAGAGGTCATTGGTTACACATGTGCTTCTGAGCACAAAAAATCACCCTATGAGTGATGTGCAGTCAGAGCGTACGATATAGGTGCTGAAGGACTTACAGGGAGCATGAATCCTAGTGTTTGGGGGATCATGGGGGAATCATATTCCCCTGGGTTAAGTTTATGGCATTAATAGTTTCCAAGGGACTATAGAACAGAAAACTTATGAGCATTTGTATGGTAAGCCATGCCGATCACCCCTATTCCGGATGGAGGCAGGTGACACAGCATTACCGGGGCCATGTCTCATTTAAGAGACATCTCAGTCTGTCCAATTGACTTATAAGTGGATTTCTACTTCACAGTCTCTTAGAAATATTATTCCAATCTTCATAGATGAACAATGGAGTTTGAGATTGGTGATTGAGTTTTCTGGCATGTTACGCCGAGGTTGGGGAACAAGAGGATCAGGATATAAGGTTTGCCTTCATTGAGATACGTCGGTACACATAAGATTATAGAGAGGTTTGGGTTCGTTTCCTAACAATTGTATTTACCTCAGAGGTATAGGGATATGAATGATTTAATATACAATTCTCAGTTACGACATTACTTTTCGAACTCATCTCACACATTTCAGCTGGAGGAAGTGGAGTTGCTGTTTGATTCATCCTTTGAGGAGTATCATATTTGTATTCTACAACATAGAAAGAATACGATCTATGGATGGTCTATTTCATTGGTACAGTTTTAATGGCATCATGTCTGAGTAAAGGATAAGACTAGGGAGAGGGAGGCCAACATTCAATCATCATGGATGAATTTGTTCTTATATAATTATTCATCATCCATGGAAGGGAAATTTAGTGGATAATTTTTTAAGGGGGATGTTTATAAGAACCCTGTTGTTTTATGGTATGGATCATTACTTTTCAGTTTTTACTTTTGAAAATAGGGGAAATTTTGTTAAGGTCTAGCTTTAGGCTTGTTACAAGACATGAATGGTAACTAAATTCCATGTACATATAGAAACACACCATATATGGAAGGCTATAAACCATGTAATCCCATTACATGACCATGTAATGGTCGGGCCAGAAACTCTACGAACACAGCATGTAGTCTCAAGAACATGGTATGAACTTTTTTTATTGTTTAAATGAGTCAGTATCATCATTATTTGAAAATGGATAGAGGATCTCCTGTTTTGCTGAACAATAAGTGTTGGAACTTCAATCCATTCCCAATTAATCATTTGAAACATAATTCCTTCAATGTCGGTTGAGTTTGAACCCGATCGGTAATCTGTTGATTCATATTGAGCTATTCTTACGTATTTTTACTCTTGATGAAATTAATTAATTTTGTGTGTTTATCATAATTTATTATATCTAAGTCGTTCAATATTGAATTTAAGGTTGAGGCAATATGAGGAGGGTCATACTATGATGAGGTAGGTGGTCTTGTGCATTTCGCTCAATGTCAAGTGGTTTATTTGTTCTGTAGTGTCATTCTCCCATGTTTAAGGTGTATCATTTAATGGTAAATGACCATTGTTTTTTCCTGTTGATTATTAATTTGTGAATTAATTTAATTTAATAATTTTTTAGATTAATGATTTAATTAAGGGCCACACCGTGGGTGTGTTTCCCTCAGATGACCTTTGTGTAGCCATTTTTAATAGGATGCCTATGGGCATGCCTTTTTTTTGGGGTTGTTAAAAATGTAATTGTTTAATTTAATGTTTTCTATATGAGGTGAAAATTTATTAAGCCTTGTGATAGTTTAATTCAATTGTATCTTATTTTTTATTATTCCCATATGAGTTGGTATTTTTATAACAATTTAATAGTGTAATTTATATGTGTTCTCTTTTATACTGAAATGCTGATATACTGTGATTGAACATGCTAATTGTTATACCTTTGGGAAATGATTTTTTATACCTATGGTTGAGGATTTGTTATGACTGCGGGAAATGATTTTTCATTCCTTTGGATGGAGTTTTTCTATTCATGCAGGTGAGTTATTGAATTGAATTTTTAAATGTAGTTTCTTATGACACGTCTTCCCAGCCAAAGCATGTGCTTGGATTCTATCTTCAATTTACTTGTTTAGATATCCTTCTGAGGTATCTATTTAACATATTTTATAGGAGGTATTGATGATCTTTGGTTGGATCTCAATACTTATGAAACTCAATGTAATTAACAGGTTGAACTGGACATAATGACGGAAAATAGAAAATAATACTTGTCAGATGGTTTACATTTGTTTACATACTAGATTCTGCTATTCATTTTTTACAGTAATTGTTAAATATACTCACTGAAAAATAGGAAAATATCATGGGTGGTTTCCTACTAGGATTTATTTCTCACACCCTGTTTGAGTCATCCTTTAGGGCCCAAATAGATTATATTGTTACAGGTGTCGATAAGGGAATGTTACTTAAAACAGGTACTTGATATGCTGTTTAGGAGCTAGAGAGAATGAGACTGAGATTAGATTTAAGATGCTTCTTAGTATCCCTTGTTTCCATTTTTTGGAACATATACTATGTATTCTTGTAGGGTACCCTTTTTGGATGTTTTATTAGAACAAAACATGCCACGTCATCTTTTGAATAGAATGATTCTTTGTTATTTATCTTATCATTTGTCTTTTTTTTATTTCAAATGTATGTGGTTTACTACTTCATAAATTGTATTATTATTTATTTCTCTTTGTTACACTCTGCTAATGAGGGAATAGTTTCCCCACTAATAGACCCTAGTCCATCACTACTAGTCGGAGGCCTATATTATTTGGGGAAATGTGCATGAGGCCGTACGACCGACTGGGTATAGGGAACATGGTGAGAGACATTCAGACCTGGTAAGTTAAAAATTTATATATGTGGTAGAAAATATTTTTATTATAAATATTCAAAATTCAACAATAATTGGTTTTGTAAGATGAAATGTGTTTTTAGCCTACAAATATTATAGTAAATTATCATATAATACTAATATTTATGAAATTAATTGAATTGTTTATCGTTATAGGATTATTATTTAAATTTTATTCAAAATCAAAATCGTGATATGAATTTTGAATTACAAGAATTATTAAAATTATAATTTTTCTAAAATTTACATATGTTATTATTCACTTAAAATTAAACACTTGTAGAATAACTATAAAAATTTAGCATAAGAAAATTTTGATACGATCAAACAAAAAATGAAATATTTTTTAAATTTAATTTATAATACTTATATTTTTTAAAATTTATTGAAAACTATTTTTTATAGAAAAATTCCCCTTTAATTTTATAATAACTCCTAATGTATTTCATATATATCAATAATTATATGATTACGATGATGTATATTATTTTGAATTCATCATCAAAATTTAATATAAAAATTGATCTTTAATATACCAAAAATATATATAACTAACAACTATATATATATAACGGTTGTCTGTCCAAAAACTATATATATACCAACCAAATTAAATTCATATACATAGCCTTATATGATTCACTAAAATTTATTCATTTACATATCTCTATTCACTCATATTATATTCCAAACTATTTTACATTTTTCAATAGTTTTAGTTGGGATCAAATTATTCATAATTTACAATGAGTAAAAAGGATTTTTTTGTTATTTTAATTAATTTTAATATAATCCACTTATACTTTTCATAATTAATTTTTATATCAAAACCTAATTACATATTATTCTTTTTATTTATAAATATATCTTATCTCAATAAAATATTCATAGATAATTTTAGTTTTATGTTTTTAATCTCTTAAGTTATTAAGTATAACATTAATTTAATATAGATATACTCATCAAAATATTTTGGATTTACATTACACCCCTCTATAAATATTTCGTCCTCACAAAATTAATTTTCTATTTAATAAATGAACATAAGATAGTAATAAAATGAAAATTATATTTTATCTTGAGAATTAATTTTTATGTCAACATTACAAATATTATTATTTTGTAAAATATTGTAGACATGTAATTATTATTATTATATATGAGAATCTATAAGTATAAATTAATAGTTGAGTATTAATTTTTCAATTATAGTCAATTGATTTGAGAAACTATTTAACCAATAATATTTATATTTTTAGAAAATATACGTACTTTATTTATTTTCAATACATAAGTTGAATTTTATACATAATTTATAGATAAATATATTTATAATTATACCTCATATCTTACTATAAAAAATGAATATTATAAATTATATTTCATTATTGAAGAAAAAATTCAACTTTTATCCAAATATAATATCCATAAATTGAATAAAATTTATTAATTTGTCTAAAACTGAAATAGTTAACTTAAGAACAAATAATAATCAATATTAATAATCCTTCATAATATCAATTACTAAATTCATCTATAGAGTATCTTAAATAACTCTCAATGGTCAATAAAAATCATTCCATCGGTAGGTAAAATTAAAAATCTTCAAAAAATATTATTGACAATGTTATAGAGCCAAAAATTATTAATATTTTATCACATGTTCTATTGAAATTTTTTTATCATTTATCTCAAAGAAAATTATTCACTAATAAATTCTTATAAAAAATGGTTTATTCCCTATCATATAATTTCTAAAATATTCTAATAATTCCAAAAAATAATCCAAATCTCCATTAATCAACAATAAAATCATATAATCTTCCAAACAAACATAACATTTATTTGTCAAATAAAATATCAGCCTAACCCAAAATACATCCGTATAATTTTCCAAATATATTTTATATTTTCAACAGAAACATTAATAACTTAGTCACTAGATCAATTTTGAATCACATGTTGATATATATGTTCTAATGTATATTCCCAAAATATAGAAACCTTTTTATCACATTTAACCATATTAACATAAAATATCATATTAAAATTAAATGTTATCAATACATTTCTTATCATATTCTCAAAATATAAAATAATAAATCCCCAAATAATCTTTCTTAAAAAATACATACTAAACCAAATGGTTTTATTCCAATAAATGTCTCTTAATGTATCTTTAATCGTCTTAAACACTCTCAAATAAAACATAAAAAGGTGGTATCTATGGATTTAATCTTATAATCACACATCAAATAATAAAGCAATGAGAATTTTCAGTTATCCCACATCAATGTGGTATATTATAGGTTTTTTTGTATCTATGATATGTTTTTTCATAATGGTTCACAAATAAAATGTAAAATTACCCTTGTATATACCCCAGGAGTGTCTCTCTAGATGTACAATGATATTCTCATTCATTATTAACCAATGATGATCAAGTTAATATCAAATCTTCCCTTTTCTGAGTTATTCCCCTAGGTGCATCTATTCCACATCCTCAAACTCTTTTTATTTTCTTGACATTGATGTATTTTCAAGAAAACAACACAATATCTATCGTACCAAAACATCATGATATTTTCATATTCATACACTTACCCCTAGTTTTCATCATATGGATATGTTTTATAGTCTATTTTTTCTTAAATATAGTTTACATGGGTCCTACTAAACTGATCTACATACCAAATTTAACCATTTTGAACCTAGTAGACTAGATATAGTGGTAACATTTTTACATTGGAACTAGATACAAGTGATTTCTTCCTAAGGTCTCAAATAGATTCATTGTCTTGTAAAATGAGATTCATGTCGAATCACAAAATACTTTTATAGAAAAATATAAAACATTCGAAAAATTAATATAAAATTTTTATTCCCACTAGAATATCCATGTATATCAATCATAGTAAACTTCATGGTACCCAGAATGAAATGAAAAATAATTAAATAGTCATATGAGATACTTAGTAAGGGAATGTGTACAATGAACGTCATCATATAATAATTTAGGAATGAACAATATGGCAGGAATAATTATTTACATATAAATACATATAAATAATCATATTATTGTGAATCAAATATTTGGAAAACATAACTATTCTAACAATATCATTGATAACAATAATTCAGTTCCTAATATTGGAAATCAAAATGCTGGATTTTTTAAGCATACCGATGATGCTTTGTTCCAAGTCATAATACCCAAATGGTTAAGGAATATGCTAAATACCAAATATTTTTTGTCTCATAATATTTACAAATTAATTGAGGGGTATGTAATTATAATCCCCTCCTTTCACATAATAAGTCCAATGTAATGACCAATGAAAATATAGGTTTGAAAATTCATGGAGTAATTTTAGTTTTTGGTTAGTGGTATGTTTATTTTGAGGAGTAATCCTCGAACAAGTGGTTCAACCCTTTTAATTTCTAAAAAAGGATTTAATGGATGGGACAAAAGGTTCATATAGAAACTGAAAGCTTTAGGAGAACAAATGGGGCTAGTCTAGGAAACATATTGGTTTGTGAGGTTTTCTGGGAACATTTCCCAGACCCACTGGCTTATTGGTCAGGTCTAGCATAAAGCTTGTTGGAATTTTTGGAGGATGTTATAATTAAAGTAAATCGGGAGATTCCCTATATCCCCTAATTTAACCATACATTATAACTCTAACCATTACTCAAATAAACTAACGAAGGGGCTTTTACATGGTGATTCTGTCTCCAGAAATCTCATTTCATCATTGTTTCAAGTGGATTTTGATGAATTCGATTCCTATTTTTAATTTTAACCCCTTAATTTCTTTAAATATATTTATATATTCATTTCCCCTCACTATAACTCTTATTTGGAAAATTTACAGTTTCAATCATAGAAAAATTTCATCAAGATCAATTCAAGTTATGTTTTATGGTGATTCAACTATTTCATGTATGATGTTGGAGGTCTGTATAATTTTATTACCTTCATATTTAAATTTATTCTTTAAATGATATGTATTTTTCTGTGTATCCATATTTTACATCTTCTTTTTATGTTTGTGTGAGGGGGTGATTCCCCTATTAATGTAAAGGGATCATTTTATGGGGGGTGGTGTACATATGAATTTTTTAAAATGATCCTTACACAAGTAATGAATGAAGTGTTTTCATCATAGAATTTTGGTATTGGAATGATCCATTTCAGATTAAATTATGAGACAGTGGCTTAGATAGATGGAATATTGGTTTGAGTAATAAATCTCCATGAGCATGGGTGATATTTTGGTATGGTGATTCAGAAGGAAAATTCCCATATTCGTGTGACTTGAATCAATCATTTAGAAGATTGCATTAGGATATATGGATTCAGATATATAATTGAGTAAACCTAAATAATAAGTTAAATTTGGGTTTGGTAAGAGTAAATATAACTCTGGTAAGTTGCATATGGTCTTGGGTTATTTTTAACTAATTTTCATTTGATGTGTGTCTGACCACGAGTGAGGATGTTCATTATAGTGTTAACGATGGACTTTCTGAGTGAGATATTGGGTCTAGGTTCTTAAATGGTGTTTCCCCTTATTTTTTTCTAAATCTTATATTGTGCAGGTGTGTGGCATCCCTTAGCCATGTGGCGATGGAAGAGTGTCAGTTTTGGGACTCTTAATAAACTTCAGGATGATATGGTGTGTATTTTATTCCTTCTAATAACTCGTGGGATGGTCCAGTGTGGTTATTTTGGCATCCTAATAAACGTCAATATAAAGCCTCCATATGGTAAAGTGTGATGATGGGCCTCAAAATAACACTAGGAATGTCGAGTGTGATTATGGGATTCCTAATAATCTTTGATGTGGTCTAATTATATGGTGAGGCCTCAAAATAAATTTAAATATTGAATGTTTTGATTACTATTCTTATCCAAACCCAAGGGGATGTGCTACTATTCTTATTTGACCTCCATATAGTGTTTTTGGACGGTTCATGAAACATGATGATGTTGTGACCTATGAACATGTGTGGGTTATTGGATACTTTCCTTTTGAGCTTCAAAAATTAAATTTCGTCCACAATGAGTTGAAGTAGGTATATATAGGGTTTTTAGTTGTCTTGTTAGCACAAGATATCTCAGTGAGATATATGTTCATTTTTGTATGTGGATTCCATTATCACATACACCTTTCAATGATCTATTTCATTTATACTATGGAATCATTATTGGTTTTATAATAGGTTTATATCCACACAATTAATAGGAATCTTAGAGTACGTGCAGACTTTATTGGTCCGACATTCTGAATTTTTTTTAGCCCTGCTTCAGGAAAATTACGCAGGAGGTGCATGTTTCTTGGGGTGATGACGAGATAGATTCTAGGATCATTTTAGAAATTTATTTTTTTTATTTATTACCTAATTTATATATATAGTCCTAACATATTTTTTGGTCTACATGTTTTTTGTATGAATTTTTTCCCTTCTGTTATATGATGGGTTGTTTTTAGTATTCATCTTACACTTTATTTCCACTATTTACTATGATTATGTCTTCCATTATTATGTAATCTATTTTTCATTTCATTTTATGAGGCCATAGTCTCTCCATGTTCATTCATAGGACCTCAATGCTAGTATAAAGAATCATACATATAGGGAGGTTCATATAAGGTCAACTAGAATCTCATTCTAGAACCGAGTTATTCAGGCCATGGTATTACATCTAATTGATTAATCATATGAATAAACAATATAACTTAATCAATGTTCTTTATTATTATATTACTATATATTTTTTATGAAATATCATATGTAATTCCAATACATCCCCATTTTATAATGATATTAATTCATCTAATGAAATATTGTATATTGTATCATTTTATTATATATATATAGTAAAATATAATAATCATCAAAGGATGTTTATATAAATGAAAATAATTTTAAAATATACATGGAATGTTTCTTGGGGAAAATAAACATTAAATTTTTAACGGACTTATGTAAAATCTAAAAATATTGAGAATATTTTGTAAAAATATTTCTTTTAAAATAACCATGAAAACATGTAATGAAGTCTTTATTTCATATAATAATCTCTAATGAGGGAAAATATATTAATACGATAAGAATTAAAAAAATATTTTGTTCACACCTTCGATAAAATGTGCATTGTTTGGGAAATTATATGAAGATTCATTTAATTATTTTTTATAAAAATAATAACATGGGTGAAAATGATATTATTAATCCATTAACTAAAATTTAAAACATTTTTCCAAACATTATAAAGAATAATTTCTCATGGATGAAAAATATTTTCCACCAAATAGAAAAACAATGATGAGTTTTATTGAAAATATAATTTTTTATTTTTAAGAACATAGGATGGGGAAAATGATATGAGAAATTATAATATATATAAATGAATAGTTTATCTGGAAATAAATTTGGTTTTAGATGAAAATATAAAATAATTATCCCAAAATTTTCTTAAATAGAAACAATATGAAATAAGAATGAGATTGTAATAAAAGATGTTATATTTGTGGTAACTTTAGAATAAAACCCATTTGAAAGAAAATAATTCAATTGAAACCTATTTAACATGAATATAAATTGATATATGATAAAAAATATCCATGAATAATTATAACCTCCACAAAAAATACAACATCTATTAATGTAAAATATATCCTACAAAAATGAATGTGAGATGAGAAAATCATATATAGATCAAAACATTGAAGTAATAATTAATAAATGGTGTGATAATATTTACAAAAGTTATATCCATATCAAATAGGTGTAAAGGAAAAATAAATTAATTAATCATAATTATAAATATTATCATACCATAATATAGAAACTAAATAATTAATATATCCCACAGAAAGGAAATTGAGTTATGAAACATCGTACCTCAGCTAAAAAGTTTATTATAAGTGAATTTATCCTCCAATATAAAAAATTTAATTTTATTTACCTTAATTAAATGACTCTAAGAAAAAATATAATATCATATATGATTCACTTATAATATTTTAACATATTTTTATTAATTATTCCTTATTAGAATCATCATTTCGGAGTGTCAACTATTTCAGTTTTCACGTATGTTTCATTTAAGTAATTTCATACTATATATCTTGATCAAAGATAAATAATATTTATCATTTTAAAAATGATATTAATATCTTATATATTCATAATATCTAAAATTATGATCATTATTTAATGGAGTAAACAAAAATTGAATCACATTTCATCGTGGAGGTTGTAGTAAACTTGATTGCAGGAGTGACATTATAATTTTTAATGGGTTGATGGGTAAAAATATTAATCAAATATTATTTTATAAAGACAATAATATTGCTATAAATTTGATATAAATTAATTATTTCATAATTTATTACCATGCACATAAATTGGTGATGAGAAAATAAATATACCACAACATGGAGATAGTAGGGTGTACATACACAAAATCAATGTTTTCATCTATCCATGGGATGGAAAGGAGTTGAATAAATGATGTTACAAAATAAAAAAAATTATGTATATTTAAGATATTTATATTCTTATAGGATCATGGATAATTAATTTTTGGATTATTTAAATAAAAAAATTAAAATTAAACACTCTATTAGGATGATCACCTCCATTTAGAAAAACCTCATTTGGATAAATTCTTAGTACCATAGTGATGGTCTTTTATGAAGACCACAAACTCATGAGTTTAAATAATTAATTTTAGAATAGTATTCCGTAGTGTCTGGTTAGTTTTACTTTCTTATGATTTTTGAGGAAGAGAGTATATGCGGTGTTCTTAAATAATATAGGAGAGGGAACTATTAGAATTACTTGAAGTATAAAATTAATATAAATTAATTTTCATTTCCATGTGGTATTGAATTGATATATTTTTAATCAATGATAGACTTATTTCAAAATAAACTCTTAAAATTAAATTAATTCATGTTTATGTGATTTTTTAACACGCATTTCTTACTATTAGACCATGTTAGCCCTTTTAATGATTACCACAACAACAATGATTCTTTACTCAATAAAGATCTGGAAGTTACTATATAAGGAAAATTGACCAATAAATAGAGAATGGTTGGTATTATATACTATATCCCATTAACATGACCAAATATAATATTTTTAGGAATTTTAAATCATTTAAAAAAATATTATTTAATATAAAACACCATTACAGTCAATGTTGGGAATATTCAAATAATTTACATAAAACATTCTTTTATGTAATTTAGTTCAAATATAAACATTTCACACATTAAATATACATTATATTTGACTAAAAATATAAGGAACACCAATAATATCTAAAATATATTTCATTAATTTGTTTTTAAAAAAATTTACCTGACTTTTCTAATGCTTGCACATGCACTTTGTCACCATTTTTAAGAATTTAAGAGAAATATTTCATCACTATCATTTAGAAATAAATAATAATTTCAATAAAAATATAATTTTCATAAATTTAATTATTTATAATGGTTTGTATACTTTATTTATTCCATTCACAAAGTATTATATATTTTCAAATCCATAAATAGGTATTTTGGAATTTCTATTAAATAAACTAATATAAAGGTTTGTATCAATGTGAAATGAAAAATATCCCATATTTTAGAAAATATATATTTTTTTTTGGAATTAAAAATATAAATAAATATATATTGTCATATTTATGGATGTTTTTAGGGAATATTACATGGTTTTAACATTGATCTACCGATTTTACCGTTACTGTGCTGACAACATTTTTACTAAGGGTGTTATTTATTATTACCAAAAATATTGATGATCTATTAAAAAAAACTCCATATTAAAAATCTGGAAACCATTTTATGATATTAATTTTTTGTATGTGTAATAAATTAATTTTAATATAAATTCATAAAATTAAACAATTAACATTTTTTTGAAATTTTCTTTTTATCCATAAAATTGAGTTTATACAAAAGTTAAATATAATGTTGATTAATATGTGATTAATTAGATTATTTATAATAAAATCAGGATTAATTTATGGTAATACCAAATATTTAATATAATTTTACTTTTAAATTACCTAAATCTATGAAATCATACTTTTAAGAAAATAGTATTTTTCATTATTAACTCAAAAAACGCTTTAAAAATATCACAAAAAATCACCTAAAGAGTAATTTGATATGACGAATCCAAAAATAATATATTATTTATAATTTTAATTTATTATTATTATGAATTTTATTTTTTCAAAAATATAATATAATACCCACTTTTAATGAAAAAATAAACTTTTAGAATTTTAAGTGTTGTTGATCTATTTCGTATAAAATAATAATCATATGATTGTAATGAATTATATTATGTTTGAATTTTATTTGCATATTATATAACCATGAGACTTAATTATAAAAATATTTCATGTTTTTAATAGCTATATTTCTAATAACCATATATTTTATAGTGATATTACATTCCCATATGTAGTCTTACATGATTTACTAATATTTATTCATTTAATGTTCTCTCATCATTACTATTATTTTTGAAATAATATTTCATGTTTCCGTAGTTGTATTCGGTTTCAAAATAATTATAGGAAACCATGCGGGAAAAAACATTTATACTTTTATATATACGTATATTTACTCCACTTGAACATTTCATAATTTTTTTAATATATCAACCATATAATGTATTTTGTTTTATATTTTTTTAATATTTTATTTAAATAATTAAATCATAGTTCATATTATCTAAGTATTTATTTTTCATAATCTATCAAAAATTATATTTTTTTTAACATATAAATAGATATTAAAATATCGGGGTGTTGCAGGAAATTCACTTCTTCTTTTTCTTTCTCCCTTTTTATTAAACCAATTCCTTCCATTTTTAAATGTTCACCATTCACATGAATGCTAGGGGGATTTCGGGTATTGTTATAGGATTCATGGCGCTTCTAAATTTTGGGTTCTTACTTTCTTATCTTATTTTGGGACCAATGATTCTTATTTTACCACATTTTGGTTATAAAAAAATTGAGAAGAGATGTTATGAGCTAATAATGGTTTTAAATAAGAAAAAAATATGGTCAATCCTGAAATGATTTCCTTAAAAATTATTAGTTATTTTAGAATATCATTTTTAAAATTATTTCAATGGGTGGATTTAAAAGTTAATTTTTAAATTAAATTTTAAACAAATATACACAACTTTGTATTTTGATTCCTTTTTGATTAAGGTATAATTATAACCAGGATTGGTTTCCAAATGGAGTGGGTGTGTGTGGGACCCAATTTATCCCTATATTGAACTATTAACCTAGAAATAGATATTTTTTATTCATTTGTTTTGGTTTCTCACTTGAAGGGTATGATTTTTTTCAATTATATTATGTCAATTGATATTGTTGTTTTTTTAATAGATTCATATATGAGATGACATATATGTATTTGTATTTATTTATTAATGTGAGTGATCACATCCTACAAATTGGTATACATGGGGATCATAGGACTTTTACTGAGGAATAAGATAGATTCATATCTAGTGCTGATGAGATATATTAAATCCCTTTTGATATATGGCACTAAAAGGAGATTTCCAATCAGTAAGACTAGTACAAGGCATATATCATTTTATACAGGTAGGAATATATTTATAGAAACTTAAATGTTTCCCCATGGAATAAATCTATGGTCACCTCAATGGATGTTCAAGAATATACCGTGTTTAATTGATGATTTTCCTTAGGGATCATAGCTTCATTATTTTTCCTATGTTTGATTGGAACAAATAAAACCTTGTCCTCCCCTTTCATACCTAATAATATTTATGATATAGTTCTATTTTGTTTCTTTATATTATTTCATTATATGTTTTTATTGGGTTTTATAAAGCCCAATTAATTCATGTATTTTATAATTTTGTTTTATAATATGAATTAAATAGATGTCTTGGTATAATGAAATAGTTGATGATATTAAAATGCTATTAGAAGTGATTTTTTTCATTTAAAAATGAAAAGAAGTGTTTGTTTGTAAATGGGAATCAATGTGATATTGGATTTGAGGTAAATATATATGAAAAGCAATTTTTCTAAATATTATTGCACACTAGTATAAAATAAAATGTGGTTTCTATGTAAATTACATGAACTCTTCAATGAGATCTTACAAATCATATTATTACTTAATCCTTTTATAAACCATTCATTGAATTAATATATTATTATTTTAATTATATTAATTGGATCATGTATTCATGTTTTAGATATGTTTCTTATAGGATGGTTCTCTTGGAACTAATAAGTGATCCATGGTCGTATGTTTATTATCATAGCATATTGGGATGGGATAGTTTAGATTTTTTTGGGATATATATGATACTTCATTGATAGATCAGATCTTTTTTATTTTATTAATGTATAATATTATTATATAAGGTAGCTTAATTTTTTACTATTCATTTTCTCACATGTTTTATTTATTTAATTTTTACTCTGATTGGAGAATCTGTTATGGATCTATTTCTTTCTTATTTTGGGGTAAAATCATTCCCATAATTGTGTTCTAAAACCATGTAATAAGAATCCAGTTCTGGGTTATTGAGAACATGCATTAAGTATTTCCTAGGTTAGCTCATGTACCTAGTAATGATGTGAACCTATTTGTCTCAAGATATATGGTGAATGACATTTCCTATATGGGTTAGGGTTTTTGATCACTCGTGTTCTAGAATTTTTTATTTAGGATACTAAGACTAAAATTATAGGGACATAGTCCTGGACCATAGAATTTAAATCAAAGGGGGAATACTCTATTAATGAATTATATATTCCTATAATGTTTGTTTTATAGGATTTCAGTATTTTTTTTAGTATATACCCATCTATATCCTTTATAAAAGAATGAAAAAACATATCCAACTCTTCACCACCTATGGATGTGATTTTTTATTTATAGTTGGTTATGACGAGTTATTCCTACCTGTATTGAAGGAAATATACATTTATAGGTATCATGTTTAATATATATTTAATTGAAGGATGTTTCTAGTTATTTGAAATCATGGGTGGATGGGTAATTAAAAGGTGACCAAATAACTTGATATTTTGAATATCTTCATTGAATAGTGAACTATTCTTATTTATATTCCCAAAAATAACACTTTTTGAGAAATTATATTCATTTTAAATCAGTCTTAGGGGTCATTCAATAATTTTTGAGGATTTTGGACCTCTCATAACTTGAATTTTTTTAATGAATTATTTTTATGCCAATTCTAATGGTTCATGGTTTATCTTAATGCCATTAAAATATAAGATCTATAAATAATATGTTCTTTAATACATAATAATATAATGATTCATTTGATATAACATTTTAGTTTTATCATTTATTTTTTCATGACATGAGTAGAATGTGATGAAACCATATTTGTAAATTGAAATTCATAGAATTTAATAAATATTGAATATGGAAAAAGTATATTTTTCCCAAGATTATTTTCTTTCAAGATCACATTTATTTTGGACCTCAAATTGAAGTAACAAATGTGTTTTGTTATTGGTTGTCCACTAACAAGATTTAATTGAATAATATTTATTTCATTTTATCTTGTGTTGTTTAACATATTTAGATAAAATGGATTATATATTTGGATAATATAACAAACCATGTTTTCCTTATTCTGAACTAAACTCATTATTGCGTTTTCATGCCCCAAACCATACATATAAGTTTATTAATTTTTTTTATATCGACAATATTATAAGAAATTAATGAATTTCCTATTATTCTCAAAACATGAACTACAACTATAAGTTATTTTTTGAGTGATTTTTTTTTCATTTTAATTTTAAGGTAATATTTTATTTTTATTGAGTAAATAAGAATTTTTTTACATGAAATTGGAAATTTAACCTTGCCTCTACCTTGGGTAAAGACTTTTATTCAATGGTTGTTTCTAAAACATATCATTTTTTCTGGGTTTGAAATAATTGTGGTTTTAGTTCGTTTATTCCCAAAAATATTATCTCTAATTATTAATTAATATGAATGGTTAATATGATTTAAAAAATATAAACCACCTCCAATTCACTCAATCTTGTTTTATTCCCTAATAATGGAAAAAAGAGTAGGAGGATGATGGATTAATGATTCATTCAATGATTCAATGATCTAATGGATAATGAACAAAAGTAATAATTAATTAGTAAATCACCTTATATATAATATTATATTTTAATTGTTCTTGACATATTTCATAAATTCAATTTTATTAGAAATTGTATTCTGATTCTAAAATTATTATAATCATATTCATTTTGATTATTGAGTAGTTGATCTGTTCATAAGATGATAAAGGTATTATGATTCTTTGATGACCCACCTAATTCAGGAGTGATGTCCTGGACATTCCTTGCCTCGTTTCCCTATAAAATATATTAGTGTTTTCCATTAAATAGATTTTTTATCACTTTTAATTCCAATTGGATTTCAACTTCTCAATTTATAGTAGTTCATTTTTTTAATGAATTATATAACTTTTTTATTTGAAAATTGATTTTTCTCATGAATTCAACTTGATATTTCATGATCATCTAAGTTTAACGTTTTTAGTATTGATCATATAAATTTTATATTGAATATATTTTCATATCAACCCATTAATGTTCAATGATTCTCTAAAAAAGGATTCCTTTTCTCATGTGTTCTATTCTAATGTTCAACTAATGAATAGTTTCCATTTGAATTGATGATGGATATTAATTCAATGATAATTTACTATAAATGATGCTAATAAAATTGGATAACTTTGGTATTTATGATGGGAACACTAGATAGTAGTGAATAGTAAGTTACCGATTGACAATAAAAAGGATGACAATTGTATTTTAGGTCTAATGGGGTTCGAAAATAATGATGCATGATGTCCAAATAAATCTATCATGATGGAAAAATGGTTGTGTTTTTATCCTTAGGAAGGACTACCTATGGAATATGTAGTGTGTGAACACGTAACATATATGATGTTTTATCTTAAAATGATAGATAGTGTTATGTATCGAGTTAAATACAATGAAATATGTACATTTACAATACATGAAAATTTTTTTAGAAACAGAGGTTCCCATATGACAATAATATATACCTAGAATATAAACACACCTGATATATCATATGGTCTAGTGAACACGCCTTGTGGGTTAAGATAACATGTGTATATTTTTGGGAACTGTATTGATTACATGAGTAGTGTATTTATAAATCTTTTTCCATGACTATAGCTAATTTACTCTATTCTTATAATATTAAATAAAAAATATCACTTTTGAAACACATAGGATGATTGATTTTAAAACACATGGTCTATGATATGTTGATATGATACGAGCTTATGGAATACAAAACCAACAAATATACTAGTACAACATTCCATTTTTTATCTTGGGAAATGATTTATTTGCTGATCTAACATGATAGATATTATAATTTCATTACCAACTACTGCATAGTGTAGAGAAACTATCTCAAGAGAAATTTATATTGTTTATTACTAGTCATTTTTCATTTCATGTACTTTTCTCATCGGTGTTGTATTCAATTTCAGAAATACTTCAACAGCATTGTTTTTTGACATAGAAAATAGGGTTATAAATCTCTATATTGTAAATATCTATTTATAACATCTAATATGAATTACTAAGATCTTATATCATATTGTGTGATGTTTTTAATGAACAATTCCAAATAATTTTTAGTATATCATTGATGTTTCTATGAAAAAATTACTATTAATGGTTAGATACTGATGATAGGTTAATTTGATATTAGATCATTAAATATTTTGATATTTTCATATTAATAACTAAATTTTGGGCATTATTTATTAATGTATATTTGTCTTAAAATTTATATTTTTAAAAATATAATTTTATTTTGGTTTTAGTGGAATTTTAATTGAAAAAGATAATATGAAGAAATTCATAAATTCGGATGTTCTTGAAAATAAATCCTTAATTATTAAATTATTTAATTTTGAAAAAATATTTTATATAATTAAATTATATGTGCTTATAATTATTATAAAGTGAAATGAATCATTCTGAGACCTATGTTTTAATATTGACTGGTTATCGAACTCACATTTCATCTTTTCATGGCTATTACGATTATGATAACTATAAAAAAAATGAAAAAATAGAGGAAATGAGAGAGTTGAATTGGAATCTATGGAGATATATTGTAATTTTCTACATATTCTTGGAGATGATAATGGTTTATCTCACGAGTTACTTAATCTTAGTCCTATGTGAGGGGGATAATTTTTTGAAGGGTTTTCTTTAATAACACTAGGATGATAATAAATTGTTACATGTATACCATGTGTTTACTCAAGAGAAGTATGCAGTGTGGTTGAGAATTATCTGAAATCGTGTGTTATTGCCTAAATTGTTTTTAAATTATATTAGGTTTACTAAATAGGGGATGAAAATTCTCAAAAAAAAAAGGTGACACCTAGTTGTGCATGAGACTACAAAATTGTAGGAGTTAGTAGTTTGAGGAATATTAGAGGGTATCATAATCTCATTGACAAATGATATTTGTTTCATCCCCTAGAACATGGTCTTATATAATTTTTTTCATAGCCTATACATCAATTCAAATGAATTAATTATTAAAAAGAATATAAATTTTTTATTATTATCTAAAAATATCTTATGGAATAAGACTATTATTATTTATTTAATTCTTCTTCACCATGTCATCTAGTCATTGATGGATCACATTCATTATTGTAATTTATTTTTTAAGTAATGCTTTATATAATCTAGAATCAAGGATAAATAATATTCTTCACATTTTTAGTGTTTTTAAACAACATATTTATTTAGAAATATTCTCAAAAAAAATTTAAATCAATATATGGTAATGACACCAAAAATGAAATATATTTAGATATTGGTGATTATCTACTAATTCATTGTGCAGGGTTGAGTATCACAGTTGAAAGGATACTAATATTAACATTCAGTTTTATACACCATATGAGTGGATTTAAGAATTATTTTCCGTTGATGCTAGTTGAATACATTTCCCATTATTGAGGAAATATTAGAGTAATTTGTGAATCAAAATTCAACTTACACTTTCACTTTTGTTCACAATATATTTTCGAGGATTTATTCCCTTTTGATCAACATGTTTGTCTGCACATCATCATAACACATGATGTTTTTTCTGGATTTATTTTCGTCAATAATGTTCAAATTTCATTATTATTATTTTATTTATTTTCATTCCATGGAAACTATAACATATTTTCATCCATTCATTTTTCATTAATTATACTTAAATCTAAAATAGATTCAAATATGAATATAAATAATTAAATTTTTAAGGAAAATCAAATATCCAGACTAAATATATTTTTTTATTTTCTAGTAAAGACACAGGTAATCATTGTAGAATAAATTTCTCACTACAAAGAAAATAAATCATAAACTCTTTTTTAATTACTTTTTTAGAAAAATAAAATAAAATCTGTTTTAAATAAATTTATGTTAGTCATCTATGTATTATTATTTTTAAATAAATACAATATATTTATGAAGCACCTCTAAAGGATTTTTTAATTTCCAACTAAAATCCACTTATGTTTTGATTCCACCATTGTAGCATGTTTAGTAATTATTACTTCAGTTTTCCCAACTTTTATATGCCTTCCCAGATATATTAAAATTGTAATTTTTTGTGTAGATTTAGGATGTTGTATAAGAATGATCCCATTTCAAATAATTTCATCTAAGGTTATATAAATCATTATTATCATCTTGTGGATTGTGTAAGGAGTTGTTAGACATTATTTTTCCCCAATATTTGTAAGTCATACTTTGAAATGGGGTTGAATAATTCAATTGAAATTCTAATTTATATGAAATAATTCCTTAAATTATATATAGGATGGATATTCAAGATTATAGAAATAAATATAATATTTAATAATAGGAGAATCCATTAAAAATAACATGCATGATCTAAAAGCTCAAATAAATCACATATATATAGATTTAGTAGCAAGGGTAAAGGAAATAAAACTAGTATTACATATATGAACCTAAGGGATAATGTTATGTATGATACAACTTGGAGTAGTCTGAAAAATCCAATAGAACATAGTATATAGCATAAGATAGTAAAAAATAAATTCTATAATATTATATAAAAAATTACACATTGTAAATAATCTATAATTTTGATTAGAAAAACATAAAATAAATTGACTACACAAATTCCAATAGAAAAAAAAATAAAGAATAAAAAAGGGATGAAAAATATTTAAGATAAAATTTGTTGAATAAATATTCATTTAAATATTTATGATCTACTCATCACATTCCCTTAAATAATTATAATAGGAAATTCAAACACCATTACTTATTAAAATCCATTGTCTTTTTGACAATCTTCACGTGAAAATTCCAATCATTCACGATTTAATCCAAATTTTATCATATCTTAACTCCAATAAATAATTATTTCAGACACTAAAACCACATGAGTAGTTTTTTCATTACAGTATCACTGGATAGTGTATTACTATTATTTAAAATAATATTACATTAAAAGTCAAGGGTCCATGGTGATTTTCTATTTAATTTACTACAGGGAATTATTGGAACCTTAAATATTTCAGAGACCTTTGTGATAGTATAATTTTAATACCGCACTCACAATTTCTCTAGTTGGGATTTCAAGAAACATAACCCACTATTTTTTTTATCCACTAACTTGCAGATTGTTCTATCACACACAAAATTGGTAGGGTAAATGATCAAAATTTTGGCATTGGTATGTTAATTTTACCACATAATTCATTAATATTATTTAATAATTATGATGAGGAAGTCCCCATATTCATTCATAGTCTTTTTTCTTATCACAATGGGAGAAATTATTAATGATTATCATATAAATTTTATTTTCTATTTTCTAATAACATGGATGATTTTAATTTTTTTCAATATTCCTCTGAGACACTACATTAGGTGAAATAATGTAGAATGGAAATACTAAAAAATTAGGTAACTTTGGATCTAATTGAGGATGAATATTTAGATTAATTGTAAATGATTGGGTGGAATGATTCAGTTAAAGTGTCTTAGTTTGACTTTCATATAGGTAAAGGGAGAACATTATCTTGTGTAAGAGGGTAAATATATAGATCATTTAGAATATAATATAGACAAAAACCCATTTTCCCCAAATCTAAATTCTATGTGTAGTGATTTTTCTACTAGATGAAGTATTGAAGAACATGTGTTCTTTAGTTCGCATTAATTCATTGAAGGACACATTAATGAACATGGGCCTCCAGGACCTAATATTCTCCCATTAAATCAAGTAGAAAAACATGTGGAGCACAAACCAATTCTAATCCTTTTAAAATATTAATTTTTATTTGAAACTATCTAACATCTAGTAATCATTTATTATAAGCCCACAAATGTCATGATGAAAGGATATTGGGTGTGTTATATATGTTCTACCATACTATTGGATAGATAATATCTTATATCAAATTAATTAGACCCCTTCTTGAATTCATAAATTCTATATGTATTTTAATCACAAACCATGAGTTTATAGCCAATGGGGCCCTATCTGAATATAGATGAGGTTGTGGAAGAGGATGTAATTTTTTTTCATGGTAGAATAATTACTCATATCTTAGAAAGATCATGTTTCGTCTATGTTTAGGATGATCCCAATAATAGAGGTTCCACAATAATAAAATATTTGAAAATGAGAAAATTACAACCAGAGAGTGAAAAAACAAAGGGTCTGTGATTACTATAAGAAACATAACTGAGTAACAAGGAAGTATAATTTCCCAAAGTCATTGATAGATAAAATTCTTGTGTGGATAGATTCCAATGAATTATTCGATATATTTTTTGTATACATCCATATTCCAGTATCCTATCATGACAAGGACAATACAACCATCACTTTTCTATTTTGATGTTTTGTTATCAGTGAATTATCTTTGGCTTGTGTGGTGTATTTACCACATTCAAAATTATCATAATTTTTATTTTATATAACATATTTTATGGGATTATTGAATAATAATTTAATATTTTATCCATTAAAGTATTTTAATTTCTATTTTTTAATAAATTATGGAATTAGTTTTCAAATTATTTTTTTAGACTAGCCTTGTGCTTATTTGTGATAAAATATATTTATGATCGTTAAAGGGATTGATAATGGTCATAAATTCACTAATAGGGAAAATGAGGGTAATAATTCTAAAATATATGTAATTATAAAACATACACTATAGATAATTTCAAATGAAATATATTCATCACGAGGGAAGTCTAGTTTCTACTAGAGGGTTGTAAAGGATTTATCAAAAATGAAAAATCCCATTTTATCTATATTGGGTTAAGATACACAATCATTATTTTATGATAATTGGTTATAATTTTTATATATTTTTAAAGAGAAACATTCTTTGTTTCCTATCATCACTGCCCAATATTGGATATTTAAATTTTATATAATGTGTAATTAATGTCGTGTGGCGTTTCCTGAGGTTTAGGAAAAATTGTTGATAAATTTCTTTATATGGTTTACTTAGTTAGTACATTACTCAATGATTATAAATGTAATTACACCACTATGGATAATGAGTTACTATATACTTTTTTCTATTGAAATATTTAAGAGGTAACAGATTGGTTCAATTATAACTGACACTATAAATTAATCATCTATGAATTATTTTTTTGAAAATATGGTGGGTAATACTTGATTGATCATAAAGATATTAATAAAACATGAATATTATTATTACTGTGAGGATCAACTTTCTTCTGCAAAAGTTTTTGAGTGTCTCTATGAACCACTTTATGGTTTTGATATTATAAATCATTCTTTAATAAAAGTATTACAATATTGAATTATGTAAGTTATTCTTAATTATGATAAAATAATAATATTGGTTTTAATGATTTTTTTTATTTTTTATCTAACATAACATTATCTATAGGTTTCATGAAATTTTAATAGTCTAAATATTTCATTTGAGATCTTATAATGTCATTTTACTTATTCTGGAATTAGAAGATGAATTGTCTAGAAATTGAAAATTTTGAAATGCCAGGAACAAATCATGTGGTGGGTGTAACCTCACCCTATCAACCTACTACATGAAAAAAATGTAATTGGTTATACTGAACATTAAAAGGTAGTATTTTGGGTTTAGACTCCCGATCATAAAAATTTCATTACGTTGTGCCTATAGGGGAAAACGTGGGTCTATTTGAGTTGTGCATCTTGGTAGAAAAAAATAATGGTTGTTTTTAGTTTAGGCATTTGAGGGGAAAATTATTTTTAATCAGGTTTTGACTACTCGTAATAAAACCTTATGTTTTTATTCAATTATATTTATTTTAGTGGGATTCATCACTCTTAGTTAATTAGAGGGATGTAGAGTATGTGTAAGATCATCTAGATCTAAACTACTATAAAAATATCATGTATTAATTTCTTTTTAATTTTAAATATATTCCCATTATAACTCTGATATATTTTATAAAATCATTAATTCATTTTTCAATGAATAATTCACCCCCCTCTTGGATATATATTCTTCTTAACCTGAGGCCAAAATTTGATATCAATAGAGGACCCATAGATTTATATATATATTATTTATTATAAGGATTTCATAACATAACATAATAAGGGAATGCTCTTATATAATATGGAGGAAAAAATTATAATGATTGATGGATACCTCAATAACACTAAATTTTTATGGTACTGATTATTGATATTGGAATTATTGGATTATATATTTCTTTAAGTAATATAGATTTTATCATTAGATGATCATTTCAAAGCCACACAAGATAACCAATGTCGAACCATAATCATTTCTTAGTAATGATTCTCTAAATAATGCTTTGAATTACAAGAATATGAATATATTATAATGTGGAATAAATTGTAATACTTATTATCATGTTTTATCATTTAAGGCCACTCATATGTTTCAAAAATCATACGAGGAACAAAGTTTCATTCTAATAAACTTATTAAAACAAAATTGGATATGTTTGACAACTGAGTATCTAGAATTGAAAACAGTATATGATGAAACAATAAATAAAATGTTTCATATATTTACTATTATTATAAATTATTTCATTTTTAGGAGAAACTCATTAATATCATATTCTTATTGAAAGGGTTCTTAGAAAACTTCCTAAAAATGAATTCTAAAAAGGTTTTTATAGATGAATGTATGAACTATACATGAAACACTCTTGACGAGTTTCTTGGGCCCCTATTACCAAATGAGTTAGAGATTAAAAATCATGATGAATAAGACATCTCAAAGAAAAATGGAATTTATTATAAATAAAATGTATCAATATGCTCATTTAATTATGAGTTATAGAGTAATGATATGAAGGATACAACATATGTTTCAAAAGAAATATATAGATGGAGGAATGGTTACTCAAGGATATCATGGAATGAATATAACATGTATGATCACAAAGAGAAAAATGAAATGTAATTCCATTTATACTGATTCCCCAGATGTAATTTGTTATGAGTGTAAGAAAAAGGGAATCATCAAGCCCGATTTCCAAAGATTAAAGAAGGGGAAAATCAGAGGAATGTTAAAAAGAAGGAAACAAAATCTATGACTTCATTTAGTGATCCTAAAAGTTCCTGAAATATATATGAATGTCTAAGGAAATGATAATGTTTCATTTTAAGAAAATAATTAAATGGTATCCTTTAATCTTGTATTTTTTTTCAAGTGATGTTGGTTTATATGCTAGAAAATATTGAAATATATTTATGACATTTACAACTAAATATACTGATTATAGTTATGATTTCCAGGCTTCTATAAATTATATAAATTATTTTCCATGTATTTAAATTCTAAATATTTTTTATTCACATTAATATAAAATAAATGAAATGATTTCAATTCATGTATCACAAAAAGATATTTATAAAATAGGTCAGGAAAATAAATTTTTTATGTCTTTTAAATTTAATAAATATGTTGAAGATAAAAAGGTATTTTCTCTTGAAATTGATAGATTATGAAACATTACTTTTGATTCAAAAAAACTTGAATCTTTAAGATGAAAAAATAGGATTATATATTTTATTTATAATAATAATAAAGATAAAATAAGAAGATTTCATTCATTGATGGATGATATGTCTAAAGTTTAGGATGTATGTAATAATCTTGAAAATAAAAATTAAAAGCTTATAAACCTAACTTATTCCTCACATAAAAATGTTTTTTATTATTTTAAATTTTATTAAAATGGAAATTAAAGGCTGAATAATGAATTAGATAAAGTTAAGAATGACAAGATTAATTTGGAAAATAATTTTTTTAATAAATTTATATCGAATGTTAATTTTGGAAAGACCTTTTATTACATGAAATTTAATTATAAAAGCAATATTATTTATTATGATTATTTTATTTATATAATATTTGAAGGTAATGTTTTGGAATGACATTTTTTTGGAATCTATATTTTTAATATCTTTAACAGTTTATCTTATGGTCATTATGCTTGGGATTTTTCCCTATTGTTCAATCAATATTTTGTTCATTGAAGGTACATTATCTCTAAGTTTAATTTAAAGTTCAATCTATAAAACCCATCTACAAATTTTTTACTTAAAGGTATGTATTCTAATTATTTTGATATTAATCTATTCTTTTCACCTAATTCATGTTAAATAAATCGATTCTTTATACCTGGGATATATATAATTTCTGATTCTAATGTTCAACACACATTTAATTTTAGAATATATCATGTTTAAATGAGATTTATAAGATTATGTATTTAATTTTTCCTATGATCGAATATGTAGTAACATTTTTGAATGTTACCTTGAACTTCAATATTTATCTTTTGTTTTGGTTAGTGCACTTCTATGTTATAATGTTTATTGGATGATATAAAATTAAAATTTTAAATATTCTTATATGGATAGTATATATGTTATTTTAGTTTTATATTTTGATTTATATATATGATATTATAATTTGGTTAATTTTATAATTATTTAATTTCATTATTACATTATTCTTGGATCATTGTGACATTAAAGCGTGTTTTTAGAAGTATTCACTATTCAAATAATGATTGAACTCATACTATTATGATGTTGAAATTTTTATAGGAACACATAAATTTAGGGGGAGTTACTCTTATTCTTAATTATGAATTCACCTTGTAAATTTTAGTAATTGAAAAATACTATACACAATATTAATATGTTTAGGTTTCAAAACATTAAATATATAAATTTACAACATTATTTATCTAATATTATTTCTCTAGAATGATGGAAGCCAATATCATGGTACATTTCATTTTTAAAATTCATTATATATTAATTGATATATATAATGCATTGATTTAGGGGGTGGATAATTATTTCAATTTTTAAGTATCTTTTATACAAAATTTCTTTCCATAATTCAATCTCGATCATGCTGGAATCTATTTTTTATTCTTCTTTTGGAATAAATAAATTTTTTTAGTGAAAACATGATAAATAAAAGATAAGATGATATTTGTTTTTCATTTATATTATTTATCATAAAAATTAAGGTCTATATTATAGAAGGTTTTATTTTACACTCATGGAGAATATTATTTATTGCTAAAATTTGGTAATGCTTTAGTGTTGTATGTGCTAAAATTTTCATATTTACATGAAATCTGTCAAATATGGAATTGATATTTTCATATTAATGTTACTTATTTTCTATTGATATTTTGGAATTATATTTATATTTTGAGACTACAGTTACGTTCAATATAAGGTTAACATACTTCATATCTTTATAGTTGGCAAGAAAGGGTATTATATGATCAGTTTTTAATTATTTTTTAAAAATCATCCCCCTTGAAAATTGGATAATTGAGAAATTTTTTAAAAATGAAAGGGTTATTTGGTGTCTCAATTGTATAGGTTTTGAAATATTAATAATTAATAATTTTATGGAATACAATATGCATTTCATGTAAGTGTCTATTTATAGGGAATTAATATTTTATATTTTAGTTTTAAATAAAAAGTATTTTACTAGAACATTATCATTTTGATAATTTCAAATGGGGATGTTTTTTTAAATTATACTTTGATTTTTAATTATAAAAAATGGGGATAATGTTGAGTGGATCCTTGATCCACGTTATTTTTTTATAATGAAAAATCATTATTTTTTCATAAAACTCCTGGTAATTTGAATTGTGTAAAGTATTATTAATAATAGAAATATTATAATGTTCATTTTCATAAAAAAAATTAGTTATTATTTTAAATATTTTATCATATTTATTAAATGTCTCATAATATTTACCTTTTCTAAATTAATCATTGAGACATTATAATATCATTTAACTTATTAAAAAACTAAAATTAGAAGAATATGGAAATTGAAAATTTGGCAATGTCCGGAACATACTGTTGAGTGGGAGTCACCTAACCATTTCTACCTACCCCATGAAAAAAAAATTACATATTGTGTGGGGGTCAAATAATAATTTTACTTAACCCTATTAAAAAAATATACCTACCATGTACGATTCAACTGACTGTTTCAGTTGACTTTGTCGCCCGATCGAATGAAAAAATGTACCTACCATGTGGGAGTCAACTCACTATTTCACCTGACCGTGTCAACCTTAAAAATGAACATAATTATATAACCCTCTCAACCTAATTCATGATAAAAATTAACATACAGTTTCAAAATACTACATGAATTAAATGACCTAATTTTGTCAACCTACCACATGAATAAAATTGAATGAATGTGGAACCATCCATGAGTAAAATTATCTTATATTTTTTAATTATGCAATGGGGTGAAATAATAAAAAATGTTTTATTGTTTATTAATTTTAAATATAAATCTTTTTAAATTTTATAAGAAGAAATAAAAATGTTAATGGATATCCATAAATACAAAAAATATATTAAATTCACAACATGTTTTCAATTATAATTTTACAGTTTTCTTGAATATTATTACCAATAAATGTTGATTATATGATGAGATTTATAAGTCATATTATTTTGATTATTTTTTATATGTAAATATAATAAAAATATAAAAATATAATTAAACTATAGATAAATCTGATTCTATTTTTTTGATGGTCTATTTTAAGTTTGAAACATTATATGTTATATTGTCTACAAATTTCCAGAATCACCTATGCGAAATAAGGTACGCGAATTAATTTACTTGGATTATTCAATGTATATTTTACTATCTGAATACCATAAAAAATATTATACTTTAAAACTATATTTGGATATACTTATGTTGATTTGTGATTTTCTATAGGATTATGTAGAATCTGAAAATATTCCATGTTTTACGTAACATTTCTCTTTTATATTTTCTATAAATTCATTATGAATATAATTACAATATTATATTGATAATAATTTATTATTAATAATTAATAATCAATGAAAATATATTTTTAATTATTTTCTTAAATTCTTATCACATGGATTGACTTTTAACATGGATTTGTTGGGCAAAATGAGTTCCAAAAAAAATTTTATTCGAATTTGAAAAGTTTGTCTCACAAGTTTAGTTTCATTTTTATAATGGAAATTAATGTTTATTAAAATTATTATTCAGTACTCTATTAATTATAAAAAATTTCTTCACTCCTCATCATTAATTTAATTTTACAGATTATCGAAGCGATCTACATGATTATGCTTTCCATGTGTATTTAATAAAGAAATTGTATGTTTCAATGGGAAGAAGAACCTCAATGGGATACCACCATTGATATTTTGAGAATATATGAACTTTATATATGATGTATGATAGATCCAAATCATGTAAATATGGTTTTTATGATATTCCTGAACTTTATAATGGGACAAAAACATTAATGATCACCTACTGCTCTCAAATAGACTATAATTGTTTGATCCTTTACTATTGGAGAGTTGACTAATTCTTTAACACTCAAACATTTAATATGTTCATTTGGTTTTATAGATATACTTATTACTTTTATATTTTAGTGTTAATAATAGAAATGGGTTATAATACCCATTAAATGGTAGTATTTCTGGTTGTGACTCCCAATCAAAATTCCAGAATTAGGTTGTGCCTCTCGGGGAAAAAGGCATGTTGTTAGGGTTGTTCATCATATTAGAAAAATGTAGTATGTTTTCTATATAGGAATCTAGGAGAAAACGTTTTTAATTGGGTTTTTAAAAAATGTAGTAAAAATTAGTTATAATATTTCATCACCAAGGTTATAGTGGGTTCCATCACTCCCAATTCATGAGATTAGAGAATAGTTGATGTTGGATCATTTAGAACTGAACAACTATAAAAATATCTTGTGTTATTTTTCTTTCATTTCCCATTGAACCAATATTATAACTCTAATATATAATCCTTATACTCATTAATTATTTTTAAAATTACAATTCACCCCCCATTGGTTATATTTGGTTCTTAACTCTGGACCACCAAAGATAGTTATTGATAATATATCTACGAATTATAGGACTAAAAATAGTAACCCTAGGGAGATAAATTTTTCATTGGAAGATGAAAATAAACATGGTTGATAAATTTTCTGGTTTATTCATTTTTTATTAATTTTTATTTTCTATTTATAAGAGTCTTTATCAAATGATTTTCGACTAAATCATAGAATGTAATATATCTTAGAGTAATAATAATTTTTGGGATGTTACGTTATTGTTTTAAAAGATATTTAATGTTATTTTTAAGAGATGTTTTCCAAAATGTGATATTTTAACCATTATTGGGAGTTCATTTATAAAACATTAAAATTTTCAGTAAGATAATACCATTTTCAATAGCATGATTAACACACAACACTGATATTTCAATATGCTACTATAAATTTTTTATTTAAATATTGTTGTTATAAACTAGAAATTAAATTGGATTCTTGAATAAGAATTCTGACATAATGAAAACCTTTTATAAGATTTTTATATAATGAAAATTTGTATATTATTTCATAGTAAATATGTAATCAATTTTCATTAAATCTATTTTATAATAAAAAATATGATTTTATCAAAATGGGTTTTATATAATTTTGGGTGATGAAATTATAATTAATTTATATATTTTTTATAAATTTTGTTTTGGTAAATCAATACGAATTTTGAAATCATAATTTTAAAATTATCTTTGGAAATTTTTTTATAATTTTCTAAAATGAATTATTTTTATTTGAATAGTGGAAAATAACAATTTGTGTGAAACTGCCATTTATTTTCGTCAAATAATACAGTTTAAAAGTCTCATCATCTTTTAATTTGATTTTAATTTAAAATAAAATTACTTTATTTATAAATAATCACATTACATATTTTTTATTGATCATTGTACTTGATTACAATAATTTTCATTTTTCCACTTCAAAAGACATTTATCCAGAAACTATTTTATGTGCATAATTAGATTTTATACTTCTAAATTAAATTGAAAAAACTAATTAAACATTATAATTAATTTTTTATAATTTATATTTTTTAATATATTTTTACACTCATCTAATATATTATTCTTGGTATGGACTGAGAAGAAACTCATCTTTATGCTTTAAAATGCATTTTTTCTAAAAATAGGTTCTTGATTGGTTTTTAATTTTTATTTTAAAATTAAAACTTTTAAATGTATTGAAATTTCATATGATAAAATTAATTTCATATCAGTAATAATTAAATCTTAATTTTTCTAATGAGACTAATTTAAAATTTTTTCACAAGGAAATGAAAAAACAATAAAAATTTACCACCACAGGTATGGTTAAAATGGGTTTATTGCGGGTCAAACTAATAGATACGGGTCAGATTACCACATAACCATGTAAAATAATTATTACTGGAAGATATTTAGAAAAAATATTATCTTTAATTTTAAGTAATGTATATTTTATGTACTTTCATAAGAAAATAAAATAAAATTATTTATATCTTTTATGTAATTCCATGTTAGTCATCATTCTTACTTCTAGAAGGGAACATACTATCTCCACCCTTTTTGGAATTTTTATCCTTATAAATAATCTATGACCTAATGAAAATCATTAATTACATAATTTTATTGACCATACATCTCCATTTAACATCCTAACACCATCCTGTCATTCATTAATTTTTATGCCAAAGGAGGCATATCAAGGAAGTGGTATAAATCTTAAATAAGATCTTTCAATCTTTTTATTCCAACTAATAGAAACCTAATTTATCAATTACAACAGGATTAATATACATCATAAATATTATATTGTTTAATTATGTTGATGGAATACCCATTTCCCTCCTCTTCTCCATCAAATGGGAAATGAATATATTAGTCCTTCTTACATGTGGACAGTCACCTCCATATAGCAATATGATTCATTTTCTATCAACATCCTTCAATGGTGGTTATTATTATGGATTTAATGTTATATATGATATGTATGAAATACTTATTCTTATATAATTATAATATCTTATCTAAATTATTATTTTCTAATCTATTGTAAAAATATAATGTTTCTCATTAATAAGAGTGGACTACCACCTCCATGAAATGACATGATTCAATTTTCATTTCTGATTTAAGTCGATAGTAAAAAAGTTTTATTTAATTAATTTATATTATATTTATTATATAATAAATATTTTATATATTTGAATTATTATATTCATTTATCTCATTTAAATACATCTAAATGTTAGAACATCACTTAAGTACCTATACAGACTACTATCTTCATGATGTTTTGTAATTATTTTTTAATTAACTATTTATATAAATACTTATGAAAGTGTATATAATGATTAAATATAATAACTATTATATGATTATGTTTCTAGAGATGATGGAACCTTTATCTATGTGTAAGGACCGGAACATGTGAAATGAAACACGAATGAAAAATGAAACAGTTAACAGACATATAAGAAGATATTAATTTAGAATTATTAACTAATGGGTGTTTAAATGTTATAAGTGCGTCATATATGGTGAAATAAGTATGTGTATAAGTTTGGAATTTTATATATTAAATTATATTATATTATACATGAGTTTAGAGTGCATAATAATCGGTCTTAACATATGTTAATGGTTATTAACCTCAATAGTGTTTTATTGAGACTTGATTCATATTTTATATGTTGTATCCACTAACTTATTTAGATGTTAAATAATGAATTAGTTTATATTTGTGGAATTTATGGTTTCATTTCTTGTTATTTCATTTTTTTTGGTTTTGATTGAAAAATTATGCTAAGCGATAATTGTTTTATATCAAAGCCTAATTTTTTTATTAGGATTGTTTTTATTTAAATTAAAAATTATTAAATTAGGTGATCAATGAATATAATTTTATTTAATTTATTAATATAGGGTTGTTTTTTAAATTACATTTTGTTAATTCATTTCAATTTATAAATGTTCTCAAAATTCATAAATTATGTTTTTAAGGGAAATTGACATTATTTTTATATTCAACTAGGAATCCATTTCTTGAAAGTATTTTCATTCTTTAAAATAATTTAATTTTTTTTAATTATCCTTTGAATATTTAATTTCAATTTATATCATGTTTTCAATTATATAATATTACATAAAAGTAATATTTTTTTCTTTTTTAGAAGAAATTAATTTGTACTAATGGTGTGAATGAAATATTTTTTTAACATGTACCACAAAAATGGATTTTCCATTATCAAAAATACTAATTACATTGAATCTTCTATGACATGAATACATGGTTCTATTCAAAGAATAATTTTTCCCAAAATAAATATTATATTTTTATATATTAAATAATTTATTTTAAAATGAATATAGTATTTTCCTTAAAAACAATTTCTAGTTATCTTATAATGTAATTGTTTATATGTGGTAACATTAAATGATGATACATATTCTTAATGTGGGATATGACTCTATGATTCCATCCTTATTATATATCTGGATGGTTAATGGTTATGATGATGATATTTTGATGAAACCCATTTTAATTTCAATGGAATCATCATTCATGAAATGAATATTGTTTTAATAATCTTGTTACATACATATGAATGGATTATAATTATGTGATATGTGGGCCTATTATTTCCCTCTAATGAATTGGGTAAAGATTAATGATTTTTGAGATCAAAGTGTATAGTGGAGGATATGCCAATCCTAAAATAGGGTTCATGTGGGGTTATCACATTTTCACATCAGGAACACATGTGGATATCTCAAACCTAATATTTGAAGAATGTATTGGTCGGCGTCCTTGATATTTTATTTGTATGTTTATGATTATTCTACAATTTATACAATTCATTTATGAAAATATATTATGCCAATGTTATGGTCTCATGGTTTATTTTATTTTATTTTTTAGATGATTCATTCCATATAAAATATCATTCCTTATTCCATGAAATGTTTTTCTAATTAATGAATTACGGAGTATGGTATAAAAATATTAATATTCATGTTCAAAAACCCTTATGATCATTTTTGCATATGTTTTTATTGATAATTACCTTTTTACGATTCCAATGCATTTGAGCTAACCCTTTATTATGTATCTGTTCCCCCATATTTGTTTAATGGTATTGAGTATGATATGTTTAATAAGTGTTCTAGTTGTGATATATATTTTGAGAGATGATGTAAAACATATATGATCCAATTTTTTAACTATACATGTTTAAAAAGTATCTAAACCTTTACATTCATAGAGTGGATCATAGTGATATGTAGTGAATAACCTTATAATAAGATGTATTATTTTTTTATGTATTTCTTGGGTCACTATAGTTGGTATTAGAGAAAATTTTAGTTATTTTTTAAAACTAGTATGTGAAAATGTTAATGGGAATGCTGAGGATAAGCCTTTGTATATGACATAATCATATTTTCTAGTAAATTAAGGTGTGTTTGTTTTCCTAGAAAATGTATCCCTATATTTATATTGGCATGTGGATACATTTGTGTTATAAATTTATCTATGGGTTATAACTCTGTAAGGGGAATATCAGATATTAACTCAATATTCACCAATGCATGATGACTGGGCTTAAACTTTACACTAGGCTAGACACTCTCAAGGGATATTAATTTGATAACTCAAATATATTTATTCATGTTTATGGAAGATATGGATATATTATGATATTAAATAGACTAATTTAATTATGAGTGGTATTTCATGGAAAATAAGGAACCAAAGGAAAAAATGTGCCTATGGTATTAGAAAAAATGGAATTAAACCCACAGGGCATTCAAGATATCATATTGTTATGGGCATAAGGATAATGGACATTTAGGGCATGCATGGGTTATATATCAACCTAGTTATAAGTAATACATTATTTTCATAATAAAAAGAGGCTTCAACCTATACTTTTGCATTATTATATGATTACTCACAACTATTATTGTCACTCACATAATTATTTTTAGTTTTAGTTAATAGATACAACAATGATGAATTATGATAATAATGAATGTGAAAAAATAATAAACTATTTTCCACATGAGAAACGAAATTAAATGTGGGATGGATTGGAAAATATTGAGATTATTTTTAACATGAAATATGAAATATAATCCAAAACATAATCATCAATGAGTTTTCTATTTAATGAAATAATAGGAAAATGTAGTTTCATTAAGAACACTAATAAAATTAAATATATCTTCCAATACATCGATAATGTGGGATAAAACACCCCATTGATTGACTTAAAGGAATTATAATATATTTAAAGTGTGAATAATAAGGACATAAAATGAATAATTTCCCAAAAACATTAAGACTTCAATGGTAGGAAATAAAATACATCTTATGGATCCATTTATGTATAAATGTCTTATATGTGGGGAACTTGTAAATTATCTGATTCAACGCCCAAATCGAAATCCTAACACCAAGATAAAATGGGGTTCTATGTTATTCGAGTCATTGAAGTTGTCTGATTAAAGTATTTCTTTATTTGGATTCTTTAATTATATTTTATAAATGTTATATAAATGATATATTGAATATAAAAATCATTAAACATCATAGTATTTCCCTAATGTAATTTATCCTAATGTGTTTTAAATAATATTTTGAATGGTATAGATAACCTATATAATTAATTTAGTTGTTAGGGTTTTTTTTGGAAAAAAATTATTATGATAAATATTACCTATAATATATTTCTGTTGTATATATAATAAGTATTTCAAGATAAATAAAATATTTATATTGACAATTTAAACTGAATAGTATAGTTGAAAATGAAATTTATTAGTGATCTGTTGAAAATTTAATATCTTCCATATTTTTTAATGTTAATAAAAAATATTCATTTATGAAATATATTCAACAGTATGTGATTTTAACCAAAAAATTAGGAAAGGGTTAATTTTTAGTAGAATATATATCTTCATTGAGGTTTTCATACTAATGATTGTTATTTAAAATTTTTAAGAAAATATATGATATAGGTATTAACATTATACATAATTAACATTATTAAATACATTATTTTGGTTAATATTATATTTATGATATTTTTTTGAAATTTTGTTTACTTTTTTATAAAAAATTTAGTGTTGAATACTAGTTACGGATGCTTTGAGTGTTTTTAAATATATATATTTTTAAAATAAATTAAACTTATTATTTGTTAATATAATTTAAATAATTGAGATTAATCATTAAAATGATATTATAATCATATTAAATTTCATAGAATATGATAAATATATTTGGTATCAGTTATACAAAAGTGATGAGTGTAATAACTTGTACTCATTTTATTGATCTTTTGGTATGATACAATTTTATTTTTATTCCTTGAGAATTAAAAAAGTCAAATTTTTTATTCATCATTGTAATATGAAATTAAAAGGGGAAGAAACTGATTGAAACATTAAACAAAATGATGAAATTACATTTATAGGTATGAAAAAACACGTAAGTATATTTCCTTCAATTATATGGTAAAATATTTTCTCAACTATAAGAAAGTGTATCATAAAAATGAATATTTCTTCCTTTTCATAGGTATTTATGATTAATTGATGGTCAATTACAAAAAATCGAAATTATTGTTTTCGGTTCACTAATATTCTCATGATCATTAACTTTATCCCTATTGGGTACTCTTTGGATATTTTCATTGACAAATATATCCACATTTTGAATTTACAATAATTTTATCAAATAATATTATGAAGATTTGAGAAAAATAGGGGAAATTTATGTTTTTTCTATTGACTGGATTTCATGGTGAAAATGTGAATCTATACCATCATGATTTATCTAGTATTTTTCTAACCACACTGTTGGTCTTGTTGTAGGTTGTTAACCCTAGGGAATGAGTTAGGTGAAATTCAATGAAGTTTTTATTTAGGAATAATATTTAATAATTAATTGTTTAAATATTATTCATTAAAGTGAATTAATTTTTATATATTCTTCTTGTAGTATTAAACATAAATATTGACTCCACCATCTTGTCTAGAGAATTTAGTTTTTCTATGACATGCACATATCATGTCAGGAACCAAGGTTGGGACCTAGACAAATTTTCATTTTCATTTCCTTTTTTAACATTTGGGTTTATTTTTTCTCATATCACAATTTAATTCACAGATAGACCCCAATATTAAGGATTCCCTTTCATTTGATCGAGATAAAGAGGGAGGGAGAGGGAGAGTGTGGGAGGGAGAGGTGCCTTCACAAATCTCAGGTCATTACGAATCATCATGTGGTAGCTATGGAACATGGATAAGATGGACGATCTTGTATATTCAAATCGGAATAGTCCCTGTTAATTTATTCACTTAAAGTTCCTAATTTTTAGTCATTTAAATATCTTAATCTTATTTTTGGGTTTTCTGGGTCCCTCTGTGGATTCATCTGCTAGAATTTTGAGTTGAATTAAACATTTTAGTGTATGAAAAAGTTTTTTTTGTTAAGGAAAACCCGATCACATTGGGCGTAGTTCATGAAAACATGTAGTGTGTTGTTAGTTCTTGTGGGGGTTGGATATAAGCATTTATATATTATTTTCCTTCTGTAAACAACATGTGGGGGTTACAATGGGTGTGGATGAAGCAACGACTAGACTCCCCTTATCAGGGTTCATGGTTATGTGGGTTTCATAGCCACAGCTCATGTGAATAACATGAGAACTGGAAGAGTAGGGTACTAGGACAAACCTATTTTAGGGTACATGGTCAAGTTCCCCATGTGGTATACACACCATATCTATTCATTTAATTATATCTAGTCTATAATTTTACATTATAATCTATATAAAATACATGGGAGGGTAGCACATGTAGGACACCCATCCTGTTATGGTAGGCATTCCATGAATTTTTGCTAGTATATTGTAGGTCTGGAAAATATTCATGGACAAGTAGGACCTTTGGGGTTAAATGTCATGTACTAGTGGTGCACATATTGTACATTACAATCCATCATGAATTTTTCTTATTTTTCACCCAAGAGTCAAAATTGGACATAAGATGAGTCCATTCTAAGAATTTTCTAGACAGATAATTATGGTAGAATCCTTTCATTATTTATTTTATACCTAGATGTTTTTTGGGATAAATAGATTTTATTGTGGGATTATATTGAGTTTTTGGTTCTTGGTTCCTCTCTAGGGTTTTTTTGTGAGTTTTTTCCTCATGTGGGGACTGTTATCTTTTTGATAACTTTTTCTTGTTGATATTTGGAGATTTAATTAGAGATTATTTTAATTGATCATGAAAGACAGGATTGAGTTTTTTCTTAGAAGATATCTTTCTTTCAGTTGCTTTATTTTTAGATCCAATCACATTTACTCTATATTGGTTGGATCCTATGGGTTGATTTTACATTTTACGATATCAAGTGCATGTTTGTATTGTTTATAAGATATTAAGTTATGTTTAAATGGAATTATTTAGGAATCCCCTTGTTGGAGTTGTTCCTCTTTATGTTACCCCTATGTGCATGGTTATCTTATAGTTTTGTTCCAGGAGACTGGTTGATGATCCTCTTTGGATGGCATGGTTGGAGGATTTTTCTATGATAGAACCCCATTAATGCTTCCTACATAAGCTAGGGTTTTGGGGATCTGGGTGGTTTCTCTTCGCACTAATGGCCAATGATATGGTATGATATGGTTTCAATGCTTTTGGTTGATATGTCGAGGTGTTATCCAAGCTTGGATGTTTATATTTTTTCTTTTACTATTGAGGTTGTTATTGTTTAGTTATGTATGATAAGAGACCATTATGATGTTAATGAACTAGGAATTGGCCTTGAGGTTGATTCAATTTCTCTTCTTTTTATGTTTGTTATTGTTTTATGGGTCTTGATAGCTTAGGGATGATATGGATATGTGAAACCACCCTCCTTTAGTTAATCTATTACGATTGAGATAGTGGATTATGGAGGACATTGTCCTCTCGTGGTTTAGTTTATGATTTTTGGTAGTGATGCGCTAATAGGTTAGTTTACCTAGTTTGTATTAAAAACCTATGGGACATGGGTAAGATTCTCCAAGGGTCGACAAGTGTTCTTACTTCATGTTCAGATCATACCATTGGACTCTGAGGTCTTGGAAGATTTGATATGTTTGTTGGATACATTGGATTAGATCCTTGGGTTTGAAATTTGATCTAATCGTTGTATTTTAATTTTGGATATCCTTCTTGATCTCGAATATGCACTTGGTTTTGTGGAAGTGGAAGTCACATTCTATAGTTTATCTGTCCTTGTCTATAGTTGGAGTAGATTGACCTATGGTGTTAGGAGGTAACCCAAGTCTCACTATATTCCTTTTGATTAACCATTTTTTTGTAATTTTTATTTCTTTCAAGTATATTACTTATATTAGTCTTTGTTCTTATAGGTTAAAATTATAAAATATTTCATGCACATTTTATGATGGTAGATGTTATGGACACTATATAGTGTGGAATATTGATAATTTTTCCTTCCCTATGTAAATATACATCAATGTGCATATAGAATTTATGTATTCTCCCTGGTTTATCATGGTATAGTGTATTAGGTAGAGTCCTAGTGTTTCATGATAGAGTGGGGCCACTTTTTTATAGTCTTTTTATCGAGATAGATTAGTTTAGAAATCATTGATTCCATGTATATGGTTATGTTTAGAGTAGCATTACAGACTTGTGTACATATTTTCATTTTATTTTTATAATATTTATGGGATTAGCCTAATGGGATACCAATGTCTTCTATGTTTTATATTTTTTCAGTCTATATGTTTCATTTTATTTATTTTAGAATATTTTCATTTCAGTTTTTTTATTTTCATTCACATTGATGTTCATTGATTTGTATGTATTCATTTTATTTCCACTATTATTACACTCTAATCAATGTTAATTTTCACCCCCATTGAATTATTTTAGTTCATCACTACAAGTTGAAAACCTCTAATAATGGGGAGACAGGCTTGAGGCCTAGTTGGGAGATACATTCCTTAATGGCATGGGTCAACATGGTCCCATTCGAGACAAAACTATATCAAAGAATTTATTATTTTCTTACTATTTATAGAGTTTGTAGATAAGATATATAGGAATGTGTCATATATGAAGAAGGATATCCATTTGGTGCATCATGAATACCTATTCTGGTAGAAAGTCAGAATTACCAGGGTTATGAGATCCTTTATGGTTCTAGGTGTTATTATAGTTATATTTTTACCTTGAGTGATGTAATTATGCTTCTGTATTTAATATTAACAAGTTTTTGTATCTCAGTCTACTAGAAAGAGGCATGCGTTCTTGCATCATGATGTAAATGTAGGTTCCTAGTGAATTTTCCCAATATAAGCATGTTTTTTGAGAACAATGGAGGTTTAGTTATTTAAATTGTCAACAACAACCTATATGGTGTTGTCCAATATAGCTTCCTTGTTGAGTTTTACTCAACTAAACCCTAATTATTTTTCCTTTGAGGATATTTTATATGGATAATTTGATTATTTTTTCATCAATGATGGAGACATAGTCCTTTAGTTGAGGGACCTGTGGAAAAAATTTTGATTTGGTCCAGGATTTAAGATTCCGTTTAGATGTAGTTGGATCAATTAATACAAGTATTTCTGAGAATTTTTGTATTTCAATTGAGATTTCAGGATTTTTTCGTTCATTTAAGATGTTTCATTATTATTATTGGGTATTATTTATGTTGGGAAGTGAATCACTAGAAGTGATCATGTCTTTTGGGTTTTCTTGGCCGGGATGTTTTTGTGGGCTTTCTAACCATGTTTTTTTTCATTTTTGTAGTGCAGTGAGAGTACGATATGGTTCTAGTCTTTTTTACAATATCCTTATAAGAGGGTGGTCATTTGGTGGATCTTGGAATGGGATATATGACTTTTATTTAAAGAGTAAGGTTAAGGGTGCTATGGTTTTTTACAATTTTCTTCCTAAGGGAGTATGGTGAGGGGTATAAATTTTTAATACTTGGATAATTATTTCATTTCATGTATTAGTGTTGGATAATATGAGAGTATTTCAATAGAATCACTACTCATTAATGTTTAGAATGGTGGTTAGCATGGATTTTTTGGTAAATCATTGTTGATAGAGGAAATGTGTGGGTGGGTTATTCATCATGAAAACTGAGTAATGTGGGGGGTATGATGAATGTTTTTTGGGCCCTAAGAATCCCCAAAAGGTGTAGTCAGTGTGGAAACATTGTTTTCATAGCTTGAGGTATAGTATATGGGTAGGATATAAATAGGACTAAACAATTTTTCTTCAAAGGTTTCTGTCTCATTTTAAAAGGATAGTTAAGTATTTCAGATGGAATTATTTATGATTCAATAATTAGTGGTGGTTGGTGTTATATGTTGTATCTCCATTTTGAGTGGGTTTTCTATGTTTAACGATTACATTTATTATTTAATTGATCATGGTTAGTGGAGTTTTGTGTTTGGTTGTGGGGTACAATAAGTATACTCCTATAATTTGGAGTACCATATCTATCATGGTTGAATGTCCCTCGTGTTTGGAGAGTAGTGTGAATTGGGAGCCTAATTAGTAGACAGTCAGGGTAGAAATGGATGTTTTGGTTTTTAGGGTGAATCTTTTTAGTCAGTTGACTACAATGCCTTCTTAAGGGTGAGAAACATTTACAGTGGGGAGTTAGTCACAAATATCACAATGATTGATTATGAAAAATATAAGTAATCTGATCGTCTTCTATTAGGTGGATTTTGAGGAGAAATAGTTACTTATCCTTCCATGATATAATTTTTCATCGTATTGACCACTACATTGGTTCAAAAATGAGTTGTTTAACCGTAGGAAATAATTTTGATCGAATTTCGAGATGTCCAAATTTTGGATGAATATTAAATTAATTATATATTTTTTCTCAATAATGTTTGTTCAATAATATATATTGTTCAAACTGTTGTATTAATGTTATGACTCCACGGTTTCATCAAGAGGGGGATACTTTCCTTGCCAATGAATAAAAAAGTTTCAGCCATCAGGGTTGGGGCAGGACCTATTTTCTTTTCCTTTTTCTTATATTTGTTATATTTTTTCCTTTTAAATTTTCGTTTCTATCCTCCTTTACTATGATATATATGTAAAATCAACCATTGTGTATTCCATTATTAATGTCCATGAAAGTGAAATTTAGACATAGGGAGAGGGAGGGAGGGAGGGGGAGATATCATAGAGCCCGGGTCATGCAAGATCATCATTCGACAACTAGAGAACACAGATTAGATCGAAGCATCAACACCTTCCACAATGATATATTTAATTATTCCATAACAAACCCCCATATTTTATGTTTTTAATTTTTAATACTTTTTTGGTTGTTGGGGAACAATATAAGGTCGATAAGGTGGGATTCTATGGAGAATCAATCATTTTGGGGAACCATGTAAACTTTTTGTTCGAGAAATCCCAATCAAACTACATGTTGTTCAAGAAAAAATTCCATGTGTTCTTTTTAGGGTGATTTTTGTGATGAGGGGTCATGAGACAAGTCTGTTTGGTACAAACAGTGTGGGGGTACTCTGGGTTTGGCCGAGGGAATGGTGGGACACCTTCTACCAGGGAACTTGCCCATGTAGGGTACCTAACTAGAACTCAATTGTATTACATAACTAGTTTTCATATAGCATACTTGGCCAGAATACATATAGGGTACATGTCTAGGAACCCCATGTGGGTGACATACAATGTGTGTTTGGTATAGGATGTGTAGTTGGGAATTTTACAAGATAATTTATACTGAGTTTCAAGGTGAAGTACACCATATAGGGTACAAACCATGTATAGGGTAGGGAAATCATATAAGTTTTGAATGTGTATGCTAGTTAGATCAAGGATACCATGATAGGGATGTTCTTGGTAGTTACACACCATGAATCCATGGAAAAAACCAAGAACTTTTTCCTCAATTGTGTGTTTTTTACTAGTTTTATCCTTAGAGATTTAATCAGACAAAATATGAGTACATTACGATAATTTTCCCACATAGATCATAGTGGTGGAATATTTTAAGTATTTAGAATATATGTTGACATTGATTTAGATTGAGAGAGTTTATTGAAGTATTCCTTTGTGTATATAGTTCTAGAATGTTCTCAAGGGTTGGGTTTTGAGTTGTGAGGCCTGAGTGAGGGTTTTTATCATACAGATCACATTGTCCTAAGAATTCCATATGTTTTGGATTGACGATATTTGGAAGGATCCGGAGAGGATATATTAAGTAATTAATCAAAGATATCAGTATTTGGGTTTGTTAAGTTCTTGATCTATTTTATTGAGTTCTGGAATAGTTGTAGCCTTTGGACTAGTTTCAAATCGCTAGATGTTGGGTGAAGATGGGTGATATTGAGAATATCATAAGATATGAATGATTGAACTTTCACTGAATATTTTTTTTGGAATAGTGCTATATGAGTTTTCCCTCATCTTTGTGGTGATATTCATGTTTTTTTCACAATGTTTGGACCTTTTGTAGGCTTGGCCCATATTTTTGTTTTTCTATTGGATCCCTATGTAGGGTGTCATACATGATATAAGGTTTTAAAAAAAATGGTGGGTGAATCGTGCTTAGGTGTCATGAAATATGGATAGACCTAATTTTAGTGGTTTTGGTTGATGTCTTAGGGTGTGAGCCGACCCTAGTTATTGAGCTATTGGCTTGAAGGATTTAGGCTCTTCTTAGTTAGGACTATATGAGGGAGTAATCCTTTGGGATATTCATATACATGGAGTTCTCCCGATGATTTATTCAGTTTCTCACCTCTACTATTTAGTTTTTTGTTAAGTTGATCTGTGGAGGTAATAGATGATCTTGATGAGTGATGCCCCCTAATTTAAATTATTTCATTGTATATGGGTAGTGGAACATGTTGGATTTTATACTCTCATAGACAAGGTAATGAGATTGGGACTTAGTCTTGCATTTATGCACTAATATGAGGGTTCACCTCGTTAGTACTAAAGGACCACTTATCGTGGGTTTGATTCTCTTAGGGTCAGTAGGAGTTCCTACAGCTAATTTATATCATAACATTTTAGTCCGAGACTTTTATAAATGATCATATTTATTTAGATTCCTCAGCTGCGATTCTAAGATCCAGTATTTGATCACGTCCTTAAATGGACTTATAATGATGACTTGTTACATGGAATACATGCTTGATGTTGTGGATGCATGGGATGCATTTTATAATTACCCTATGTTTTATCATAGAGAGGTTAGAATGACCTCATGAATCATGTTAGAACCCTAGGTTTGTTTTTCCCTTTTATTCATCCGTTCTATTTTATTTTTATATAATTTTCTATTTTTATTCCAGTATTCATTGTTGAGTTAGGTTGGGTACATAAGTTATTTCACCCATAGGTTAGGATTGTCGATGTTAGGACCACCTTTTGGAGTGAGCTACCAAAATTTATGTCCCACCCCAGGATGCACACCTTAATGTGCGTATAGATCTTATGTTAGCTATCTAGTTGAGAACAAGATGGTGGGTCAAGAAGAGACCTAGCGTCTCATGATAGAGTTGAGCCTCTAGAGTTGTTTCTTTTGTTTGAGATGGAGAATTTCAATAGACACTGAGATAAAGTATGTTGTGTGGCTTGGAGTAACAGTAGATCATTGTTTATTTATTTATCTTTTATTTTTATTTTGTTTATGTGGTTTCCCTATTGGGCTACCAATGACTATATGTTTTAGTTTTCTTTATTTTTATATTGATTTTTATTTATTATAGCTTGTTTTATTGTATAGATTTATTTATTTGATCTCTGGTCTTCATGGATGTGTTTGTTTTAAATTCATTTACATTTTTATTAAACTTTTATATGTGGTTGTAGTATCCCCACTGTATCCTTTTAGCCCCTCATTACCTGTCAGCATCCCCTGACATACAGGGAGGTGAGTTTAAGGCCTTATTGTGAGATAGATTAGGTGAAATATCAGGTTGAAATGGAATAATTCATGATATAAATGTTCTACTAATATGGGTATTGTGTCATTTCAAGTGACATATATGTTTCCCACTTCCCATTTTGAAAGTATTTTTTGTTATATCTTTGTACCATGTGTGAGTTCAAAAAAGGTATATTTAAATATTAAACCCATGAATACCAAGATAAAAAATTCAAGGATGTAATTTGTTTAGTATAAGGAATAATGTAACAACATGAAAATTTATTTTAGTAGAATACTATGATAGATAACTTTCTTAACATGCAACACCATGCTTTATGTGAATTACTATAATTATATCTTTTAAATGTGTCCATTATAACCTAAAAGTTAAATTGGTAGTATAAATATTAATGAAAAAATTATTTAGAATATATATAATGTTTTATATATTGAAAATTTATTGATTAATTCTAATAAATATGTATATAATTTTAAATAATATAATTTTATTATTCAAAAATCATTTTTTTCAAATAAGTGTTTTATTTCATTTTTGGTGTAGACATTATAATTAATATCCAACATCTATAAAATTTATATTTGAGGAAATTAATATAATTTTTTTACATAATCATTTAAATTTTATCGTGGGGGTATTTTTTGGATTTTTGGAATATATTTAATTTTAAGTTAATATTTAAAAATTATGATATTTGTATAACTACCATTTCATTTTAGTTAAATAAATAATATAAACGTCTTATTTTATTTTTAATTTTTTCGTAATGTAACATAATTATCTTTTAACTATAAATAATATATTTTAACAAAGAAGAATAATAATTATACTATGTAACACCTAGAGTTTTTAAAAGAAAAACATTGTGTCTGACTGCAAATATGACAGAGAATACTGAGTGTTAATGACTAAAAAAATATATTATTTAAATATGAATATTATAAATTAGTTGTTAAATGGATGGGTGTGGATATGATTATTGATATATGAAATATATATGAAATTACTACTCAATATAAATGTATTGATGAATTCTAAAAAAATAATTATTTACAATTTAGTAATGTCAATTTATTCTTCAAAATTATATTTACTTCAACAATGATTTTAATGATTATTGTGAGAAATGAAAAAAAAATTATTCTGAATTTTAGAAAATGTATTTGATAAAATAAAAATTATTTTTGAATTCATCGTAGAGATATTAACAGTGGATGAATTTTTGTGATTTTTCCAAAAAAGTTTGATTTTTAATGAATAGTGAAAATATTGCATTAGTTGAAAAATATTATTAAATCCACAATGCCCTTACATTTTAATTAAATAAACTAATATTAAATAATGATGATTTTTTATTGAATTTATATAATATATATATATATAACTATAGAAATTTCAAAAATTATAATAACGATCACTAGTAATATAATTAATATAAGATCATCTTATGAATGAAAAATGCATTCTCTAGGGGGAAAACATATTTTTTACGATGAGATATTTTTGATGTGATTCATTTAATATTAGAAATAACAATAAAAATACAATTATTTATGATGGGAAAGGTTCCCCATCACAAAACCTTTGTCTTGCATGTGCACCAAATGGCGGTAACTGTTATTTGTGATAGATATTTTCTACAATTATAAGACTATTTGGCATAATAATTATTTCCAACGAAAACTCATATCTCATTGCAAATAATTTGTTAGTATAATGTTATTTATGATGGGTTCCACCGCAAATGACTTTTTTATTTCCAACTACATTATTTATAGTGGGTACTATTTGAAATGGGAATCTCTTCGCAACTAGATCTATTGCACCTAATCTAACATATATATTTTCCCCCACACATGATTCTTCTCCTCTCATTCCTCTTATGAGCTCTTTTCGACTCTCCTACCCACTTTATAATTTTATTCTTAAATAAATGAAATTTTTACTAGGAAGAAAAATTTGAAATTTCAACCTAATAAAATATTCAATTACAAGGAATTTATTAATTTTTTAAATTCATAATTAATTTTTGTTCATTTATATAAGAAATTTATATTTTTAATTTTTAGTAACTAATTTTAATTAGATGTAATTAGTTCTAATTAGAAATAATTAGTTTTATGTAGCAGTAATTATTTTTAATTAGAATAATTTAGTTTTAATTATCATTTATTATCATCAATTTAATATAATTTGTTTTAATTAGTAGTAATTTGTTATATTTACCGATTAATAGTTGTGATTAGAAATAACTACTTATAATTAATAGATAAATAGTTCTAATGAAATGAACTTAGTAATAAATAATATATATTAGTATTACACATTAATATTTTACAATAATTTGCAGTAATTAATGGAAATTCATAATTAGAAGTAATTAACACTAATTATCAGTAATTAATAGTAAATACTATTATTTTAAAAATAATTAGTAAAAATTACCAATAATTAGAATATTTAGTAGTAATTATTAGAAATTTGTTATTTTTTATAAGCGATCTGAAGTTATTAGAAACTAGTGGTAATTTGTATAAAAGAGTGGAAATGAGTGATAATTAGTAGAAATTTGTTGAAACAAATGGAATTAGAAAAAATTAGTGAAAATGAGAGTCAACTAGTAAAAATTAGCAAAAAAAAAAGAAACAATTAGATAGAGTTAGTAGAAATTACTATTAATTAGTTAAAATTAGTGAATATGAGCATTACTTACTTATAATTAGCAGAAATGAAAGTTAATTTGTTAAAATTAGTGGAAATGAGCATTCATTAGATAAAAATAGTGTAAATAAAGGGTAGTTTTTATAAATTAGCCTTAATGAGATTTACATAGTAAAAAATACCAGTAATGAATGGTAGTTAGTAATAATTAGTGAAAATGAGTAGGAATTAGTAAAAATAGGTTAAAATGGGTAGGAATTACAAAAATATAATGGTAATGAGCCTTAGTTTGTAAAAATTAGCAGTAATGAGTTTTTATGAGTGGTATTAGTAAAAATTAATGGTAATGTGTGGACATTAGAAAAAATTACTATAAATGATATTTAATTAGTAAAAATTACCTTTGTTGAGAATTAATTAGTAATAAATATCGCCAATGATTGTTAATTGGTATAAATTAGCAATAATAATCAGTAATTAGTATACATTACTGGTAAGGATTGGTAATTATAAAAATTTAACAATAATACACCAGAATTAGTAAAAGATATTATATATGACCGTTTATTAATAAAAATTACTGTTAATGAGTGTTAATTAGTAAAAAAACTGGTAATTAATGATAATTAGTAAAAATTACGGCTAATGAGTGTTAGTTCCTTAAAAATACCGCTAATGTGAGGTAATTTGGAAAAAATAACACTAATGAGCACTAATTAGTAAAAAATACCAATAATGAGCGTTAAGTAGTAAAAAATAAATTTAATTATTTAAAAATAGTAAAAATTGCCGAAAATGATTGGTAATTAGTAAAAATTAAGGGTCATTAATGAAAATTTACAAACATTAGCTGTAATTAAAAGTAATTAGTAAAAAATACCGATAATGAGTGGTAATTACTAAAAGTCATTAGTAATGTGAAATTATTAATATAAATAAGTGAAAATAAGTGGTCAGAAGTAAAAATTACTGATAATCAACATTAATTAGTAAAAAACTGGTAATGAGAAAGAATTAGTAAAAATTAACCGTAATGAGCAGTTATTAGTGAAATCATCAATAATTAATGGAAATTAGAATAATTTATTTTCAATGATAGATAATTAGTAAAAGGTAATGGTAATGATTGATAATTAATAGAAATTATAAGAATTGATCATTAATTTTTAAAAATTACCTTAATGTGTGGTAATATGTAAAAATTAGTGATAATTAGTAAACACTACCAGTATAGAGTTGTAATTAATAAAAATTATTGGTAATTAGAGATAATTAGTAAAAAATATTTATAATGAGTCATAAATATTCAAAATTACAGGTAATGAGCAATTATTAGTAAAAATTATTGGAAATGAGTAACAATTAGTATAAATTACTATTAATGAGAGGTGTTTAGAAAAAGATAACAGTAATGAGATATAACTAGTAAAAATATATGATAATTAACATTAGTAAATAATAATTGCAGTTAATCAGGTGTAATATTTACATAATATCTATAGTGAGTGATAATTTGTGAAAAATAAATATAATGAGCGTTCCTCTATAAAAATTACCGATAACGAGTGATCATTAGTGAAAACTAGTAGTAATGTTCAGTAATTAGTAAAAATTAGTTTTAATGAGTGGTAATTAGAAATAATTATTATATATTAGAAGGAATTAGTAAAAAATAGCATTAATGAGGGGTAATGGGTGTTAATTAGTAAAAAAACCAGTAATGAGTGGTAATTAGTAAATAATTGATTATAGTAATTAAATATTAGAAAAATTGGTTTTAGGTATTAATTAGTTAAAATAATGATAATGAATGGTATTTAGTTAAACATTCCGATAATGAGAGGTAATCATTATAAATTATCCGTAATGAGTATTAATTATTAAAAATGATCAATAATGAGTTGTAATTAGTAAAAATGTTTTGTAATAAGAATTAATTAGTAAAAATAAATTGTAATGATCAGTAATTAGTAAACATTAGTAGAAGTGTGATGTTATTACTAATCATTAGTGGTAATGAGTGGAAATTTGGGTTATTTAGTCAAAAATAGTTACAATGAGGGTTAATTACTAAAAATTAGGTGTAATAAATGGTAATTTGTATAAATTTATGTAAATTAGTAAAAAATAGTAGTGAAGAGTTGGAATTAAGAAAAATTAAATTTAATGGTATGGAATTACCAAAATGATCCATAATTATCCAAAATGAACCAAAATGAAACATAATTGACAATAATTAACAACAATTGACCACAATTGTCCATAATTAGTAATAGAAGGTCGACCAAGGGGCATGGGGGGAGAATAGAGTAAAGGGGATTAATGTGATGAAAAAGTGAAAGAATTATTGGGCCCCTCAGTTTAGACTATTTTGATGAGGGATGGTCATGAGTAAACATATGAGTGATGGAAGATGAAATTGGTGCAATAGATAACAATGACCTTTTAGCGAGTTTTTCCCTTTTTTAGTTCAATCTCTTTTCATTAGAAAATGATTTATTACTAATAATTATAATATAAAAGAATTATTATCTATAAAAAATTATTTCCTCATAATGATAGATTTAACTGAAAAAGTTAAATAATTCACTAAGAGTTTCATTGTTATCTCTCTCATCTTCTTCAACTCCCATCACTCATAGGTTTATCCATGCATTTTTCTCCTTCAATTAGTTTGAACCAAGGGGTTATGAAATTATTTCCCTTTATGGTCACCTCTAAACCCACTCTTCCCTAATTCCCCCACTCCCCTAGGAATTCTTTCTATTTACGAAAATATTAATTAATAGGAATTAAAGGTAATTTAGAAAAATTAGCGTAAATTGAAAAAAATAGCATTTATTTGAGAATTTTAAAAAAACTAGCGGTAATAAAATAGAATTGAAAATATTTACAAGTAATTTTTTAATATTTTGATTTTATAATTTTTTTTCACATAGTCTAATCCTTCTATCATAATAATCATAATTATTCTCTTATTTTCTATTTTTTAGATGTATATGGAATACGGATATCAAAAAAAATCTCTATTATAAGATCTCAATTGGATAAATGATGAAAAAATCTTAATAGTTTTGATATTTATAATGTAGATATTGTAGGTGTTGAAGATTTATTATCATTTGCATCATCTAAACAAGACAATTTTTAGAATGAACAACTATGTTTCCTTGTATGAAATTTGATCTGAAGATATTTGAGACATTTGACAAAATTGGGGCGATATATTTAATTTTAGTATTTAGAAAGATTAAGTTTTTTGGAATCAATATTGGGAACATAGTTCTAGAAATAATACTACTAATTTTTTTCCAGATCAATAATGGATTCAATATTTAGTATATGAGGTTTCTAGTCCATTTTTTCATCAAAAAGATAATCATAATGATAATTATTTAACTCTTGTGTTAGAACCATATAGAATTTTTTAGTTGTTAAAGTATGTTGATGTTGTGTAATATCTTGGTAGCAACATAAGTAATTTTTAATTGGTTTCAATGTTTATGTCTATTAAATCATAAAATTGAATGTCAAATATTTATTTAAATCAGATATTTTATATGTTTGAATCAATGATACCTAGAATTGATGTCTTTTCTAAATATTTCATTAAGAGAAATAGTTTGAATCATAATTTGGGTCTTGTTTCTCAGTTGACTCATTCATGTTCAATGGATTAAAACTTATATTATTGTGAACTTGAGTCCTTATTAATTTTTCTTATATATAGAAGATCCAAGTACAAGGAGGCTCAACAAGGGAAGCCTAGATTGGTTATCATTAAATAGTAGAGTAATATCCTATTAACACGTATATTTAAACATTTATTTAGGTCTCAAAACACAACACCATTGATGTAATGGAATAGATCCAATATATCAACAAGTAAAATCTTAAATCATTCTTGTGATTGTGATTCATGGATAAATTTTAACTATGTATATCCTTATTTTTCATCTAAAACCCATGACATGTGATTGGGTCATTTTAATAAGGATTTCATTCCACATGGTTTGTATACTAGTAAATACTCTTATTGGATCATTGTTATAACTATTTAAAACTTGTCTCATTGGATATTGAAGAATAAACCAAATTTATTTTTAATATTATTAAATCAATAACTTTATAAAAATTAATATCAGTTTTTATTTGAAGGTAGCGATTGATTTGTTAAATTTATTATGGAGTAATGTTTTTAGTACATATTATGTTCATGTGAAACTAATGTTCTTAATGAAATATGAAATATTGTGGAAAATTGGTGACTTCCCGACATATAGAATGTTATCTGGTTGGATCACACATGCTCCAAAATCCTTTCCATACTATAGGAGTGACAAAATAGTGTTTATACTCATTAATTAGAGAAAACATTGCTTTTTAAACTTTCATTCCAGATTTATACCTATTGATCATTATTTTTGAAGGAAAATAAATTATTTTAGGAAAAGTAGAAATGAAAGAAATGGACCTACAATAATGATCTCAAGTATTAATTTAAAATATATTGCCTCTTTATTACGCACCATTACCTTTGGACCAACTCTAAACCAATAAAAGAAAAATAGATTTAGAAAATACTATAATTGGTTAAAATAAGTATTTTTTGGGGTCTCTCATATTATTGTAATTTGTTGGTCTACCAAATGTTGGAAGTAATACATATTGAGTTGAACTGAATTGATAATATATTTCATACAGTTTTTAACAAACATGGTAATACCAAAGATAATGTAATGTCATGATTAGATCATTCCCAAATTTATAGGTGACCGGAATATGAGTTGTTTGAAAATTAAAGATCATATTATATAACTAATCATAAAGAATAATATATACATTCATAAGAAAATCATTTTTTATTTTTTTAACTGGATTAAGGATTTGAGGCCACTGGACGGTTATGGTTATTACTCAGCTAGATGTGTCAAAAAAGACATATTACTATGTTAAAAAGTCAGGATTATCATTTTATAAAGGAAACAATTATACCAATTGGATGTAGATTTTTTTAATTCTATGATTTGCTATATGGTAAAAGGAATATCATATTTTTTTCGTTGACATTATCATGATAAGAAAAGAATGTGATTCACATAGTTGACTCTAAGAAGATATTGATTTAATTTTATATAAACTATAATAATAATTCATCTAAATTTATTTCATTTAATGGACCATTTAATATTAAATTTTTCTCATGAAGAAAAATGCATAAGGATGGTATAGTTCTGATGGATTTACCCATATGAGATATGCATGTTTAAATTGAAGAAAAATGTACATAAAAAACATCATTTCAAGGGTGGATTACAAAATCTTTTTTTCTAGATGAAATTTCGTTTTTCTTCTCCCATTTTTTCTAACCTGAATATCCTTTAAAATATAACTGAATAGTTCATAATGATATAAATTTTGATAATGCACATTGTTTATCATTTAACAAATGAAATAAAATTTTCATGTTTCATATTGATAAATTTTATTAATTTTTTTGGTATCATAACATGCTGATAAAATTGATAATAGATTGTGTGTATTGAATATCCCAACATTCAAAATGGTTAAATTTTATAATTAATATGTGGTTAATGATTTTTGATTTCATACATGTGCACATGGTGAATCAAAAAAATAATAAAAGTGTTGTTTTATTGAGAGTATGTCATTATACTGAAACTAAAGATTCATTTTATGGGATATTAAATGATATAATTGATATTTTTATTTGAGAAGTAATTCTGTAACAATGCTTATATACAATTGGATTGACACTAATAGATGATTATGTGTTCATATGTTCCATGGATTCATCAAAATTAAATATAAAATCATTCTTATTGTAAATGAACTATTTTTTAGCTTATCAAGATCATTAAATTTATTATTAAATTTTTTTGGATCCTCAAGAATGTTATTTTTCTGGAAATGAAATACCATGAAAAACATTTTATAAAATGTGAATGTGGTCCTACTAAAGTGAAAGGAATTGAATTTTTTAAGAGACTACTCGAAATACATATTTTCAACAAAGAGACATGAATATCGATGATGAAACCCTATGGTTATAGGTCAATGGAAACGATGATGTTGATTATGTAACAAATTAAATTTAATTAACAAGAGATGAGGAAGTTGAAAATCCAGTGGAAATTTATGATTAAAACGAGGAATATAATGTTATTGAAAGAGTCATATACAAATATGAATACAAATATGAAGAATGCACAATTAGATATTGGTTATTTTGATAATAAATTAATAAATAATACTCTCCTATGATTATTTTTTGAAAAAATTATTTTCATTTTTAATATGGATGACGATACTTTTGGTGAAATGTTTCATAGCCTCAAAGTGGTTATACTTCCTCGTAATTAGCATGATTCTATTTCATACAACACTAAGGTTATTGGAAATTAATTATTTCAAAGGGTTCGTGGTCTTACAGGATTAATTATTACTAACCCTATTCCAAAGAAAAATCCACATTTGATTTTGAACCACACATGTAGTGGTATGTTCAGTAGTGTAATTTTGTTAATTTTTATTATCATTAATTTTCATTAATTTTTTTTATGATCTAATTGTATTATTATTTATTATATTTTCTCACATTTTTTGAATATAGATACTTTAAAAAGGATTTATATTATTGATAATTTTATATCTAAAGAATGGATGAACTAGGATCATATTCCCACTGATCATTGGAACCACATGTTTGATCATTTGATGGTATGTAAAAATATAATTTATATTATGAAAATTATTTAATTTTTATCTTTATATTATTACTTATTTGTAGGTTTTGTTATATCTCATCGATGATATCATTTGGAATAATAACTAGGAGGATAGAAAGTGTCAGTGTTGTTATTAGTTTTTTTACTGTCTGACGAAGAGATCCACGAAGACTGCTAGATTCATTATTTTTTCAGTCATGTTTTTTCTATTGACCTTATTATATATCCACCCATGATTGGGATGGGTTATGATCATACTATATAGAAGATAGTATTTAGATGTGATCATTATTTGTTTTCAAGAACCGGGGGAGGTAGGAAGTCACGCATAGAGTCGGAAGTCATGTGTTCAGTACTCATCAAAAACATCTAATATGTATAATTACCTAATAATTTATATAATTGTAATTGTAATTGTAAATTATTTATTTTATAATTATAATAGGTAGTTGATAATACCTATATTATAGAGTTAAATTTTTATAACATTATATACACTGATCTTGTCACTAGAGATATTACTCATTGTCAATAACATTTTATTTTTGTCAGTATTTTTTTTTTGAGATTTAAATTTAACTACAAATATTATTTTAACAATTTTAATTTCAAATAAATATTAAATAAGTCATATGAGGTCAAAACATATCACACACATGATGACAGTGAGGTCAAGACTAAGGGTTAGGCCACTAGTGCAGCAGGATTTGATGACACAACATGTATACATGATGCTCACTATACTTTCGAGAGTGGATGAGTTGTTGGAATCTGTTCTCAATTGATGTTTGGATATTATTATGGTATTGTTATGTTGTCATCAAATGGATTTAGTGGAGTTTAAGAAGAGTAATCATCCTTAGATACAGTGTTGGATGAGATGTTATGATCTCATGATGAGTTTATAGACACTCTTCCTAGATGGTAGGAAGAGTTTTATCAACATCATGAGAACCACCAAAAAGAGATGCATCCAGCGCATGAACAATAGTAGTAGATGATAGAGTACATGAAATACTTGGTGTAGGGTGTAGGTGTGGAGTTCCCTCCACCACCTCTTCTAGATGAACCTCACCCTGATAAATTATATGTGTATATATTGACACGTTTATTATGATAAACATTGGAATGAAATATTTTTTAATATTTTTTATTAATTCATATATTTGCACTTATATATATATATTTTATATTGTTGTGATGCTTTTTATTTTATATGTTTTATTATATTGTTTTAATTTTTATTTTTTATTATAAATATAATTTTATTATTATTTTTTGTTTTTTAAACTATTTGTGGTAGGATTATTCTCCATCACAAATGCTGATATATATAATTAGTAAAATATATTGGAAATAGGATGGTCCCTCATTTTAAAATTTTTTTTTTGTGGCCTATTTAAAAAATTAGTTTATACGACATGATTATCAGATACTTTCCCTTTTTGATGGGACCCTGTTACAAATGACACTTTTTGTTGGGTTCCTGTCAAAAATATTTCATATATTCAATAGTGATTCCTCAAAAAAAATTCATAAACATGTTTTGAGATTTTGTTTTTAAATTAAATTCTGACACTTATGTAAATTGAATTTGATAATATGGATTCCATATTTATAATCATAATAATTAAAATTAATTAATAATTTTAACATAATTTTTTGTCATAATGAGTAGAGAAAATAGTAAAAATCTATTACCACTGTTTAGTGTAAAATAAGATTATTGAGGGTTAATCGAAATAGGTAAGGGTCATAATGACCTAAAATATTATATTATTTCAATTCCCTACAAATATTTTGACCTTATATCATAAAATTTCTTGAAATTTTACATTTTGGATTCATAGGTCGTTGATTGTGACAGTTTATATAACTTTATGTATTGAAAATAGAAAAATACTCGTTCCTTTTTTTAATAACTATTATATTTTCCGAAGGGGATAAAAGCATCCCATTCCTAGTTATAAATATTCATTTGAAATATAATTTTTTTCTTCAAGATATTTTAATTGTAATTTTTATTAATAAAATAATTACCATAAATTCTTTTGTGACACTGAAGTAATTATTATTATATTAAATAAAAAAATAATAATTTTGAAAATATTAAAAATAATATAATTTGAATAAATTATTTTTTCCAAAATTGTTTTTGATAATTATAACATTTTAAGTATGTTTTAATTGTATATATTTTAATTCCATCTTTTTTTGCATATTTTTATTGAAAAATTAATTAAATATTATCAAAATTGATATTAATAATATTTTGTAATAAATAATGATTCATTAACTCACTTGAAATTCATAAAAATTTATAATTAAGAATTATTTTCAGAAATGGTTTATAATATGAATAATGATACATTTATTGGATATTTTTCATTTTATAGGAACTTCACATTTACTTCAAATATTTAAAACTTAAATTACAATAGCTATGGCTAAATGGTGTTTTTCACAACCCATGTGCATGTGTTATAATTAATTTTCCACAAACATAGTCATTTATTTCATAAATTGTTTTCCATATTTATAATCAAGGATTATATATTATCTAATAATTTTCATATAATTTTTAGTCTTAAATATATAAATTACCTTGGTAAAAAACAGTAGTTATTGTGATAAATACTAAAATAGTATATGTGAGTAATATTAGAGATCATGGAAATAACATGTTTAAAAAATGATTAATTATAGTAATTGAGGATTTTATATACGTTATCTTCCCTAAAACAACTTTTTTTTTCATTTTTAGAGTCAATTGGATTGGGATTTACTTCACATAATTGAATTGTTTTGGGTATTTATAAAAATACAGCATAATCTCACTCAAAAGTCAACATCCTCTCATCTCTTATCCATAGCATAAGTGGATTTTTTTTATAAATTACCTTGTAAAAACATTTAAATACATCCATCAAAAATTCCAAAAATCATTTTTCTTATATAACCCTCCTGTGGTGGATTTTTGTGAAAACCTAAATCAGTTGTTAGAAGAAGAGCTATTATTCTTAATAGAGATTTTCATATTATATATTCTTCCACTATCTAATTTTTTTATAGTTTTATTAAAATGATAAAAAATTATATTATAAATAATTATTTGTTATTATGTTAATTTAATAACCTTTATCAATATCTTCTTTCATATAATGGGGAACATAACTATTCGACATGTGTACGATGGACTACTGCTATGCGAAAAGATATAATTAGTTTTCCATAACTAATTTACACATACCAATATAATAAAAGATTTTATTTATATAAATATATCTGATATTTATTAAATAATTATTTATTAATAATATAATTTCACTTATACTAACTTATATTATAATATTTTGGAAAATGATATTGTTTAACATGCGTACATGTGAAGTACCGCCAACATGAAGCGATGTGATAAACTTTTTAATTTTATTTTTAAAGGAATGGTTATTATGAGGGATTATATGAATATATATGATTTATATGATATTATAATGACCCCCTAAATGTGAATGGTTATTTACTATTCTTCTATTCTGTCTCTTGAAAAATTAAATCCATGATTATGTGTACGTATGGACTACCATCAACATGAACTGTAGAATTATTTTTTTAATATATATATTTTATAGATAAGTGTAAATATTTATGTAATAAATATATGAGATACTTATACCATGGTTATTATTTTGGATATTATAATAATATTTCCACTTATAATATTGAATTTATGGAAGTCATTTTTGATATTACAATTGCATATCATCAAGACATTTGAAATCAAATTAACTAATTATATATTTATATAACATGGTAATAAATATTATATAAGTAATATTAATATTAATAAGGTTCTTAAGAAATTAAATTATTGAAATAACCTTGTTACTCTGAATGATAACGAATGTACATGATGAGTCAGACCTGAGGTACGGGATTTCATATCAATTTTCCTTCAGTAAAGAATATTTTATTATTATGAGCCTAACTTATTTTATAAGGTGTATACACATTCCTTTTACATGATATATCATTAATCATACATAGTTAATGGTATATTATTTTTCAATTCAAATTATTTTATCCAATAGTATTTGACATCAATGTTAGCATGTAGTAAGTTCTTCATAACATAATTTTCATTCATTGGGTTATATTACTTTATCATTGATAATATTTTGTAAAAAATATGTGTGGAATGAAATTTTTTTATTAAGGTTTTGATTCATATTTTTTATATATTTAATTTTTTATCACATAATAACTTCATTGATTAACTCTCAATTCAACATTATGATAACTGTAAGTGTTTTTTTCATTCAATTTATCTTATTTGGTACATTAGTTATGTAATAATCCCCTATAATTTTATAAGGTGTATCTAATACCAATTTGATAATATATATCCTGATTCCCTTTATATTCATTATATTTCAGTATAAATTTGAATAATATTTATCTTATGGGTATTATGATTCGAATATTACCTAAAAAGTAAGGGGTTATTTCATAATCTCATCATCATTTGGGATTGTTTATTTTTCAGTATCTATTGGGGGAATTATATGATAATTTTTTATTAAATAGAATATATTATATTCCCTTTTTATTATTTAATAAAATTAATTTTTTTCATCCATTTTATGCTCCTCAAATACTCGGGATTATAAAATCACATTTTTTAAAAATATATGCATTTATTTTCTACTTCATCAGGAATATTTTATTATCTTTATACTTTTTTTCCTTAAAATGTTATATTGATGAATTTTACCATCCTTTGATGATATATGAAAATTATTTTTTACGATGTTTTACTTTAAAAAATGGTATAAAATAAATTGTCTTATTATTTTCCAAAGTTGGTATATTTTTTCTTTTTTATGAAAGAGTTAAAGGAAGATGTTATTTTAAATTATTCAATATGAATGGTAATTATAATCAACATGATATCTTAACAATTTAAAATTTTCTAAAAAGATTCCATTATTATTTTTAAAGAAAATGTATATCCCATTATTAATCCCTATTTTTGAAAAAATTATAAAATGAAAATAATATTTTCCTAAATAATTATTTTAATAAACATATAATTGAAATTATATTCATCAGAATAAAACCCTTTATTTTACATTTTATATTCTGGTAACATGTTGTAATGATAGCTTATTTATTCTTCCATTGTATGTTTAATGATTATTTTCATTAGGGAAATATTAATATTTTGTATTCGAGTATTCCAATATGGATGTTTTTTATTTATTGAATTTTTATTTTTCAATTTAATATGACTAATGATTTCGACTTAGTAATCAATGATAGAGGCCATTTATAGCCCCTTGATGCATCATTAGGTCTCATGGATAAAAATAGATTATGTATTTAGTTATGGCCTTACCCATTTATATATGATTTATTGACATGAGGCCTTGAAGGTATTTTTATGAAATATTACATCATGCATTACCTTATTATGTGATTAGTTACTAATTACCATGTGATTATTTGATTATATATGATATTAATGGTAATGTTTCAATATTATGTTATCATTTATATAGAATTATTTGATCATTATTTATTCTTGACATATTATTCATTATGCTAATGTTATTGATTAAATGACACAGGTTTTCTAATATTGACCTTTCCATATTGTTTATTCCTTAATTATTCATGATTTGTTTTACAATGTGCATACCCTTATTGAACAACTGAGGTCACCCCTTATTTATGTTTCCTTACCCTATTTTGATAGGAAATATTTTAGGATGTATTTTTAGGGATATGATAATGGGAATAATGGTGATCTAAAACAAAATACTTTGTTTTATTTTATATTTTCAAATTTTATGTGATATTAATTTATGTACCTTTTTTATAATACAACTAATAAAATAATTACATTTGGATGTGAAAGATTTTTTTCATTATTTTTAATTAGAATGAATACTTTCCCAAAGGACAAGACTCTTTTATTAAATAAAATCAAAGATGTGTGAGTTTAAAAAAGGTTGCTTACAAAATCCCATTTGTAAAAAAGATGACATCTCATCAGGTATGTCATTAAACCAAATTAATAATAGACAACTAATTGATTTATTTTCCACCCCAAATTCCAATTATTTGTCTCTCTAATAAGAATTTTTGTGATATAATTCATGGAAAAAAGACAATCCTTTCACTTCATAAATTTAGTAGTTAGTTACTATGATAAATGAATAATTTTATTTTTGATAGATTTCACAATAGTGGTGGAGTCGCATTTGAGACACATATTGGTACATCCCTATTTAGTTTCCATTTTGACAAAAAATTATATAAATCATTTCAGCACTATGAGATGTAGATATTCCAATTGGACTACATAAGCATTCGATTGTATCACCCTTATGGTTTTTGAAATTTGAACCATATCCAGAAAGTCCTGAAATGTTTCTTTATGTTTTATGTGTATTAAATTTTATCTATACTAGGAGTGTAAGAGTATACTTGAATTCTATAGTTATAAATGGAGGTTGATAATTATGTGTAATGTGAAGGCTCTTAAGAATAGTATGATCATGAATAGAATTATAATAATGACCATTTTGGAGGGAATTAGAATTTTTAATAGAAATAATTATTTGATTAAGATCAATATTTATGTTGAAATAAGTTTTTTATGGACTATATTATTTTTATTGGACAATAGAACATATTGAGATTTTGTGATGGCTACTAAAAAGAGATCTAAAAGTTGTTTGGAGAGGGTCAATTTGAAGCAGGCAATGAGGTGTTCCAAAATAAAGGAACTGAAATGGATCAATTAAAATAGATAATTAGTGACAATATATAAGGTTGAATTAGAATCATAGTTATGGAATAAATAGTTAATTTTATCACTATATTTATTACATATGATAATTTTTGAGAACATGTTAATGATAGTATATTAAATAATTTCATCAATGACAATTTTAGAATACATCACCCTCTATGTAAGAGAAATCAATTATGTAATAATAATGCTTCAAGTTAAATTAATATCCAAACATATCATATTCCCAAGAAATTCCTCATGGTAGAATTATTTTTCATAGTTCCTTTTAATGGAGGTAGGTTCCCAAACCAAAAATTCATCACCATTGTTGGTATTGTGATTAATTTACATTTCCCGAACATTAGAAGGAGTCAAGTCTCATGAGGACTCTATTTTCTCTTTGACTAAACCATTTTTTTAGTTGATGGATTTGGAGAATTTAATGTGTTAAGAATATGAATACTTGTTTAGTTATATAATGTTAAATTTATATATGAGTTGATATGATCTAGCCAATGAGAATTAAATGATTATCTTCAATAAGAATCCTTACGGTAAGGCTATATATTAGAATACAGATAATTTAAATTCTCATATTTGATCTTACTCAATAATATACACCAATTAAAATCAAGTCCCTTTGAATTCCCATTAATTAGCCTCAACATGAAATCAGGCTATAAGGATTGATTGTATTTGTAGAGATTTTTTATGCTAAGGCATTCATAATCAATAAGTCGAAAAAGTTGTTTCCATTGAGTAGTATAATGTTTTTATGAAAGGATTATTCCACTGCATAGAATGTTTTAAATATAAATATTGATACTCTTAATGAGGTAATCCAAAAATTTATAAACTATAATGAATAAATAGATTTTATGTCAATAATAACATTCATAAGGATAATCCTACCTTACAACAAAGGAATTTTTCCTCCTGAGGAGTCAAATTTATTTATAATCTAGCACACTTATGTTATTCATTTATTTAAAAAATTTATACTCCCTTTAGTGATTTTAATGTAAAATTGAATAACTGTTTTTACATACCCATGTTTAAATACTAAATATAATTTTTGAGGAATATTTGAATTAATAAAGACTCGTATACGTTTACTACATTAATTGTAACTATCACTATAATCATTAAAATTTTGTGATAATTATTTTTTTGGGTTCCAAATTTAATTCCATACAAATAATTCAACTAGGGCAGGGTCTAATTTGGATATATAAAGGGTCATATGGACAACATAAGAAGGCCCACTAAATCAGTGATGAAAATTAGATGATCAATGAATATTGAATTTTGAGGCCCAATACAAGAAACGAAATGGATAAAATTATATATTTTGTTCTTGTCTATCCATAAACCTCTTGGATAAATATTTTAAGGCCCAAAACCACTAAAAGGGTCCCAATTGATCCATGAATATCCAGCCCACCATTCTGTGCAGAAATTAAAAACTGCCCAACTTTGTTTACTTTACTCAAAATAAAATATTTCAATAGGGTTTGAATGTTTTTTAAATAAAATATTTATATTATTATATTTTTATAAGAAATGGTTTGGATATGAGGGAATTGTCTTTTCCAAAAACTCATTCACATTATGACCGAGGAAAAAGTCTGGATAAAAATGGAAAACATAACATCATTTAATAAAACATCCATAAATTTTTCTATGAAATTCAAATGGACACCAAATGTGAAGTTTGTACTTTGAAAATGCATATATAAAACTTTATAGAATAATATATCTCAATATTAGTTTTTTAGAATTGGTCAATTGGTGAGCCAAGTGGAGGGGTAGTTTGGGAATCCAAAGAGTCCACCACAATGAGCAACAAATACATCACCATATTCTCCTTGAAAGGGGTAAAAATTTTAGATCATTGGAGGATATATTGGCATGATAATGGCCCTAATAAAATGCTTGTAGGATCTTGAAAACTCAGTTTTATACTCTAGAAACCTTTCCTCCATGCTTTCTTTAGATTTACTTTTTTGTTCCTATTCATTTTTAATTTCCCCAATGTTTGTATTGTAATTATGTTTTAATTTATGTTTCTTATTCATTTTCTGTTATCCTCATCCACTATATTTTTTTAATATTTTCATTCTAAATAAATTTTTATAATGTTAAAATCTATTTATTTCTTCCACTTTCTCATTCAATTAAAAGTTTGTTTTAATTATCTTCACCATTCGTGTCTGTGTTCGGCACACGAATCATTTCGTATCCCATTATTTTCATTAACTATATAATCATTCACTATAAACACGTATTAAATTATTACTAACAATATTAATGGATTAGTAAATCTACCATTTGTTTTATTCATAATGTTTTTATGTTAAGTGATTGAGAGGTTTTGTTCATTGAATATTCTTTTGGATAACATTGTGTATTTCAACCTAAAATTTCATTGCTTACTGACATGTTTTATTTAATGTGTGGATTACATAGATTATTAGAACCATATATACACTACCATAAAGAATTTTTTTTATTGAGTTTAATACCATAATTATGCTGTGGAATAAATTCATTCCTCAACACTTGGGAATTCTGATCAAAATCATCTAGTGGAGTTGGTGTTAATTTAATAAAATATATAGAAATGATCATAGATATAATAAGATTAAATGACCAATAATTATCTCACACCAATATTTATAAAAAATTAAGATCATACATCATCTATCAGTTGATTTCATTAATCTATTCAAACAACAACCCCCCAATAGAAAGAAAAATCTGAAATAGTCACCTCTAAAATTTCTACCATCATTGAGGATTCAACCCATGTTGCACTATAAAAATTAACAGAGCATCAGATAATTGAATGGTCGATAAGAGATAATAAGGAATTATTAAAATGTATTCAGTATCATGGATAGTGAAACTATTATTTATTAGTTTTTACATAAAAAACCAGAAAACTTTAACCAAAAAAATATTGAAAAAAAAACAAATATAAAAACCTTTTTCTCATTAAAATCATAATATGAAAAAAAACCATAAATAAAACCCCACATGAATCATTCATTAATACATATATAAATGACTCATAACCTCCAAAACTATCCATCATATTTTTTGAGCCCGCAAATTGAGAAAACTATTTGCTGATTTAAGAGGAATAATATGGATAATAAAATCACCAATGAGCCATTTATTTCCCATACAATTGATCATGATATGGAAAATCCTAGCGAATATTCCCTTCAAGAACTTTTTTCCATTGATATAAATTTCCAAACCCACTGTTTTCAATACTTAGATATTGAGGTTGATTCCAAACGTAAATTGGTCTTGATTCATCTTTTACCACATTTACATGGGCAAACCGATGAGGATCCACATCTTCACCACAAGAGGTCAAATTGGTGTGCTCTTCCATGAATAATTAGGTGTTTCTGAAGAAAAAACAATCAAACTTTGATTATTCCATTTTTCCCTAGATGACTCCATGAATTCGTGGCTCTACTACTACCCGTCTGCTTCTATAACCAAATGGAATTACATGAAGAAACTATTCTTAGATAAATTCTTCTCATAATGAAGAACTACATATATATAAAAGGAAGTAAGTTTTTTCTATCAATTCTATAATAAATCACTCCATGTGTATTCAGAGATATTAAAAATGATTATGGAATTATACACACACCACTAAATCCATGAACAACTCTTCATCCAATATATCATGTATGGGTTATTGACTATGGAGAGAACACTAATTAATGTCACTAGTGGTGGCACTATTATTGAAAAAACACTTATAGCTACATGATATCTCATAGGATACATAAATACAGATAAGTAGTAATACCATAATTGACCACATTATCAGGTTGATCATTTCTAATAGAATCAATGCATAGATCCTAACAATATTACCGAGAGGATGATTGAACTTATAAGAATTTTGTGACAACATGTTCTGGCTACCAATGACCCAACCTCATTTTCTATATAATATATGTTCCCTAAACCTATCATAAATTTTGGAATCATCAATTCAGTAGCTCATCCAACTGGAATATGAATACAACCACAAGTTTATCTCTCAAATTAATTTGATCCAATAGATCTCAACGCATCATATGTTAAAAAAAACACCATTCCTAAAAAATCATGTCACTTCATTAGAAACTCCACCCAAACCAAATCTGATTCCATCTCTTCTAACTGTAACCCTATCTTGAGGTATGGTAATCCCACATCTCATCCCCCTTATTTCCCCCCTAAAAATACAATCCAATTACAATATGGTCAAGGTGTTGGAAACTTCCATAAAACATATCCTTGTGTTACGTAACCTGAAAGAAAAAATCCTCCCCAAGCTCCTCTTGGCTTATAATATCGTAGTGTGTCTTATGAATTCCCAAACCATTATAATCGATTTACAAAGAACAAAAATTAATGAAATCCCAATGCATGACATGGACTATCCTCCAAAAAAACCGTGGTAATGAAATGTGGAATATCTTTCCTACATAACCCATTCCATCCTTAAAAACATTGAAAACCAAATTGGTCAACTTGATTCCCACCATGGCCTATAGAAACTATACAATTCTTCCCAACTCCAGAATCAACAATTACCATAACCCGTGGGTAATGTAACTGTAATATCCTTTGGATATTGAAAATAAATATATGTACTTAATTATGGATCCTCAAATGAACTTTTGAATGTTGATCTTCAAAATGAAGTGAACAAAAATCCAGAACAAGAACCTAAATCCACTATTACATCTTCTTTTATTCCTCTAAAGAACCCAATTTCTATTCATCAAGTCATATCTAAGACCATGAAATCTTTTGAACCTGATCCTACAATAATGAATACATATAGATGTGTTGAGGTAAAAAATCTCTTATTAGTTTCTTCAAAAAAACTCACAATGTACAAAATGTTCTATAAATAATTGTGCTCCAGTAAGACAAAATTTAGTACCATTGGAAATGTTTCAACCTAACCATCCAAACCCATATGTGCAACGATCCAATAAACATTACCATTCAATGCCAAATAGGGAGTTAAAACTAAAATGATGCACTCATGGACCTAGTATCTTCAATAAATGTCATTTCAAAATTTATCTTCTTTATACTTGGTCTAGGTCCCTAAAAACCTAACAAGTGTTTTTATCCACCTAGACAATTGAAGAACTTAAAATCTCAAGGTAATAATTGAGGATCTCCTTCTCTGATTCAATTATCTTATCTTCTCATCTCATTTTTTTGTCATGGACATCAATGGTGAGAGAAATTCATTTCAATATCCTCCGATTCTAGCAATAACTTTCCTCATGACATCTATAACCAGGATTTATTTCCATGTTGGCATCTTATCCATTGAATTTTGTTACCAACTAGTCAAGTTAAATATTGTTCAGTCCATATGATACCCATCATAGAATCAATATGTATTCTCTATCCATTCTGTTGAAAATAACTATGAGTGTGTTGAACTCTTATCCATCATGTTCTTTATGTTCTAATGTTATATAAGTTTGAGAATATTGAATCCTCATTTACCAAGTTATAAATGGAGAAGTTAATGTCGACCTTTCACATGAAAACTCCATCGATATAAATGATCTTGAAAACTATTTGGAATCACATTTCACCCATATCTCTACATAGATGAAAATATAGAAAATTTACTAGCAAGACCATTTGTTGATTTAAATCAAATTTTTCAATATTCATCATTTTCAATCCCTCATTATGAAAATTATCTTATAATTCAAGTTAACCCTGATCCAATGTTCTTATATTGTCTGAATGGAAGTTTATTTTGTTAGATTTGTTCCCTAATAAAAAAATTAATCATAGGTGAGGTAGAAATTAACCATTATTTGGAAAACAATAATAATGTTAATGATATGGAAAAATATATTCAATTTCATAAGCCCATTTATCATCATTACTCCATATTGGATAGTGATGACATTAATGAGTTAAAAATCACTAAGATCTCAAGATCAAATTTGTTTTATTTGAATTGAACATAAATGAACCATCAGAATTAAAACATCTTTCTGAATTTTCAAGCATAGAAAACCAAAAAATTTCGGATAACATCATTCTAAAAGTTAAATAACAATGAGAGTATACCCACATTCTCTTTCCACCCCCATCTAATTGAAATCACAACAACAAGAAAATGAAGAAATTATCCAATAAAAAATATGGTCTCCCAAAGGATATGTTCTTCTATAAGTACACTAGTGTTGAGAAAATATGATGGCCACTATATAAGTATTTGTGGTACACAAAAACATTCTAGATGTATACAATTTAAATGCAGTGGTTCTTGTTAGGAAACCCATTTTTTCTTTTACATTTACTGAAGTTAAATTTCATTTTAGTTTTTTATTAAATGAATATTGATTTTTGTTTTTGAATCTATTTTGGGAAATGATAAATTTATAACACATATACAGATAGGAAACATACCCCAAGAATCACATCTGCATCCACTGACCCACCACTAGATATATATGAGAACACACCAAATCCAAACAAGGGGGAACCTCTTTCCCTTTATCTCAATCTTTTATCTCTATTTTCTCATTCTCATCCTATCTTCTTCTTTCTTCTTCTTCCACTCTCATTAACGTTTTTACTAATTTCTTCATCAAACCCTTTTTTCCCATTATATTTTTATGTATTTGTGTGTTAAAGAAAAAAAAATAAAAAAAATATTCATATTTACACATCGTTAAATTTTCAGTTTTTTAACCTTTTTGTGGTGTCTAATAACTTATTTTCATCTAAAACATGTTGAATGTTCACTATAAATTTGGATAATGAATTTTTATTCAAGTATAATAAATTTTTAATGTAAATGTATTTTATTAGAAAAATTATTCTTCCCTAACATTGAGAAACAACATTAACTTTCTGGCCAATGTCACCTATGTCAATATTTTAATATTGTATTTTTCTCTCACCAGATTGTGAGTGTTGAGATTTTGGACCTTAGATATATACATTATAAATTATTTTATATTAATATGATAGATTATTTTTTTATCCACAATAGAATCAAAATAGGAAAATATAATCCCAATACACTTAAATTGGTCTCTTTTTCAGAAATCACCTTTGAGCCTATGAAACCCCTTTTTTGAAAGCCACATTACAATCCCAGAACCATGATCCTCCCAAAATCTATGTAAATTTTAATTCCAAATTTTATAGGGTGTAATATGAACATATATATCTATAACTTTTAAAAATAATATATCTCCATATTCGGATTTTTAAATTATGAAATTAGAGATCCAAGTGGAGGGACGATGTTTAGATGCAAACATTCCACCACCTTGGGATATAAATACATTCCAGTATTCTCTTCTCAAGGGGTTATAATTTATAGAATAGAAGGATATATTTAAATTACCAATGACCTACAAAATTATTCTGAGGATCTTAAAAACTCAATTTTCTACTTGAGAGACCATTCTTCTATTCTTTCTTTCGATTTACTTTCGAGTTATTATTCATTTAAAATATGGAATGTGTTTATATTGTAATTTTGTTTTAAAAAATGTTTCATCATAATATTATTATATACACATACAAGCTATATTTTTTAATAATAATTTTCAAAAAAAATTAAATGAATTTAAAATAAATTCACTTCTTTCACTTTCTCTTTCAAACAAAAGTACATTTTAATTCCCTTAATCTTTCATCTGTCTATTCGATGTACAAATATTTTTTCATCTCATTATTTTCTTTATATTTATAATTAGTAAACATAAAACCATATTACCATATTACTAATCATCTAAAGGTCTATGTAAATCTAACATTGGGGTGAGCAATAATTTTGGGATGTTAAGTGATTGAGGTCTTCTGTGTGTTTAATATTATTAAGATTAAATTATGATTATTAATCATAAAAAGTCATGGATTAATGACATGTAATTTTATGTTTATATTCCATGAATTATTGGAACCATAAATAAAATTCTATAAATCAGTTTGGATTGATATTAAAACCCATGTTAAGTTAATTTTTTTATTAAATCCTAAACACTTGGGAATTCTGATCAAAATCATCTTGTAATGTTTTTTGTTAATTTAATGCAATATAAAGAAAAATATCAAGCGTAAAATAAGATTAAATACCCAATAATGAACTCACCCAAATATTTATATAATTTATAAATCAAATATCATCCATAAATCTGTTGAAACAATGTTCTTCTATGCATGAATTGGAGTATGGTTTGTGTTTGTTGTCAATCCTCAGTGGAAGTTCCGAATATGTACCAGCAAAGTGATCATACAGTTCAAGAAGACAACAGTATTAAAGGTGGTGTTGTTTCCCAGTGTTTGCCAATTTGTGTATGCCTAAAAATTGATAAATGGATAAAAGTGTTTTTGGAAAAGAGACTTGCACGCCATGTATTTGAAGGAGAGAAAACTTGTGCGCCATTTTTTTCAAGATTAGAACATGGAAAATGGAAAAGGGATAAGGGCCGCGTATGTTTTGGGCTGGTCGCGCAAGTGACATGCACGCCGAGAAAGGACTTGCGCCCTGATGCCTGGGTGGTTTGGAAACTTGCGCGCCGGTTGTTCTTCATGATCAGAACATAAAAATATGGAAAATAAAATTAGGTCATGCAAGTATTGGTGTGTTCACACAAGTGATTAGCAAGACAGAGTCTAGGGAAGTTGGAGCTACGTGCCAGGACTTGCGCGCTATGAGGACACTTGCGCGCCACCACGCAGGGGGTCCAGTTTGCCTATAAATAGAGGACCACCCCTCCTCATTTTGAACGAAGTTCAATACTTAGAGTTTTTCTGATCTCTCATCGCGTAAGTGGTTGAGTCGCGCAAGTGGTAGTTGGGTCGCGCAAGTAGAGGCTGCACGTCAGTTGTTGGATGCGCGACAAAGGCGGTTTGGGAGTTAAAGGTGCAGAGTCGCGCAAGTTTGGAGTTGAAGGAGGTAGTGTCGCTCAAGTGTGTTGGTGTTACCTGTGCGCCGATTTTGTAAAATTCAAGTGACTTGCGCTCCGTTCATGAAACTTGCGAGTCAGTCTTGGAGAAGCGCGCCAGGTGAGGTTGTTGTATGCTGGTCCTTTTGGAGCTACAGGAAAACTGGAAGATTTCCTGATACCTTCGGTGCAAAGTGGGATTAGTATACGAGTGAATGTTGAACTTCAAAATAGCATCTACATTCAACAGAGGATGAATTATTTTGCAATGATGAAGAGACCTTTCACGTCTATAAACTGAGTTTGACTTCACCGAGGGTAGTGAGCTAGGGGAGTCAACTAGAGTGACCTGAGGGACACAGTGAGCTATCCCTGAACTTTTGTAAAGGCAGTGAGCCTAAAACATTGTGATTGTTCCAGAACCATTGTAATCCACAGGTAGTGTAGTTTAGTGGAATTTGGAATGACCGAAAACCTTTCGGCATATGCTCCTTGGAAGTAGCCCTTAGTGGTGAACCAAGTAAAAAGTGCCGTGTCATCTCTCTGTATGTGAATGTTTGATTTCTATTCATTTCCATCATACATGTTTAACAAATTCCTACCAACATGGGAAAAAGATCCATCACTTTAAAATAAAAACTTGACCCCCTAATTTACCCCTCCCCCCTCAGAGTGTCCCGGGGTCCTACAAGTGGTATCAATGGGTAAAGGTTGCTGGTGTTGAATCTAGCATTTGACGTCATGGAGAATGCAGTCAATGTCAGGGGAGTCCCTCTATTCGATGGAAGTAATTTCCTGATCTGGAAGAACAAAATGAGATCTCATTTAAGATCTCTAGGAATGGAAGTCCTCTTTACTACTATGTAAGGAATACATGTTACTGATCCAACAGGTCTGGCTATGACTGATAGAGACATGAAAGTTATTGATACAGATGCTAAATCTCATAATGCTATCACTGCAGCTCTTTCTGATCAAATTTATCAATAAGTGATGAGTTTCACCTCAGTAAAGTCCATGTGGGATAAAATTGAAAATATCTATGAAGGAGACAACAAACTGAAAGAGGAAAAACATCAAGTTCTGCAAAACAGGTTTTATGATCTAAAGATGCATCCTGATGAGAATGCAGTTTCATTCTTTAATCTAATCACTGAAGTAGTGGGAGAAATTAGAGGGCTTGGAGAGGAAATCAAAGAAATTTATATTGTAAAGAAAATCTTGCAAAGACTACCTCCAATGTAAAATGAAAAGGTATCATCCCTTGAAGAAAGAGATATTTCTGAAGTATCTCTGGATGATCTGCTAAGTAGTCTAGTGGAATATGGGAAGAGAGTCAAACCCGAAGATGCTACGACTCATGTTAGCAAAGAAAAGACATTCAAATCCATGTAAAAAATGAAAATTTCATAAGATAATGGTGCTTTGAAGATTAATGATAGTAAAAATACTGCTCTCACTAATGGAGAGCTAAAGAAGACTGAAGTTATTTATGTGGACGGTCTACGTCACAATCTCTTTAGTGTGATTTAATTATGTGACTTAGGGATCATATTAACATTCAATCAAAAAGGCTTCACTATAAAGGTAAAAACATGGAATTATCTTATGAAAGGCTGTAGAACAGTTGGAAACTTTTATCAGGCCGACATCAAAGTAAACACCAGTTTTTGTCTATTGAAGAAGAAAACAATTTGTGGCATCGAAGGCTGGGGCAAATTAACCAACATGACATGGAAAAGATATCTAAGATGAATATAGTCAGGGATATCCCCATTATAAAACATGAACAGGAAAAATCTTGTGATGCTTGCATTTGTGGGAAGCTGGTCTGTAGTTCATATTGGCTAAAGAAGAAAAGTGAACCGCGTCTTCTTGATCTCATTCATACAGACGTATGTGTCCCAGTAAATGTTACTAGAACTCATGGAGAAAGTTACTTCGTCCTTTTCATAGATTATTACAGCAGAATAGCATTTGTAATGGTTATACATAGGAAACGATAGGTTCTTGACAGCATGAAAATGTATCGTCGAATCGCTGAGAATGATACTGGACGAACAATTAAAGTGCTTTGATCAGAAAATGGAGGGGAATACACATCCATTGAATTTGAAAAAAACATGGAGAATCATGAGATATAACATGAGGTAGCTGCCACAAGAACCCCATAGAAAAATAGAGTTGTTGATCGAAGAAATCGATAGGTTAAAAATATGGCTTGGAATATGCTGATTGAGAGCGGTATCTCTCGACATTACGGGAAGGAAGCTGTTGAAGCTGCAATACACATTCAGAATCGAACATGTCTTTATATGGTGGAAATGAAGACACCATATTAATGGTGGACTGGAAGTAAGCCTTTGTTGAAATACTTTCTTGTTTTCAGAAGCAAATGTTTTATCCAAAACAATGAAGGAAATCAAGGGATGTTTGGTGGTAGTGATGATAAAGGAATTTTTCTTGGGTATCCAATAAACAGAATAGCCTATAAGTGATTCAACAAGCGATTAGGAAGGATTGTGGTAAGAAGTGATGTTAAGATAATTGAAGAGAAAACCACAAATTCTTCAAGGATGTCATATGCTGATTTAATAGAAAGTGAAGAAGAAAGTGAATGTAAAAAAAAATTCAACTACAGAAATAGAGGAAGCTGTACAAAACACTTAGCAGTCTCATCTTGATGTTTACTCAGAAGAAGAATCTGAAGAAGTAATAAAGGATGTAGAAAATGAGACTCAACTGTACATGACAAATCATAGACATTAGATTGATCCATCTTATATAATTGTGGACAAGAACTCACCCACTCAAACAATGAGGATGAGAAATAACATGCAATCTACATTTCTATCAGTTGTGGATACATCCTCATTTAAAGAAGCTACAAAGGATGAATCATGGGTGAAATCCACGAATGAAGAGTTAGATCAGATTGACAAGAATCAAACATGAGATCTTGTCCAGAGACCTCAATGTCACAATGTAATTGGTACAAAATGGATCTTCAAGAAAAAGTTTGATGAGCATGGAAGTGTTATCAGAAACAAGGCTCGACTGGTACGTAAGGGGTATTCCCAATTGAAGTTGTTGATGTTGAAGAAACCTTTGCTCTAGTGGCTAGACTATAGTCAATCGAAGAAGAAGTCTACATTGAACAACCAGTGGGTTTTGCTTTTGGTACTGATAAGACAAAGGTCTGTAAACTGAAGAAATCCCTATATGGTTTGAAGCATGCACCACGAGCTTGGTATTCCCACATGGACTTGTATCTCAAGAAGCTGGAGTTGAAAAGAGGAGAAGATGATCACAATATATATGTGAATAATTATCCAGAAGATCAATTCATGGTTCTAGTCTACTTTGATGATATCATATTTGGTGGCAGTAGGCAGAAATCAGTGGATGAATTTTCCAATCATATGAAATCGGAATTTGAAATATCTATGATTGGGGAGCTCACATATTTCTTAGAGATACAGGTGATTCAAAATAATTATTACACTTTCATTTCTTAGGAAAAGTATGTAATAGATTTGTTGAAGAAGTTTAATATGAAAGACTCCAAACCAATGTAAACTCTGATTGCAGTTGGAACTAAACATGGAAAACATGAGGATGAGACCTCTATAGATCCCACCATGTATAGGAGGATCATTGGGAGCCTACTGTACCTGACAGCGACATGACCAGATATTGTCTTTTCCACATGTCTTGTGGCATGCTTTCAGAGTAATCAAAAGGAGGAACATATGGTTGTAGCCAAGAGAATCATGAGGTACATTCGAGGTACACATAACTTTTGGTTATATTTTTCTGCAGGTAGGGACATTGCATTATCAGTGTTTTCTGAGGCTGACTAGGTTGGTTATGTAGTAGATAGAAAGTCCACCAGTGGTGGAGCCTTCAATATTGGGCAGAAATTTTGTTGTCTGGTTGAGCAAGAAACAAGAAAGTACTTCTCTTAGTACTGCTGAAGCTGAGTATATATCCGCCACAACGGCATGCACTCAACTACTATAGATGAAGAAAAAATTAATAGATATTGGTGATGAGGTAAAGCATCCAATGGTGATTTAATATGATAACAATTGCGTAATTGATCTTACAAAGAATCATTTTCATCATTCTTGTACGAACCATATTGAAATCAGGTATCACTTTATCAAAGAAAAAGTTGAAAAAGGGGTGATTAGAATGGATCTTATGGGAACTGATGAGAAAGTGGTTGATATCCTGACCAAGCCACTGTCAGCAACTGTGTTTGAGAAGCATCGGTTAAACCTCGTTGTTCAACCACCTCCCAATGCATAAGGAGGTTACGCAATACCCCTATCCCCGATTATGATAACTGTTTTTATCTATTTATGGATGTGATGCAGGTTTGTGGGGTAGATACTTTCCAGGGGGAGCAAGGTTTGAGCTGAAAATTAAACAAATTATCGGTTTTGAGTTTATTATCAATGGGGGAGAAAGGAATAAATTCAGGCATGTTCAGGCATGTAATGCTCCTGTGACACGATGTTAATTCAGTGTTAGTGATAGGATGAGAAGGATGAGAAGGAATACATCGGTCATGTAATGCTTCTTGGGAGTCATTGAGAATTCCAAAACAATGGAACCCAAGTTAAGCTTCATCTCTTGTTTTCTACACCAATCATTTCTCATGTAGACATAGAGTGTTGGCTGAGTTGATTCATTAATTTTTGGTTTTCACATGGATTGGGTTCTATTGATTTTATTTTCTTATTACCAACAAACCCAAAGGGGGATATTGTTGGAACCATGTTCTTCTATGCCTGATTTCGAGTATGTTTTGTTTTTGTTGTCAATCCTCAGTGGAAGTTCAGAATGTGAACCAGAAAAGTGATCATACAGTTCAACCAGACAATAGTATTGATGGTGGCGCTATTTCCCAGTGTTTGCCAATTTGTTTGGGCCTGAAAATCGACAAACGGGGAAAAGTGTTTTTGGAAAAAATACTTTCATGCTATGTACTTGAAGGATAAGAAACTTGCGATCCATATGTTTTTCAAGATCAGAACATGGAAAAATGGAAAATGGATAAGGGCTACACAATTTTTGGGCTGGTCGCACATGTGACTTACGTGAGGAGAAAGGACTTGCGCGTTGATGCCTAGGATGTTTGGAAATTTTTGCTCCAGTTATTATTCATGATCAGAAATTCAAAATATGGAAAAGTAAAGTAGGTCAAACAAGTATTGGTGTGTTCGCACAAGTGAGTAGCGCGACAGAGGCTAGGGTGGTTGGAGCTGCGTGTCGGGACTTGCGTGATATGAGGACACTTGCACGCCACTACGCAGGGGGTCCAGTTTGCCAATAAATAGAGATCCAAAACACCTCATTTGGAACGATGTTCATGAATTAGAGATTTTTCGAGCTCTCTTCGTGAAAGTGGTTGAGTCTTTCAAGTGGTAGTTGGGTCGTCCAAGTAGAGGTTGCACGTCGGTTGTTGGCTGCGCGACCAAGGCGGTTTGTGAGTTGAAGGTGCAGAGTCGCGCAAGATTGGAGTTGAAGGAGGTAGTTTCTCTCAAGTGTGTTGGTGTCACCTGCATGCTGATTTTGTATTGCGCAAGTGACTTGTGCACCATTCTTGAAACTTGTGCTCCAGTCTTGGAGAAGCACCCCAGGTGAGGTTGTTGTACGCCGGTCCTTTTGGAGCTGCACAAAATCCGGAAGATTTCTCGATACCTTCGGTGCAAAGTGGGATTAGTATACGACTGAAAATTGAACTTCAATAGAGCATCTACATTCAACAAAGGATGTATTGTTTTTCAATGATGAAGATACCTTTTATGTTTATAAACTGATTGTGACTTCACCAAGTTCCGTGAGCTAGGGGAGTCAATGGGAGTGACCCGAGGGACGCAGTGAGCTATCCCTGAAATTTTGTAAAGGCAGTGAGCCTGGGACATAGTGAATATTCATGAACCTTTTTAATCCACTGGTCGTGAAGTTTAGTGGAATTTTTTATGACCAAAAACCTGTCAGCGTATTCTCCTTGGACATATCCCTTAGTGGTGAACCAAGTAAAAAGTGTTTTGTCGTCTCTCTGCATGTGAACGTTTCTTTCTATTCATTTCCATCATACCGGTTTAACATGTTATTACCAATGTGGGAACAAGATCCATCAATTTAAAAGAAAAATTTGACACCCTGATTCACCCCTCCCCTCTCAGGGTGTCCCAAGGTCCTACAAAGTCAATTTAATTAATCACTATAACCAACCCCCCTAATTAAAATGACAAATCAGAAATAATCGACTATGAAATATGTTCTATCAATAAGGATTAAACTTAAATGCCTCAATACACATTAGAAGAGCATGTGACATATTAATGGTTTCTAAGAAATAATAATCCATTATTCATTCAACATGATGTAAAAATGACTATCATGTGGTTTTATTGAAAATATAGGGACACCCAAATAAGTGGAAGGAAGAACATCTTCTCTAATTCTATACTAGTTCATGATGTCCACTTTTCTAGCTGCAGGAATATTTTTACCAAAGTATATGTATGATTATTTCAAATTTATATACACCCGTAATACCTTTTAATAATCGAGGAGGTCAATTTAAATTTTATTTACTTTTATTTTAACACGTTCAGTGAAAATGATAATATTGTCCACATGTATTAAATGAGTGGGGGTAGGAAGACCTCTACAAGCTTTGAGGGGTTTTATTTTTTTTATTATCAATCGTTATGAAAAAATATTACTCAATGAATATTCATCAATAGAGAAAATAATGGGTGAATGGGGTTTACCTTTTCTAAGACCTTGGTAGAATGTGAAGTATCCCTCAAGATAGCCATTTATCAGCACTAAAAATGGGCTAAGCTTAGAAGGATTCAAATCCATTTAATAAAGACCATATCAAATAACAACTGGATAAACTATTGAAAATAATTCCCCAATCTAAAATATCAAAGTATTTTTTAACATGAATCTTGTTATAAATATTAACTACCCTATTCGATTTCCTAATAATGATAACACATTTATATCTAGTGATATAGAAATCTTGAATAGTTCTGAATTTAATGAAACCTAATTTATTTAAGGAATCAATCCATTTGAAAATTTTGGGTAACCTATTCGCATATATTTTAAAAATAATTTTATATATTATGTTGATATGATCTATATACCTGAATATATGAATCCCATTCACATTATCCACTATTATAATATTGGATATAAATTAATCATTGGTTCCTCAGGTAACTATACACCATTGAAAAATTGAATAACATGTCTATAGTCATCATACTATATAATATCCTAGATTATTTGAAAGAAATAATTTGTGAACCCATCCAAACTATGAGTGATAACATCATTTACCCCAAAAATTGAATCATTAATATCAAAATTTAGAGGAATTGTAGTGAGACATGATTAATCCCTATGACTGATAAGGCTAGAAATGATGTATTTTATTAGATTGTGATGTTGGTGGGATGTTTTATGAGGTTCATATAATAAGATAAAGCATGATCATCCAAATCCACTATATTCTCATAAACATCTCCACTATCATTATGAATAGCCAATGGTATATAGATTTTCATGAAATTTTGATGATAATTGAAAATTTTGGTGTTCTTATCACCATTATTAATCCCATTCAATTTCAAATACTTCCATTGAATTTAATGTATGAGATTTATAAGGATATTAAGATCTTGTACACCTACATTTTCCTTCACACACCATGTGTAGATGTCACACCTGATGTTATTTTGTTGAGTGGTGTGAAGAAAGGATTCCAACTGGTAAATATTTTCATCAATGTGTATGAATCACTATCGACTCAAAATTTTTATCTTTGTTTAAAAACAATAAAATTTAAAACAAAATATAAGGTATCATACCTATATTTATAGAATTCCATGTGATTTGAACTTTCTTTTTTCAGTCCAGATACATGGACTAAGAATTATTTAATATAAAATGAAATGGTTGTTTAAGCACTATATTGATATTATATTTCAAGTTAGGGTGATGATATGAGTTAAATATTGCAGGAGTAGTGTACGAAATATATTCCAAACCATCCAAGGTAGCATAATTAAGAATAACATCTATCCAACTTTTTTTCGATCATTTTGTTGAGTTGTTTCCTATACCATGTATATTTTTCACCCTCCATGATAACATCATGAAGGTTTTAATAATAAATAAATTCCATGAATTCTATGATTTGGGTACAGTAGTTGACCATATAACCCTCTCATATAGATTAATAACGTCGTTGATGTATCTAAGGAGAATTGATTGATTTTTATTATGTTTCATAGAAACTATATGTATTTACATAAATAACTTATTTCTAGATAACAACTGTAAGCATATATAGAACATAAAATTTTTGTCAATCCCATACAAAAATAACTGAGAGTAATCATCTACTCTATAGAATTAATATTTGAGATTCTATATAGGCTGGAATGAGAAAGGACCAAATGTATTTTGAGGTTATTACAAGAATGATTTGTGTTGATGAGATTATAGCCCATATTATGTAGAGAACCAACCCTTTGTTAAAAAAATTCATAGGTTCAGAAAGACTTAGAATATTTGTTTAATGTATTATTATAATGATCCAAAATGAAATAATTATTTCATTTCTGGACAAGCCCGGGAATCTTTAGAAAAGATTATTTATTTAAAAATTTATCATGACATAAATCTCCCTTTATTCTTCCCACAATATTTTTTCCTCGTTAATTTATTGGTAATAATATATGACTTCTCATCTTTTCTAGGCATTTATTCTTTTTCCTTAAATTTTTTTGGATGATAGAATCCCACCTCTTTCCTCTTTAATTAATTGCTCATAAATAATAATTGTACATCTACTATAATAGTAGATGTACATGCCTCAAGTATTAAGGTTCCATGTTCTTTTTTAGTATCCAAAATAGATTTATTATATATATACATATAAGTGGATTCTACTATAATTTTCAGTGTTTTTTCTACATTATATTTTATCCTCGATCACTATATTACTAATAGTATAGTACTCATTTCTAGTATTATTAATTATATATTTGATATTTTCTTCACTCACTGAGTAATATTTTACATTCAAAAGAGAAGTGTACCTTAAAGCTTAATCACAATTGACTGGAATATCTATATGAAAAAATGAGTCCTTATGTAGTTTATCATGTTGAACATACGTCATATTGGGTTTCCCCAAATGTTTTACTATAAGCACCTGATGAGAAGATCGAGTAGATAAGTTGGTAGCTTAAGGATCTGTAGTACTCCAGATAATATCTTCACCATTGTTTAAAAAGTGTTGTAATTATATTAGTCAAAATCCATACCTTCATATGTGGGTTCATGTGTATTATTTAATTATAGTTGATTATGAAATATTGTAGTACCACTATTTATGTCACTATCAAAAGAAACAAAAGGATTATTGGTGCTATATTCAATTCATTTTTCTTGTGGATAATGAGATGAAAGAACCCTATCATTATGATTAGGTGAATCATCATCATTATTATAAAATATTTCATCAATAATTTTTTTTAAAATACTGATCATGGACTATGATAACAAGGTAAATTTCAAGATAGATGGAATTATCCTCACTTACCAAAACATCATTAATCTTTTCATTATCAACAAAGGTTATAGAAATATTTTCCAATTAAGTGGTGGAACATCCATCTCATTTTATAATTCTTTCACATATATAAGAGAATCCCAATAGTTTCCCTTTTTTTCATAAATTCAAATTCATTTCACTTTTTACCAATTTTCTAGGATGATTATTTCATAGAGGCACACCCTTTTTTAAAAAATTAGCCTAATTATTTTTTTGAAATGTTTCTAGGAATTATGATCGTTGGGTATATTAACCTATTTCTAGATCACTCTAAAATTTGCAATGGAGTGTCCTACAATTCATCACACATCACGAAAAGGTGGAGTATATTTGTAAGAACCCAGATCTTCATCTCTAGTATGAATATTTATTTCATGTTTTTTCTAGGAAAAAAGAACAAAGGGTAAATTTAATTTGTACACGTTGTGTACTCTTTATTATATGTTGTGTAACAAGTTGCCTCATATAACTGTGTATTGGCAGTGTAACGGACAAGTACATGGCCGTGTAGGTGAACTGGAAGACAACCTAAATCAGGGGATGGATGAGGCTTGTACACAGTGTGTACATTAAATGAGTACATTGTGTGATTTTATTATGATTTGATTAATTGGTCCGAGGTCACGTCTCATTCCCAAAACCCCTTTCTCCTTCCCGTGGTTCGTATTTGAGAGAAACAGACAGTATAATAACTTTGAGGTCCACCCGTTCCTCAATCCAAGCTTCGATTGAGACTCTTCCAGGTGCATTGGATTTCCACCTGTGAGATCTCTCTTTCACTAGATCTTCTCTTCCTGATTCTTACTCTTGAGTTGTCAACGATTGATTGTTTTTACCCATTTGGTAGATCTACATCATTCTAGGATGATTTTAGGGCTGAAATTCATGATTATTCTTCGTACGACATTGATGTATGTGGTTTGTGCCTTTATTTGGTTTTCCTTGGATTATATATGCTAAATGTGTCTAATAACTTTGTTTAGGGTATTGTGTGTTTTGAAATTTAACATTTTTAATGCCTAATATGTTTTTTTATTAAGAAAGGGTTATTTATTGTGCATAATGTTTACTACCTTGTTTATTAAGGTGTTTCCCATGTTTTTTTGGTTATGGTCATTAGGACTCGAAAGCATTTCAGGCTGCTTTGTTTTCAATCCCTAGTGATTTCAGGATTAAGTAATTGTTTAAATGAAATGCATGTGTTTCACATTATGAAATTATGACTAGGTGGAATTAACTATGAGGGAATCCCAATGTAAGGTATTTTTATTATGAACTATTTTTATGGTTGACCAATGGTATTAATTGTGAGATATATCATGGGTTATTGACCATAGGGGTTAGACTAGGAGAGCTACCCATAGGGTTATTATTAAATAAAGGTTGGACCATAGGTGATTGGCTATGAGATCTGTCAGGGGGTCATTATAATTCATAACTAGGGGGTATTTATCGTGAGAGATACCCAGGTGGTTGTTTGTAAATGAATAGACCTATGTCAGACCAAAGGGGGTTGACCATGTAATCTTTCTCATAGGGTCTTTATTATTAATTGGTTTGATGATATGTAAAACCAGAATGGATTATATAGTGAGAACATTCCCAGAGGGTTTCTTGTGAATGATTTGATGATTATGATGACTATGGAAAGCAGAAACACAAGATTAGACTCAGTCTCTCTTAAATGTTATATGGTATTTTTAGACATCTGTTTTTATTTTTTTATACTAGGGGATACAGAGAAAAAGTTATATCCCAAGGATACATTATTTTTTAGATAAAATAATTATTAAATGTAAATTAATGTAATTGGAAACTTTAGGATTGTTTACTTTTGATTACTTCCTTGTTTATTTCTTGATTTTACATATTTCATTCTATATATATATTCACAGATAGATAGACACATATATTTTGGTGGTTGCCTACTGGGATTCCTCTCAAACCCTGTTTGGTTCATGATTTTAGAACAAAATAGATTATTTGGTTTTAGGTGTAGATATCCTAAAGTTCCCTTCTTCATCAGGTACTTGATTGATGTTGGAGCTGGAGAGCATATAACCAAGCTGAGGCTTGTGGTACTGGTGGAGTATACATGTTCCTTTTGTAATTTGGTTCAGTAGTGTATTTCCAGCATTGTGATCTGTTTTTCTTTTTTACTAGACATATGTGACATAAATCATTTATATATGTGCTCTAGTTTTTTATTTACAATTAGTCTTCCAATGATTAGCTAATTTATGGTATTAATACTTATGTTATTGTTTACTATTATTTTTTGTTTTGTTACTCTTCCAATGGGGGAATAATTTCCACACTGTCACACCTAAGGCCCTCTCTTATAGTTGTTAGGATCCAGTATTTTGAGAAAATTCAATTGAGGCCGTGTGTCTGACCTGGTACATGGCACCATAGGGAAGCACTCGAAACAGGGACATTACAGTATTCATACTCAACTTTAAATTCAATGTTCCGATCATTTGAAATTAATTTGATCACATTATGAATAAATTAATAAACATTAACATCAACCATGATCCTGACGTAATGTTCATGTTCCCCATTTATGTTGTGTTAGTCTAACACTAGGGGAATGCCAATGAAAATAACAAGATAACTGAGATGTTTTGGATTTGAATACACCCAATTCAATATGTGTATCCTAACCTTGATATGGGTTTTATAGTTTCATTAAAATAATTGATTAAAGCTCATATCCACTTCTAAAATACTGAAGGCACTATGTTTCAATGTATCTTTACAATTCTCCACACCAAATCAAGAACAACTTTTCTCAACATAACAATGTGATAAAACCCTCTAACAATCGAGACAATTTTCCATACCCCATAACCCAAAGATTTTACAATTATGGAATATAGATCTGGTATAAACTATAGTTTATCTCTCTTGGATTATGTGATGTGCCATAGAATATATAATTTACAAAAATCAAGATGTTTTTTGAGGGATTTTGGATCAAAAAATTCGAAGATACAATCATCATCCCTTTTCATTAAAATGGATTGTATATGGAAATAATTTTTAAATAGATTTATTCCATGGTGGAGCTCCAAAAAATAAATACTAGATTTAGGAAAAAATATGTTAGGGAATAACAACTGATGAATGAAATTATAGATAAGGATATGTATAGGATAATATCTTAAAATGTTTTCTAAGGTATAGATTTTGTAGGTTTCTTTACAATATATCGATGTTAGGATACTATAAATGGACAAGGTTTTAGAACATGGGCATCTAGGGATAGTAACCCCAAAAATAGTTTTCCATGTATATCTCTGCCACAATTCTTGTGAATAGTGATAGTGCCCTTACTGCACACCTCTTTTGACACTCTTGGTGGAAATTCTTGGCTTAATTCACATTTTATATATGAATAATTATGTTAAATTAATGAATATAAACAATTGAAAACAAATATTTTTTTATGATATGTGATAAACTGAAAGTGACATGGGGTGATTTATCTAAGGATAATCATATGTTTAATATCACAGATACTTATTTTGAGGTATCTTGTGATGGGAGTTTAACATGATTATAGATGTATTTAGTGGTATTTATGCTATATAAACCCTTGGATTTCATAGATGATATAGCTAAATGTTTTATTTTAGGACTAATACTTTAATATTTTGTGGATATAATTTTACATTTATCGATTACCTTTAGGGTTTATAAGATCATTAATTTTAAAGAAGTAATATTAGTTTATAATTATTTTATTATGTGGAATAAATAATATCTATAGAAAAACCTATTGATAATGAAATGATTTTATGATTGATGTTATTTTTTAGGGTTTTCATTATATTTTTGGGAATTTTAATGGAAATATATTAATATAAAATTAAAAAAAGGATAACCTACATTTTGGGTAACAACACATCGCATCTGGAAATGAGGTGGATCTTGAACCCACTATAGATGGGAAAAAAGGGTAGAGTGCCAACCACTATCCTAGGTGGTTTCATGGTTAATACGACATATTTTTACATAAATAATATAGTGGGAAAATATTGTGTTCAACTTTGTGTGTTACTATTGAGATTTAGATATTAATGTATTATATTAGATTACATGTTCTAACTAGTTTAGTTTTGTTAAAAATTTAGAGACATATGGATGGACTTGTCATAAATTTATGGATATAATGACATGTTAAAAGTTAATTTTAATGCTTCAGGCATTAAATATTCATCTTGAATATTAATTTATTAGAGTATGCAAGGAAGTTTAAATTGATCAATGAACAACCAAATTATGATATTGTTCATATGAAATAAAAAATATCAAGTATGAATATTTTATAGTTCCCACTATCTTGGTTTTAAAATAAACCATAATGTTTAAGAAAGATGTATTAAAATAAATACATTAAACATTTACCTTAATTTCTGATAAATCAATACTCATTTCACACCTCATCCATTTATGGTTTTTTGGCCATTATCTTTTTCTTGATAATTCACTTTCTTGTGATGAATGATCTCTATCACTCTTTATAAACATTTTTCTATTAAACTTTCCTACAATTTACATATTTTCAAAACCCAATAATGTTTTCCAACATGGAAAAATATTCATGTGTTATTCTAAATGACATTTTTACTTCCATTTCACTCTTATTGAGAGGGTGTTTTATTAACCATTTTTACGATATGAGATGAATAAAAAGGTATTTTCATATGGAAAAGCCTGGATTTTTTAGTGAATGTTATAATTTAATGAAAAAAAATTATTAAAGGTGGGGAGTATATAACACCCTGTTGTTTTAAAGTAATAACATTTTGTTCGATATCATATACAACATGCAACACTTAACCTAAACAAATCATGAAATATAATATTTTAAAATGACTTTTCTAATATATCGGTTAAATTGGTGGTTGTCAATATGATTACAAAAATATGAAATATATATTAAACTCTTAATTCATATAAATGTATTGTTAATTTCTTATTAAATAATAATTTAATTTTTAGTAATGTCAATGTATTTTTCAAAAAACATTTTCATAAAAAATGTTTTTTATTCTTTCTATGAGAAATTAATATAAATCAATTTTTCCCATTTTAGAAAATATATTTGATAAAATTAATTTTATTTTTTATTTCAACATTTAAAAATATTATTAGAGTAATAATTTATATTTTTCAAAAAAATTTATTTTTCAATTAATAATGAAATAAAATGATTTTATTGAAAACTATTTTAAATGGATAATTTCTTTCCTTTTTACTTATAGTGAATAAATGATTAAAAATTATATATTATATATTAAAATATATGAATTTATGTCCATATAATAATGACCACCAGTCATATGGTTAATCTAAGAACACATTATCATTGGAAAATAAATTCCATAAAGAACTATTTTAAACATGTTTTACAGTTAAATTGTAATATTAAATTATACCACTTATAAGAATTGAATTTGATAAAATCGGTTCAATATTTTTAATTAGAATAATTAATATTAGGTAATATTTTCAACTTAATTTTTCTCAAAAATTAATAGTAACCACAGTAAAATATGTTACAACTATTATGGGAAAAACAGGTTTACTGGGGGATAAACTAATGAGATAAGGGTTACAATGTCTTAAAAGAATTTCTAATTTATAATATATATAAATATATTGACCATATATATTATCATATCTATAATATTCCCATTTTGGCTTCATATTGAAACTATTGTAACCTTTAAAATACATTATGTATTAAAAAACAAATAAGACACTTCAATGCTTATAATAATTAAAATATTTTCGAATAGAGATAAAAATGGCATATAGATGGTTATGAATATTTATTTGAAAATTAAATGACTTTTTTATCAATGAAATTTATATTAAATTATTATCAATGATATAATTACCAAAAAAATTATGTTTCTCTAACATAATAATTATTTAATTTGAAGGAAAATAAAATAAATAATTTTATAAATATTAAAATTAATATAATCTAAAAAAAAACAAACTTTTCAAAAAAAAATTAGATAATTATAACATGATAGATTCATGTTAATGGTTTATATCTGAATTATAGTATTTCTTCATATTTTTAATGTCCGATAAAATGAATTGTGTCAAAATTGATTTTGATACTTTTTTATAATAATTAATGTTTTTTAAATGATTTAAAATTCATAAAAATGTAATATTCATCCAATTTAATAGATAAATGGTCTATAATATAAAACATTATACATTTATGGTCCATTTTTTCTTTTATATTCACTTTCCATAGCCCCTAAAGAATAAGAAATCCTTAATTACTACAATTATGGTTAAAATAGTGATTTACGTGTTACATATGCATGTGTTAAAATTAATTTTAGAAACACTGAGTTTATTATATGATAAATTATACTTAATATTTACAACTAGTGGGTCCATATTATATAATATTTCGGAATTTAATTTTTTTATTACATTATAAATTACTTAGCTAAGAAAACATGTTACCGTAGTGAAAGCTCAAATGGTAAAAGTAGGTATTTAGAGTTATAAATTTTAACATGTTTAAAATGTTGTAATTTTTAGTGATGGATTTATAGACTAGCCATATGTTCCATCCACTCTATTATTTATTATTTTTTATGCACATTGATTTAGATATCCTTCACATTATTGAATTGTTTTGGGTATTCTAATAAAATGACACTCATTCTCACTTATAAAATGCATCACTCTATCTTATTTTATCCACCCTTCAAGAGACATGTGTTTCATAAAATACCTTATAAAATACATTCTTTTAATTGAAAAAAAGTAATGTATTAATTTATTATATTATAAATCCATTCTATGAATGATTTTGCAGAAAAAATAAAGATATTTGCTGAAGAATATGTATCATTTTTAACCGAGTGTTTTAATTTTATTTTTTCCTATACTTCATAGAAATATTTTTCAATTATGCTAAAATAAAAAAACAAATATATTACATATAATGACATTTTGTTATATTAATGTAATAACCTATATCAATCTTCTCTTCCATTAAATGGGAAATGAAATCTTCGATTTTGTTAATGGGAATGATAATTTTAGAAGACACATTTAACTTCTTTATGAATGAATAATTATAAATTTGTATTCAACTAAAACTTCACTAACTAAAAAGGTGTATTAAAGTTAATGTATGTGGTTGATCTCACAGATATCGGGGAATTCCACAATGAAAACTCTCAACCAATGGTTTGGTCGACCTAATGTCGATTGATTCATTTAATCTAATAGTGAAAATTAAATAAATGAATTTAAATAGAAAGGTATAACAAAGGGGAATCAGTTTCCCTAGGTTGTTTTTCAATAAATAAATCTTGGTTGCACTTGAAATTCAATAATACTAATTTAATATGACATCAATCATATTTAGTCAATATAAGTTATAGTAACACCATAACAATATACCATATAATCTTAATTCATGTAGTTTTGGAAAATTAAAATAACTACAGTGCATTAATATTAGATTGAAATTATAGATGAATAATCTCATTCAAGGTAATGAATTAATTATCTTAATTATGTTGGGTTTTATCCATTATTAAGAACAATTGGTCTATTATATAATAAAGTATATGATTAATGTGATTCAAAATACAATATAAATTGAATAAAATCATTGAAAAAGTGAATAAAAGAATAAAAAATTTAGTACAATCCCAGTTGTTCTGATTCCTCTCTCCCTTACAGGTCTAGCCAATCATAATTAGGTGATCTAAAATGAAAAATAAACCCAAAACTATAGGGGATAGAATACACAAAAGGGATAATTAATTGAATATAATGAAACTAAATTATAAATCATCATACATCACATGAAATAAATGAAATCTAAAAAACAGTGGAAAAAAATAAAACCTTCTTATACATGACTTCATGTTGGAACCATACGGTATCCTCCAAGTGGTTGAGTCTCATTCCTAGAATGGAATTAATGACTCTTGGTTTTTATCCTTATTTATAATCCTAGATACAATAAATGGGGTTTTCTAGGTAAAAAAGGACCATAAATAGTAATTATGGTCACACACCCACAAATACCATGTCAATGATAAGCTGTAAATTAGTATACCTTTAATCTATTTGATAATATGCACATCTTGTAATGTATTTAAATGATTTGTAATGCCTACATATAGTAATAGAAGCCACATATTCATATTTTTATTCATTTTCAAGACTATTATGTAGTAAGTGGTCATCCAATGTCATGGAATGTGTTTTTTCATTGAAAAATATGATCTATTTAACAAAATTTTTATCTATGCTTCATCTTTATTTTTTGTGTCACATTAAGATGTGAAGCGGTTTGTCAAAAAGTGAATTTTTGTTCGTCAATTGCCACATTCTCCATAATTTCCTAAAAATATTGTTCCTATATAATAATATTCAACAAAAAAATATCAGGGAATAATATCATATTAAATATATTAATATCCAATTGAATCACATATAAAACCCATCAAAATATGTATATAAATAGAGATATCAGTGGACTACGAGATCGTGAGCCGTTGTAATTTGTTTCCCTCACTGAATCTCAGAAAATGATATATTAATGGATATAATTTATTTATATTATATTTATTACAAAATTATACTTATGTATATATAAAACAACATCTATAATATTACCTTCAAATCTGTTAGAAAAAAATAACACCGCACATGTGTCTGTGTGGACTATCGCCTCTATAAAGCGATGTGATTATTTTTTTTCATTTTATTTTTTCATGGCTGGTATTAGAGATGAATTTTATTAATATATATGATTCATATGATAAATTATTTATTCTACAAATGGAAATTATTATTTATATTTCATTTTTACATCCATCGAAATAACGAAACAACATTCATGCGTACATACAGCCTACCCTCTCGAAGAACTGTGTAATTCATTATTAATTATATTAAATTTAAGGATAACTATTAATTTTTATATAATTAATACATATGATATTATTTAATTATTATTTTTCTAGATATGACAGGATAATTACCCCTTTTACCTTATTCAAATTTGTGATCTCATTTTGGATATATAAACTGAATACCTTCAAAGCATTCAACATGAAATTAAATGATTATGTGATTAAGTGAAACTTGTTATTAAGTAAAATATAAGGAATAATAAACATGAAAAATCATATTACTAAATTAATTAAATAAAATATTTTTATTATTAAGGATGATAAAGAATGTGAATGAGGATTCCAAACAAATGTAAGAGATTTTGTCTCAATTTTTCTTCATTATGGCAGATTTTCTTTTTTTGGACGGAATTTATTTTATATAGAGTACATAATTACCTTTTACTTTTAATATCATGAATCATTCATATTAATGTTATTTTATGTTTAAATTCAAATTCATTCATCCAATGGGATTTTTCTTGAATATCACTAAGTGGTAGGTATATTATTACTCAACTTTCTGTCATTTAGTTATATCACATATTCATTGATATTATTATGTCAAGATTATGTGTGAAATATATATTGTTTGATTAATGTTGTATTTAATGTTTTTTTGGATTTAAAATTATTAAATATAATCACTTAATTTATTAATACTCACTTCAACATTATGATCACTGTAAAGGTTCTTCATCACAAATTGTGTTCTTTGGGTCATTTGTTTCATTACAAACCAATATTATTTTATGATGTGTATCTACTACCCATTTGATAAGATATATATTCATTCCCCTTATATTCAGTGTATTTAAATATTAATTTCTGGATATTTGATTTTTTTGTTATTATGATTCAAAATTAATCAAATTAGAGAGGGTTTATCCCACATTGTTGTTATTATTCTATGTTATCTGTGTTTACATCTCCATTGGGGGAATGATATAATTTTATTATTATAAAAAAATTTATTATATCATTATTTCTAGAAATAATGTGTTATTCTTTCATTTTACACTCTTTAATCACTCAAGATACTAAAATCAGTTTTTAAAGGAAACCGACTTAATTTTTATACTCGGCTAGAAATCCTTTTCTAAAATATCCATATTTTCTATAAAATGTTTTAATGAATAATTTTACCATTAACTAGTGATTTATTAAATAAATTATTACCCTTTTCATAATTTTACTAAATGATTTGAAGTGATTATTTCTATCATTTTATTAAAAATGTTCTTTTTGTTATTTTTTACAAAAGTGTGAATGGAATGGATTCAATTTACATATTTGGGATGAAATTTATTTTGTACTAACATTACCACTATATAAAATGAAAATTTCTTTATGTTACTCAATGATTATTTTCAAAAAAAATTTATAATATAATATTACTGAAAAGTATAGTTTTTTTAAAATGATTTTTAAAGTGAAAATTGTATTTTCCTAATGATTTATTTTAATGATATTTTAATGAAGTTATATTCTACAAAGGAAATAACCCTTTATTTCAGATATGATACACTATGTATCTATTATACTTAAACCATACTTATTCTCTCTCTAGATGGTTCTTGATAATTTGTAATGTGGAAGTATTTACATTTCATATGATAGTTTTTCAATATGAATTTTTTTGATGTATTGAATTTTTTTTCTCAAATTTCATATAAATAATGTGTTGGACATAGTAAGTGATTATTGGGACTCACTATATCACCTTCATGAATTGATAGGTCTCATGGAAAAATATATCTTTTCTATTTGTCAATGGTGTTCCCCATTTATGTAATATTACTATGCATGAGTCTTTGATTGTAAGCTTATGATGTTCAATATTATGAATTCTCACAATATGAGATTTGTTATTGATGTCCATGTGTTTATTTGATTAATTATAATATAAATGGACAATATTAAATATTATCTAATTATTTTTATGTAATTATTTAGTCATCATATATTCTTTCCATATTATTCTTTATGCTCGTGTTATGGATTAAATTGCATGTTTTTCAGATATTTACCTCAACATATTGTTTATTCCATTTTTAAATGCTTAAATTGTATTCCTAACCTTATATAGATTCTGAGATTGACCATTTTTATGGATACTTTGCCTAGTATGACATGAAATGTATTACAATTAATATGAATTGATATACTAATGGGAGAAATTGTGTTAAAGAAAATAATATGTTGTATTTTATGGTTTCAAATGTTATGTGAGATTCCAGAGTTTATGGTGTTTCCCAATACTAATTAAATATTATTCCACTGGTATGATATCTATTATATATATAACCAATGTAATAAAATATCCACCGAATCCGGGATACTAGGGTCAGGGTCGGTATATACTTGATCTTGGTAAATTTCATTTTTCCTCTTAAAATATATTTTTCTAAACATCTTTTTTATAAAAAAATTTTTTATCCTATTAAATGTATTTTATCAAAAAAATTTAATGATGATAAATAATTTAATATATAATATATTATAACAAATATTTATAAATTAATATAATAAAAAAATTGATTCAATGAGTATGATTAAACTTCATTTTATGATTAAAAGAGATTTTAATAAATAAGGGGTTTTGTTTTGTTTTGTGTTCTAATTTTAATATTAAAATGTTCTATTTCTAGAATATGAATTTTATAAAATTTATTCCATATTTTTATTAGAAATTCAGACATTTATTAATGAATCTAGTTTGATTTTTTCATACTTAATACTAAAAATTGTTAAAAAAAATTACAACTGTTTAGGTTAAAAAAATCCAGAGGGGGTTGAAACTATAAATAGGTGTATTATTTACACAAAAGATATCTATTTATTAACATATAAAGATATTTAAACCTAATAATACAATAAAATAAAATTATTATCTCTTTTTATCTACTGTTACTTGAATATTACATTATATTATGTAATTTTTTTATGTAATTCCATGTGAGTCATTTCCATCACTTATAAGATGGTTCCTCCCCTCTTCACTTATACATGATGTTTTAAACTTATCATTGAATTCCTACCCCATAAACTTAATAGAATCCATACCTTCATCTTACATACCATGTCCTCCTCCTAATTCCAATCATTCCATGATTAATGTTTAATCCAAAGGAGGACATAAAAGAAGATGTATAAATCTTAACCAAACTCTTCATATTTTATTTTTTATTAATCATTAAATAAACCAAATATATCTATAATAAAATTTATAACCCTATACCATTAGAATAATTATATTTTTTTATTATTGTTAAGAAACCATTTCCAACCACTTATCCCTCAAATGGGAAAGGAAATTATCACACCTATGTACATGTGGAATACCACCTCCATATAGAGATGCGTTTCATTTTTCATCACATTCATTTATGAAAGGTTATTATGATGGATTTAATGTTTTTTTATTTTTATTATATAATTAAAATTATAAAATTGTATGATCACATCCACTATATTACCTTTATATCCATTAGAAAATGGTAATTTCCTTTATGCATATATGTGGACTACAACCTCCACAATGATATGCGATTTTTTCATTTATAATTTACATATATAGTATAAATAATCTATTTAATTAATATTTTTGATATTTTTGATATAATTATGACTCTTTATATTTTTATTTTTATTCTTCATTGTTTTGTTCCATCCATTGAAATGTTGAATCACCATTCGTGTATCCATATAGACTATCGTTTCTATAAAGTAATGTAATTAACTTATAGTAATATATTTAGATGAAATATTATAAAATTCTATATATGGATTAAATATTATATTACTAATATTATTAATATTAATTATATAGTGTAAAAATTGTGATAGTGAATGGATATGAATTTATTAAATGAATTATTCATGAAAAATAAAATAGTTAACCCCCATAAATGATGATTTTAATAAAGAAATATTATACAATGGGTGTTGAAATTATATAAGTTTATATTATAATATATTAAATGTATATATACGAGTCAATTATTGATTTATAAAAAATTCTAATTTATTATAAAGGATTATAGATTTCTTACCACTCAAGTCAAACATAATGTGTGGGTTCATTGTCCTAATATTGATTCATTGAGATATTTTAGATGTTATAAAAAAATTTAGTTTATGAGCTATGTATACTTATCCAGTAACTTTTAATATAATTTATAATTATTAATTAATATTAATTTACTATACAATTAAAACTATTTCATCCAATTAGGTCTGATTCAAATTTTAATAACGCAGTAAGGGTTTATCCTCTCAAATTTACTTTTTTGGAGTAATGTTATATTATATTCCTATCATGTTTTATGAGGTGTATCTAATAATACTTTTAGATTATTTATAAGGAATAGAAATATATTAGATTTATTAAAATTGTCATCTTATTTAATTTTATTCATGCATGTTATGATTCAAATGATTCCAAATAAAAAGAGTTTATCAATACTTATGCTTCTATTTCCGAGGATGAAATTTTATAATCAATAACTCTTAAATAATATTAAATTTATTATAATTTGTAAATTTATATTTTTTAAAATTTATCTTCACATTATCCTATTTTTTTGTTTGCAAATGCCTGAATAAACTGTTATTTTGGATACCAACCTTTATTTCAATTCGGTGAGGAATAATATTCTTCCATGTTAGTATTTTACTAAAAATGTTTTAATTAATGTAATTAGTATTCCAATTTGAATGTTTGACATTATTATTTGGAATGATTTAATGTATATAATTTTTTTAAATGGAATATTTTTTCAATTACAGTTTTTAGTTACCAAGTAGTGACATATAAATTTAAACTGAATCCCCTTAAATAAATAAATTGTAATTGAAAAAAAGGGGGTTGGGTTTTTCATGAAGTGGTTATTGTATGGTTATACATATAGGACTCGCAAAAAAAGTGTTTCTTGTGTGGGCTTATTTTTTGTACATGTGAAACCCAATGGTTGGAGATGAGTGATTTTTACCTATATATATATATATATTAGTTCCTTTGGATTTATATACGCACCTCACCCTTATTGAGAACTATGTTACGAACACCTCCATTTCATGGGGATGGTGTCTTTCCCAACATCCTGGTGGTAGGATGGATGGTTGGTTACTAATTTTCATCCACACACCCTCTTCTGGATAATGCTGCTCGGGAATATCTAGGCAGGTTGTAATGGGATGAGTCTTACCATAGTAAAAGATTAAATAAGAAAAGGATTTTTTTGGACAAGGATTTTAGGTGTTTTTAGGTCAGGCATGTTTCCCCAAGTAGATTCGGGATGAGGCCGAGGTGTCTTCGGGCATGATGTGTGGTTATTGAGACCCAGGTGTCTGTGGGTGTGGTGGTGGTTTTTGTGGCCTAGGTCCTTACAGGTGTGGTTTTGTGTGGTTTAAGGCCTCTGTGTGTGCGGGTAGGTTGCGGCAATGGGAGTTTTTATGGGAAGAGTGGTAGAGTCAAGACGTTAGATCGTTAGGAATGAGAAATTAACCAGTGGGAAAGTGTTTCAGGGTACCAAAATGTCGATGTTGTTATACAATAACTTTACATGACTTGATTTTCATGGATGAGTGTTACTTGGTGAGGTTGGGTTAGTTAGTATTCCTTGGTAGGTTGTTAAGGATCTAATGTTTTCTCATAGGGTCATTAGTATATTCCCACACATGTTCATGTGTAGATTTAGTTTCCCTACAAAGTATACCTGTATTCGAATCCTTATTCTGAAAACCTATTTTCACGATTCCAAGAAGACTTTGAATACAGTTATGGACTTTACTAGATCTAGAATTAGGATAGTTTCTATTTCTATATAGTTTTATTTGTTTGTTAAATTATTTGGGAGTTTTTTCTTACTATGTATTAGTTTTACTTTTGAACATGCATGTGGGAATGGATTCATGTATTTACTATTATCTTTAGTCTTTGGTGTTGTAGGTATATACCATCATATCTCCCAATCATGACATATAAAATGAGAAATTACTTCCATTAATGTGAGATTTTATACCCTTGTTTCAAGTCTCCACACTGGGGCCTACTGAAGGCTGGACTCGGTGGGTCATTATATCTTCGTCATTTTGAGGAAGGAAGGGCATGGAACTTTTTCGTCCCTTCCCTCATCATTGAGAAGGTGGGTCATGACAGCATGTTATTAAATTTGATGGTTGAGATATAGGATGTAGTCCAGGGTTAGGAATAATGAAGATTACATGGGATGGTATCACAACAATGTTAGGCGATATTGGTGAGTGAAAAGGACATGGAAGACCAGCTAGGACATAAGATTTAAGGGCCCACCTTGATCTGATGTAAGGACTCTGGACCTACCGAATAACCATGTGAGGCTAAACTAATTAGAGGATAGAGACCCTGGGAAAGGTACATGAATCATAATGACTTGTGTTATTATGTTTCTTGGGTTTTTGGGAATATAAAATAAATTAATTGTTCAAACAAAAATAAAAGGAATATTCCACACTATCTGGGCTTATTAGTTTCGTGTTTTCTTTTTCATCTATGGAAATAAAACAACATCCAAAATTAGTATGACAAATCAAGGCCTTGAATATTGATTTGGTTGATTACCGAAGGGCCTATTAAGCGGAGGAGGATGACTAGTGGTAGAAGACACTCTGTACCATCCAACATCAGACTTTGGGAAAGTACAAGGGCAGTATCACGAACATGGAGACGGAGAGCTAGGTCAAGGATATGGTGATCAATTTCAGCCTAATCTGAGATCTGATAGAGTACTAGGTTCCTCTGGTAGAGAGACAGATGAGAGGAGTAGCTTGTTAGTGGTGGATGCTTTACCTTTATGAAAAGAAAGAAACTGGAGTTTCATGGACTAACTTTGAGAAGGAGTTGCTCGCAGAATTCCATTCTTCCATGATGAAGGATGATAATAGGTAGGATCTTCTCTCCCTCCAGTGAGGGATTATTTTAATAAGGGAACTGGTGATCAAGTTCAAGGATCTCCTTTGTTTTTCTCTAGATATCTTTTTGGATGAGGGGTCATGGAAAATATACATGGAAAAGGCTCTCTGACTTTCTCTTTAGTCTTCTTTTACTCCCTTTACTCTACCAATGTACATGGAGGTTCAACAGAAGGATGAATTAGTAGATAGGATGCACATTCTAGGAGGTTTGCTGTGAGAGGGGATCCAGCTATGTTCTTCCAAGGGAAAGGCCATCAGTAGCAATTCTCCAACATCAGGGACATATAGGATTCAACTAGTAGGGAATATGCCATAATTGTTCTACTTTTGATCTCTCGATCCTAAACCTTTACTCATGGTCCTAAGACTGAGGTGCTTAATTTGTGGCACCCGTGGGGATGTATCAAATCAGTTTCTTGTCATATTTCAGTAAAGTGGGGGTGGGAAGGTTCAGTGCCCACCTCAGCAGCAGCTGTTCTCGGCCAAGCCCTTCTAGAAGTAGAGGCATTGAGCTCCCGCTCTACCGAGGGTTGAAAGTTCCAGAGGATACAAACCATAGGTCACTCCTCATTGGAATTGACGAGGGAGTGGATGGAGAGGTGGTCTACAGCCATGGTGAAAAAGGGTTGGGCGTGGGCAGTTGTACGCCACAGAAGAAGCATTTCTAGAAGGTCCAGATGTTTTTTGAGGTACGATTAGTCTGTTTAGTACTCTTTGTTGTGCCTTGTTTTATTCAAGAGCTTCACAGTCTTTTGTTGCACCTAATCTAACCCATACCTTTGGTCTAGTTATAGAGAGACATTCCATGCCCTTGAGTACCCCATTTGGAGGTCATAACAGCATGTCTGATTTTTTTCTTGGATATAGACTGATGTTGGGGCCGCATCAGTCATGTGGGTGTCTTCTTCTGCTACAAATACAGTCGCACAATTTCATCCTAGTCATCGACTAGTAATTTTACATGAACACTATTATCGACATCTTCTGGATAAGGGTTGTGTTTTCATATCTGGGTGGCCAGCATGTAGCTTTTTTTGGCGTGAAAAGTTTCTAGGAGGAAACCGGCCTATATAAACCCTTCTTTCGTTGTTAGCCAAACTGTTAGTGGAGTTTGCTGACACAGAGATGAAAGATGTTCTAGGGATTGTCAAGGAGTTCCTGGATATCTTCCCCAAAGCAGATGTGACTCTACCCCCCTCGACATGATGTCGATTTCTGGATAGACTTTCAACTCGGTACCTATCAGATTTCGATGGCTCCCTATCGGATGACACCTTTCTAGTTTCGAGAGTTGCAGATTTAGGTTGACGAACTGATGAAGATTGGTTTTATCAGACCAAGTATGTCAATCTTATTTGTAGGGAAGAAATATAGTGGTCTCAGGTTGTGCATAGACTAAAATAGACTGAGTTAGATGATGGTCTAGAACCGTTACCCCCTCCCTATGATCGAAGAATATTTTTTCCAGTTGGAGGGAGTAGGTTGGTTCTCTAAGATTGAATTTTGGATTGGATATCACCAGTTGAAGATGAAGGAGGTTGAAATTATGAAGAATACATTTAGGTGCATGTATGAGCAATTTGAGGTCTTGGTCATGTTGTTTGGCATTATGAACACATTAGTTGTGTTCATGGAACTCATGAACTCTATTTTTTGTGAGTATCTATATTGGTTCATCGTCATTTTCATCGATAGGATCCTCATATACTCAAGATCAGGGGAGGATCATGACATCCATCTTAGGACAATTTTGGAGGTCCTCTAACCCCACCATCTCTACAAAATGTTGTCCAAGTGAATGTTATGGATAGAACAGGTTCACTTATTGGGACACATGGTGTACCGAAAGGGAATAACAGTGGACCACTCGATGGTTGAAGCGGGTATTTCATGAAAATCACCCAAGAATCTGGTAGAGGATTTTAGTTTCTTGGGTTTTGAAAGTTACAACCCAAGGTTTGTACCAAACTTATCTCGAGTTGTGGCTTCATTGACATCTTTTACTAATAGAGAACATGCCTTCATGTGGAGTGAGCAGTGCTAGGTAGCTTTTAGTTATCTAAAAGGGAAGCTAGCCCATGACCTAGTGTTAATGTTTCCTGGAGAAGGGGTGATGTTCTAGGTTTTCTATGATGCTTTCATGCTCATCATGGGATGTGTTCGAATGAATTAGTGGGGAGCGATCTCTTATATTTCTAGGAAGTAATATCTACACAAACGTAAATATTCCACCCATGACCTGGAACATGAAGCAATTGTGTTTGTGATAAATTTGTGGCAACATTACCTTATCAAAGAATGCTTCATTGTCTTTACGGATCAGAAGATCTTGAGGTACATCTTCTCCCAGTGAGACCTGAACTTACGGAAGATGAAGTAGATGGATTTTCTTCATGAAAATGACTTTGATATCTCTTAAAAAAAAGGAGAATGTGGTGGTTGATTCCTTGAGAAGGAAGACACAAATAGATGTTGTTCGGGAGTCTACAGACACTCGGAATACAATGGAGGAGTTGGCTACTTTACATATGGACATTAGAGGGGAGGATAGTAGAGGTGTTTTGTTTATGATTACAATGTAGTATTCCTTTTTAAAGAAGGTGGAGGAGTCTCATGGGGGGACTCATTGGCTGATGTGATGCATGATCACATTATCTAGGGGGATGCTCTAGTGGGCTGGTTGGAGGATAGTCAGAATCATATGTTGTTTCATGGGAATCTGTTTTTCCCGGTTGCGATGCAAAGAGTAGTTCTCGATGAGTTCCATAACTCACCATTAGTGGTTCATATAGGAGTCTCCAAAAAGATACAAGGCTTGAGAGGTCATTTTTTGTGGCCCGGAGTAAAGCGGACAGTGGTAGAGTTTGGGGAATGGTGCCTCGGGTGTATGGATGTGATAGATGAGCATTGTGTTCGTGGATGACTACTGCAGCCATTAGATGTTCATGTGTGCAAGGGGGATGACCTATGAATGGATTTAGTCAAAGGAAAACCAAGGATTGAGGGAATTTTTAATTATATTTGTTTAATGATGGATCTATTAATGAAATCAACTCACTTCATAGTAGTTGAGGAGTCAAGTACAGTGGATGCATTAGTATAGAGGTAAGTGGGTAAAGTGGTAAAGCTGCATGGAGTTATAAGATCCATCATTTTGGATTAGGATACATGATTTACTTCAGATTTATGGAAGGGATTACATCCTGATTAGCACAAATTGTCACCCATCTATTTCATAGCACATATTTGTACCCTCAGGTTGATGGGAAGATAGATAAGACTATCCAAACGTTGGAGGATATGCTACGAGAGTGTGTTCTGGACTTCAGAGGATCATGGTTATGACACTTTCCCCTGCTGGTGTTTTCCTACAATAATATTTATCACTATTCCATCTTCAAGGAACCATTCAAATCATTGTAAAAAGTATTGTTTCATTGAACATTTTGTTAGACATAGGTTAGGAAGCAAGTGTTCTTTTCCCAGATGTGGTTTTTGATAATTATGAAGAAGGTTCAGCTTGTGCATAAAAGGATGAAGGAATCTCAGGACTAACAGAAGTCCTATGATGATCATATGAGGAGACCCTTGGAGTTCAATGTTTGGGACTATGTTTTATTAAAGGTATCCCCTCGACATGAATAGCAGAGGTTTGGAAGGGAGAGTAAGCTTTCTCCTAGGTTCAGCTGCCCCTTAAAATGAGTCAAAGAGGTAGAATATCATTTGGTGTTACCAATACAGTTGGAGATGATCCACAATGTCTTTCATGTCTTTTGGCTCTAATGGTATCTACACGATTAATCCTACAACCTATATCAGGGACAATTGGATATCGAAGATGATGCACCATTCTAGGAGGGATCAGTGAGAATCGAGGATCATAAGGAAAAGGTGCTTCATTGTTGGTCCAATCCCTTGGTTTGTGTGTTATAGAGGCATGGTGGCATCAAGGAGAGTACCTGGGAATAAGAGGAAAAAATTATTTTCCAATATCCACAGATGTTTTGTGTTTTTCTCCTGTGTTTTTTTTGTGCCTTTCTAATGATGTAATGTCTGAAATTTCTTATAGTATGATAAGTTATATCGCCATTATTTGATTTTTGTGTGAAAATTAATGACTATGGGGAGGTGAAAACCTGATCACTATTCAAGATGCATTAATTTGGATCCAATTAAACTCGTGCGGGTGATTTAGTTTCCCCTAAAGAGGATAATATATTAACATGGGTTAAGTAGCTCCCTAATCCATATGTCTGGACACCATGAACTTGGTGTATGTGTGATTGTTTGGGTGAGTATGGGTTCTTATAGTTTTGCAGTTGTTCAGGAGGCATATATCATGACGGTTTCCTTGGAAGTTGAGGTTTTCGTTCCTTCTTTTGAACAACAAAAGGTGTTGTACTCTTGAGAGGTATCTTAAGGGATTTTTGTTTGGGCCTCTTTTCTTCTAGGTTTGTTTTAAATTCTCATGTATGAGAATAGTTTGATAGGTATCATATGAAATAACCTAGATTTTCCCCTAGGCCATTCCTTTTTGAAAATATAGTTTTGAGTTGTTCTTGGAGCTATACGTGGATTACTTCAAGAGTTATTTAAATTTCTAGTTTTTCCATTTCATTTTAGTGTGTCGGCATGTCATTTTGTCGCATGTCAGTGTAGAAGTGAGTCAGAGGAATTTTCATTAGTGAGTTGAGGGCATTAGTGGTAGTAGGTCGAGGCATCAGTAGCTGAATGTCGGTGGCATAACATTAGTAGGTCATGGTGTAGGTAGGTTGAGGTGTCATTAAGTAATTGCGTTGGTAGGTCCTGGTGTCATTAGGATAGGGTTTTGGAAGGTTGAGGTGATGTTAGGTCGTTAGGTTGGTAGGCCACGTCTTCTGTAGTTCAGCGTTAGTGGCTCAGTGTCGGTGGCTCATCATCGGTAGGTCATATCGATTGCTAACTCATTTGTGGCTCAATGTCGGTGACTGACCCATCAGTGAATAATTGCCAGATTTCCCATTTTTTTCATTTTAACCCATGTTATGTGTATTTCTCCATTTAAAGTTAATCTATCAACTCACAACCACCCGCTTTTTTATCTACACCATTTTTTAGGGGAATTGTTAATTCTCAATTAATTACAACATGTGAAACTGCCCACCTACATGGTCAAATCACTATCCAAATTTTATGTACTTTTAAATGGTCTCCCTAATTTTGGGATCTGGCTAGTTGTTAATATGATATCCTCTGTTCATTCTTCATTTTCTTTTCTCTTGATGCATATTGAGACATTATCCAAAGACGAATCGTGCACCCAAGATGGATCCCTTCTCGGTAATCCTTGAAGATATTCCTTCATGTCGTGCCGTCCCCTAATCTTAGAACATAAAGTAACTTCTATATGTTGGATTTGGTGGTCTAGAACCAACTACTTTGTACTTTATTCATTAAATAAAAGCCTTATCACATCTTGATTGTTCTTATGCATGACATGTCATGTGATAATGTCCTAAGGACAGCTGTTTCATTAAAGGGTCGTAGCGGATCCCTACTATGATGAGAACCCGAAAGTGCCATAACACTGTTCTTGAATGTATGTTCTATGGCCGGATGATATTATTTTAGGGACACAAATAATATAGGTCATTAGGGGTGAGGACTCATAAAACTTTGAGGCACCTTCTCATGGTGTGCGCCCTTGGTAATATCCAGGAGGATATTATGAGAACGAGACCAGCCAGTAGGAAATCCACATTTCATAGTGTCATTGGATGTTCCTATCTACGGACGTGTGTATTGATCCTTAGAATTTAAGATTATTATTAATGGGTATTACAACTCGCGCACTTAGATGTATTAACGAAAACTGTGATGACACACTATTCGCAGCGAGGTAGGATACGTTGGGTGCGTCACGAGTAATACCGCATTAATAGATAATGCAAGAAAGGATTTGTCCATTCCGTTCCATAACAGAAGTAGATATCTCAGGCCCTTTGATGGAATTGATATAGCCTAAATAAATCCATTTCCATGGTAAGGTATGGGCAAGTTCAATTCCGGGAAGTCAAAGAAAGAATAATCAAGCACATGGGTTGATGGCACTAGCATGCAACCTGCTTGATTGGATATATCGAGACAAACAGATTATATTACACGGTAAGCGTTCGTAGGAGGTGACACGTCATTGCGACATTAACTTCTTTCTCTATGGGTGCCTTGGCGTGTTGCTAGACTCTAACCTTAGACTTTAGGCAGGCTCAGCCTAATTCCATTGAGAAAGAGGCCTAGAGGGTCACACACTAAGTGTGTCCATGTATCTCAGTTAAATATTAATTTAACAAGTTAAATAAATATTATTCCCGGCTGTGGTTTAATAATTATTTAAGGATGTCTGATCGCATTTATTTTGACACTAGTTATTCAAGAGAATATACTGTGGATAAAATAATATATTTATTAGCGAGTAATGCAGTTACATTTATTTAATAAATAAATAGTCATTACTCAAGGTCTAATAAATGTGGTGGAGAAAAATGGAAAATAAAAGTACACGCCGTGTATATTAAATATACACGCTGTGTAGTTTTATGGAAAACAAGTACACGCCGTGTAGTTTTTCCAATTGGTATTTTGAGGATTTAATATTGTTTTATTAAATGATATTTATTATAATCAGCATGGGTGCATGTCAAGGAATTAATAATTCGACATGGGGGTTTTCAATAAGAGTTAATGAAATAAATAAAACGCGTGATGTGTTTATTTATTGTCATAACTCTATTAACCTCAAACCTGATTATAAATATCCTCGCAACCCCAACATTTTTTTAGAGCCATTGTTGTGCACAACGGATTTGGAAATACTCTCAATCCAAGAGAGAATTCCCTTTCCACCAAGAATGCCCTCAAGTTACGAGAGCAAGATCCTCCACCGGATCAAGGCGGTCGAAGGCGGACATCGCAAGCGAAGGTTCTTCCACGCTAGCACCCGGAGATCTCTTCGGTGATGTCCGGAGATACGTGACACACGTGTGGATCACTGCTAGAGGAATCCTACACTTGGATTCTACAACACAACGACGGATCACCGAATTGTGACCAGACACATCAACGAAGAAAGAATTCCAACAAGGTAATTCTAAAGCATTAACTAAATTAATTATAATCAACATATGATGATCCTCCTCAACGGTTCCGGGACTCTTATTTTCTTTTTGTTCTTCGTTCTATTCCGAAGATTCGGCGTTTTATATCGTGACGGATCTCGGATTGAACGTTGTTTAATGTTAAAATTAAAGTTGGGAAAACCCACCAACGCGCTTCCACTGCGCCCGGAACCTACAAGTGTTATCAGAGGGGTCATATCGTTGGTTATAATTATTTAGTTTTTTTTGGTGATTTACGCATTTAATAATTTAGTTATTTCAATTCATGTTTAATCGTTCTGGAAATCTGAATATCGAGATCTGTTCCTCCTCTCTCGTTTCTCGTTCACCTCACAGAAATGGATTTTTCTTTTAATATTGATTAAAATAAAATGGAGGAACTCATCCGGAGGATCCAAATGTTTCTGGACATATAACACCAGAATACACGACGTATATTCGGAAGTACACACCGTGTAGTCTAGGTTCAATGCATTGACTGATCCGCCAAATCAGGCCGTGTATTGGATTCTTTCTATGAATTTAAGTCACCGTGTGTTGACCAGAAACAGGTGGCACACGGTTTCTGGAATACATGTTGTGTGGTCCAATGAACACGGCGTGTAGTCCCTTCAGGTTAGGGTTGGGTCGTGTACTCCGTACATAGCCTGCCCGGCTGGAAACCGTGTAACGCGGAAACTACACGGTGTGTGTCCCACTGTACACGCCGTGTACTCTGAAAATTTCCGAAGTACATTAACACGCCCTATCCCCGGCCGTGTACTTCGGATGGACGGTGAAGAAAAAGTACACGTCGTGTAGTCGGAACTACACGCCGTGTACTCACCCAAATTACGCGGATTTATTAAAATTTATTATTATATTATACAAAACCTTGAGACGTGTACCATGGTACTGGCGTAAAGCTGAGGCACAACACGTGATAGGTGTTTTATATAAATGTGTTTAATTTAACATCTGCGTAATAAATGGGAATTCTCCGGGTTGCCTCCAAGGTACGAGTTGTGTACAAGGATAATTTTAAATGAATTTATTTGTTTAAAATTATGATGGATGAGAATCTCAAGGAAATTCAGAAAAGGGATTTAAGATAAAAGTATTGATTAAATAAAGATAATTAATTGATTCGAGCGTGATTTATCTTAAACAAGAACGATTAAAGAATTGAATGATAGTTTTATTTATGCGTAAATATCGTTGCATGTATGGATGATCATGAGCTAGACCGAGACCTTTGTATGTGAATGGTTTCTTTTAATTTATTTATTTAAATTAAATTTGTTGTCCTGTGAGACATCTCCTCATTAATATGTAGGGTCTACGCACCCAAGGATTCTTTTATGTAAAAACCCCTTTTTCCCCTCACCTGTATGTGAGATAAATGCATATGTAATTGATGGAGCTCCCAAGCTAGTGGAGGCGGCTCAAGTCACGAGCCAAGATGAAACCAATCCAAGGAGATACAAAGGTGGACAGGTGGAAAGCTATAAACACAAACTCGAAAGGTTCAAGGTGTTTCTTCCCTAGGTCTTGGGTTAGTTTATCAACCACTAGATAAACTAACCAATAGAAAAGCTCATGATCATACCATTTATTTTATTTCTATCAGTTGCATGGTTTAACTATTGTGGATGTGTTGTCACGATCACACAATTAATGAATTAAACGAGCATGCAAGATGGAACTAAAATAAAATTGGCTTATACGTAAATATTATCCTAGACATGGTTAATCACTTAAGTATATCCCACTTAATATTAACAAGAAAGTAATCAAAGATAATAAAATGGCAATTTACGTATAAGGATAAAATCCCTCAAAATAAATATTAAGTCGGCATAGCCTTCCATAATCTTGGTTAGAATCGAACCATAGTTCAAAGTTCTTGACCTACCCTAGTTGGGGTGCTTTAAATTATCGGGGAATTCTAATTCAAGGATTTGGGTTGACTTGACTTGGTTCGCATCAAGGGTTGACTGCCACAGCAGGACTTGGTGTGACCAAGAGGCAAAGGTTGAGGAAATCCAAAAAGGATTTCAGGATTTGAGAGTCCACTCAGCGGATCAAGGAACTGCGAGTTAATGCAGTTGGCATTTGGAATGCCTACCTAAAACCCTTCAAGTTGCTTGACCAACCCTAGTTAGGGTAATGAGAAGGGAAATATGGATCCTTGCCACTAGAATATTCACGCAATAGAATATTCCGAAGTCAATGGTGAGGGATATTGGATTTCGAAAAAATAGTGGGAGACTAATAAGTATTACTTTATTTATTTGTCTCAATTTTTATAATAAAGTACTAAACCTTTACTCATCTTAAATTATAGAAACGACAAGAAAATGACTTCAAACATATCATTGCACACCATACTCGAAAAAGAAAACCTTCTCACCGGCACCAATTTCCAAGAGTGGCAGAGGCATTTACGCGTCGTCCTTCGCCATGAAAGGAAATTATATGTGCTGGAAGAGCCTATTCCAGTTGCGCCTGGGAAAGAGGCTAGTGATGAGGAATTATCTCTCTACATGAAACACATGGATGATGCCACAAATGTCCAGTGTTTCATGCTATCGGTCATGTCTAATGAGCTCTTGAAGAAACATGAAAACATGGATGCGTATAGCATGATGTCTCACCTTAAAGATCTCTACCAAGAGAAGGTGAGACAGGAGAGGTATGAGATCTCCAATGCTTTGTTTACCATGAAGCTTAGAGAGTCTGCACCAGCTGGGCCTCATGTGGTCAAGCTTATTGGCTACATTGAACTCTTGGACATCTTAGGGATTAAATTCCCAGATGAGTTGCGTACATATCTCATCCTATCATCATTTCCCAAGACCTTCTCTAGCTTCATTGTCAACTATAACATGATCGGCAATGAGAGAGTCTATCGGAGCTTCTGACCTTGATTCGCCACGTAGATAAGGACATGGGGTGTGACAAACCCACGGTCCTTATGGTGAACAAGAAAAGGAAGGACAAGACAAAGGGGCCAAAGACTTATAAACGGTCTGAAGCCCCTGGGCACCGTCCCTCCAAGAAGGGGAAGATCCAGAGGCAGGGCAAGGAACGGGAAGAAGTGTGTTTTGCATGTGGCAAGCAGGGCCACTAGAAGAGGAACTGCACCCAGAAGCATGGGGACACTAAAGGTGCGTTCGTTATCGAGTGAAATATTTCTATTTATACACATTGGGTATTAGATATAGCTTGTGGGGCTCACATCTGTATTCAAATTCAGGAACCGAGTAGATTTAGAATGATCTACATAGGAGAGGTGGATCTTCGAGCTGCCAATGGCACAAGGCTAGCTACGTTGGCTATTGGCGACTATCACCTCTCATTGCCAACTGGCATGATTTTGGTTTTACAAAAATGTTATTTTGTGCCTAGTGTTACCAAGAACATAATTTTTGTATCTTGTTTGGATATGGATGGATTTATTTTCAAGTTTGGAAATAAGGGTTGTCTCTTTTATAAGAACAACGTATGTTATGGTTTGGCACATTTGAATAATGGTTTGTATGTATTAAATCACGAAAACCAAGTGTTGTCAATCGATAACGAAACAAACTCACATGACTCATACATCACCCAGTTATGGCATCACCGCCTCGGTCATTTGAATGAGAAGCGCTTGACAAAGCTCTGTCAAGATGGCTATTTAGACTCTACTGAGCTAAAACCACTTGATAGATGTCACGCTTGTTTAAAAGGAAAAATGACCAAGCCTCCTTTTGGTGGACAAGGTGAAAGGGCCACAGAGCTTCTAGGATTGGTACACACAGATGTGCGTGAACCATTTCCAGTAGAAGCTAGAGGTGGATATTCTTACTTTATTACTTTTACTGATTATTTGAGTAGATATGGCTATGTATACTTAAGGAGGTATAAGTCAGAGTACTTAGAGAAATTTAAGGAATTCAAGAATGTAGTAGAGAATCAACTTGGTAAGAAGATAAAGAAGCTTCGATCAGATCGAGGTGGAGAATATCTGAACCAAGAGTTCATCGATCTTCTACGGGAGTCTGGGATTCTGTCTCAGCTCACTCCTCCTTATACACCACAGTGGAATGGTGTTAGTGAAAGGAGGAACTGCACCTTGTTGGACATGGTGGGGTCGATGATGAGTCATGCGGATCTTCCATTGTCCTTTTGGGGATATGCATTACAAACTGCAACATACACATTAAACCGAGTACCAACTAAGGTGGCAAATGGAATTCCATCCGAGTTATGGAATGGAAGGAAACCCACTTTGTCGCACACACGTGTATGGGGATGCGAGGCATTTGTTAAGGCCTTCTCAGGCAACAAACTAGCACCACGGGGCACGATGTGTATCTTTATAGGATATACCAAGGAAACAAAAGGATATTACCTATATAACCCCCAAGACAAGAAAGTGACTGTCACCAGACAATCCGTCTTTCTTGAGAGGGAGCACATCCTCAAGAAGGATAGTGGGAGAAAAATTGACTTCGACAAAGTTGATGCTCAAGATACACAGGAGTTTGTATAGGAACAAGTTCCACAGGTCCCCGTGGAAGAGGTTCCAGAAACACAAGTACTGCATAGGAGCTCAAGAGAGGTAAGGGAACCAGAGAGATTTGGTTTCCTAGTCACCGAGGATGGTGAATCATTATTGTTGGACAATGATGAACCTCTCTCCTACAAGGAAGCAGTAAAAAGCTTAGTAGCTGCAAGATGGCTAGAAGCTATGAATTCTGAGATGGATTCCATGTATCAGAACCAAGTTTGGGTTCTGGTCGATGAGCCAGTTGATGTAAAGCCTGTTGGATGCAAATGGGTATTCAAAAAAAAGTTGGACATGGAAGATCGAGTTAGGACCTATAAAGCAAGGCTAGTGGCTAAAGGATTCAGACAGCGTCAAGGAATTGAATATGATGAAACCTTCTCGCCAGTTTCTATGTTTATATCCATAAGAATTATACTTTCCATAGAAGCTTACCATGACTACGAGATTTGGCAGATGGATGTCAAAACAGCATTCCTTAACGGGAACCTTCAGGAAGATGTCTATATGACACAACCAGAAGGGTTTGTGACACCATGTGATGCCAAACGGGTTTGCAAGTTGCATAAATCCAGTTATGGATTAAGGAAAGAATCCAGGTCATGGAATATTCGATTTGAAGAAGCCATAATGGAATTTGGTTTCATTAAGAACGAATGTGAGCCATGTGTTTATAAAAGGTTTAATGGGAATGCGGTCGTCATCCTAGTGGTATATGTTGATGACATATTGCTTATTGGAAACGACGTACCAGCCTTACAGCCAGTTAAGGACTGGTTGAACAAGTGTTTCTCCATGAAGGACTTAGGAGAAGTAGCCTAAATTCTAGGGATCAAGATCATTCGTGATAGATCCAAGAGGCTGCTTGGACTAAGTCAGGGTACATACATTGACCAGATACTAAATAGATTTAGTATGGAAAAATCCAAGAGGGGATTGGTTCCAGTGTCACATGGCTTACATCTTTCTAAGAAAATGTGTCCCCAGACACAACATGAGAAAGATAGGATGAGCAAGATCCCATACGCTTCAGCTATAGGATCCATCATGTATGCCATGTTATGTACCAGGCTTGATGTTGCCTATGCACTGAGCATGGTAGGCAGATATCAAGCAGATCCAGGAGAACAGCATTGGACTGCTGTTAAGTCTATCCTTAAGTATCTGAGAAGAACTAAGGATATGTTCCTGGTGTATGGAGGAGACGAAGAGCTTGTCATCAGAGGGTATGCTGATGCTGGTTTTCAAACAGATCAGAATGATCTGAAGTCTCAATCTGGTTATGTTTTCTGTCTCAATGGAGGATCTGTGAGATGGAAGAGTTCAAAGCAGCCAGTTGTCGCCGATTCTACTGTGGAGTCCGAGTATATAACAGCTTCTGATGCAGCCAATGAAGCCGTTTGGATTCGGAACTTTGTCCAGGATCTTGATGTGGTGCCTAGCAGTAAAGATCCCATTACATTGTATTGTGATAATACTACAGTGGTGGCTCTTTCAAAATAACCAAGGTCACATCAACGGACAAAGAACATACTCCGGAAGTATCACCCCTTGAGGGATTTCTATCAACGGGGTGAAGTTGCAGTGAGAAGAGTGTCCACGGAAGAGAACGTGGCAGACCCCATGACTAAAGGCCTATCTCAGCAGAAGCATGAATATCATGTGAGAGCTAGCGGGTTAAAGGTTGTTAGCAGTTGGCTCTAGTCCAAGTGGGAGTCTGTTGGAGTTGGTGGTCTAGAACCAACTACTTTGTACTTTATTCATTAAATAAAAGCCTTATCACATATTGATTGTTCTTCTGCATGACATGTCATGTGATAATGTCCTAAGGACAGCTGTTGCATTAAAGGGTCATAGCGGATCCCTGCTATGATGAGAACCCGAAAGTGCCATAACACTATTATTGAATGTATGTTCTATGGCCGGATTATATTATTTGAGGGACACAAATAATACAGGTCATTAGGGGTGAGGACTCATAAAACTTTGAGGCACCTTCTCATGGTGTGCACCCATGGTAATATCCATGAGGATATTATGAGAACGAGACCCGCCAGTAGGAAATCCACATTTCATAGTGTCATTGGATGTTCCTATCTACGGACGTGTGTATTGATCCTTAGATTTTAAGATTATTATTAATGGGTATTACAACTCGCGCACTTAGATGTATTGACGAAAACTATGACGAAACACTGTTCGCAGCGAGGTAGGATAGGTTGGGTGCGTCACGAGTAAAACCGCATTAATAGATAATGCGAGAAAGGATTTGTCCCTTCCGTTCCATAACAGAAGTAGATATCTCAGGCCCTTTGATGGAATTGATATAGCCTAAATAAATCCATGGCCATTGTAAGGTATGGGCAACTTCAATTCTGGGAAGTAAAAGAAAGAATAATCAAGCACATGGGTTGATGGCACTAGCATGCAGCCTGCATGATTGGAGATATCGAGACAAAGGGATTATATTACACGGTAAGCGTTCATAGGAGGTGACAAGTCGTTGCGGCATTAACATCTTTCTCTATGGGTGCCTTGGCGTGTTTCTAGACACTAACCTTGGACATTAGGCAGGCTCAGCCTAATGCCACAGAGAAAGAGGCCTAGAGGGTCACACACTATGTGTGTCCATGTATCTCAGTTAAATATTAATTTAACAAGTTAAATAAATATTATTCCCGACTGTGGTTTAATAATTATTTAAGGACGTCTGATCACATTTATTTTGACACTAGTTATTCGAGAGAATATACTATGTGTAAAATAATATATTTATTAGCGAGTAATGAAGTTACATTTATTTAAGAAATAAATAGTCATTACTCAAGGTCTAATAAATGTGGTGGAAAAAAATTTAAAATAAAAGTACACGCCGTGTATATTAAATATACACGCTGTGTAGTTTTATGGAAATCAAGTACACGCCGTGTAGTTTTTCCAATTGGGATTTTGAGGATTTAATATTGTTTTATTAAATGATATTTATTATAACCAGCATGGGTGCATGTCAAGGAATTAATAATTCGACATGGGAGTTTTCGATAAGAGTTAATGAAATAAATAAAACACGTAACGCGTTTATTTATTGGCATAACTCTATTAACCTCAAACCTGATTATAAATATCCTCGCAACCCCCACATTTTTTGAGAGCCATTTTTGTGCACAACGGATTTGGAAATACTCTCAAGCAAAGAGAGAATTCCCCTTCCACCAAGAACGCCCTCAAGTTACGAGAGCAAGATCCTCCACCAGATCAAGGCGGTCGAAGGCATACATCGCAAGCGAAGGTTCTTCCGCGCTAGCACCCGGAGATCTCTTCAGTGATGTCCGGAGATACGTGACACACGTGTGGATCACCGCTAAAGGAATCCTACACTTGGATTCTACGACGCAACGATGGATCACCGAATCGTGACCAGACACATCAACGAAGAAAGAATTCCAACAAGGTAATTCTTATGAATTAATTAAATTAATTATAATAAACATATGATGATCCTCCTCAAGGGTTCCAGGACTCTTCTTTTCTTTTTGTTCTTCATTCTATTCCGAAGATTCGGCGTTTTATATCGTGACGGATCTCGGATTGAACGTTGTTTAACGTTAAAATTAAAGTTGGGAAAACCCACCAACGTGCTCCCGCTTCTCCCGGAACCTACACTATATTTAATCTTCCAGGTAGGGATTTTTCTTTTACATATCATAAATTGAGCAGCATGTGGGGTGGGTATGTTAATGGTTCCTTTTAAGAAGAATCTGAATACTCTAATGGAAAAGAGAATTAAACAAGGACTTAATATGATCAAAAGATAACCCGTGAAAGTTATATAATGGGAATTGTGTGGTTTTATGTTTGTATCCAGTTTTATATTGTTATTTTTGATTATTTTATGAATATTGTGGTTGTATGACTTCTGAAAATCATCATTGTTGGTGTCTTTTCTTGTGCACTGGTTGTGTTCTATTTTGTTATTTTGTTTTCATGTATAGATGTAACATGAAATCAGATTAATCATGTACACGTAGTTATATAAAAATATTCCCTAGGATCAAACTTGTTCTGTGATCACCCCGGTAATATTCAAGTAGAAATTAAAGAACCCATATCAGATTAAATTTGAATACTCTTGGATTGATGGTTGTGGATGTGTGATGTGTGTTTCCTCTGGGATCTGTGGGCTTGGTATGTGTGGTGGTATGGGGGTGGGAGAGGTGGGGTGGGGGTGATGGTGTCTCAGTATGAGAGATTTATTGATTGGGGAACGGATGAACTTTTAGGCAGCTGAACTTCATTTATGTTATGTTGTGGTCGTGAAGAAACATCATGCAGTGAGACTAAATTTGAGAATTTTGGGGAAGCATGGATTCATTTGGGCAGTGGTATTGCAGGACTGGGTTGTGGGATAAGGAATGGGAGCTATCACATTGAATAATGATAGTTGGAAAGAGTTTAATGAATATTTATAGTGGGACTACATGTCTATTGTTTTGATGTTGTGCAGTGGAACTGCAAATCTAGTTTTGTGATAATGTGAAGTGGGACTGCATGTTAGTTTTGTTCTTTTCATGGTGTGTTTGTGGATTATATTATCCTAGTAGTGACATAATAAATTAATGTGAATCCCCTAAAATAAATAAATTTCAATTGAACAATTGGGGGGTTGTGTTTATTCTTGGTAGTGGTTGTTGTGTGGTTGTGAATATAGGAGTAACAACAAAAGCAATGCTGGTGTATGGTTGTTTTCTATTCATGTGAAACCCATAGGTTGGGGCTAAGTGTTTTGTTTCCTATATATATATATATATATATTAGTTCATTTTCATTTATATATATACCCCACAATATTGATAACTATGTTCCCAGAACCTCCATTTCATGGTGGAGGGTGTCTTTACCATCATCCCGGTGGATGAATTGATGGCTGGTTACTGATTTTATTCCTAGCACCCTCTTCCAGATCATTCCACTCGGTGTTTCTAGGTGAGTATTAACGTCTTGAGGCTTACCATATTCCAAATATTATTCAAGAAAAGTTTTGGTTTTTATTAGGGGCTCAGATGTTTGTGGGCCAAACATGTTTTCTCAAGTACCTTCAGGATGAGGTCTATGTGTCTTCGTGCGTGGTGTGTGGTTGTTGGGGATTAAGCGTCTTCAGGAATGGCTGTTGTTGTGGCCCATGTGTCTATGGGAATTGTTTTGTATGGTTTTTTCCCATGTGTTTGTGGGTAGATTTAGGTAGTGGGACTACATGTAGGAAGTGTGGCATCATCATGATTTTAGATCGTTAGGAAGGAGAAGTTAACCAATAGGAAAGCAGTGTGGTGTACCCAAATATTGATGTCCTTATAATATCATATTACTTGGATTTCATTACATGGGTTAATGTGACTTGGTGAGGTTTGGTGTGTTAGTATTTCTTGGTTGGTGCTTGAGGTTCCGCTATTTATTATTATTAGAATTAGTATGTTCCATCACATGGTCACGAGTATCTTTACTTCCCCTACTAAGTATACTTGTATGATAACACCACATTTGTCGAACTGTCTTCAGGTTTCTAGGAGTACATTGAGGGCCGTGCTGGTCTTTACGTTCTTGGGCATCTGGATAGTTTTTGTTTCTATTTATTTATATTGTTATATTATTTGGGAATTTTTTCATAATTTGTATCAGTTTACTTTTGAACATGCATGAGAGAATGGATTATTTTATTTTCTTTTTTCCATAAGTATTTGGTGCTTATTGGACTTACCATCATATCATTTGATATTGTTCTACAAAATTGTTATTGTATTTCATTAATGTGAGATTATATACCCTTGTGCTAGTCACCACTCCGAGTCCTACAGAAGGTGAGACTTGGGGGGTCGTTATCTCTGCTTCATCTTAAGGAAGGAAGGTAAGGGAACTTTTCTATTACATCCTTCATATTAGAGAAGGTGGGTTGTGACAATATGTGATCATGGTATTCACATGTTTGGTTTGTGTAATTAATTGAATTTTTATGTTGTTAGGGAATTAAAATTAGGTTCATTTTTAAACATTTGTGACCTATTTATAAATTTATTAGTTTCGAAAATTATATAATGGTTCCCTGGATTTTTTTTGAATATAGATATCTATGGACTAATGTATATAAATAATTGGATATAATTTTTAAAATCATTGATATTTATTTATAAATACCTATGGTGTGAATTCCTCATTTTTAAATAAAATAGGTATATGAGGAGAAGTGGATCAAGTACCAATATAGAGAGTTTTTTTCAAATATTTTACACCAAATCTTGTATTCTTAGGTTTTCCTCTACCTTGTGGATAAAATATTCTCTTCCATGTCATCAAAATATGTTGAGGTTCAGTATTATTATCATATGACACATTGAAATGATTTTTTAAACTATATCAAACACTGTGTATCCATTAAAAAACATTAAAATCTAGATTTAGGTTGTATTAAATTTACTCATTAATGATAGAGGATTTATATTTTTGGATTCATGGGTCGTCTTTATAAGAAAAGGAATCATATTTTATTCTCATATAAATGTATTCACCCAGTATATTAAACAAGTCTCTTAAATAATCACTCATACCCTTAAGAAACCATTCATATCCAAGTTCTTCTCATTGTTTGAGTCTATTTTCCTTTCCCATTTGACACATCCATTTAAATATTTTTTGTTTGATAATATTGTAAAAATTATCTTTTATTGTGAAATAAAATGTGAGTGGAGAGATCAAACCACATATGTGATAACCAACCTAGTTTTCACAACCTCCACTGACCGGATAACATGCTCAAATTACATAAAGGCCACTGCAAGGGTATTTATTGACATATTATGCACATTATTAATAAAAATAATTTAAAAATAATTAGGAATTTATGAAGGATATTTACTATTAAATGTCACTCTTCATATAACAGTACCCTTAGTAGATAAGGATCTCATACAATGGTAAACAGACAAATTTTTAACTCCATTTTATTGACATGAATAATTAAATCTATCCTCTTATTTCAAAATCTTGTAAGCTTCATCCGAAGAATAATTATATTTCATAGACTCCTCATGATCATAACCATCTAGATTAGTGTCCCCGGATTCAATGTTTGATGATAACATCATTCTCATATCCTAAAGGATATCTTTACTATAATGTTGAACTATTGTTTCCTTTCATGAAATGGTTCTTGAATCCTCTGGGCTTGAGACCATTACATCTTTCTCACACATAGGGTCTTGTAGGAAAGGGATTTTTATATCCCTATAATAGTAGAATCTAAAGAAAATCATTATTAAACTATAATTGGATATGATTTAACGTACATAGTGGAGAACCTCATACTATTATAGAAATCAGATTTCTTCTCATTTAAATGGACACCAATTTCAATTATAGTAGTTTGATTGGAATGATTATTCATAGAAAACACTATAGGGACCTTCATTGTAGGATAAAAAAAATCTTAATATGTATTTGGGGGTTTTATTACTATAAAATTTACTAGATTAGAAACACACCAAGAAAAAAGGCCCGTCATCTATCCAACTGTATTTTGAGGACCTTCATTTGGGGGACTTGAAATTTATTCCTTAGAATTTGTAGAGTTTGATTTGGGAAAAGAAAATTTGTAAATAATTCTCCTTCATAACCCCCCTTTACCATTGGAATTTAAATTTTTTTAATCAAACTTTTAAACCAACCAACAATTAGGAATATCCTGTCCAAATATCATATAGAGTTTATTAAAATAAGGTAATTATTCACATTATAACATATATTTTATTATTTATCCAAAAAAACTTAGTTTGAAACTATCAAGAATAGTATTAAAGAAATTTATATCAATAAAGGACATACCATAATACATGAATGTTAATTAAATGTTTATATCATTCAATATTAATGGTTCACTAATGCAAGAATTAATATCAATCAATATCTTTGAATTCAATGAATCATAGTTGAGGCTATGTATACTAACCCAAACATGATCATTAGTTTGATTCAAATGGTGTGGATTAAAGATGAACTTATATTACAAAATTCTAAGAATTCAATGATTCTATTTAATGAAATCATTATCCTCTCTTGTGGGTTTTTTAATTTGTGAGAATAAAATAACATGAAAGTATCCCCTTAATATGAGAATGATCTTCTAACATTTAAAACCCCTATTTCCAGGAATAATTGATATTAATATTTTAAATGATATTTAAATCATAATAATTTTGTTTTAATATAATAACCAAATTTTTTTACTTAATTCATTGAAAATAGAAGAATATATTTTCATACATTTATAAATCTGTTAGTTTTTTTTAATTTTCTTATGCATGATAAAATTCATATTTTTTATTCATTATTGGAAAATAGAATGAAATGTGTTGTAAGTTAATTGAATCCCCAAAAAATGATGAAAATAAATTTATGGATATGATAAAATAAATTATGTGTATTTTCTAGTATTCCTTGGTAATATAGATCATTAATTATTGGAAAATGAATCACAAAAAATGTATCATTTTTCTTACATTAATTATTTGTGAATAATTGATGGTAGTTTTCACCCCTAAATTAATTATTTTATTGTGTTTCTTATCATTATCATGATCATATCATATTTCACTTATTAATACTCTTTGGATATTATTATTCTAATATATATCCAAATTTTCATATCCCATTAATGTTATCCTTAGTAGGAAGCACAATTATGTTTTATTTAATGTGACCTTTATGTTTCCCAATTCATAATTTCAACATATGTTTTATTATCCTCATATATAATGTGGGTTTCCAAAATTGTTATTTTTAAATAATAAACCTTTTATTGATAAGAAAATAACTATGAAGAGATTATTTAGTAAAGGGGTGGCGGTGGAATGTAACACCCCAAAAATTTGGTTTAAAAATTATTATACTCGGTATCTTTCTTAACAAAAAACACCAATCACTAAGCAATATACTATAAAAATATTATATCATTGTGTCTATTATAAACTAGATATTCAATTAGTTGTATTAATTGGAATAAATACATTATAAAAAAAAATTTATAACAGTTCTATATAATGAAATTTTACTAATTATTTCATAATAAATATTTACTCAATATTCATTAAAATTATTTATAATTCAAAAAGTAACTTCTCTTCAAAAAATAAATATTATTATATTTGGGGAGTAGAAGGTATAATTAATTTATAAATTTTTTTTAATATCATTTTAGTAAGTTAATATCATTTTCGAAATCACTATATTAATATATATTATGCTGAAATTTATGGATTTTGTTGAAATTATTTATTTTTAAGTAAATAACAAAAAATAATAGATTCATTAAAACAATAATATATTTTAATTAAATAATGTAATTTAAATGTAATTGTTTTTAATTTGATAAAAAATAAAAACAATTATCCTTTAATTTTAAATAATTCAATTCATTACATAGGTATCATCGTTATACATTATTTTAGTAATTTTTTTTTGGGTAAAAATTTCATTTTTCTAAAAATTATTTTTATGTGTGAAATGTTATTTTATCATAAAAAGTTATATTTATAACAATTCATTAATAATTAAAATGTAGTTTTAAGATTTAATATTATATGAAAAATTATTAAATTTATGTAATAGTAATTTATAATCAAGGATTGATAGTAAACACATTTTTATGGTCAAAAATGTATTTATCTAAATATAGGTTTTGGTTGTGTATTCCACTCTAATGTCAAAATTTAAAATTTAAACATATAGAAATTAAATTTTATAAATAGTACTCCATAGTGTTAATAATAATTTTAAAATTTAGTAATGATTCAACTTTCTTTTATGGTTATAATAAATTGTAAGAACTGTAAATATTTATTACCACTTTAAATGTTAAAACTTTCCTTTGGGGAGTTAAATTAAAAGATAATCGAATTATTTCCCAAAAAAAATTCATAAATCATATTGTATGAATTAAATTAGATCCTATATTAAATTAAATTTTAATAATGTTCAATTTTGAGATAATTTCATAAGAAACTATAATCATATTATCTAAATCATCAATTTTTTTCCATGAGTTTACTCTCCAATACTTATAAAGGGGAACCTCCTCTCTTCAGTTATTCTTGATTTTGGAGTCTTATTTCTTAAAAAATAACAACCCAAAGAACTTATTTTATTATTTCTCTTCTTCCTAGATCTCTTGGTCATGACATATGACTAATACTTCATATCAAAAGTAGTAAGAAAAATGAGGTCTCTTGAAGATGAGGTATAAATATTACCTGAGATCTTTCAATTTTATTTCTCCATCCACCTTCTCTAAATTGGGTGTATCCCTAATACCATTATTACTATTGTATCAATAATATTATAAGATGTTATTATGTTAATGGAATAACTATTTCCCACCTCTTCTTTATAAAATGGGAAATGAGAGTAATTCTCATGTGTACGTGTGAACTGTTACCTTTATGTATTAATACAATTAATTTTCTATCATGATGTTTCATGCATGGTTATTATAAAAAATTTAATGTTAATAAATTATAATTTTGAAATTATAATTCTTTATGAATTATATTATATTATCTTCCTTCTAACCTTCCTGTCTATTGGAAGCGAAATAATGTTGCTCATCTGTACATGTTGATTACCACCAATACGAAATAGTGTGATTCGTTCTATATTTATCCATTACATGTGTGATAATAATGGAATATGTAATGAATATATTTGATATTTATTATATAATAATTATTATAAAATGTTCAATTACTATTTACCTTTCTTTTTTCCATTTATAAATAAGTGGAAACATCAATTATGGGTATATACATACTACCATCTCCATAATGTGAAGTAATTTATTTTCAATCACAATTTTATATAAATGTTTATAAATTTGTTTATATTGATTATGAATTATACTTATTAGGTGATTAATATTATTTTTATGATGGAATTGAGATAAATAATCAAGGGCTGAAACTACCTCAATGAAGTAGTTAACACCCACCAATGAATATTTTAATAATGAATTATTAATAAAATGGTATTTAAATGATATAAGTTTGTCATATATGATATTTTATGTTTTTTATGGTTATTTTATAGAATTATAATAAATATAAATTCATTATACAGTATTATAGAGTTGTTACGAATCATGCGTGAAAAAAATTTAAGGGTTCTTTATCTCAATATTGATTCATTTAGTGATGTTTGATTTTATGTACACATTTATGTTTATGATATGTAGATAATTTTCAATTGAATTATTATATTATTTATAATTCATAATTAAGTTTGTTTAAATATACAACTCAAATTGTTTCATCCAAGTGGTTTTGATATGAATGTTATTAATTTGATAATGTTTTATAGTATCAAATTGTATTCTTTTAAAAAATTATTTTATTATACACCTAAGTTATTTTATGTGGTGTATATAAGGCTAATTTGACATGTTATATCTTGTCTGTATTTATATTCATTTTATTTAATTTTTACTTTTATTATATTTCTTTTATCATGGTTCTGATTTAAAAGTTACACAAGTGGTAAGGGGTTTTCATTATTATCTAATTTTTTCTGTGATTTTTAATGATTAATTTTTAATTGATGAATGTAAAAGAAATATATATCCCTAAAATTTAATTTCTTATAATTTTTATATTTCTATAAATTATATTTTTTCATTTCATTTTCATCTCTATAATATCCCAATGTTATGAAATAATGTTTTCATTAAAAACAACATTTTTTTCATTTTTGATCAAGAATATTTTTCATAAATGTCCATATATTCATCAAAATGTTTTGATGTTTTATTTTACTATTATACTATAATTTTTAATCTAATTTTTAACAATTTTTGGATTTCAATAAGAAGGATTAAAAGGAACATTTTTTGTTTTCTGAATGAGTTGCTTTTTATCAAAGGTGTGAATGGAATATTTAGTCTAAAAGACACCATAATAATTCATTTACCCACCATATTTAATACTCTTTGATACAAATCTTATCTTTCAATTTCACATGGTTCTTTTCATATATATTTTTTTGTATAATATTTTTTCAATTTTTAGATTTTAAACAACATGTTTAAGAATGAAAAAAAAAATTCCTCTATAAATATTTCAATGATACATTAAAAAAATTCTTCTATGACAAAATCCATTGATGTTACCTATGAATTACTAAGTATATGATTCTATGATAAATTAAAAAATATCTCTAAGTAATTTTTGTTCTTCTGGTGAAAAAAAATATTTAAGAACCCCCATATCCGTTCCATGGGTTAATATTTGACAAAATGATAAATTTTTTCATGATCTTATGGATTAAATATAAAAAGATTATGAGTATGTGGTAGGTGGGTCTGTTATAACACTCCAATAAATTGGGTATTGTATAATGATTTATGAGCTTAAAGGGTGCACAAGTGGTTTTTCTAATTCAAAAATATGTCACACAAGAGGTTATCTGAAGCCCAAATCATGTGCCCAGGTGGGTATCCAAAGTATGACATGTGATGAATGTCTCACTAAGTAGCCTTGACATAATAACTCAATTATTATGATTGTCACATAATTTATTCCTCCCTTTTATGACATTATCTTATTCAAATTTTATTGTCTCATGGATCATGTTCTTCCATTCATTTATAATTTTTGTCTAATGATATTCCACTTTTTAGTCAATGAAACATGATTATGATCTATGAATTTATGGGTATTTTTTTCAAAGGTTATTCTCATGTTCCCCAAACCATATTATCATGTCATGATTAAATGATAATTCTTAAATCCCTTATTTAACTATACTTGGCATATGAGCCCATATTTTATATTTTACCTTTTCCCCATATTATTAATATTGATTTTATGTATTTTATTTCATCAAATGGTTCCAATTGGGAATAACATAATAATAGATGATGTATTTATTTTACGTACCAATTGATTTTTATCTTCTTTTTTAATGTCACTAAACCTTTATGGTTACTACAGTGATCAAATTGAAATATAACAAATATTATTTTAATAATACGGAATAATTATATATCTAATGATTATATAACCTAATTTTACACTTTATAATGGTTTTAAAACCAAACTGGGGAATGGAATGCCCAAAAATCATTTTAGGCCCATTCTTTTGTCCTATTATATTCAAGGAATCAATGAGACTTGTGATAATCTATAAAAATCTATAAAGAATAATAAATTCATAATGAAAGTGAGAGATATCATAGAAACTATTTTTACAATTTGAAATATTTGATGTTTGGGGCATTGATTTCATGGGGAAGTTTTCATATTCTCAATGGAATGATTACATTTAGGAAACTATTTATTGTGTTTCAAATTGGGTTAAGGTCGTCAAACTCCACAACATTAAATATAATATTGTTGTACAAATTTATCAATAATTAAATAATTTATAGTTTTGTATTTCCTAAATCATTTGTAATTAAAAATTGAACCCATATTAAGAAAAATGAATTTAAAAAATGATCTGAAAAATATTGTTGTTTTAATAAAATCAAAACTTTATATCACCCATATTTGAGTGGGAAAAATTGAGGTATTTAGTAGATAGCATAAGAAAATTATCATGAAAGTTTCTGATATATTCTTGAAATCATGATTTTTAGTGATTGATGAGGGATTTTGGGCCTGTAGAGCAATTTTCATAAATAATATAGGATTGGATCCTTACATAATGCTTTTGTGGGAAATGTCATTATCTTTTAGAGAATCGTCATAAATCAATTTTCATCATAAATTCTTTGAATTATGATTCATGTCTACAGGTTAGAGAAAACTACTTGAGTTAAGTGGACATTATGGGAGAATTTGGAAGTCATTTGATTATTCTATAATCTACCCAGAGAAAATAAAGTTTTACGACATTTCATTATTCAAAATAGGAGAATTATGTTTAGCCAAAAAGATTTAATTTTAAATACAATGAATAAGGGATTTCCTATTAAGAAAAAATACTTGTTTTTAGTATCTTTTAACATCTAATGTGTGATATTTAATTGATCTATAAAGTTAGTATGTTTGGAAAAATAATGTAACACCTCATAATGTAAACATAAAAACATCTTTTCAAAAATTATTATTTCATTAAAAGATTTCATTACATGAAACTCTATGATTAAAATTTTTAAATAAAAATATTTAAATTTTAATATCTGAAAATTATATCATTATGTTGGAATCAAAAAATTAATATTATCTTATCATTAATTTTTTTATTTTTTTTAAATGATCTATTTATCAGTTAATAGTGAAAGATACATATTTTTATAAAACTATCATTTCATTTTTTTTTTTAAGAAAGTATTGTAAAAGTACCATTATAATATGAATTTGGTATTAAATTGACATAATATATATTTAAATTACATTAATATAAATAATTCCACTTCGATCATCATTTTAAATGGATTTGATATATATATATTTTTGTCTTTAAACACATTTTTATAGAAAATCATTTTTCATCACATTTTATTGGTATATATTAAAATTAATTTATCTAAATTTTAGGATTTTAATTTATAGAATTGATTATATATTTTTTATTAGGTTATATAAATTTGGTATATCATTCCATTTTATTTTTTGGCATTATGAATTGTAATAATGGTAAAATTTATCACACTTGTAAAGGGTAAATAAGGTAATTATGGTTAGAAATATTATTAAAAGGAATTAAAAATATATCTAACACTTTGATGTATATCATTTTATTAATGTAATTTTTCCAAATACTTACTGAATTTTAAAATGTGTTATTTTCATTCAATATAAATTCAATAATGATATTCTTATTAATTTAATTAAAAAATACAAAATGTCACTCTATTAAATTTAAATATATAATATATGTTCGCTTAGGGATAAAAATAAGTCATCAACGAATATTAAATGTTATTTTGGGATTAATGAAGTTATTTTTTGGAATTTTAAATATTTTATATTTTTGTTAATTGTATATATTTATATTAAACTCTTATACATTGTTGAGAGATTTCTTGTGAAAGAAATATGAAAATAAAAATAAATGATTTTACAAACATTTAATGTAATGTATTATTTATAACCTATAGTGTGACATGAATTTTATTTATTTTAATATTTTATAATATATTGTTAGATTGTTTTTATTATAATTACATCTTTTTATTGGTGTTTTAATGTAAAATTAAGTGAATAATTCCTAAAATGGATTTAATAGATTAATTTATTGAATAATATTTTATCAGATTATTTAAAAAAATAATATTAAGAATATATTTTTGATTATAAATTATATGAAATTTAATTCCTTTCCCATTTATGAAAATAATATAAGTAAAACGATGAATCTTTATGAATGAGAAACTAGTTATTGTGGTTTCGATTATAATTGTTTAATGAAGTGGTCAATCCAAGAGATGATGCTCAAAGAATCACAAAAACCTATCTATATTATATTTTCTTAAGTGGTTTCAACCAACTCCAATATTATATTTTAAATTTGACTCACAAGGATCCACTTTCACGTGAAAATTATTATTTTCAAATTTAATTATTTTTATTATTTCAACATAGTTTTTTTCATTCACTCTAAAAAGGAACAACTTATCCTCTCTTTTATACACAACCATGAGAAACATAGCTCAATACAATATAAAAAATTATCTTAGAAAAACCATGAAACATTTTATTTAGGTTTTGGTCTTCCCAAAATAACAACCCTACTCCCTTTATAGGAGATATAATGGAGATCTTTCAAACAAGAGGTAACCATCTTCACTAACAACGTTATGTTTTTTCTTCTTTTAAAAACATAAATTATGTAATAAACTTTTCAATATAATAACAATAGTATACCCCATGTAGTTAATATTTTATTAAATTTATGGTAAAATATTTATACATATATTACTCTATCATATGATAAACAAAACAAACTCTCATGTGTACGACGAACTACTACCTCACAAACTGATATAATTTATTTTCCATTTCCACTTAAAATGGAGTTTCATAATGATGATTTAATTAAAATATATGATAATTATAAAATAATTATATTTCTATATGTAAAAATATCCTATATTTGTATACCATTTTCACCTTTAAAAAATGATTATGTCACTCACGCGTGTGTATAGCCTAACATCTCCCCAAAGCGATATGAGTCATTTTTCTTGTCTCTTTCATACAGATGATTTTCAATATGTATATACTAAATATTTATTATTTTAATAACAATATTAAATTGATATACATGTTATAACCATGTTAATGATAAAATTAAAATAACTTCCCAATCAAAGTATACATGAAAAATGAAGTAGTTAACACCCAAAACAATTGATATGATAAAATATTGTTAAAAAATAGTGATAATATGTCATAAAAGGATCATATATGATATAATATTAATGTATGTGGATATATTATGTATGTTTATGAGATATAAATTTTCAATATAGGATGTTAAATTCGTTTATGAGGCAATTCAAACATGAGGCAAGGGATTTCGTCCCAAAATCTACCCCATTGGTACATATTTGTTTTATGCATTTATTTTTTTCTAGCACATGTACATATCCAATTATGTATTTGAAATGAATATATATTTATTAATTATTATTAATTATTTAATTATTTTTAATATTTAAATTTTTACAATTTAAAATATACTATATAGATAAGGATTTATTTTACAATATTACTTTTTTTGGATTTGCATTAATTTCATTGAAGGAATATTATAGTCTCTCCTTCATAAAATATATCTACTTTCTCATCCTTTGGATATTTATATAGTTTCAAATATTTCTTAAAATATTTCCTCGCATTTTAATTTGAATCAATTAATGAAATTTCTAAAAGAAAAATCGGATCATATTTTTCTTATTGTATTTTTCTTCAATATATATGTTTTGAAAAAAAATTATAAATTTTATCTTTATTAAATTATCTAATTTATTAAGGAATTTTATGTTTTGGTTATCTTTTCAAATGTTATTAATGGAAATGTTATAAATATTTATGAAAGAGTTATATTTGAATTTATGTTCAAAAAATTAAATGGAATGTTATTTATAACATATAATGTGTTAAAATATATTGTCACAACCAAAAATGTTTTACAATATTTTGTTCCTTATATAATTTCTAATGGTATTACAACAAATACACATCAATGAAATATTACTTTAACGTTTTCCTTCCATTTTCATTATTTCAAAAAATAACCAGGTTTTAGTATAAAACCAATATTTCTGATTAATATATGGGTATCTTTTATCTTATATTAAATTTGTGGTCATTATATTTATCTTGAAACATTCACTTTCTTGTGATAATATTTCATTAGACATTTCATTTCTATTAAATATATATTTTCATTTTTTCATGGATATGATTATTTGAAAAATGGTATATCATATCTACATATGATGATTTATTATGAATGTTATTTGATTTATTAGGGATATATTGATATTATATGTTTATACTCAATAAAAATATTTTTGGATAAAGAATATATATATAATTCATCGGACATGGATGAGTGGGTGGGGACAGATTATTGAGTCTACCTTGATGGATTGATCGGTCTCAAGAGACAAACTAGTTGAACAAATTTACCAAATAAATTTTTGGTGTATACTTACCCATCAATTAAACTGTTTTGGAAAATGGACTTGATGGTAAGTAGTCATGATTTATGAAATCATGATGTCCAATATTAATAATTTTCATTATTGAAAAGTTAGTTATTATTAACCCTGAGATTTATAAATTGATATTATCCATTAATATATTTTATACAAGAGTTATTTATTAAATGGAATGTGTTTTATGTTAATTATATTCCCATATTTATTATTACTTATTTACACATGATATATTTTTCTATACATAACCCTTTATTAGTATTTTTACTAGACCCTTTCTTTCCCTTCACTTGGTATATGGGGAAGGGTTTTATGAATAATAAAAAACATGCTAGAATGTTTTAAATCATAATTTTTTATTATTACCACTGAAATATGGGAATCATGAATGTATCTGGTTCGCCAAGACTACTAAAATGATCGATATTTAGTATCGTTTTCCCTTGTATCATATGAATATGTAATAAATTAGACACAAACTGTGGGTTACTAGAGTTTTGGTTTTTTATAATTTGTATTAGGGGATGTTTAGTAGAATCCATCGTAACTAGATTGTAAGAGGAATTTTTTATGGCTCAATATTCTTGATGTTTATAATATGAATCATTGTGTACCATTTTGACACCAAATAATATAAAGGACATCAACACCCATAGTTAATGTATGGGTATCGATAGTTAGTAATCCAATATATGTTGTGTTGAAATGATTATAAAATGTATTAAGTCCCTCGAAAGGATATTATTATCTTTGGAAGTTATATTGGATATTATGAAATAACTTAAGTTTGACTATTAGTGTGGGGATGAACATAAACACTCAATTGATATTAAAATCATAATATTGGGTTTTCTACCTATAAATGAGGTGTATTTTTCTCAGTTGGTTTGGGATATACATAATAGTGAGTGTATTCTTATTGTATGGGATTTTTTTGATTTCTTTTTAGAAGGGTTTTCTTGTATTCCCCTTGAATTTTTATGTTGAGTTTTCAATAGATATCATACCTGGTGCGACAACTATTTCAATGACTCCATATAGAATGGACAATATTGAGTGTTTTAAATTGAATAACAAAGTATAATAGAATCTAAATAAAGGACTTGTTCAACCTATTTATTCACCATATTGTGGACTTTCAATTTTTATTAAGAATAAATATGGGTCCAAGTGTCATTACATTGATTATTATAAACATAAAAGGTAATAATTAAGAACTTATATCATCCAATAAGCATTAATGATTTGCTTGAACAATTACAGGTATCTCAAAATTTATCTATGATTGATAATTGATTCGGATTCCATCATCTAATGGTCACGACTGAGGATATATACAAGACATCATTTCATATGATTTATGGTCATTATGATTTTATAGTAATTCTATTTTGTCTTACCAATTCTCTGGATATATTCATGATTTTATGTAATGGAGTATTTAGAGTTTATCTTTAACAGTATGGGGAAGTATATAGAGAAAATAATGTTATATATTCAATGGTAAATGAACTGACTGAATAACATATTTAGCATTATGATTATTATCCTATAGAAGTAAAAGCTACATGATGAATTTAATACGATTATTTTTTTACTACCGTAAGTATTAATCTGGGTGAATATAATTTCATTTTAAGTTTTATAGATAGATAGTTTAACGATGGAAGTTTTTAAGAGGTTCTCAGAATAACCATGTTAACAAATATCCATTGTTTTCTTATGTTGGATGGGTACTACATACACTTTTTTAGAGTTTCATAATAACTATATAATCCAAAATCTATGTTTACCTAGAAGGGATAAATGTTCTTCTACATATAGAAATTTCATAAGAATTTAAACAAACTATGGAGAAGGATGGTTGGTGTACCTATACATAGACTACCATATAGTAGATAAGAGTTTGTAATATATAGTGATGAATTGAATATGGGACATGGAAGGAACCCTGTGTATAATGATATAGTGATAGCTCATGTATCCCACCAATTTAGATATTATGAGAAATATTACCTGAATCAAGTATTGGTACCACTGGTAGAAATACTTCCTTAATGATTTTGAATGAATATATATATAGAATGGTGTGATATATATAATGATCATAAAATATTCATGCATAAATTTAAAAAATAATAATAAGATATATGGATGATTTTTATATTTGATAAAATATTTTGACAGCTCAATACATTACCACCTTAGGAAAGAGAGAAAGTTGTGGGTTATCTATGTCAAAAAAACCAATCTTTTTTTGTCTATGATGATGATTGAATGTGATACAATATTTATTTATTTACAGATTTTTGATATTAAATTCATAAGGAAAAGGGATTTATCTTATATTTTTTTGATGAATTTTCAATTATCCATCAATGATAGGATTAAAAAGGATCATAAATACAATTTATAATTATAGAATAAAGTGAGGAATGTTACCAATTTCATCCATGACTATTAAAGAATAATAATTTTCCAAAATAATGTATGTATTTCTTCAATACCAGATTGGAATTTTGAGCTATTGGATAAATATTATAATTTATCATTTTCAATTCATCTTTCAAGTGAGAAGATTTATAGAGATATAAAATGGTATTTTTGGTTTGGTACATAAAAATGGTCCTTACGGAGTATGTGTCTAAATTCATGGTGGGTGAGTAATCTAAGGATGATAGACATACATCGAAGTGAATGTTGAAAACATCACCCTTACATGAAGGGAAATGGAAAAAAAATTCCATGGAGTTCATCATTTGACTCTCCAAAATATATAATTGGAATAATTCTATTTGGTTTTTATTCAAACACCTTATAAAATCAGAGCACTATATTTATATTAGAGGATATTTCTATCCAATTTTACTCATATAGTTATACGTTAAAAAATCTATGAGACATCACGATGTTCCACTCAAAATCATATCTGATCAGGATCCAAATTTTATCTCAAGGATCTAGAGAAGAATTTTTTGGGATCTTGATATGGTGTTTTTTTCATTAATGCTTATCATTATCAAATATATAGTTATTCATAAAAGAAAATTAAAACTCATAATACATGTGAGAGATATATCTATGGATTTCAATTGTGTTTAGATTCTAAAACTTCATTTGGATGATATTATGCATAATAATAGATTAAACTATATAATTCAGATGGATCCTTCTAAATACATCTATGATAATAAGATTATAACTCAAACTTGTTGGGATTAATTTAGAGAAATTATTTTTATTAGGATCTGATTTAAATGATTAAATGTAAGATAAGGTTAAATCCATTCAACAACATATAAGGGTATCACATAGTCAACAAAAAAATATATGCTAATTTTTTTAAAGAGATAACCAGTTTGAAGATGGTGAAAAGGTATTACTATGGATATCTATATGGAATATGGTTATAATATTTATGAAATAAGGTAAATATGAGACCAAGATATATCATTAAATTTAAAATTCATTATCGTATTAGGGTGACAGCTTATCACTAAGTGATTTCGTTGAATCTCTCTAAAGTTCAAAATGTGTTCCCTGTGTCTATCTTGATGAGGTATATACCTAATATGTCACATGTGTTGAACTTAAAGGTCATACCACTAGGGAAATATTGGTCTTAATAGGATTAATCAGTACAGACTCATGATCATATATAAGAAGTTATATGAAATAAGAACACTTCTTTAGTCAATGTTTTATGGGAAAACCAATCATTATATAAAACCATCGGGGAACCCACAGATTTCATGAAGATGATGTATCCTCAATTATTTTTATTGTAGAGATGAAATTTCAATGGAAAAATTCTTATAAGGGGTTTATAATGTTAGACCATGAGATTTTATGATATATTTCTCTCTAAATAAATACAATTTCTTTAATAGTTTCCTTTTCATGAACCAGAGTGTTTAAATGAACATTGAAAAACAATTAAAACGTTATTATGTGATAATTATATAATTTTTTGAAATCATAATTCAAATATTATCTTGGATTTATTTTTTTACTTTTTTTGAAAATAATTTATTTATCATTGAATAGTGAAAAAATCGTTTTTGTAAAATGTCCACTTATTTTCTATAAATATGTTAATTTAAATGTATCATTCTATTTTTATTTTTAAATTTATTTTATATATAATATTTTCAATTTAAAATAACTTGATTTAATCCATTAGGATTATTTTTTTAAAATTTTTAAATTTTGGTCAATTTTTTATTGAAAAATAATTTTTTTCAAACATTTTTTTCATCGCATTTTAAAGGATTATTTTAGAATTAAATTTTGAAATATATTAGATTTTTATTTGATAAAATGGATTCTTTATTTTAAATCTAAAATTTCAAAATTGATAAATAGGCGTTTATTATTTTAGGAATTATGAATAGTAATTGTGGTAAAAGTTTCTCACCCTTGTAAAGGGTAAATCGAAAAATAAGTTTAGAAAATTTGATAAGGAATTAAAATTATATCAAACACTTTTTTTTGTTGAGTGGAGGAGATTAATTTGAACATTTAAATCTTATATTGGAATATATAGAATTTTGTTTCTAATTTCCACTAATAATGACATTTATATTATTTACTGTAAATTAAATACAAAATGTCTCTCCCTTTGCTTAAAATTTTAATTGTATATTCTCATAGGGGTAAAAATAAGTTTTGAATGAATATTAAAATTTATTTTTATATTTATGAAATTATTTGTAGGATTTTTTTTGTATTAAATTATTAGTGATTATGTAAATACCATTAATTCTTGTACAAAGTTCTAACAATGCTTCTTTGAATAGTAGAAATATGAAAAGAAATGATTTCAAACACATTAATTATTTTTTATTTTTAATACATTATGGTATAAAAATAATTTTATGGTTACTAATAGTGTAAAATATATGATTCGAGGGTTTTTATTTGAATTTCATTTTTCCCTTATGTCTTTAAAGTAAAATAATGTGAATAGTTATTAAAGTGACTTTAATAGTGTATTATGTTAAATACTATTATATTGAATTAATTAAAAATACCCAAATATTGAAAGAGGGAAGGTAAAGTTAGATAATATTCTAAATTATCATCTCTTTTCCATTTATGATCAAATTTTTGGCTCATAATTAATATGATACCCTTAAATATTGAAATTTTTTTATGTGGTTAAGGTTAATTTTTTTTAAAGAAATGGTTAAACCAAAAAATGAAGATTAATGAAAAACCTATACCTATCATGATTTTTTTGGGTGAATGGGTTTTAAAAGTTTACTATCATATCTTGGAAAATATTACAACATTTTTTCACATTCAAATGAAATTCCATTTATTATAATTAAGTCCCTTTATTAATTCCACGTGTGTCATTTGATTCACTATAAAACGACTCCACCTCTCATATCTTTTATACACCACCTAGAGGTAATTATCTCAAAAAACTATATATAAAACACTTCTCAACATTAGTATATAATGTATTTAGTTTTTCATCATTCTAAAGGACCAACGTCAGGTTCTTTAAGGGGATGTCTAAATGATCACTTTCAAAGAGGAAGTAATCATCTTCACCAGGCACTTTCATTTATTTTTTCTTTTACCACAAAAATTTATGTCATAACCATTAAAATATAATAAAAAATATCTCCCATATACAAATATGATTTTATTTTGATGGAATAACAAGTATCCTTCTCCATATTCATCAATTGCGAAACAAAACCATCATTCGTGTGTTTGGCAGACTATCACCTCGCGAACCGATGTAATTTATTTTCCATTACAACCTCACAAGGATTTGCATATTGATGAAAATAATGAAAATATTTAATACTAATGACATAATTATTTTTATTTATTTATAATACATCATCTACTTTCTTACCATTCTATCTATTAAAAATATATAATATTGCTAATGCATATGTACAGCCCACCGTCTCCATGAAGTGATGTGATTCATTTTTCATGTTGGTTTGAAATGGAAAAATATATGTATAATTTTTATAATTTTAATATCATTATTATCTTTTTATATATGATATATTCATGATCAATATACAAGGACCATAAATTTCAAATCAAAACATACATGGAAAATTAAGTTGTTAATACGAAAATGATAAAAATTAAAGATTTCTACCAAATGGGTGAAAAAATGTTATAAGTGGATAAAAATTGATAATATATATATTTATATGGTTTTAGTATGTTTTTATAATAAATATAAATTTATTAAATAGAATTTAAAATAACATATTAGGACTTTAGAACTTGATGTTCCGGATTTCGTCTCATTTTACACTACATTAAGACTTGTTTTGTATTGTACACAAATTATCATTTATGTGAATTATATAATACCCCTATGACACATTTAACATGAATTTATATTTATTAATGATTATTGATGTTTTAGTTCAATTTTGATCTTTCAATTAATTACAATTAACAGAAAACCAATGCGGTATGAATGTATTTTACAATCTCATTTTTGAGGATTTATATTATTTTCATTAATGAAATATTATATTCTATCCTTAATAAGATATCGGTACCAAGGGTGAAAAATTATACCAAAAAATTAAGATTTTAAAATTTTAATGTTTTTATTGATGTCGTAACTTAATCTCTAGCATAAATTTTTCTTAATTACAATCCCTGTATCTCACATGAATAAATTTAAGTAAAACACATTTTACTATAAAATAGATTTTTTGATTTGAATATGAATTCAAAATCATTCCACCAATAGTGATCCTTTCTAGAGGGAACCGAAGTTGTATCCCTCTATATCACCCACACACATGTCTAAAGTCTTTAGTAATGTTGACGATCAAATTGTGGGGCTATTATGGATATTTGATGATTCCTTCATCGTCTCAGTCATCACCACAATGATGATCCACTGATCTGTGTAAGAGGACATGGAATCATTTCTTAGGTCATCAAATACACTCTATAATAATAATTTATAGGATAGAGAGCCTCTCAATAAACCTGTGATGAATAGTTATTTTTACGAGAGCCTCATCCTCATTATATAGTGAGGTTCTACAATAAAAGAAAATGGAACTCTAATTCCGAGATACATATTTCTAACTAAATTAGCGATAAATGAAATATTATGACTAACTTACTGATTTATAAAAATCGGTTATATTTTATCAATCAAAAGTACTATAATATATATTTAATGTGATAAAAACGACTCATTGAAATTGGCTCAATATTCCCAAAAATATTTAATGAGACTTCAATATTAAAACAAAATTAATTTAAATTATATTTTACCAGTTAATATTTTATTATATTCTGAATAATTTTAATATTTAAAATCAATAATTATTATTATAAACTCATATAATATGGATTTATTCATTACTTTTTGATCATATATTCTCAGACATCCTTAGATCCCATTTTGTGGCTGACCATATCTTATACTCGTATCCATTGAATATTCCAGACATTTTTATATTCACAGTGAGTGACCCTCTATGACCTTATCTCAATTGTAGTAAATAATATTCACAAATCATTTGTGGATTCTAAAAACTCATCCAGACCCATAAGGATTTAAGTAAGACTCATAGTAATGCAATCATTTTCAATGAACACATTCCAAAAATAAAATATCTTTCTTTTGTGATATCTCATAAATCATGATGCATATTTCATGAAATTTTTCTTCCATGATATATTTTTAGTCAAACTAACTTGATGAGATTACCTTCTTCTAACTTGACCATCAATTTAGTGAAGTTTCTATCATCTGGATCAACTAGTCCCAATATATCACTTCCTTTCAAAAGCGAAAAAAATAATATATTGGGTATTTAATAAATTTCATACCACCAAATACACAACCAGTGATAGCTACCTTACTACAACATCAATGACATAGTTTTCATCTCCATTAAATTATCTATTAAAATAGTATACACTAACAATAAGCTCGTTTCAAGAGACCATTATAACTTCTTATAGATAGAAACAACTAATGAAACGAAAAACATGTCCTGTCTCCATGGACGGATCAATCCTCGTAATCTCATCAACTTGAGATCACAAAGTGATAACTTCATGAGAAGTAGTCTCAATGACTAAGATCCCAAAACACGAGATGCCCACACATTATTTTTTCCCTATCAGCATTATTATTCTGAACCATAGGAAAAATGAATAAGATTAATTTCAAAGTATCATTAGGTTATCATTATAGGTTTGTGGTTTTGTTCATTGTTCCTAATATTTTTTTACTTCCTACATAATTTTCTATATGGGACTTCAACTATTTGAGTAAAACCTCTTAAGATATGATAACCCTGATTATATTCTTTTAAACAATTTTTAAAAATTAACATCTCATCTTAGACTAGCAGTAAGATAATCATAATTTATCTTATGTTAAAGCATTATTTACTTGGTGTGATTACAAGAACTAGAATAAATAATTATGTATTATATACAGATTTATTATCTGCATTAGAAGCTGCAAAATTTCCAATTACTATAGATATGGATTTAACTAGCTTTAATCAGATTCACTATATCATTAACTTTATCCTAATAAGGATATGAGATTAGGTTGATCATAAGGAATACTATTATTTCATATTTTAAACAACTTCCTCTACACTCCAAATACCATTTACATATTCTTCATAATCTCAAAAGTACAATTTGTAGTTCTGACTACATCCCATGGAATTATCTAGGATATAACTAATATTTTCCTAGTATAATATATATATTTGAATTTTTACATTTGGTACATTGCATGTAAAGTGGGATTGATCCATCTCGTAAGTGTATAGACTTATACTCACAATTATAATCTTCTCATATGTTCCATACATGTCTTCATGGAGATATTTGTGCAACGTGAAATTGGTAACAATTTTCTCTCGAATTGTTTAAACATGTATTTCATAAATACATTTTCATTATATATACTTTTAAATTTTCATTGAATACCTTTATACCTACCTCATTATATTTTCTTGCTTAAATCATTGGTTGAAACATCAATTCAATCTCTGGAGTTATACTTTCCTTCCATTCATAACTATATAACCAATGATTGTTTTCTTTATGATATAAAAAATATTTTTCTTTAGAAAATTTTGGCAATCCTATTATCCAATTTTATACACATAAAATAAATTCACTCCAAATGAATATTTTACTCCATTATTTATTACTTTAATCCAAAATTGTATTTTAGTAACATTATCCCCTTGTTTCATTCAATGGTGTCACTAAGCCTTTCATGTTGTGTCATATAGAATCCCTACAATATTGGCAGTCATGACATCCAATTATAAATAAAATGTTCATTGAATATAGATATTATATATAAAACCATAATTAATTTAATTATTACGTATTTCTATAACAAATCGATCCTTATTAATGCAACTCATGTACCATATATGTAATATTTCTTTTGAATTCCATTATGGTGTATATTAATGTATAAAGTTTAATTTATTCAAACTAAATAAGTATATACATTGAAAATACTAAAGTGTGTAACTACATAATTTATAAATATCATTCTATTTATATCTTTTATTTCCACTTTTAATTTTATTTGAAAAAGAATTTTATTCTCACAACTGGTATATCAATCATAAATTTTATATTCATTAGATATTTCTCATGATTCAACCATTATTAAACTATCGGGTTAGTATTAAACACAAAAAATGACATTCATTCCATAACTTGAATAATTTCTCCTTGTGTTGAAAGGACACATGAGATAAATATTTTGGCTAAAATTAATAAAATTTATACTAGAATTAGTAACTTGAAAATTAGATGTTGTGTGCTTATAACTGCTGACATAGGAACCACCCTTTATTAGCCGATTTGAGAACACACCATAATTCTTGTAATGATCCATTTCATACATGTATACTTTATTAAAATACACATATGTTGATGATATATTTTATTTAATACCCATGATGTATAACATAAATAATTCTTTAAATTGGTGAATATACCACGTGACAAAGAAAATAATTGCTTCTTCAATTCAGTATACTATATTTGAACATTCACATATTTATTTCATGATATTAAAATAAAATAACCTCTTATATGATAATAATCCACTTATTTTAAGTACATTATGAAGTTCACTTTGTCATTTCTCATTTGGTTGGCCTTTTTTCCTTGTCTTTGATCTTTTTCTCCCTAAGAACTAATGATTGGACTTTATTTAATGTTTTTATTTCATGGCTAACCTTACCCAAAATGTAACAAATAACATCCTTCACTCCATTAATATTTTATATTAAAATAAACAAGATAGAATGGGTGAAAATTTTATGAGAAATGGATCATTTGAATGATCATGATCCATCTTTTTATTTACACATATCTAGTGTAATAATCATGTATTCATATTTTCCATTCTTTGTCTCCTTGTAGGTTTCTTGAAGATGAGAATACATGTGTAATCAACCATATATTGATTTTGTATCCACAACTTACATTGCACATCAATTATAACATTATGTCATAACCATTATATTTTTCATCCATGAGTAACCTGTAAACATTTCTAAACCCTCTCTTCTTGAGGTTTCTTAATTGGTATTGGGGATAACAAAACCTTGATTTTTTCTTGTATTAGTACTTTGCACAAGTTCTTGTACTACTCTCTAGAAAATCATTCAAGTTTTGAAATTTTTTTTTTCCAATATTATCTTAGTTTTCTAGTTTTATTATGTTAAATTTTGTAATAAAAATAATATTTTTAGACTACTACTTTTATCATGATAACCTATAAGACATTACTGATTATTTAAATAATTAAATGTCTCTAACTATTTTATCGATCTCTAGAAACCAACTATACAATAATCATAATACTATATCACCTGATTATTCTAGTAAAATTTATCCTAGAACCTCCCATCATATTAAGAAAACATTGTCGACAACACTAATTGAGGTGTATGAGGTAGGTGTTTTTCTGGTCAACAACATTAACTCATGTCTCCTTGATCTGTTAAGTGAAGTCTTAGCTTACAAAATCCTAAATGTTATTTAATAAATGTTTTCCTCTAAAGTTGCAGAAAGATATATTTGGATACTTATTTAATTTCAATTTTAATTATGTCAACCCATGATTCTCATAATAACTCAAAAGTAGTAGGAGGAACCCTCAACTTTGGATAACAAGCACAATAGACAATCAGTTTTATTCAAATTAAAATAATGGAAAATGTTTATGACATAATATTTCTTTGAGGTTTTATTATTTTTCGACAAATGTATTTTATTTCTATTAATTAGATCATCCAATATTGTCACTCAAACAAACAACATTCTCTGAAAAAACATTCATCATGTCTCTATGCATTTCATTCCTTATTATTTTATGAGTTTTTCATTTTCATGAAAATGCATAGAATAGAAAAAAAATTCATAACTCAAATAAATTTTTCTGACTGGACATGAGAATTTAATATTTTTTTATCCATTTATACTTAATGGGTCAACTATTACTGAGGGGAATCATAACTGAATTAGATATTGACTCATGATATAGCTCATTCCCCATCCATTATGTCAACATCTTGTCTAAATTTCAACTCGACATCGCATGATCCACGACTTAAAACATCATCATAATTGTATAAAATTTCTTACACATGTGAAATAGGGTTTCTAGAGTAAATAAATTAGATAAATAAATTTTATTCGGGGCCATATACCTTTAAACATATTAAATAGTAAAAAAACAATGCGCAAACCATCATAAATTAACCACTTTTTACAATCATAAAATTCCTGTAATAAATAATTAAATTATATAAACTAGATATACACAATTTTAGTAAATTACTTAAGAATAGTTGGTATAATAAATAAAAATGTGACATAAATAAATTTAAATAAATTTAAATTCAGAGACATATTTAAATTAATTAAATATATGAATTAATTTCTAATAATTTACTCAAATAATTTTAATGGATAATTTACATTGTCTTGATAGTAATTTAATTTTAATTCAAAAAATTAAATTAATTAATTAGTTAATTTAATTACTAAAATAATATAATTTTTCAGGGTATTAAAATATTAAATTTTTTAAAAATAATAATTATTTAATTAATTTTTTTAATACTAAAACTAAATTAGTTAATTAAAATAATTATGATTATATTATAATAAATCAAGACCTAAAACCCCACCCAGACCCATTGTGGGTGGATCTGACCTCATGCTAGTCCATTCTAGGGGTGGCTGACCTCTTACAAGGGTGTTTTATTCTTGAAAGACCCGCCCTGATCCATCCTTAGTCAAGTGGATATGAAAAATCATATGTCATGGTGGGTCAGATCAAACTAAACCTATGTTAAGTCATCGAAGGGGGTTTCCTTATGGCTGAGAGTGCACGTGAATGGGGTCACGCTCGACAGTGGTTCGGGTTGTCAGTCTAGCCGGTGGCGATAGGTTTTTGTGATCTTAGCCAGGTGCTCTATACGGTTGTAGTGCTATGAAGTAGGATGTGTCACACAAGGATGGTGGTTCTCAAAGGGGTCCAAACAAGATCGAGGTAACACCTACAGTGGCAGGACTAGGCCTCCATGGATATAGAAGGGGAGACCTCAGATCTACCTCGGGAAGAAGACATAACATGGGCCCCAAGATTTTTTATAAAAAAAATATCCTACTCACACACCCCTACCCCCAGGTTCCACATCCCACTGCCAACACATGTGGATATAATTTTTATTTTATTTTTTAGTTTAGAATTTAACACATATGTTAGTTTCCTCATTTATCATTATCCATATTTTTGTTCTCCTTCATGGTTTTTTGAGAACCTATTTAAATTTTCAGGATGAAAAAATAATTATAAAAATTATAATTTTTTCATTATTTCATTTCTAGATAAAAACACACTAGACAAAACAAACTATTCCATCCACCAATAGATGGTCAAAACCAGAGTTTTACAAATAATTATCACTAGTTTATGTCCTGGTTTGAAATCGTCCATTAGATTATCCAAAACATGCATCTCAATGGAAAAAATTTTATCTACATAACTGAATATATATAATTGTTCTTCATAATTAAATAACCGCAAACCTCAAATGATCCGTAAAAAAATATAGTTGGTCATAAAATTCTTGTCTAAAATTAGATCGATGTATACTTTTTTCCATTGAGACCATATTTAAACCCTCCACATAATTTAATGAAAATTAATTTTTTTTTCTTGCCTTATAAAACTCACACGTTCTCACTATAATACTAATCGATGGTACCATGGTGTGCGGCTAAAGATGGTTGGTGTGGGATTTTAATATTTTTATCATTATAAGGATTGAAATTTTTGAATCCAGTGATCTAAGCGTCCTTATGGTCTAACGATACTGTGTCAACTAAACATGGCACAAAAAATTAAAAAAGGGAAAATACCTCATTTCATTTGAATCGCGCTCAACTGATGATCACCATCGATGAGTCTTGCTCAAAGAATCCAAAGATAAACCCATATATATCATTCACACAGACTCCATGAATCTTCACACTTATCATTTGTGAAATTATTATTTCTAGAATGGATCTCCAATGGATCCTTCAACATCATGACGATAACCTCAATTTTATGACTTATCTCTATCAAACGTGTTCTTGGATCAATCTATCAGTGAAAGAATTTCTATCCCTAGAAAATGGGAGGAGATATAGGATTTCATTCCGTTAGAATTAACAACACAACTAAATGGGATCTTCTCTCGTGCTTATATAGTGGGAGGTTCAAATACACATAAAGGGTTCACCGATCCCCTAAAATAAAACCCCAACTAAATAAGAAATAATTAAATAGTTATGAAAACTGACTGCATCATAAATATTTTTTATCTACTCATAATAAAATTTAATAAATATATAATGTTATAAACACAAATAAATAACTGGACGCATAGTTGATGATAATATTAGATGAACCTTGAATATTAAAATAATATTCATTCATATAATATTTATCTTGTATTCACTAAATACCTCATGAATACTTTTACTAAATAAATTAAATCCAATTACTATGTACTTAAATAATAAGTTATTTATTTATTTGTTAGTGATCGCTAATACCTGGAAAACCCTCAGACCACATGGAAGGGGCCACCATGTCGGTCACAAACCAGGTTGGGTCCCCATCCAACCTAACACCCAACCCGGTCTATGGCAAGGCCTAAAGGGCGTTCCGGATCTCAACGGGTTGGCACAAGTTCCTAGGTATTAGAAATAATACATGAGAATGATTTACCCAAAATAAGAGACATGAAAACAACCAACAAATAAATAAACCAATGCTGGAAAAAACCAAACCAAACAAGCCCTTAACATTTTACTAGATTAAATGATTTCAACTAAACCCAAAACTCAAAGAAGAATGTAATGAAAATAAACTTAAATCATCAATATTAACCTTCATGCAACATTAGGAGCCACCTATTAATGCCACCATCACCCAACCTGTAAGAGAAGGCCAATAACATCCCAAACTAGCATCCCAAAGCATGACGCCTCAATATGGGGTACCTAATGGATGGGGTCTACGTACACCCAATGGTGTATGTATGATTTGAGCCAAGATCCCAGTAAGATACCACCCAATAAAAAGATTCCATGCCACAATATCAAAGATATAATTTAATATGCGTATTCAAAATCATAATTTTAAAATGTTGTCTAAGGAAATCAGTTACAATCTAAAATTCAAAAACGGATACAAAGAGAAAACTCATTTTACAAAAAATAATTAAATATGGAAGAGAACAATTCATTAAGTACCCACACGCACCCAAGTGGTCCTTTGTATGCTGATGGAGCGCACCACGTCATGAACATTACATCACTACAGGTGAATCCCCTATGGTATCTAACATGTGTGGGATGCTTGAGACATCGTACCTCGGTGTAAATGTGTCATAGTTACCATAGTGATCTACATTCTCATGCATGATCCACTAGTAAAGAAACACATCCATAACCTATTTGTATCCAACCATCACAAAATAATATCTTGTGTTGTAATGTTAATTCTTCTAGATGAGACCTGGATGAACCACATATGTATCATCTAGCATTCTAGTACTAATCCTCCAACCTAGTACCCTGGTTTTTCTCTTATGCTCCATCAAGATCCAAATTCATACCACACACACACCCCACAACTTTCACTACCAATGTCAATCATGCCAATTAAGTAACCAATTTCACAAACAAAACATTTTTTCATCTCAAACATGCAAAAATCCTTTTTCACATAAATTTTTAATATATAGAAAAAATTTACAACAAGGAAATCATACCATGAACAACTCAAAACATGTTCCACACTCATTACCCAATTTAATAATAATTTTCACAAATTATAAAACATTATTAAATAACACAAAAAGTTATTACACCACAAATAATCCCAGTTCCATTTAGAAAAGTCATTTAAAAACCCCTTGCATACAAAATTCTTCCTAAAACAAGTTTTACACCACTCATAAAACACATTAATGTGAATCATTGTGAGTTTACAACAAAAACCATCTGATTCGATAAATAAACATCATTTTAAACCAAATACACATGGTAACCATATCAAAAAAACGTTTTTCATTTTTCAAACGATTTTCAATTCAATTTTAAAAGTGCGCAACAAGTCAAACACACCCAAAGAGATTCATTTTCCTTTGAGAATATTCATTTAAATATAAACACACCTCAAAGTCATTGAAAATGAATTTCTCACCCACTAAAAACACCAAAACCATTGAAACCATGTTTGGTATCCCAAACACCACTTAAATATCAATTGCTTCATTTATAAAACATCCCAAATGCATACTATAAGGACTCACTTCAAAATACACAAATTTCACATGAAAAACCCATTTTAAATTCAATTTCACATTCCCAACCTTATAAAACCTCATTCACACCCCATAAAAATTGATTAAAAAATTCTATAAATTACAATAACAAGACAAAAATGAAGGGCATGACCATTTCTAAAAAAATAAATTTCATCACACACACATGTCAAAATATTTATAAAGATCATTTCTCACCTTATAAACAACTCCCAAAACCCATTTTTTGAAACATTGCATTAAAGAAAAAATCAAAACATAGAAATTACATTTATTAAAATTCCATTCCCAATCAGTAAGAACCCAAAATCCATCATAAAAACCCAATTCACCACAAAATCAAAACCAAGAACAATTATATAAACATAAACAAACTTATTAAATTTATCTAGGGATTTTAGTGAATGGAACTATCAACATTGGTTGAAGAAATCTACAATGTAAGGTGAGAAACTTCATTTTTGTTCCAAATAAACCGCAAGCGAACAATAAGGGACCCTAATTCAAGAATTCAAAAAAAAACCTATAATTAATACAATAATTGACACAACAATAGCTATAAACCACCAAATACACAACGAACCCAATCAAAAACTATGATGTGCATAGGGAAGGATTACTCAAAGGGAGGCGCATGTGCCAGAGGAGAGTGGGGCACTAGGAAAAGGTCAAAGGAAGGAAAGGGGTGAACTAGCGGCTCCAGCTACTATAGGAGGAGGGGTTTGGTCAGTCCAGTGTGCCACCCAAGGAGGTTAGAGGTCGTTCGGGCTAAGCGAGGGAGCCAGAGGAGGAGAAGAGAGGCTGCACGAGTCTGGTTCACTGGAGGAAGGGGTCATCCCTATTCCAACTAGATGGGAGGGATTATATCAGGCAGGTAGGGTTTGGGTGGAGGGAACCCACATGGATGAGTCGGGGAAGGTGAGAAGGAAAGATGAAAAAAAGGAATTAATCCATCAAATCATCCTAAAATTAATAGTAATAATAATAATAATTTTATTAAAAATATGATAACAATATTATAATTGTTACAATAATTTAATATTAAAGGAAAATTTAAAATATTACTGATAATATTAATAATAATAATATGATAATAATAAACAAACCCAACTTAATAAACTTTGTAATAAACATAAAAATCTAGATAATAATTGATTTTTTTATGATAATCTTAATTATGATCGAATTATACTTCATAATAATAATTATATCATTATGATTATTTTTAAATCATTTATTCTTATTTTATTCCCACTTTTATTTTATTTATTCATTTAGTTTGAACGTCGAGAAGGTCATGCAGTGATAGGGAAAGGTCATATGATGACCTAGGCGAGGCCGCATAGCTTCAACTATGGTACACTATGTTCTATTGAAGTCAAAACATGCATTTATTTGTAATAACTAAAAAAATAATTTGTGCATCAACCTTAACTATCTGATGCCTAAAAAATTAAAAAAATAAATAATTTAAATTTGGTCAGAGTGAAAATTCTCCCCACCATAGCACTTTCTGTCCTCATAATGTGACAACTAAGGCTGAACCCCAAAGTTGAACCTGATAACCCATAAGGTTCAAAGAGGATCCCTAAAGAAAGAACGTAAAAGAAGAAAAATCTTAGTGCATGGAGAATGTTACTCATGTGAGAACGTCAAGAAAGATATAAAAATATTTTTCACTATGTGTCACCCACCACAAAGAGATAGAACACGTCCAATTGATTGATCAATGAAAAGAACTCTCGTACCCATGGAAACTAACTTCACAAACCAAAACACCTCAAGAACCATTAAACAAGATCCACACCGTTTGAATGGAATTGATAAAAAAGATCAAACACCATCCCAAGAACACTTTTATCACCTACCACCAAGTAATCTCTAGAAACAGAACCTAAAGGCCAACATAGGGATGGCTGAAGTGGATCCCCAGCATAAAAAACCTATCAAAGCATGAGAAGAGGCTAGAAAAACAACATGCGGAGGCCCGAGATGACTCCCCAACATTATGAAAAAGGCCAAAACCGGTTTATTCCTAAGAAATTTCTGTGAGACACACCATGGGTATACCAACAATTAGGACTGATAGATGATACAGAACATTGAAGATTTATGGTGACCAAACAGCGCAAATCTAGGGTTAGGGAGAGAATATCACCAACTACCAGGGCGTTAAATCCATAGCTGAAGAAAAACAAATATCTTCACATCCCTAGATGATAAATAAAAAAATTGATATCAATTTGTCCTAACAGAACCCATAAGTACCACTCAAAGAGATTACATCGGGTGTGACACAACCACCATAAATATAAGGTGATGATATGAAAATTCCTCCTCATTTCCATGAGAAACCCCACACACCTAAACGGGTCATTTGGAATGGAATAACTATAGGAAATGATTTAAACTTCCTTCCACTTCAATACTGGTCACATAAATAAGGTTGGGGTCCATGAAACATCTATGTTTTTGACAACATGCCAGCTTCACTCTGAGGCCTATGGCTAGTGCCCTGATGTTTGAAGCATCTCGTGCCTCACAGTTAGGCATTGTCGACTCTCGAACAGACCTACTTATTTCTTGGTTCCACAAGAAACCATATTGCAATCGATACAACACCATTAGACACAACACACTCGGACATCCAACTACTCTCTGGAAAATTATCCACCAAAATAGGGTTTTAGATGATGCACACGTGTCACCTCTTCACCTTCACATGAAACATCAAAAGGAATGATGCACGACAAACACTCTACTTGGAACAGAAAAATTAGATCACCCCAAGAGGAGGAAGAACTCCTATGTAAATAGGGATTCTTGGAGGGTTCTATAAAAACCACCCTTGCCCTTCAAAGAGAACTCACGCTGCAATACATAACTATAAATGACCCTCATGACCTATAAATGTACTACATGACTTCTAATACATCAATCAACATTGATAAATCTGAACTACCGTCACCCTTCCACACTGGAATTTCTTTCACCATTTACATGGGGACCTTTAGACACAACGGTGTAAAAAACTATACCTAATGATCTAGAAAACTACAAGAGACCAAAAATCCTTCAAATCCTATCGTACTTTCTATCCCGCTACAAGAGGATCCACTTTACTTGAAAGAAAACTGATGTAGACTTAGCACTTACACTCAAAGGTTAATTTCCTTAATTTGATCATTCAGAGGGCTAGCCAGTGGAGAATTACCAGTGGCCACACTTGAATTTCATATTAATTATTTATTGGGGCGTCCAAAATTTAAATAAAAAAACCATGGACCCAATAAAACTAGTATAATGGCCATGACATACCAAAAGAGAAAACTAAAGCTGTAGTGGAACCACTATAAGGGATTCTCGAAGCACTTTTCAAAATAATCCACTAACCACAAACTTTCACACCAACATACAAATTAGAATCCAATCTCAAGATAAGAATCTTTCAGAAATGATTCTCATCTTGAAATGACTCACACCCAACATTTCAGAAATTCAAGGACACACTACACAATCACCAGTTACTAAAACACCAAATTTTCCATTAACAAAACTTTCTGAAAATAAACAAAGCTGGTGAGTTTTACAAACACAAATGGTGTCCCTTAGGAATCACACATGCATGTTCTCATGACACAATGGCACCCACCTCAATTCCATCTAGGAATTCATCCACTCATACCATTAATCAATTTTTCCCATATATACCAATGCATGTGGTCTCCTTTTAGAACACCAAGGATCAAAACTAGACCTTTGAATTTTTTTTCAAAACCAAAACATTCAACACACACTTTTCATACCATCCACATAATATCCCTTTTATGGAACTTCATTTCAAGGAATTTTACAAAACCAAATCATTTTTACTTAAAATAAAAATTTCTATGATTCTAAAACAAAGTGATGAAGAATAAAGCAAGAAGAAACTAGTGTTGGTGGGTGACTAGGAAATATTATTTCCCCCGTATTCCAATCACACCACCACCATGGAGAGTATTCATGGAAAATGTCTCCAGCTACACATGGCTTTCTAAGCCTTGCGAGCTCACTGAGACCACTGACCCTAATCTATATTCATTTTTCCATAAACAAGATTAACCACACGGAATAATGACTCAAACAAACCTCAACTTTCCCTGGTAACCAGAGTCCCTCCATAAGGTGTGCTGGCTAGGAACCTTTCTCATATCTAGGACGTTGAGTCCTTACAATCTTAGATTTGGCCTATCATGACTCATACTAATAGAAGACAACCCAAAAAACAACACCTACTCTGATACCATTTTTTCAGAAACTTGGATGGGTCTCTATCCAACCTGGCGCCCACCTCGGGTCGTTGCAAGGATCAAAGGGCGTTCCAGATCCCCACGGGCTGGAACATGTGTTTGATTGTCAGAAATAATATATAGGAACCATTTACCCAAAATATGATACATGAAAAAAATCATTGAATAAATAATCAACATTTAGAAAAAAAAATAACCAAATAATTCCTTAACATTTGTCCAGATTTAATGTTTAAAAATAACCCAAAAAACAAACAAGACTTCAATGAAAATAAATCTAAAACATCTATCTGAACCTTCATGCAACATGAGAAGACACCACCTCAATACACCATCACCCAACCTATAACAATTATCAACCTGAACCACATTCACTAAGCATGATGCCTCAACCTGGGATACACAAAGAATAAGGTGTAGATACACCCAAAGGTGTATGTTGGGTGTGAGACAAAATCCTAATAGGATACCAACCAATAAAAATATTCCATTCCACAATATCGAAGATATAATCTAATATTCCTATTCAAAATTATACATGTAAAATTATTTCTATGGAAAACATTTACAAATTAAAATTAAAAATGGAATAATTAGAGAAAAACCACTTTACAATTGCTATTATAACGTGAAAGAGATAAAATCATAATGTACCCACAAACTCTCGAAGTGGTCCTCCTTATGCTAATGGCGGGCACCACATCTTGAATACTACATCACTATGTAAATTCCTATGATATCTAGCATGCTTGGGATTCTAGAGAAATTGTACCTCTGAGTAAATGTGTCATAGTAACCCCAATGATCTATTTTCTAATGCACAAGGCACTAGTAAAGAAACACATCCATAACCTAGTGGTCTCCAATCATCACAAAAGTGTAGTTAGTGTTGTAACATCTCTCTTACTGGAGGAGACCAGAAATAACCACTTATGTATCATCTAGAATACTAGTCCTAATACACCCACCTAGGTACATGGGGGTTTCCCTTATGCTCAACCAAGTTACAAATTCACATAATACACACAAAACACCACCTTCACAACCAATGTCAATAATGCCAAATATGTTTCTAATTTCATGAAAAAACATTTGTCATCTCACACACATAAAAATCCTTTTTGATATACATTTTTAATACATAAAAAAATTGAACAACAAGGAAATCATTCGAGAAACAACTAAAAACAAGATTCACGCCCATTACTCAATTTAATAATAATTTTTACAATTTATTAATTATTATTAAATAACACAATGAGGGTTTAAACCAAAAATATACCCAGTTCCACGTAGAAAAGTCTTTTCCAAAACACCTTTCTTAATAAATTCTTCTTAAAACCACTTTCGCACCACTCATAAAACACTACCATGTGACAAAGTGTGAGTTTACACAAAAAAAACTTGATTCTATATAGAAACATCAGTTTAAAACCAAAAAAAATATAATAACCATATGAAATCTTGTTTTCTATTTTTCAAATGATTTTCAATTCAATTACAAAAGTTTACGACAAGAAAATAAACACAAATTGATTCATTTTCCATTGAAAAAATTCATTTTAATGTATACTCACCTCAAGGACCTTGAAAATGAATATCACACCCACAAAAAAACCCAAAACCTTTATAACCATGATTCATATACCAAACACCACATAAATAAACAATTTCTCAATTTATAAAACATATCACATCCATATGATAGGGCCTCACTTCAAACCACACAAATTTCACATGAATACCCAATTTTAAAATAAATTTCGCATTCCAAACCTTCTAAAACTCATTCGCAACCCATAAACTATTGATTAAATGCTTCTAGAAATTACCAAAACAAGACCAAAATGAATGAAATGACCATTTCTAAAAAAAATACAATTTCACCACACATGCATTTCAAAATATGTAAAAATCGCATTTCTCACCTTCAAAAAAATCCTAAAAAACATCTTTCGAAACATTTCATTATTGAACACTTCATCATATAGAAATTAACATTAGTTAAAATTCATTCCCAATCAATAATAACCAAACACCTTCAAAAACACCCAACTAACCACAACATAACAATGAAGAACACATTTATAAAATAAGACAAACTTATAAAATTTATCTTGAGATGGTAAGGCACAGAACCACCTACCTCAGTTGAAGAAATCTCTATGGTACAGTGAAAAACATCAATCACATGCCAAATGCACCATAAGTGAACCAAAAAGGACCCTAATTCAAGAATTCCAAAAAACGCATATAATTAAGACACTAATTGACACTCTAATAGAAGGAAACAACCAAATAATCAATGAACCCAAAAAAATACTTGATCAGCAAAGGGAAGGCTTACCCAGAGGGAGGAACATGCACCGGATGAGAGCAGGGCACCATTAGAAGATCACTTCAAGGAAAGTGGTGTGATAGCAGCTCCAACCGTGAAGAGAGGAGGGTGTTGGTGAGTCTGATGTCCAACACAAGGAGGTGATAGGTCGGTTAGGCTAAGAGAGGTATCTAGAAGAGGAGGAGAGCAACTTCACAAGTTCGGTTCGCTGGAGGAGGATGCCAGAATGTGTCAGGCAGGCCGGGAGGGAGGAGATCGTGCATTTAGGGCTTGGGGGAAGGGAACTCATGCAGATGAGTGGGGTCAGGTGATAAGGAAGGAGACAAAAAAAGAAATTAAACCCTAAAAAATTATACCAACCAAAATATATTTATAAAAATAATAATAATATTATCAAAAATATTTCTACAATTTTATAATTATTACAATAATTTAGAATTAAAAGAAAAATTATAATGTTAATGAAATTAATAATAATAATGTGATAATAATTAAATTTACCAAAATAATAAACTTCGTAATAAACATGATAATCTTGATAATAAATAGCTTTTTATAAGAAACATAATAATGATATTGATATACATAATAATAATATTATCATTATGATTATTTTTAAATCATTTCCTGTTTATTTTAATCTCATATTCAATTGATTTAATCATTTATTTTGAACATCAGGAAGGCCATGCATCGTAATAGGTATGGTAGCACAGTGACCTGGGAAAGCCTGCATTGCTTCAATCATGGTGCACTGAGTGCTATTATGGTCAAAACACAATTTTTTTTTAAAAAAATAAAAAAAATAAGTCGAGCTTCAACCCGAACTATCTGATACCCATATAATTACTAAAACAAATAAGTTTAAAGTGGCAAGTGTGACAATGCCCTATTTACCTATTCCATAAAATAGGTCAGATTATTGAACAAACTATTTTTGGTGTCCCTCTAGGACCTTATCTCAATAGTGGTGAATATTATTCCCCAGCTAATAGATGAGTCTAGAAACTCATCAAGGACCCTAAAGAGAAAAGGAATAGTTATAACAACTACAACCATCCTAAGAACATGAATTGTGTAATAAAATCTATTTGACATTAAATATCTCATGAAGCAGAACACACACTTGTTTTGTCATCCTTTCTTGCTTTTTTATTTTTGGATCTAACTGGATGGATTTACCAGCAACTACCTTGGCCATGGATTTATGAAGGTACTACCATCCTAATAAACTTGGGCTAATATATTACATCCACATATCAAAAGGTAAATGATTTATCTTAACCATTAAACCAATGTCATACCACTAATGACACACCCAGTAAAACCTACTTCACCACAACTTCATTCTAATGGGATTTTCCTTGAATTAATGTATGTGATCAAATTGAAAAACATTGATAATGATCACAAGATAAGAGACCAATACCCATATCTCTTGATAGGGACATCTAATGAAACCCAAATTATGTGGTATTCCTATTGATGGGTATATCCTCATGATCTCATCTACCAGGGATTACCATGATTGTACTTAAGGAGAATAAGTCTCAATTATTATTATCTTGTAGAACATAATGGTTTGGAATAATGTTTTTCTAATCAGAATGATATATGTAGACCACATAATATTTTTCTGATTAATGTAATGGTATCTCGATGTTCACATTATTGCATGAGATATTGTATAACCTTTTAATACAACAATTAACTTATGATCACTATCATTTAAATAGTGGATCCATAAATATGTAAACTATAATTGTATGTTTACATCATGTACTTATCACTGTATACATGATATGGTAATTGAAAATTATTGTTTTGATAAGTCTAGGGCACCAACTATTACGACATATGCTTAGTAATATAGCCATTAAACTTTTAGTTAGAATTATTCCTACTTATTGTGTTTTTCAAGCCTAGATATTATATATGAAAATTTACATATGATATAATGAAATAGAAAAAATCATTAGTTTATACCCACCGATTGATATATGAATGATAATTAAGGGTTCATATGTGTATCATGACATAAAAACAAGTAATTCATGGGAGGTAATCTCTGAATTTTTTATTTTTGTCTAGTTTTTATTTTCAAAAAATAATCTATGACTTAATTATATTCCAACTAAGATGTTTCAGAACTTACCAGTCAAGTATAATATGATGAAATTTCTACATACATGTTTATGGATATTCCTCTAAACTATAAGGATCTACAATGCATGGTGAAACTACATCAAGCTTAATTGAACTCTATATTCATTTACATTCTTACCTGAACATGAATTCTTCAATAAATATGTTTTAAATATTCTGAATGTAGCTAAGAAATATTGGTGGATATATGGACAATTAATAAAGGAATGTATAAATTTCTTATATTAAAATAATAATTTAAATAAACTACAAACAAGGGGGTAATTGTTTAAATTGATTTTATTTTTATTCTTTCTAATATGTATAACTATTTTCTACTTGTATGTGTAGATAATTTTTCACAATTGATTTCAATAGTAATTTGTTGCATGCTATATTAATAATTATTTCTATAAGTCATTTTGACTATTATCACTTAAATTTGAGATTATAGTTAATGTTCATGATATATTATATGATCCTTTGGATTTCATTAGTGAATTTTATTTGTTTAAGAATGCATCATTATTAGATTTCATATTCTCTATCCAACTGTTTTTTCTAGGAAATAAAATTCATTTAGTTGTTGAGAATGTTGTGTTTTGTGTAAATGTTTATTGAATATTATTTTGACCAATTACATGAATCAAACACTCATGAATATAAAATCATTTCTAACTGTACTATCTTAAATTTTTATCCACCATATAATTCATCAATCAAGACAATGTTGGATTTTATATTTGGGGGGGCTAATGTGTTTAAAATTTTTTCACTGTAAAACCTATATAAAACATTAAAATTTGATAAATTTTCATATATTCAAGATTTATTTTTTCTTCATCGATGGTTCAATTTTTTTAAAAAATATGTGGCTACCCATGACATTCTGAGGAGATATATCTTTATTACCACATGGGTTTCATTGGGAATTTTTTTACTTCCCACAAGGAATAATTTTTATTTAGTAATATTTTTGGTAACATATATACAATTATCATATAATATGAAGATTTAAATATAATTTAAAATGATAAGATATATATCTAAATGGACTATGATCTACATATCATAATCTTGGTTGAGCTACTTATACTTTAATTATTTATTTTTTCATCTTTTACTGTTGGATGGATTATTTTTACTATGTAGTAAAATTAATAAAATCTTGTAACATAATGGTAAGTATATTTATTCACAGTCCCAAAATTACATTTTTTTCACCTGAAGGTAAAGAATAATTTTTTATTTTAGTTGGATGATAATTGAACGGTGTTACATTCTTATCACTATTTTTCGAAGTCAATCATTACTATAAAAATATCAAAATAATCACTGAGGGAATTTATTTTGAAAGGGGGAACATTTTTGTATTTTAGATGGCCCATGTGGAAAAATAATTTTATATTATAATCATAGTGTAATATAATATTATCATTTCCAAAGATATATTAATTGTACTGGGTTTAATTAATTGATTTATTTATGACAAAAAATATTTTTGGGTAGGGAGATTTGTTGTGGAATTAAATTGATAACATTTCTCTATATCTTATTAATGAATTTTCTATGACTTTAAGTAACTAATTGATCATTTGATTATAAATATTTTACAATTTATGGATGTTTTTTCAAAAATATAATTCCATGAAATTTTTTAATAAATTGAGGCTTTTTAGCTTAATTGTGTTAAAATTTATTGATTTTAATTTTTATATAATTTTAAAAAAAGTTTTGGTACTAATATTAACGGAATTATCTTTGATAAAGTTTTCTAAATCTATTATGTTTTTTATTTTTGAAAATAAGACATTAATGATAATTGATTTTAATATTATAATATTTTTTAGTGAGATCAATTGATTTTTTGTAAAGCATGTAATATTAAGAGATTATTTACCGTAGTTTAATAATTTTGAAATAATTTTCCATTAAATTAATAATTACCATTTTAAATTATAGATGTTTTTTTATGAACCAAAAAATTCATATAATACTTCTTACATTGAAAAAATCTAGAAGCTGATATGTTTATAAGATGGATGTAGGCTCTCTTTGATTGAAAAATCTGAAATGGTTGGTTACATGATATTTTATATGCATTCTTATAAGTAAAATTACTTATTATCCTTTCTTTGGTAACTCTTTTTGATAGACCATATAGTGTTTCCCTTTATTTATTTTCAATAAAAAGATTGAATCTATTCAATATTGGACATCCCTCTTCTCTTTTGAACAGATATCATTCATGAAGATGGATTTGAAACAAGAATATTTCAGAATAATGGAAATAAAAATAGTAATTAAGGTAAATCTTCCATTTATTTTTCAATGAATCATTGAAATAAATTACAATGTGATCATTAAAAATAATAGAGATGTTGATAATTTGAGTGAAAATTATAAGAGATATGATGAGTCCAATATTCCAAAAATGAGCCATAATAGAAGGCAGTAAGAATCAGTTGAGGATGTTGGAGAAAACATAATGAATCCCTATTACACCAAAGAGTATGATTATCACTCAAGTTGAATGCATTGAAGATTCTATCTTAGAAGGGATTCAAGGAAAGAGACTCAAAGGACTTAGACCATAAAGATGGGTATATTTAAATTGGTCTAAAGGGATGATGAGTCTAGGATCAAAATATCACTAATGCCTATTTAAGGAAAGAAATATTGACCCAAACACAATTGAATAAGACGATGGGAGTGGATAATGGATGAAATGTTGTTATTAGAATTAGGAACCTTATATCTATGATATTTTCGAAGTGGTCAAACATATATTTCATTTGAATGACTATTTTGGTTTCATTTTGTTGATAAATAATTGAAATAATGGATGATGATTGTTGTTCTCATTGATGGGCTCGTAGGTTCTAAGCGGAATATACCATTCTGTGGTTTTGGTTGTGTGGTTATTGAATCTTGTGCCATATGTGATCGACTAAATCCCACATGAAGACACTAATGTTTGTTCGGCACCTCCCAATTGTTCCGAATCATTGAAAAATTGTGTCTAATAATCATTGAATTTATTTCTGTTGTTTGATAACATTTTATAGATAGACAGAATTGAATATGTAGAATATATTTGTGGATACATGTTTGAATAATGAGTTGGAGCTAGGAATTATGTTGATGTATAGATTGTGATTTTTTTGATTGATGTATAATATTTTGAGATAGTGTGATGAATTATTACTACAAAAACTAAAAATTCAACCTATACTTCATGAATGTGCACACATTAATTTATTTAGGGGAAAATAATATCATTACATGGAATTCAGAAGAAATAATCGGTGAATTACTCACCAGTTTCTACATCAACAATGTTTTATTGAATATATATATTATTTATTTTAGGATAAGTATTAATTTAATTCCTCTACCAAAGTTACCTAGTGTCGGTGTATTATTACATAACATTGACATGGTCACAAAAGATCATTTATCAAAAGACCGATTAGTTTAGTAGCCTTGAAAGTACTAGATACATTCATAAGGTTTACATTACAGAATAATATGAAAAACTTCCACAACATTGTTTCCATAGACATCACTCATATCCCCTCAGACAATCCCTACAAGTTAGTAATAAAACACTTATTCACATCCTGGAAAAAATAAAACATAGAAAGGGGTGAGCTCAGATGCTCAGTAAGGATAACAATATATCAGAAACATTCAAAAATAATCATAAACATTTAAGGCTATTTATAACTAAAACAAAAGCCTTTTAAACATGAACTTCAGAAAAATATGTAAAAAATAAAATGAAATAATGCAATTTACTTATTCTCATGGATATTATACTAGTCGAATAATCACATGCAATATCAATAACCAAATTCATAATGATGGAATACATAATGCCAGACCTTCATAACAATATAGTCAAGGCCTTGTGCCAAGACTACAAATAAGATTTTGTCAAGGAATTATGCCGAGATACTAGTTTGTCTCATGAGACCTACCGATGAATCGATGATCTATAGCGGGCTCCACTCGTCACTTAATTAGTCCAATGCATTCCTCATATGGACAAGTTTAAACATAACATAAACATTAGTATTTAAACTAGAATACGAAATATAAATACATTTTTCATAACCATGAATGGTATAAAAATACCACATATATAGTCAAACATATCACAAATCCTTCAATACAATATGAATGATTTATATCATAATAAATCAACTTTAAATAAGCTTTAAATCCATCAAAGGATGTTGACATAGATGAAATCAAAACTATTTAAGAAAAATATTTCTTTTTTAAAATCATTTAAAAGTAAAATAATTATAAAAGAAAACATTTACATTAAAAATATTCTTATAAGCTTGTAAGGGAAGCTGCAATGATTTAATAATGGTGTAAAATAGCTGCACCCACTGTGTAAGTTAAAAAAAAGACATTTTTACCTTAATTTTGTCAAAAAGGTTAAGAAGGACCTTGTTTGGAAAACAACGGAAAGATTACTTTATAAACATCCTATAAAAATTTAAACAAGGTTATAAATTACTTTATCCCATAGTGTATAAAATAGTAAGAATGTTTTGAAATACATTATTATGAAACTTTGATGTGGATGATAAAGAGGTCCAAGTAGATAATTATGTATAAACAACCTCAGATAATGAAAAGATTATGAAATAAACCCTTACCTTGTACTTTTCCATGGTCAAGGGTAGGTTAACCTACATTATAATAGTGAAATAATTGTTATTAACTTATAAAATAATCGTATACATTAATATGATATCATATATGATTTTTTTAACATTGCTTTGTTAATAATATCTTAGTATTATCATCGTTTCGGGTGTTAATGAATTCATTTTACTTTATATTATTTGTTATGTGAGTCATATTTGTTATGGATGGGATGTATCTTATTCATATAAAGAATTATATCAATCCTTTAAACATTATTTTTAATCATCAAATGAAAATTAGTATTGAATGGATAAGATGGGGAATGAATCTCATCGCATTTGTGGATACGGTAATCTGTACGTACGGACGAGCGACAATATCATTCTTTTTATTTTAAAATATTTTATAATTGAATTGTATATTGTATATACAAAATAATTATCATGTTATATTTATTATTTAAATCAATTATACATCATTATTATACCTATCCTAATAATAATGTTTTGAATAACAACTACACCACAACATGGAGACGGTAAGCCGTACGTATGCACGTATGGTGACATGTCATTAAAAGGATGAATAGAATAATGAATATGGTTGTACCATTTTTATAATAACATAAGAGTATATATAATATACTGGTGTTATTATTTTATAATGGAAACAACAAGGAATGAAGAAGTGGAAGAAAAAAAGAACTTGAAAGAGGTGATTAAATATTTACCTCTTCTTCGGGTTCTTCCTTTTGATTTGATCAAAAGGGCTTCTTAAGTTGGCTTTCTGAATAATTTAATGCCTCTAGGATGAATTGAGGGATGTTTAGAGGATATTTAGGTAGGGTTTGGACGATCCAAAAGGCTTTTAAGGTGTGAATTTGAGAGAAGGGGAAGTGCCCTTTTATTAGAGGGGTGAAAGGCACCTTCAGAAAAACTTAAAATATTATTTTATAATAAATTCATATTCGGTTTATAGTGGATCCAATGAGACTTATTTCGACTCTAGTCTGGGGATGGGTTCAAATATTTTCATCCAACATATTTTAAATAGGTTTACGTCAGCATATTAACCTTATGGTTTATATTTTACTCTTTATTAAATATTTTGACATTTACCATGTCTCTTTGTATTTTTATATTATATTGTTAATAAACATACTATAACAAGACAATAGAACCCCAATTGGTTCATTATTAATATATATAACATTATATAAGTCATTTGTCCAGAAAATAGATTTTTATGAATAGAATATCATTTAATAATATAATATTTGTTTTAAAAAATCTTTTATGTCAATTTTGACACTATTTGGCATTTTGTTTTTTTAATTCATAACAGCATTATTACTTCAAAAAATCATTTAATAAAACCTAACATGTCATAGTAACCTAGAAAATTATTGTAATTCATTAAAAGTCTAAAATTACAGTTATTTGTATATTTATAATATCAATTTTTTTAATATTTTTTTAATTAGGTAATTATTGCATCATCATTGTGTCATTAAAAAATTAAAATATTTAATTTATAAAAAATATAAAACAAATAACATTATGTATGAAATATTTTTACATTTATAATTAATATCTATAGTAGAATTTATCTTATGTGTAACCCTATATTAAAAGTTTTTTAGTTATTAAACACTGATTTTAATTCTTTTATCTCTTCTTTGAATTAAATAATAATAAATGTCATAATCTAGTCCAAGTTAACCTAAAGGATCATATTTTATTCCTAAGGTTGTTTTTTATAATTTCACTTATCCTATAGAATTAATATATGTTTTAGGGAAATAATAATATCATTTTTACCCTTAATTACCCTTTGTACTTTTAACCGTGATAAATAAAAGTAAAAAGGAACTATTCTGAAAAAATTATTTTTATCTTATTAAACCACATTTTACTCCTTGATATTAACCGTTTCTCTTGAATTTTCCAAATTCAACTCATAGAAGTGGTAAAATTATGTTTTATGGACATTTGCAAATACTCTTAGGAGGTAGGTAAAAGACGGTAAAAAGTTCAATAAAATTTTTATATATCTAAAATTATTATAAACTGACTCCAATGAAATACATTGAACATATATAAGTATTATGTATCTATTTTTACCTATAATGAATTTAAATAAAATAATTAATTATTTAAATAAAAATTAGGTTTTATGCTATAATTCTTTGTTTTCACTATTCATCAAAAATTGAAGGTTTTCAGAACAATACCAACAATTCACTCTAAGATAATTTCGATATTCGGAATCCAAAAATGATGTCCATTTTCAAAGATAAAATTTATCAAATTTCAGAAATTGGGTATAACTATTCATAACATCTAGTTTGATTGGTTGTGGTGTTTTAGAACTCGAAGTTGCATATAACACACATTATTGTATTATTCAAAGAGAAGCGTATCGTGGAAGCTTGGGGAGGTACAATTTAAATTTTTCAACGGAAATAAAATTGAACTAGATTGAAATAATTATTATATTATACTAATTATTATCAAAATTATTACATTTTTATTTATTTTCATTGTTATATTTTTTATTCATAATGAATACAATCTCTACACTAATCTACATACCAAAGGTTTATGTTTTTAGAAAATTTTCTTTGTGCATAAACTAATGTACTAATAATATGAAAAGGATGGTTATACTCTTGTCCAATAAAAAACTATTTTCTTTCATATTTTTTATCTGTAATTTAATTCAGTGGATAGTTAAGTAAGATATGATTACAACTAAGAAACATTCAGGTATTTAGTCATTATTTTCTCTCATCAATACAATAGTTTAAATAATAGTAAGATATTTATTTACTAGAACCACAAATATAAATAGACATTCTATATTTCAATGACTATTTCTAGAAACTTCACTAAAATTTCCCACGATTTCATTAACTCATAATAATAAAACTATTTATATATATGGAAATGACTAAATTTGGTGAGTACGGTATCACAACTACACAAATTACCTTAAAAATTGTGTGAATTTACTTTTAACAGTGCTAAAAAAGTACTACTAATTGCTGCATTTATAATGGGTGGTCTTTATATGTGCTAAAAAGCACTGATAAAGGCTTCCCTTTAAGAGTGCTTTAAATTGTGCTGATAAAGGGGGCCCTTTATCAATGGAAAAATTATCATTGATTTTGGCCTAACAGTCTACAATGTTCTATAAATATAATAGCACACCCAAAAAAACCAATAATTTCATATAATGATATATACAACCGAAAATTTCAATAAATTCTATATAAATTTAATTTAAATCATGATTAAAAAAATCTCCACCCATGGTTTATACAAAAAGAACACTCTTATTTACATTTTATATAATGTTTTTTATAATTACATTTACAATTATCAAACAAAAATTATAAAAAACTTAACAATAATTTTTTTTCACCCTTGATCTCCACTCAAAAATGACTTCTCATGGTATCAATTGTTGAACAAATATTCTCAACCTGAGAAAAATATTCTGCCTATATAAGAAAAAAAAATTATTATGATAGTAATACTCTAAATAAATAAAATAAATATAAATATAAAAGAATATATTAATTAAAATTAAATATCTAATAAAAAATACACATTTGGAGTTATATCGGTCACATTGTGTGTCCTATTGAGGTGGGGATTATTACTAAAAGTCACAAATGACTGGTGGTTCTTTTTCCTAAAATATCAAAATAGCCTAAATGTGTTTGCACAAATTTTCATTATGACAATTTATATTTTACTAAATTAAATGTCAATTTTAAATAATGACACAGTTGGAGTTATACCGATCACACTGTGCACTGGATTGAGTTGATTCTAATACCTACCTATCATAAATTACTGATGGATCATTGTCCAAATGTTTCAAAACAATCCGAAAGTCAATTCTTTTTTTTTATTTGTCAGTTGTGTTTTTTACTAAAATGTCATTTCAAACTAGAGACATGCATTATGATTCATACCAGTCACATCATGAATTGGTTAGATGTGAGAATTATTCATACACATAAAAATGACTTATTAATCTTTGTACTAAATTATCAAGAAAATTGGAGGGTGTTTTTTGGTTCTTAGTTAGTGACACGTTTTGAACTAAAATTTAAATTTTAAAATGATAACTTATCACTTTTAGTCATACTGGTCACACCCTGCATCGAATTTTTGTATGTTGGATTCCTATACATCAAAAAAAATTCATGGGACATTTTCATAAGGTATCAAAACAATATGAAAGTGTTTGCTCAATTATCAGTATGTCACTTGTTATTTTGGTATAAATTAATGTCAATTTTCAATAAAAATAAACACATTGTGTCATACCAATCACACCTTGTATCATATTGATGTGTGGTTGACTGGTACACATAAAAAATGATTCAGGGATCATTATCCTAAAATATCAAAACAATACCAATGAGTTTTGTTACACCCCATGTTTTTCTAAAAATAAAAATAAATGCATGGAACTTTGTTTTAAGTAGATAATTTTAATTATCCTTTAAAACATAACTTTTCTACTTCTATGTTTTGAGTTTCAAGAAACTGTCATCTAAAATTGTGTTCAGTATGTTATTTAGAGTCTCTTGGAACAAACTTGTTTTTTTGGTGAATAGTAACAACCCATTAATAATAGTAATATGAATAGTGATATGACCGTAATGAATAGTAAATTTTATTATTATTTTATTTTATTAAGGCTTTAAGATAATATCAACTTGGTTAATTTGTCATTGTGATATAGAAGTAGTTACAGAAATTGAATTGATAATTTTTGAGTTAAGTATGATTTTATTTAAAAATTAAATTAATAATATTTAGAAAATTCTTTTCAAAAAATGAACTTCAATTTTGAATTCTACACGTCAATAATGGTTAGGGTGAATTTTGGGAATTTTTCTGAAACAATTGATTTTTCAGTGAATAGTAAAAAATACAGTTTTTTGTTTCGGTGTATTAATGACATCACTAATGATATAATAATGATGTCATAAATCTGGTTGACTTGTGTATAGTTAAATAATATCTGAGGTGTCCCAAGTGTCTTATACCATGGAAAATACCATGGGAAAGCCCATGGTTTTGCGAATACCACTCATGAGGTGTCCCTTAAAAATTATTAAAATAATCCCTCACTTTTCCTATAAATACCAACTCTTCCCTTCATTGAATTCATTCCCAATTCTCCCTCAAAGAAGCTCTAGCCTCCTTACCTTCATTGTAGTCCTCCTAAGGTTTTCTCAATCCCCCAAGGTCCCAACCTTCATGTTCAAAGGGTTACTCTACAAGAAGGTTTAAACAAGTTGAAAGTAAGACAAACCCGAGGTAAGGGAATTCGTAACCTGATTTCCATTCTTTTCTTTAACCTTCTACTTCATTTTTTATGTGATATTTAAATTGTTTGTGTGATGTGTTTTGTTTATATTATGTTTTATTATTTGTATTTACAGTATTTATACTTACTCCATAAACTCTATTAAGTCCCTCTTCAATTGTATGATATTTATAAGGGGTTTTCTTTAAAAATCCTCTTTTTAAATTCGGCTTTACAAAATTACAAAGTAATGTTTTTATGGAATTATTCATGTTGTAGGATTTTGTTTTTGTTCGTGGGAATTATTTATTATAAAGGATAGGACCTATATTTCCCTCCAATTCATTGAGTATGAGTATGTTGGAGGTCGGTCATATGGTTACTCCAAGTGTAACTGTGATGGTTACACAAAGTAAGGTAGCCATGAGGGTTATATATTATAAGATATCCAAGAATGGTTAGAAGATTATGTTAGTAATTCCCTAAGATACCTTTATGGTTATACTTATGTTCTCATGTTTTGTGTGGATCTTGGTTAAATCTCATGTTACACCAAGTAAGTAAATATGGGTGACAAGAACATATTTTGAAAATGCTTTCATACGTTATGTGTATTCATCGACTAATGTGATTTTCCTTCATTTTCATCCCTTACTGATCTTTTGTTCTCATCCCAAGTTTTTAAATGATTTATGACAGGTTAAGGGATGTTTAATACAAGGAAGGATGACAAGATAAATGATGAAGAATTGTCAAGGAGTCTTATTTTAAGATTTATTGTTTTAATATTTAAAAAAACAGAAACTGTTTTATAGCATCCACTCTGTTATAATGTGTAATGTCATGAATTTACTGTCCTAATTCTCTAAAGATCTAAACATGAAAATATCATCAATGTTTAAGTAAGTGTTTTCTTGACTAAATCCAAGATTATGTACGTAATAATGTCGAGTCTTTATAGTTGGTATCAAATGATGGTTTAGATAACTTTAGGGGTTCGAGTGATGTTAATAGAATACCATAAATGATTTTAACTCTATGTTTAATTTTAAATGTTATAGAATTTAAATATTACCATGTTTCTTTATCTAAGACATGCTTGTTCAGAATGGCTGTCCGTAGAAGGAACAGGGATGATAAAGAAGAGAGGCATCGACAGAATGACATCATTCCGAAACTACAGCCCGGAATGGTAGGGATCAGAACTGAGCAGTTTATGACAGTAATGGACCAGCTAACAAACACAATAAATGGTGGTGGAATCCTTGCAAGAGAACAAATATAGGTACCAAAATGGAACAAGACATTAGTGGAATATTTTATGAGACATCATCTTCCTGCATTCAATGGATCTTCTGACCCAGTAGTAGCTGAAGGATGGATCAAAGCCCTTGAAAAGATATTCGATGTTATGGGATGTTCAGAAAATCAAAAGGTAAGTCTTTCCATTTATCATTTTGAAGGGGAAGCTGATCAATGGTTGTCAATGGTAAGGAATATTATGTGTAGAGAGGATTTTGATGACTTAGAGTGGGATGAATTTAAAAGTCATTTCCTGGAAAAATATTTTCTTAAGGTGGTGCGAATAAGAATGTAGAATCAATTCTGTGAATTGAAACATAAGGAAAAAGATTCAGTGGCTGTGTATGAAGCGAACTTAACTCGACTAGCAAGGTATGCACAAAATCTTATTCTAGGTCTTGATAGCAAAATCAACCGCTTTTACTCAGGACTGACGCCAAGGTATCGAAGGGCGTTGGCCCCCCGTGAATTCAATAGTTATGAGAAACATGTCCGATGTGCTGAGAGGGTAGAACTAGAGCTTGCTGATGATCATGTCCGTTTTGGAAACAAAGGGAAGAAGATGTCCATTTGGCAAGAAATGGGTAAGAATCAACCAAATAAATCTGATGGTAAGAAAATCCAATTTCCATTTTGTGAAAAGTGTGGAAAGAATCACCCTGGGGAATGTCTTAGAAAAACCAGGAAGTGTTTTAAATGTAGTAAGTTTGGAAATATGGCCTGATATTGCAATGAAAATGATCCTATGACTAATCTCGATAAGCAAAATATAAAGTGTTTTAAATGTGGTGAAATGGTTCATTATGCAAATGTCTACCCAAAGAGAGAAATGAATGATGCAAAGAAGCCAAACTACAAGAAGAAAGGTGTAGTGAGATCCTTTGCGACTACATCAGCAGAATTCAAGCCACCCAATGAAGTTGTATCAGGATCATTGTTTGTTCACTCAGATTTTGCTAAATTTTTGTTTGATACGGGGTCTACACATTCTTTCATCTCTGAGAAATTTTCTGGTAAATTGGAAATATCACCTGAACAAATGAGACCATATTTTTTTGTTAAAACACAACGGGGAAATTTTATATCAAAGAGGAATTATAATAATATTTCTATTGTGTTCTGTGGAAAGACATTACCTTCAAAACTTTTTGTTTTACCCTTAGTCGAGTTTGATTTTATTCTGGGGACGGACTGGCTTTCTGATTATCATGCTAAGATTGACTGTACAGCTAAAGAAGTTGTTTTTCAGAAAGTGTTTCAGTTTTTATACAATAATGAAACCATACAATTGATAACATATTAGAAAGCTGATAAACTATTGAAATATAGATATGAAAGTTATCTTGCTCATATTGTTGAAAACAAGGGAACTATTCAAATTAATGATGTGCTAGTGGTAAATGAATATCTTGATGTTTTTCTTGATGAGTTACCTAGTTTAATACCTGATCGAGAAGTCGAATTCCCAATTGACTTAGTTCATGATGCTAAGACAATTTCAAAACCTCTATATCGTATGGCTCCAATAGAACTTCTTGAAATGAAAAATCAGTTGCAGGATTTTATTGACAAAGGATTCATTCATCCTAAAACTTCAATATGGGGATCCCCTATTTTGTTTGATAAAAAGAAAGATGATTCCATGAGACTTTGCATTGATTATAGAGCTTTGAATAACATCACTCTTAAAAACATGTAACTTTTGCCTCATATTGATGACTTGTTTGATCAGCTCCAGGGAGCTTAGTACTTTTTCAAGATTGACTTGAGATCTAGATACCATCAACTGAAGGTGAAGGAGGATGAAATCCTGAGAATAGACCTTCGTACTAGATATGGGCATTATGAATTTGTTGCTATGCCATTTTTATTAATTAATTCACCTGTTGTATTCATGAATCTTATGAATAGAGTATTTCTTGATTTCTTGAATAATTTTGTGGTTGTATTTATTGATGGCATTCTGGTATTTTCTAAAAGTAACTAGGATCATGAAAAACATTTAAGGGTTGTTTTACAAACATTAAATGAAAAGAATCTATATGGAAAATTCACCAAGTTTGATTTTTGGTTGCAACAAATTTCTTTTCTTGGGACATTGTAAATAAATATGGAATTACAGTTGATCCTTCCAAAACATAAGTAGTTGATGAATGGACAAGAACCACAAATGTTACAGAGATTTGTAATTTTCTGGGAACAGAAAATTATTACTGACAGTTTGTTAGGAACTTTGCACGGTTATCTAGACCGATAAATAAGTTAACACGGAAAGGGATTAAATTTGTTTGGATAGAACAATGTGATGTTTGTTTTCAGGAACTGAAGCAGAGTTTGGTAAATGCTCCATTTTTGGCCTTACCTTCCTGAAATGGTGAGTTTGTCATCTACAATGATTCTTCTTTGAAGGGACTTGGTTGTGTTTTGATGCAGAATGTTCAGGTAATTGCCTATGCTTCGATAAAACTTAAACCTCATGAGATAAATTTCCCCACACATGATTTGGAATTTCCAGTTGTGGTTTTTTCTTTGAAAATCTAAAGGCATCATCTATACAGAACCAAATTCCAAATATATACTAACCATAAAAGTCTAAATAATATATTCACTCAGAAGGAATTAAACATGAGGCAGAGAAGATGGCTAGAACTGATAAAGGATTATGACTGCACAATCAATTACCATCCTAGAAAATAAAACAAATTAGTGGAGGAATTATATCAGAAAAATCATTCATCATTAACCATGATATGTTTGGAACATGATCCATTGATTAATGATTTGATGAATTTTGGCTTAGAAGTTGTTGGTGCGGGGAATACAATTGTTTTGTTTCAGGTTTCAGTGCAGTCTTCGTTGTCAGACAGAATTAAGAAAGCACAGAAGGAAGACCATGAGCTACAAAAAAAGGTCGAATTGGTTAAAATGGGTAAGTTTCTAGAATTTAATCTTGATAAATATTGTGTTTTATGATTTGGAAAAAGGTTGTGTGTACTTTGTGATTACTAGTTGAAAAAAGAATTGTTGTGTGAAGCTCATAGTTCTCCATTTTCTGTTCATCCTGGACATACTAAGATGTACAAGGGCCATCAGAAGTATTATTGGTGGGATGGAATGAAAAGAGTTATTGTTGATTTTACCATGAGATTTATGACATGTCAATAGGTTAAAGTAGAGTGACAATTACCGAAGGGGATGCTTCAGCCTTTGCCAGTGCCAGAGTGGAAATGGGAGAATGTATCCATGGACTTCATGGTGGGACTACCAAAGACTTCTCAAGGTAATGATGTGATTTAGGTTGTTGTTGATCAGTTGAAAAAATATGCACATTTTATTTCTATTGAAGATAAAATGTCTTTGGATCAGCTTCCTCGATTGTACCTCAAGAAGATTGTCCGGTTACATGGAGTTCCTCTTTCCATTGTGTCTGACCGAGATCCCAGGTTCACTTCTAACTTTTGAAAGGGACGTCAGAAGTCGTTGGGCACAATGTTTAATTTTAGTATAGCTTTTCATCCCCAATCAGATGGGAAGTCAGAACAAATGATTCAAACTTTAGAGGATATGCTTCGAGCTTGTTCAATGGAATATCAGGAAAGTTGGTATTAGCATCTTTCTTTAGTTGAGTTTTCTTATAATAACAGTTTTCATTCCTGTATTTAGATGGCTCCTTTTGAGGCCATGTATGGAGAGCAGTGTAATACTCTAGCATAGTGGGATGAAGTCAGTGAAATAAGGTTGATAGGGCCAGAATTAGTTGAAGAAGTGGCTGAGAAAGTGAGGATGATCCAGCAGCACATGAGGACAGCTCAGAGCTGGAAGAAAAGTTATGCAGATAACAGAAGGAAAGACATTTCTTTCGAGGTAGGTGACCATGTTTTCCTTAAAGTATCTCCTTGGAAAAGTGTAATGTGTTTCGGTAAGAAAGAAAAGCTAAGTCCACGGTTCTTCAGTCCTTTTGAAATCTTAGAGAATGTTGGAACAGTTTCATACCACGTAGCTTTGCCTCCGTGTTTGTTTCAGGTACAAAATGTTTTTCATGTTTTGTTGTTGAGAAAGTATGTGTCAGATTCATCACATGTATGGATCCCAGAAGCAGTTTAGCTGGAAGAGAACCTTTCGTATGAATAGAAACCGGTTCATATTCTTGATCAAAGAGAACAGGTATTTCGGAATAAGGTGATCCACCAGGTAAAGGTTTTGTGGAGAAACCACAAGGTTGAAGAAGCAACATGGGAGTCTGAAAATGCTAGGATAGAAAAGTACCCTATGTTTTTTAATAAGTAAGCAAAATTGCGAGGAAGCAATTTCAAGAAAGTGGGGATAATGTAACACCCCAAGTTTTTCAAAAAATAAATAAAAATGCATGGAAATTTTTTTAAGTAGATAGTTTTAATTATCCTTTAAAACAAAAAATTTCTACTTCTATATTTTAAATTTCAAGAAACTGTCATCTACAACTGTGTTCAGTATGTTATTTAGAGTCTATTGGAACCAACTTGTTTTTTGGTGAATAGTAACATAACCCTTATTAATAATAATATGAATAGTGATATGACCCTAATGAATAGTATGTTTTATTATTATTTTATTTTATTAAGTATTTAAGATAACAACATCTAGGTTAATTATTCATTGTGATATAGAAGTAGTTACAAAATAAGAATTGTTAATTTTTGAATTAAGTATGATTTTATTAAAAAATTAAAGTAATAATATTTAGAAAATTCTTTTCAAAAAATGGACTTCATTTTTGAATTATACACGTCAATAAATTGTTAGGGTGAAATTTGGGAATTTTTCTCAAATAATTGATTTTTTGGTGAATAGTAAAAATACAGTTTTTAGTTTCAGTGTATTAATGACATCATTAATGATATAATAATGATGTCATAAATCTGGTCAACTTTTGTATAGTTAAATAATATGTAAGGTGTCCCAAGTGGATTATAACATGAGACAATACCATGGCCAAGCCCATGGTTTTTCCAATACCACTCATGAGGTGTCCCTTGAAAATTATTAAAATAATCCCTCACTTTTCCTATAAATACCAACTCTCCCCATCATTGAATTCATTACCAATTCTCCCTCAACGAATATTTGGCCTCCTTACTATCATATTACTCTTACCAAGGTTCCCTCAAGCCCCCAAGGAGCCAACCTTCATGTTCTAATGGTTACTCTACAAGGAGGATTAAACAAGTTGAAAGTAAGACAAACCTGAGGTAAGGGAATTCTTTACTCGATTTCCATTCTTTGTGTTAACCTTCTACTTTATTTTTTATGTGATATTTAAATTGTTTCTGTGAGGTGTTTTGTTTATTATATGTTTTATTATGTTTATTTATAGTATATATACATACTCCATCCACTCTATTAAGTGCTTCTTCAATTGTATGATATTTATAAGGGGGTTTTCTTTAAAAATCCTCTTTTAAAATTCGGCTTTACAAAATTCCAAAGAAATTTTTTTATGGAATTATTAATGTTGTATGCTTTATTTTTAGTTCTTGAGAATTATTTATTATGAAGTTTGGGACCTATATTTCCCTCCAATGCATTGGGTATGAGTAAGTTGGAGGTCGGCCGTATGGTTACTCCAAATGTAACTACGATGGTTACACATAGTAAGGTAGCTGCGAGGGTTACAAATTATAAGGTAGACATGAATGGTTACAAGATTAGGTATGTAATTCCCCAAGATACCTTTATGATTATATTAATGTTCCCATGTTTTGTGTGGATCTTGTGTAAATCTCATGTTACACAAATTAAGTATATATGGGTGACAAGAATGTCTTTTGAAAATGCTTTCATATGTTATGAGTATTCATGGACTAATGTGATTTTTCCTTCTTTTTCATCCCTTATTGAGCTTTTGTGATCATCCCATGTTTTTAAATGATTTTCCATAGGGTAATGGATGTGTAATACAAGGAAGGAAGACACTTTAAATGTTGAAGAATTATAAAGGAGTCTTGTTTTAAGTTTTAATGTTTTTATATTTTGAAAAAAAATGGAAACTGTTTTATGGTATCCACTTTGTAATAATGTGTAATGGCATGAATGAGCTATCCTAATTCTCTGAAGCTCTAAACTTGAAAAGATCTAAAATGAATAAGGAAGTGTTTTCTTGACTAAATCCATGATTATGTATGTAATAATGTCGGGTCTTTATATGTTTTCTCAGTTTTCAGTATTTCAGGTGCTCTTTTCACTAAAATTAATGTCAATTTTAAATAAAAAGACACATTTGGAGTTACAACAATCAATTCATGCTTCATATTGGGGTACGGTTGAGTCCAACATGTCAAAAATGACTCCTGGATCATTTACCTAAAATATCAAAACAATCCAAATTAATTTTATTTGTTTTAAGTGTGTAACTTTTCATTTTTACTTAAATTGGTGTCAATTTTAAGTAACACGACACTCATGGAGTCATATCAGTCACAAAATGAGTCATATTTAGGTGAGTATTTTTAATAAACATGAAAAATGACTTATATTGTAAAGATCGTGAATTTTCATGGAAATTGTTTCTTAAATTCATGAGAATTTTACAAGTCTGTGAAAATTTACGGTGCTTGATTTCGAGGCCCGATGTGTCCGGAATAAATATCTGAAGTTTTTTTGTTATGTTCAATAAACGTAGAGGTGGGATTTTAGAAATTTTGAACCGGTACTCAGAAATGAAATTTCAGGTCACCGTTGAACTCGCAACATTGGTATTCGCTAAAGAGGACTTTCACCTCGACGACAGTCGGTCAAGAATGAAAGTTAGTTTTTGAGTTTTTAAGATAATGTTAAATAAAAATAAGTTTGAATATTAATTTTATTCTTGGTGGTTAAAATATAAAATGGGTGGTTAAAGGTGGAGGCCACCACACCATAACCTCCAATAAGAGGTTATGGTGGTGGGGCCCCCCGCACATAACCTCCCGTGGGTGGATATCTTTTATGGGTACCACCCGGGCATGTAACCCATGGAACCCCCCATTTATGTGGAGAGAACCCTTGAACTTCCCTCTTTATGTGACAACCCTCCCTCAATTAAGAAATTTAACCCTTTCAATTAATTTATTTAACCCTTTTGAATTCATTTGAATTTTCGGGGCCACCAATTAAATAATGGATTAACTTAATCCACTATTTTTTGGTTGGCATTTCCTTTTGGTGGAGTTTGGGAAAAGAGGGAGCTTAGGAGGGAAAGAACTCACCAATGAAGAATGAACTTCAACTGTGTCAAAAGAGATGGAGACGACCGCGAAGAATGTTGTCTTCAACTTCATCACCTCCGAATGCTCATCCGCCAATGATGGATATCCTCTTCCTTTTCTGACATTGAAGAATCAACACCCACCATTCTGCGACTTTATCAATGATCATTGATACAAGATATGGGGATTTAAGATTGATTTTTTATCTGTTCTTCATCGAAAAAATTATGTTTTATGAATTGCCAAATGTTATCACAATAACGTGGAGAGCTCGGGCCGCACAAACATGGCATGCCCTTCCCCCATTGTTTATCCTCATTTGTTGATGACTGAGGTGGAGCAAAGACAGCTGACATCGAGCCGACCACGAAGAAAACCGGCCGTGAAGAGACCGGCAGCGCAAGGCCGCCGGGTCACCTGAAGGGCGTGGCACCATCGTGCCATGTGTAAAAAAGGGTCACGGCCAGGCCGGGCCACGGCGGTGGAGCGTGGTGCCATCGCGCCGCACAGGGGAGATGAACTGTGGCCAGGGTGGGCCTCGGTGCCGTCGTACTGTGTAGAAGAGGAGAGTCGGGTCCAGGGCGGGCCACATCGGAGGAGCAGGGGTGGCCAGCGTCGGGCTGGCCACCAGCGGTGCGAAGTGGCTGGCCGCTCGGCTAGCCGGGAGGAGAGGGACCCCGCTGGGTCCCCCGCGGGCCGCTGGGCCACCAGGCCAGACCCAGCAACGGCCGGACCCTGCGAGTGTCGTACCCAACTAGGGCCGGACCTTTGAGATACATTGGCATGGGACTTCATGAAAGTTGGTGGATCGACTAGTAGCTTGTGGAGCGGATCCTCCCAGAGACGAGAGAGCGGAGTACGGAGACCTAGTAAATGGATGATACCTGAGGAATGTGACATTTTTACTCTGAGTGTTTCGACTAGTCTAGTGGGGATCACCTCAGTGTGACGCAACAGACCCATGGTACTCGACAGGAGGAGTACTTCCGTAGGCTACGAGAGGGAGCGCCTTTGTGTGAGCGTGGCCGAACCATATTGGCGGGCACCTCTGTGTGAGCGCAGCAGATCCACAATACTCGATAGGAGGAGTACCACAGTAGTCCATGAAAGTGGGAAACGCCTCTGTGTGATGTGGTAGGCCCACTGTACTCGATAGAGGAGGAGTACACCATCAGCTGAGGTTTTGAAAGTGTGACTGGGGAAGATACTTTATACTACCCCCTAAAATAATATCCTGGTTTTAGCTAAGTCTTTGACTTTTGAGTTTTCATCATGATTGAGATGGGTTACTAGATAACCTATGTATATGTATGGGCATTTACCTATGTAATGGTTATCTGATGATTTCATACTTTGTGGTTTATCCTTGTTGAATTTTTGAGACCTTAATGGTATCGGGGTCCCTACTGATTATCTTTACACTCACCCTTGCACGGGATATGCAATCACCTCGTTGTGTTGCTTGCAGATGACGTACAACGCTGACTAGGGCAGAGAGTAGTAGGACGGGATGGTACCCGGAGGTGGACCACTCAGTGTGATGGTACTCGGAGGAGACAGACAAATGAGAGTGCTGAGGAGGCCATCTGTACCTACCCTTCTGGTAGAAACCCCAGAGGACGACCTAGTATCTATTTTAATTTGATTTTAGTTGTACTTGTACTTTGTTGTTGGGATTGTGTTTCCGGCCCCTTTTTACTTTCCATCACTTATTTTGTATACAGTTTTACTTAGTGTTTTTCTTCCAGTTGTGTAATATATTGTGTTTGTTCTCAGTTATAAAGGCAATGCCTTCCCAGCATTGGGATTTATGCCTTTGGTGCTAGTTTACATCCCCTGGCCTATGGAAGGCGGGCTTGGGGTAGTCACGATACGGTCCCCACGAGACGGGTCATGACCAATTGGTATCAGATTGGTCTGTTCTACCGCAAAACATAGGACTCTGATCATTCTTTTTTGTGAAACAATAGTGTTAAGGGTACCAAGTGTGGTTTTCAATTCAGGGAGTCCAGTGTTGGTGCGGGAGGCTGACGTATCCATACACCACGATCCTGACTACTGATTTCCATCTTAGTGCATGAAAATAAAAATTGTGTGTGTGTCTTTAAAATTTTTCTTAAGTCAGCTCAACTAGGTCATCTCACTAGGTATAATCTTTTGACAATGTCACAACTATTTCTTTCAGGATGCCTCCCCACGGATCCTCGAGAGTCATACGCTCTGACAACCCACCGAGTGACGAGGGCTCTGTGTAGGGCCCTTTACCAGTGGAGGCACCAGTGATACCACTTCCCATAGGGCAACGGATGTCACCATACCTAGTATTAGATGATGCACACCGCTTCAGGGCATTCCATGAGTTCCAGTGCGAGAGGCCACCCAGGTTCTGGGGAGAGACGGAACCAGAGGTGGTTGAGGATTGGATGGAGGTTGTGATGAGAGTCTTCAGGCTAGTAGGGACACCAGTAGACTACGTGGTGATCCATGTCGTGAGTCTCCTTCAAGAAGCAGCAGGCAGATGGTGGAGCCAGATGCTTTAGGTCCACGATAATGCGACACTACTCTAGACATACTTCGAGAGCCTGTTCCGAGCAGAGTTTGTCCCATCCACCCTTTATGTGGTGCGGATACAGGAGGTGTGACATCTATAGTAGGGTAGCATGATTGTGTATCAGTACTTAGTGAGGTTTACCAATCTCTTGTGATACTCCATAGATATGGTACGATACACATTCTTCAGGGCTCTTTACTTCGAGCTGGGGCTAAGGTGAGAGATCAAGGCTTTGATGATCTCACTCAACATTCCAACGCTGGTGGGGGTGTTAGAGAGAGCCCTCCTAGTGGAGAGTTTTCTTGCCGAGCAGTCTCCAGCAGTGAGAACCAACACTAGTCGACATGCAGCAAAGTCTTCTTGATTTGGAAGTAGACAGATGATGTTGAGGTCCAAGAGGACCAGACCCATGGGTGGACGACCGCAGGACTCGAGATCTGTTGTTCGGGGAACCCGAGGTAGTGAATTACCTGCCAGGAGCATGTAGTGTTACTCATGCAGTGGGTAGGGTCACATGGATCATGACAATCCGACCCTCCAATCAAATGATCCCCAGACAGTTGAGGGACCTCCTAGGCATAGGCATAGATTTGATCAAGGCGAACCGTAGGGTGCAGATGGATGAGGCAGAGGAGCTGGTCGAGGAACTGGTGGTGGACAATGTTATGAGGTGCTACCACCACCACCACCAGGAGGTCCAACCCGACCGTTGAGAGCAGGTGTACATGGGAGAGCTAAGCTTCAAGAATCTAAGGCATACGAACAAGGCGCTCCAGAAATGATTTGAGGTACTATCTGTTTCAACTTCACCTTAGTTGTAGTTCTTATAGACAGAGGTTCCAATCACTCTTTATTTTCCACATCCCCTGTTCGGAGCTCAGAGATTCTAACGGAGCCATTGGCTTGATCCTTACGGCTAGAGACTCTTACGGGAGTATACTCGACGATTACGCACTGGTGCTGGCAGTGTGAGCTTACTCTAGGAGACTAGAGTTTCGGCTGGGATCGCCTCATAGTGGCTTTGAGGCATTACGACTTCATCTTAGGTATGGAATAGTTATCTACAGTACATGCTCTGATTGACAGTAAAAGGCACAAAGTGTGGTGTGTTCGCACAGATGGGACCAGGTTCACCATCACCGAAGAGAGGGTAACCATTGAAGCATAGGACGGACATGGAGGAGGGTGCAACCGATCACTCAACAACTGTTTTTTCCTTTCCCTTGGAGCAGTTGATGTGGAGAGTCTAACTTATCCAATAGTGGTGGACCAATATGCGGATGTTTTCCCAGAAATTGTTTCAGGACTACCTCCTTGTAGAGATGTAGAATTTTAAATTGAACTATACCCTGGGATGACACCGATATCTAATCCATCATATCGGATGGCTCCCGCTGAGCTTCGCGAGCTTCGGTTATAGTTAGAGGACTTGCAGGGAAATTTACTCATCCAGCCTAGTGTTTCTCCCTTGGCATCCCCGATTCTGTTCACCAAGAAGGTGGATGGGAGATTAAGGCTCTGTGTCGACTACCATTGCCTGAACTTTGTGATTGTGAAGAAAAAGTACCCACTCCCAAGGATTGACGACCTCTTTGATTAGCTGAATGGATCGTGGTGGTTCTCAAAGATAGACATCAGATTAGGATATCACCAGCTGAGAGTTCGAGAAGAGGATGTGTAGAAGATGTCCTTCAGGTGTCGATACGGACACTACAAGTTCTTGGTTACACCCTTCAGAATAACCAATGCTCCAGCAGTGTTCATGTGTCTCATGAACAAGATTTTCCAGCCTTACCTCGATTTCTTTGTTGTGGTATTTATCGACGACATTTTTTTCTACTCAACTACTAAGGAGGAGTATGCATATTATTTGCAGGTTGTACAACACACACTCCGAGAGAAGCAGCTTTATGGTAAGATCTCAAAGTGTCAATTTTGGATTCGAGAGGTTCACTTCTTAAGACATGTCATCTCAGAGGCTGGAGTTGTAGTAGATCCAGTGAAGATTGAGGCGATACTTGCTTGGGAGCCACCCAAGAGTGTGACGGAGGTACGAAGCTTCCTGTGCTTGGTTGGGTACTACCGGAGATTCATTCCAGACCTCTCTAGAGTGGAACACCACTATCAGGCTTGATGAAGAAGGGGAAACCCTTTGTGTGGTTGAAGAGATGCCAGCAGAGCATTCAGGAGCTCACACAGAGGTTTACTAGTGCCCCCATCTTGAGGCTTCCAGAAGAGGGCGTAGGGTATATAGTTTACTGCGACACATCAAGGAACGAACATGGGTGTGTCCTAATTCTTGAGCGATCAGTGATCACATATGGTTCTCGGCAGCTGAGACAACATGAGTAGAACTACACCACCCATGACCTAGAGTTAGTAGTAGTGTTATTTACCTTAATGATGTGGTGGCACTATCTGATGGGTGAACGTTTTTTCGTGTACTCTGATCACAAGAGTTTCAGGTATATCTTCTCTTAGAAATACGTGAACCTGAGACAACGGTGTTGGCTTGAGTTCGTCCAGGAAAATGACTTCGAGATAGTCTATATTCCTGGGAAGGGAAATGTTGTTTCGGATGCACTTAGTTAGAGATACGGTATACAGATGCAATGAGATGAGACAGAGTAGCTGGATGCCTTACAGATATCCTTTGTGGTTAAAGATTGAGCAGCCTATCTATAGTCTCTTATAGTGACTCCCCCACATATTTAGCGAGTCAGGGAGTCACATCATGGGGACACTGACTGTGAGACACGACATTCTCATATATCCATAGGGCAAGCACCTAATGGATTTTCTAGAGTGGGGAGAACGTCGTCCACTTGAGAGGACGTACTATGGTACCAGTAGCACTTCAGCATGATGTGTTGAGGGAGTTCAACACTTCCCCTCGAGCGGTTCATCCCGGAGGGTCGATGATGTACCAGGACCTTCAATGACAACACTGGTGGCCAGGTATGAAGAAGGCAGCAGCTGAGTTTGTCTCCTGATGCCTCACTTGTCAACAAGTAATGGTGGAACAGCAGGTACCAGCTGGCTTGGTACAACCCTTAGAGGTCCCAGAGTGGAAGTGGGAAGGGATATCAATGGACTTCATGATGGGTCTTCCATGTACATCCAAGAGTCACAACTAGATTTGTGTGATTTTTGACCAACTCACCAAGTTGGCCCACTGCCTACTGATCATATAGTAGGGATCATTTGAGAGCTTGGAAATCCTCAATGTACAAGAGATTGTGCACTTGTATGGAGTGCCTTTTCTTTTATCTCCGACCGTGATGCACGGTTTAATTCTTATCTATGGAAGGGGTTGTAGGAGGCTTCTGGTACGCAGCTACATCTGATCACCGCCCTCCATCCTCAGACAGATGGCCAGACCGAGCAGACCATCCAGACCCTCGAGGACATGCTCCACGCATGTGTCCTCGACTTTGGTCACAACTAGGAGGATAACTTACCATTGGTGAAGTTTTAATACAACAAAAGCTATCACTCCACCATTGGTATGGCACCTTTTGAGGCCTTGTATGGTTGACCATGCAGATCGACACTTTGCTGGACAGACCTAGGGGAGTCAACACTAGTGGGACCAGAGATGGTACAAGCTACCACGGAGAAGGTTCAAATCATCCAGGAGTGGATGAAGACTACACAAATCAGGCCGAAGCTGTATGATGATAGAAGACGGAGACCTATGGAATTCGAGGATGAAGACCACGTCTTTCTACGGGTCACAAATTGACGAGGTTTAAAGTGATTTGGACGAGGTGGGAAAATTATATCTGCGATTCATTGGACCATTCCAAGTCCTCAGCAGAGTAGGTGGGGTGGCTTACCGCTTGCTCTTCCACCTCAGTTACACCAGTTTCATGACGTCTTCCACGTATCTGAGCTGAAGAGATACGTGCACGACCCTTTCCACATCATCGACCACGGAGAGTATGACCTCAACGATGGGGTGACATTCACGAAGGTTCCAGTGGAGATTGAGGATTGACAAGAGCGGGTCCTAAATGGACAGTTGATATCTCTAGTGCATCTACGCTGGTAGCACATGAACCTCCAGGAGAGCACATGGGAGCGGGAGACTCAGATACATGCTCGGTACCCTCAATTGTTCCCTTAGTTCGAGTTATAGATTATGGGGATGTAAAGCCATGGGGTGGGGAGAATGTAAAGTGCTGTAATTTCCGTGGAAATTGTTTCTTAAATACATGAGAATATTACGAGTCCTTGAAAATTTACGGTACTTGATTCCGAGGCTCGGTGTGTCTGAAATCAATTTCTGTTGTTTTCTTTGGGTACGTTCAGTAAACATACGAGCATGATTTTATAACTTTTGAACTAGTGATTGGAATTGAAATTTGAGGGCACCATTGAACTCACAGGATCAGTGTTCGCATAAGAGGAATTTCACCTCGATGGCAGTAAGTCGATAATGAAAGTTAGTTTTTCAGTTTTTAAAAAAAAGTAAAATAAAAATAAGTGTGAAGCTTATTTTTATGCTTGGTGGTTAAAATCTCCAAGGGGTGGTTTGAGGTGGAGGCCACCACAACATAACCTCCCACGAGATGTTATGGTGGTGGGGCCCACCCTCACATAACCTCCCTTGGGAGGATATCATTGGTGGGGACCACCCGGGCTTGTAACACATGGAGCCCCCTATTTATGTTGGAAGAACCCATGAACTTCCCTCCTTAAATGCCAACCCTCCCTCAATTAATTAATTTAACCCTTTTAATTAATTAATTCAACCCATTTGAATTATTTTGAATTTTTTAGGCCACCAATTAAATAATGGATTAAATTAATCCATTATTTTTTTTCTTTTCCTTTTGGTGGTGTTTTTGGAAAGAGGGAGCTTGGGAGAGAAAGAACTCACCAATGAAGAACGAACTTCAACCGTGTCAAAATAGAAGGAGCCGATCGTGAAGAACGCCATATTCGACTTCATCACCTCCAAACGCTCATCCGCCAATGACGGATATCTTATTCCTTTTCTGAAATTGATGAATTGATGCCCGCCTTTCCGCAACTTCATCAAAGATCATCGATAAACGGTATGGGGGATTTAAGATTGATTCGTTTTTGTACTTCATCAAACAAATTTTGGTTTATGAATCTCAAAATGTTATCACAATAACGTGGAGATCTCTGGCCACATTAACTCGGCCCAACCCTCCCCCTTTATTTTTCCTCGTTTGTTGTTGACAGAGCAGGAGTAATGGCGGCCGACGTCATGTAGACCATGAAGAAATCCGACCACGAAGAAACCAGAGGCGCAAGGCAGCTGGGTCTCCAGAAGGGCACAACACAGTCGTGCCGCGCGGAAAAAAGGGCCACGGCCAGGACGGGCCATGGCAGGGGAGCGTGCGACCGGTGCGCCGTGTGGGGGAGTAGAACCGCGGCTAGGGTGGGCCATGGCGGAAGGGTGGGGCGACGTCGCACTGCGCGGAGGAGGAGAGCCACATCCAGGGTAGGCCGCGGCGGAGGAGTAGGGGAGGTCGGCGTCGGGCCGGCCGACAGCGGTGCGGAGCGGCTTGCCGCTCAACCATCCGGGAGGAGTGGGACCTCGCTAGGTCCCGTGTAAGCTAGACCGGTGTCACTTGGTGCCAGTTGAGACTCCAACCGAATGGATCTATCGTTCGAGATCCAGTGGGAACATGACTTCCCACCTAGACACGGCTCAGGAAAATACCCCATGGGCCGCCGTGCTGAACCCAAGACGGGTCGAGCTGCCCCGCGGGTCGGGCCGCACCCTCGGGCCAGGACACCCCCTCAAGGCGGGCTGCCCCCTCAGGCCGGGCCAGCCCCTCAGGACAGGCCGCCCCCTTGGGCTAGGCCGCCCTCGAGCCGGGTGCCCCCACAGGCCGGGTCAGGCCCGCAGATCCGGTCGGACCCTACTCCGGACCCGGACCCGCTATGGCATGTTTTGACCTTTTCGCCCATGACATGGGCTACGGGTGTCCGATCGACGAACCGTCTACGGCGACGGGAAGCTTGGAGCGATACTGTTTTTTTGGAATATCCCACTTTAGTTTGGTCACAGTTTGGGTATGGTTAGGTTTGTTTGAACCTAAAATCCAAAAGGGCACCTAAAACGGAAATGCCAATAACACACAGACCGGGCGTCTGATTGACGCGTTGTCTATTGTGTTGAGACCCCTATGACGAGGTGGACCATTGAGATACATTAAAATAGGAATTCGTGAATGATGGTGGATCGACCGGTAGCTTGTGGAGCGGATCCTCTGAGAGACAAGCGAGCAGAATACAGAGACCTAGTAAATGACTGAGACCTGACGACTGCTGACCTTTCGACTCAGAGTGTTTCGACTAGTCTTGGGGGGTGTGCCTATGTGTGATGCGACAGACCCACAGTGGGGAGTGACTCTATATAATTTAGTAGACCCATGGTACTCGATAGGAGGATTACCTTAGCACGCTATGCAGGGGAGCGCCCTTGTGTGAGCATGGTAGACCCACAGTGGGGAGCACCTCTGTTTGAGCACAGCAGATCCACAACACTCGACAAGAGGATTTTCACAACAGTCCAGGATAGTGGGAAGCGCCTCTATGTGAAGCAGTAGGCCCAATGTACTCGATAGAGGAAGATTACATCATCATCCAAGGTTCCGATAGCGTGATTGGGGATGTTACTTGATACTACCCCCTATAATAAAATCTTGGTTTGAGCTGAGTCTTTGACTTTTGAGTTTTCCTCAGGATTGAGATGGGTTACTAGAAATCTTAGGTATAGGTTTGGTCATATACCTATGTAATGGTTATCTGACAATTTCATACTTTTTGGTTTATCCTTGTTGGATTTGTGAGACCTTGAGGGTCTCGGGGTCCCTATTGAGTATCTTTACAGTCACCCCTAAATGAGCTTTGCCCGCACCTCATTGTGTTGTTTGCAGATGACAGAAAACACTGAATAGGTCAAAGAGTAGCAGGATTGGACAGTACTCGGAGGTGTACCACTTGGTGTGACGGTACTCGGAGGAGACGGACGGACGAGAGTGATGAGGTGTCCATTTGTACCTACCCTTCAGGTAGGATCCTCGGAGGATGACCTAGTAGCTATTTTACTTTTATTTTAGTTGCACTTCTACTTTCCTGTTGGGCTTGTATTTCCGGCCCCTTTTTACTTTCCAACACTTCTTTTAAATACATTTTTACATAGTGTTTTGCTTCTAGTTGTGTACTCTATTGTGTTTGTTCCCTATTATAAAGGCAATGCCTTCCTAACTTAGGGATTTACGCCCCTGATCTAGTCTCCAGCCCATGGTCTATGGAATGTGGGCTTGGGGTAGTCAGGATACGACCCCTGGGGGACGGGTCGTGACAAATATATCATTTCACAAATGCATCAAAACATTGTGAATGATTTTTCTTAGTTTTCATTATGTCAGTTGTGTTTCTTTAAGAAAATGTCATTTGGAACTGGAAAAATGCATTATGAGTAATACCCATAGCATCATGCATAACTTTGATATTTGACTACTTCATACACATCCCAAATGAATTATGAATCAGTTTCCTAAATTACGAAGTTAATCAGAGAGTGTTTGCTATATTTTTAGTTAGTTACATGTTTTGAACTAAAATGAAAATTTTAGACTGATATTTGACACCTTTAGTCATACCTATCTCACCATGCCATAGATTGAATTTTTGTTGATATCTACATGTAAAAAATGAATCATGCTTTGTTTTTGGAAAAAATCACAACAATCCAAATGTTTTTTCTCAATATTTAGTATTTCACTTGTTATTTTTACATAAATTAATGTCAATTTTAAACAAAACGACACACATGGAGTCAAACCGGGCACACCTTACATCGTATTAAGGTGTGGTTAACTACTAATCATAATAAATGACAAAGGGGTCATTTTTTGAAAAAATAAAAATAATAAAAATGTGATTTCTTGGGTTTTAGTATGTCACATATTCTTTTTTACTTAAATTAAGGACAATTTTAAATAAAAAGACACAATATGAGTCATACTAGCCAAATTGTGCATCATATTTAGGTTTATTTGACTCCAATAAATATAAAATTACTCATGGATCATTTTCATAAAATATCAAAACAATATGAATGATTTTTTTGGGTTTTTAGTATGTCACCTTTTGTTTTTACTTAAATTAATATAAATCATAAATAATAAGTGAAACTTTGAGTTATACTGGACACACCATTAATCATATTGAGGTTATCTTAATTCATACATGTAAAAAATGAAATACATTTCATCTTCCTAAATCCTAAAAAAATATGAATTTTTATAGTCAGTTTTGAGTTTGCCAGTTCTGTTTTTTTCTAAAATGACATTTGAAACTAAACACAAAAATTTTGAGTCATACATAATACATTGTGTGTCAGTTTGATGTGATAATACTTCATACGCATTAAAAAATGACTTATGAATCTCTTTCTTAAATTAATAATTCAATCGTAGAATGTTTTCTCAGTTTTCAGTGAGTGAAACATTTTGAACAAAAATGTAAATTGTGTACTCATAACAGAAACATTTAGTCATAACAGCCACATAATACATTAGATTGAGGTTTGGTTGGTATTTACTCATAAAGAACAACTCATGTATCATTGTACTAATGTATCAAAACAATATAAATTATTTTATTCGGGTTTCAGTATGTCAAATTGTTTTCTAAATTCTTTGTCAATTTAATATAAAAACACATACTTACTATCATACCAGCCAAACCTTGCATCTAAATGAGGTGAGTATGATTCCAACACATTAGAAATGACATATGGATCATTTTATTAAATTACAAAAATAATATTAAATCATTTTCTCCATTTTAATTAGGCCAATTTTTTTTTCAATAGATATATTGATAAATTTAAATAAAAAGAGGACCTTTGAGTGTTGCCAGCCACTTGTTCTTTTTTCATTGTTTTGAGTAGGTTAGTTTCTCCGATATCAACTATATTGACCAAGAAATTTCATAAGTAGATATCACATCATGTTATTCCATGACAGAACAGTTTAGGTGTATTGCCTTTGGAAACATAGAAACATAAAGAACTAGTTTATTAGATTCTCTCATTAGGATATTCTTTACTAGAAACCATCTAAGAAAAAAATTTATAAAAGCATTAATCATAACCTAAAGATATAATTCATTATAAAGGATGATCATATATGATCAATAATTATAAAGAAGGCATATATCAATGATCATATAAGGATAACATTAAAATAAAGATGTTAGAAGGTGATATTAACAATTGAAATTCATACCTTAAATATCATAGATCATAATAATGATTCAGGGATCAATGCATGGTTATTTATAAAACATTAATCTTAAAGGATAAAAGAATATTATAAAATGAAAACATACACATTGAGTCATACTAAGAACACTGTGTATCATATTGAGGTGTTGCTGACTGAGCTGTAGCTGATTACTACAAAGTTCAGATAAGTATTGCTAATATATCTTTTGGGATGTCATAATTCACAGCCACCTAATATGAAATCCATTTATATATTCATCAACATGAATCACTTAACATTTAATGAATCATGGTGTTTACAATTCCACTTGAAAGGAACATGTTCTCTATTTTTGGCTTATTTAATATAGTTGAAAGGAATGTATAAAAACTCTTAAGAACTATTAAAAAACTAAATAAGAATGAGATAAAAATGATAATGAAATTAACACATAAATAATAGAATAAATGATGGGGAAATTAATTAATTTCATAAATAGTAGGAATTCACCTTTATAGATTCTTGGCCCATTCATTTGTTGTCATTCTCTAAGTTATATCCTCAAATTCCTATCTCTCATGAGCATGACCATCCCTAAACAAACCAACCCAACTAAAACAATGGAATCCACCTTTTTATGAAAATAATTCTTATGTGATTCATACTAAAAATAAGTAAACTAAACATAAATATTAAACAATACACTACTTCTATGGACATAAAATTTCATGTTATTTGTGTATATTCATCCATTATGAATTCTTCCCATTAATTGTGAATATGAGTATCCCTGATAGTCACAGTAGTACTTAAAAAATTTTAATATACAAGGTATTAATAAATATTTTAAATGAAATGGTAATTATCTTAGAAAATATCTCATTCAGGGATTCTAGTTTGTTTGTGGAGTATGATATCTCTCAAAAATTTACAAACATAATAACCAAAATCCTATACATTGGTTTGTTTCAGAAACTGTATTAAAATTGAACAGAATAAGTAAATTGTTTCAATATGTGTTTTAAGAGTGAAAATTTATTATAAATACCCTCATACTTGTGCAGTCATAGAACTTATCTTGGTTCTCGTGCTTAGCCCTTGGCCTCATGCCTTGTTTTTTAAGATAATCATACATCTCCTTATCATAACATAATTCTCATTAAAAGATAATATAAATTATATAACTTGATATTTAGTTCTAAAATGTTTGACTTTATAATATTAAATGTTGACAAATGTTATCATGTGTGTATAGTTTATTGGATATCCATGAATTGAAACAGGAAATACATATTTGGGGTATCTAAATTTTTTGTAATGAGCATAAAATTCTCTATAAAACCACAAAAATGAATATGCATTGAAAGAAATAAAAAAATATATTTTATTTTAGTAAATTTTTGAGTTTTTCCCCGGCATAGCTTTATTAATGAGAGTCTATCATCCAAAATTTTCCTTTCAAATGATTTTACCAGACCTACCAGTATTTCATCCTTTTTGGGTATTTATTTTAGGTTGACGTATATAGATTATGTGGGGACTAATGAGTACATTTTTTCATGGGAAAATCCCTTAAATTATTTTTCAAATATATATGCCTACAAAAAATATGAAATTTTTTTAGTCATAATTAACACAATATATCATATTTTCAAAAATAAAATCATGAAAACGTACCTCATGGTTACATTTACAACTCAGCCACCTATCAAATCATAGCTGAGGATTTCAATCACATTCTCAACACTAATGAAGTCTTGAACTTACTCTCCATTAATATTTTATTACTAATCAACTATGTAACTACTACCATATTTTAAATTTTCATCCACCTTAACATTCAATTTTAGTAAATGCGGATAAAGAAGATGTAGGGTAATGGTGCTTTCAGTAGATCCTTTCGATCGGTTGGCCAATTCTATAGATGGTTCTGATTCGGTCGTTCATTTCATCCCCTTATTTTTTTCCTTATATAATAAAATTAATAATTTTAAACATTTAATTAATAATTGTTAAAGGATTATATTGAAAAACTAATTGGAAATTAATACCTACTTGTAGACATGTTTTTTTACAAGATGTGAGGACGAAGTGATGAATGTTCCAACAGTTTTTTTACTATATAAATATCTTCCCCGTCCATTGAAACTGGTAGACCAATTATTATCACTCCTTACAATTAGTTGGAATATAATTGAATGGATTCTCCAACAATATATCACTATACAATACAACCCTTTGATCGAATTCAATTATTGACATACCCCTTAAAAATCATCATATACCATTCAATGGGGTACATCCAACTATAGTGTACATGGACACATTATCAAATATCTCTCACATATTAAACCATAAAATGAACCGTCATATCAAAGAATATTCTTGAGGAGAACGTTTATAAATCATATAAAATTATGGAAATTTCTCTTTCCATAGTCAGCAATTTCATTAAGTCTGTAACTTTGTTTTATATAGCATTGAAGAAGAAAGAGATCTTGGTTAATGTATGATAGATATTCATGAAAAAAAATCAATGTAAAGATATAAGAATTAGATCTTTTATCAAAACATGTAAGTCATATGATTTAAAAACAATTAACTTTAAATCTGACATTGACACAATGTTCTTGATATTGATGAATAACCCTATGGAACTTTTACGTCATTCAGAAAGATGTAAAACTGATATCACTCTTTCCTGGAAAGAGTGTAACCAGTTGGAGAGAGAAATATTCATTTTCAACCTTTACTGGAGCCAACTATTCTTGTATTATCATGTCAACCAAGTCCAACATAGCCTAAATTCTATCCTTTGTTTTGGAATTTTTATTTCCCAACATGCCAATGACACTATAACATGCATTTTTTAACATGCATAACATCAAGAAAATTTATGATGAATAAAAAATTCATGTATAGAAATTTAAAAACCCATATCTCTTTTTCCAACCATATTTCAATGTGTTTTTGAATTTTTTTTCCAAAAGTAGTGTCTATATATTTTACATTTTCCAACAGTTGATCACCAGTTAGTGGAGACAATGTTGTTTATTCTTATGAACATCCCTTGAATGATGTCATCCAATATTGGTACTTATACTGACGGGGTAAAAATATGTTATGCCCTGGAAACATGGTTTTTTATGAATGTTTCAACCTAATTGATAGTGCACCTTTTTTTTAAAGGGGACACCCTTGATTTCATGTAATGCTACATCCAAAAAAATTTCTATAAGAAAGAAAGTCATTTATCATCCCATGCAATAGGGATTTCAACACGAAATATTCATTTTTTAAGAATCATACAACATAAAACCTGAATCCCACAATAATTTCAAATCCCCAAACAATATATCCAAATAAACATCAATATCATTACCTAGTCGTTTTGGTCCTGAAATAATCATAAATGACATGATGTATTTTCATTTCATGCATAAACATAGTGACATGTTATAATTTACAAACATAACCAACCATGTACAATGATTTATAATTTTAAAACCAAAAAGATTCTCTCCTGCTATAGATAACACAAGAAAAAGGATTCTAATATTGTTTCCAAAATCAGAATACTAATTATCAACTATCTTCCACTGAAGAGAGTCTTTTAGGTGAAATATTATCCAATTTTTAATTATTGTATATGCATGCCATGTTAATTTTCTTACAGTCTCCTCACTTTTATATAGGCTCTTAAGCCTTGGAATGATGGGAAAGTATCAAAAAAAAATCATAATATCGTATTCATAAATATTGTATTGAGAAGAACCACACATTCATCATTATATAAGTGCTTTATGGTCTCTATGAAGTAGTATAAAATCATTTTGGTGGGTATGTATTCTTTCAAAGATGATACCCGTCAAGTGTAGAATTCTTTTTGTATTGTATGTTTGCCTCTAGAGCTCATAATATTCTGGGAGCATGTCATTTCAGAGAGCATGTAGATCCATAAAATTGGTTTCACTCCATATATTTCCTACCTTCAAATTATATAGCTTCATTATGGCTGAAAAAGATATATATTTAGTGCAACTAGAATTCAATGGTGTCTATGAACAAATATTTCACTTCTCAAACAATTTTGGGTTATCGTGATATTTATACTCAAATGTACTGGTCATTTCTCAGTAGGATCTTCATCATCATTCAAATCTATAATAACATCCACAATACAGTCTTCTTAATGGTCCAAACTTGTAATTATATCATATGTTCCATAAAATGCAGTGTTAGCCCATCCACTAGTTACATTCACTTTTTTACCATTATTATTCTTATATTTAAAACTTCAATCTATTCCATGATAAATAAAATATTCTTCCAACTCCTCTGGACTTTTGTTTTGAATAACATCAATCGAAACATAGATATAAGATTTGAGAAGGTTCATATGAATGATATTTTGCAAACATGATGAACTATTTCACTCCATCTTCATACTCCTTTTCCATTAGATTAACATCTATCCATTATTTATTTATATCCATCCCATATTATTCAGTAATATTAATATTTATCAAAATAAATACACAAAAAATTTCTAAATTTTTTCACCAAGGCTAAAAAAATTTATAGACTTTATGTCCTTTTTAATATTAATCCCCAATATCAACTTTCTTGAACCAAGGTCCTTCATTTTGGATCTTCATGATAAATTAGTCTGCATCTCTCCTATCCATTCCTTAATCGGTAAAAATATGAAAAATTCATACACATAAAAAAGTAAAATTACAAAAATATTAATATAATACACCTTCATATAGTAGAAATTATTTACATTTCTCTTTATGAAAATTATTTCTTCCATGAAGTCATTTAAATTACAGTTACACTATCTTTGTGCTTACTTAATCCCAAAAAACACTATTTGAGACTGGAACCAAACCTTCTATACCAGTTTGCATAAAAACTTCATGTTGATATATGAATCAAAATCATAGAGGTAATTAAACTATTCCATCATTTTTTAGTCACACTACAATGAGGCCAATAGTCATCCTATGTTGAATATTAAAAAAATAGTAAATACCCCTATCATTCCCATACATTTCTTAATATGGACACCCTTATAGACGGTTCAAACCATAAAATTATGGGAAACTAGATAGTATGTGAGATAACTAGTGTTTTATACATATGGACCTATTTCATAATTCATAGGGTTCTCTTGCAACCATACAAGTGGATGTGAGAAACAACAAGACATTTATCATCACATGAATAAATATAATATAAGTTGTAAATCACATGTCAACTCTAACACCCTCACACAAAAGAGACCATTTTCATGTCCATGAATATGAATCAATCATTTTGAATTAATAATCAATCACATCCTTATGAGGGAAAATTCCTAAATAGACATATCAAATAAGGGGCCCCCTAACTAAAACCATGTATGTTATGATGGATACAAAGTTGGATTAGGAGTTTCAATGGGTCAAACATTTATTTACTATTTTTGGGAGTGAGTTCCTAATAGATAGCATATGGGTTTGATATATTTAGTAACATTACCTTACCATGGCATTAAAATAAATCTACAAATCTTCCCTATAAATTATATTAGTTTTCCAAATTCGATAAAAAAATAAAAATAAAATATTAATGGAAAATATATATTTTTGATGTCCTTTGAATAAAATTTATAATTACACTTTTAAAATACCATTTAAAAAACAATCTATCTATAAAAATTACTCTTTAAAATAACACACCCTTTTAAAATTAACCAACCAATTCCATGCACTCTTTCACAAAACCATAATTCATTTTTTAATGTATTCAAGGAATCTTCATGGCCCAAAAATCAGAGTTGTTTAAAATGAGAGACAACCCTATATATTTTTACAAATTTTCATTTAAAACTTCACGCACCACTTCTTAAAATGAAACCATCAATAAATATGTTTTCAAAACATTCACCTCCATATATGAAAGCCAATTGGGTGAGTTGACAAACATTTTCCATGAAACCTATGTCCATGTCAAGTGTTTAAATCGTTTTAAATCTATTTAAAACAATAAAAGGTTATGTTGAAAACTTATAATATTTTATGAAACAATTAAAAGAACATAAATAATTTTAAAATATCCACATAATAATTTTCACAATGTCCTAAATCCTAAGATATAAACTTTATAAAAGATACATAAAAACCCACATTTAATAAAATACAAATCTATAAAAGGATTAAAAATGATCAAAAATATAATGTTAAACCAAAAATAAATTTATTTTCAAGAGATGCACTTTTTTGTAAATATCTTAAAATAACACAAAATGATTATTGTCTCTTTATACCCTATGGTGAACTCTAAATATCATTATCATTATACTTTTAACAAGTGAATATGGAACACTATTATAAAAGTGTGACCTTTTCCTTTTACCTATATCATAGATTACTAAGTATATATATGCACAAATGTAAATATATTTTGTGTGAGAAAATAGTAATGTAGGATATCATCAAACATTTTATACCATTCATTTTTTAAGACAAACGAACGAATTCTTGTTTTAGGATAAAATAGCATTTTTTGTATAGTAATATCAAATGACACATAAAACATGTGGAATTACAATTAGTGGGTATTTCTTTGGGACCACTCTTCTTAGAGATCACCATGTGTGAACATCATGAGAAGATGTGTCTATTTCATATAATACTCCATCACATGATAGTCAACCATCATCTATGTCATGAAAGATGGATGTATCTATACTATATAATATATTAATTTAGGAATAACTTTATGGAATATATATGTTATCATTATAGTGGGTAACTATTATATCATATTAATGTGAATTATATTCCAAGAACATTAAAAAATTAACCTTAAACAGAATAATGATATCTAGGTGATATAAATATATATACATATTATAGAAATTGAATATACAATGACAGTTAAATCTGTTGTACCAGATCTAACAATAATTATTCTATAGGATGAAAATTGTTGTAGGGGATCCCAATATGCTAGTTCCTTTTACAAGGAGATAAGAATGCTAATTCTAGATGCTTTTTTGTTTGGAAGGGGGAATGGAATTTTTCTAAAACCTATCCTTTTATGAATTCCGAAAATGTTATTGAGGAAAATATAGAATATATAGATGTTTTGGAAGGATATTTATGACAGTAAAAGGGTTGTTGAATCAATGACACACCATTGGAAGTTATTCAAAGGATTTTTTTTCATATTTTATGTAATGTTAGAACAGAAAAAATAATAATAAAAAATATATCTATATATTAAGAATTCATAATAATGTTGGAAAAATGACTTACCCCTCTGGTGGTGGTAGTAGGGTCTGGTGGAGGTGGAGTCAAGGTAGTTGGTGGTGGCGGTGAGGACCGCAGAGGGGTTCACTGTAGAGTTGGGTTCATAGTGGAGGAGTGTTTATGGCCTAGGAGGGGTACAAGGAATCAGGTGGAGTTCAACATGCAATGAAGGTGGATTTGCGGCAGAAGAGGGTTCATAGTGGAGATGGATTCTTAGCGGATTAGGGGTTCACAGCGGTGGAGGAGGGATTCGTGGTAGGGGAGGATGGGTCGGTGGAAAAGGAGGGGTCGATTGTGGCAAAGGTTAGGTCAGGGTAGAGAATGGATCGATAGTATAGGGGTCAACTTCCAGGAGAGCTTGAGGTGTTCGAGAGAAGAAGCTGACTATTATGGTTCATTTATAAAATTCGACAATTCGTTTATTAGTGCTATTAAAACAGATCAGCTAAAGTTATGTTTTATTAGTTCTAAAATAAAAAAATGCATTTATCAGCGCTAAAAAAGTGATGCTAAATATAAAATGTCAAAATTTTATTTATATTATTATATATATTTATAAAATTATATACATGATTAATATATTCAAATTTATAATTATAACTATAAATAAATATTTATTTATTTATATTTATAAAATTAAAATAAATATAATATTTATATATATTTATAAAATTATAAATACAATAAATATATTTTATATAATTTTATAATTATTTTAATAAATAATTAAATATATTTATTTATAGTTATAAATATATATATATATATATTAATTTAAATAATTATAAAAGTATAAGAAATATAATTTTTATATCTGTAATCTTATAAATATATATAATTTCTATATTTAATATATATATTTATAAGCATAGAATTATATAAAAAATATATATTAATTACATATATTTATAATATTATAAATATAAGAAATATATTTAATACAATTTTATATTTATTTTAATTGAATATATATATTTATTTATAATTAAAACAATAATTATATATATATAAATTGAAATAATTATAAAATCATAAAAATCATATTTATTATATTTATAATGTTATTAATATAGAAAATTAATATATTTATTATAATTATTTTATTATTTAAATATATATGAATTTATTTGTAATTATAATTATAAAATTTTGATTTTATTTATCAATATTTGTATATAATTTTTAATATATTTATTTAATTATATATTACATCATAAGAATAATAAATATATTTTTTATGAATTTTATCATTATTTAAATACAAAATAATTTAGTTATAATTATAACTATCAATTAACATATCTATAATTATTTATAATTATAATTATAACTATTTGTATTTATTTATAAATATTTTTATATAAACATATATAAATAATAAATATATATTATAATTTTATAATTATTTAAATATAAATATCTCTATTTAGAATTATAATTATAAATATTTGTATTTATATATAAATATTTGTATGTATATGTAAATATATTTATTTAATTTTATATATTTATAACTTTATAAGCATAATAAATAAATTTATTATAATTTCCTAATTTTTTACACACAGATATATATATATATATATATATTTATTTATAATTATAACTATAAATAAATATATTTATAAGTATTTGTACTCAATAATAAATATTTGTATTTATATATGTATATTTACAATTATAATATATGTTTTTATTGTAAATTTAAAAATATTTAAATATATATATATTTAGTTGTAATTATAATTAAAAATAAATATATTTATAGAGTATTTATATTATTAAAATTTTACAAAAATAAATATAACAATAAATTTTTTTATTTAAATATATTTATTTTAAATTTATAAGTATTTTTTAGAACATAATATATTCATGGGTATGACATGAATGGATCATATACCTAGTAAAGTAAAGATAATAAAAAAGTCATCACATATAGACAACATGAATGATAAAGAGGTTGTAATATATTAATGAAAAATAATGATGAATACATAACAGATATGCACCTCAACTATACTGAAGCATCAATATATTTGTTTTCCAAATTTAAGGGAAACATATATTTATTTTTTATACGTATAATTATAAATATATATACATAAAAAGTACTCATATATAATTATAAATATAATAAATAAAATAAATATATTTATTAGTTAATGAAATTTTTTATAATCTTATCATTATTTAAATATATGTTTTTTAACTAAAATTTTAGAAACACTTTTTAAATATATTATATATATATTTGAAATATTAAAAAAAATATTAATTATAAAAATGTTTTTTTATTTGATGTATAAAATTAATCATTATTTTTAAATAATAATATAATAGTTTTTAATTAAATAATAATATTTTTTTATTTAAAACATTTATCTATGGTAATAATAGTGCTAATAAATCTCACATTTATTGGTACTAAAAAAAGTGACGATAAAAGGTACACCTATATGAATGACCTTTTTAGCGTTGATAAAAGCTAATGGATCCCTTGCCTATATAATTGGTGGTGTATCCTATCCAAAGGAAAGTATAAATGAAAGAGTTTAACTAAAATAAAAAATTAATATAAATTTAAAACAGTGAAATGATAATAATATGGTGACTATATGTAATTTGAACAGGAAGAAAATTTTGTAATAAATTAATAATAATGATGATCGTATTAATGATTTATTTACTATAACTTGAATATATTGAGTTGATTTAAAAATAATATTTATTCCAATTGAATAAGATCGTAATTAGACCAGTGATGAGATGAAATAATGTTGAAACACTGAACTATCACTTTGTGATGAAAACAACTCAGTGAATACTCCGTAGTAATGATGTATACCTCAACAATATGGAAATGATAATTTATTTAATGGATAATAATATCATCAACCATTTATGGTTTTCAATACCTTGGTCGATGCACATATGTAATGTTTCTACTATAATCACTCACCGGTACATGGGGTAGTATAGAATTTGTACTTATTAAGAATTTAAATAAGATAACTGAACATAAATCCCACTGTAATAATTGTGAAAATCAAGGGCATAACATATGAATAATATATATTCATTTCAATCCCATTTCCTAAAGAAAATCAATCTCATGGCAGAAGTAAAAAATAGTACTCGCCAAAACAATTTCACTATAGTAATGATAAAGTGAGAGCGATTGATAAAAACATTCTATTTGGATATCTTCTTCCGTTACTTATCTCCAGTTCATTTTCCCCATCCTTGAGGGTTCATTTTTACTCTAGATCCATTATAAAGAAAATACCCCACGTTTTATATTTTATTCTTACTAAATAGATTCAAAAATTTAATCTTTTTCCTCCATCAAAAATCTCACAGCCTGATTTTCATTATCTCAATTTTGGAATCTCATCCCTTGACCACTCCCACAATCTTCTTCAATTGTGTATTGTTCAAGATCAGGCTCCTTCATTGAGCATAAATGGGCCATCAATACCAGAATCGACATCAATATCAAATTATTTATATCTACTTATCATCAAGATCAAATACCTTAATGTCATATTCATCATCTCCCTTTGAATGTCATTTTTTCGAATCATTTGGATTTAGTGATCTTCATAATCTTCAGTGGATCTCAAATTCAAAATATTTACTTTGATAATTATGGTTGTTTTAGTGGATTGCCTCACGACATCACTTATAGTTTTCTACTGGTCATTGATAATCATTGTTCTTCATTCTCCACCCGGTCTAGGGTAAATTGTAGGCTTAATTTTAGATTAAAGGGACCATGATCTCAATTACTCTTTAGGTTGAAATTTTGAAAATCCTCTAGTTTCAATGATATCTTCTTCAATGAGCTATATTCCTAATTAACATTATTTTTCTTAGGCATGAACAATTCACTTTGGTCCAATGTCCATAGTTCCAAAAATTCAGTGAATAGAAACGTCATTCATTCCATTAAAAAATATCATTTAATAAAGGATTAAAAGATATTTGTCAAATGATAGTGGAACTAAATTATCATTCTACTACAGATTTCATTTTTTTAAAGAATGGCCAGTTTCACAAATTACTAAATGATGCCGATTCCCGAATATTGATTTTTAATAAGTCATATAGAAATTATATTCTATTTAAAAAATATGACTTAAAAATAACTGTAGTAATTTAAAGAAAAAATAATTTCAAAATTAAAATAATCAGTATAATTAAAAATAAAAAATTTATATGATTCAAAACAAATAATTAACCCCACCATAATTTATTTTAAAATTAAAAATATCATTATTTGAACAATAAATTTCCATAATTGAAATAAATGAATAATTTAAAATATTTATTCAATGAAAATTCCATGAGTTCATAAAAACGAATTCCATAAAATTGTATTAAAATTAAGATCAATTAATATAGAAATAATTAATCAAAAAACATCACTAATTTTATAAAAATTTATGAGGAATTATATTTTCATAACAAATCAATTGATAATAAAATATATATCATTATATGATCATTTATTTACAAAACATCACTGAAAAATCATCATTTGAATTTAGAAGAGTTATATCAGTTTGATTCCACATCCATTTTACATAACCATTTTCCCATACATGAATTTTTTTACAAAGTTTATTCTTATATATATATTATTGATGGTGTTTAGAAATATTTTTTTTGGAGTTTTATATCTATCATAATAAATTTTATTCAAAGACCTTTAATTTATTATAATCCTTTATGGTGTTAGTTTACAACCCCTATATTATTTTTGTATGGATTGGGAGGAAAATATAGCTTCTCCCTAGTCTGGGTGGGGCCCTCGTTAAGTTGTGTCATATATCCTAGAGGGAGATATGTTTTGACCCGATTCGATGCTTTGAAGAAAATTGTGTTGTATCTAAAATAAATATTCTCTAGGACGATGTGTTGTATCACAAAAATTTATTAAAGGGTGTGATTTTTATAGTGACAATGGAATATATTTCCATGGGTAAGTTGTTATAAACTATCTATATATTCTAATGTGTTCTTTGTAAAATCCTTTATAAATGTGTTAATAAATTATGTGGTGCATACCAAAAATTCATTAGCAAAGGAGATATGTAATAAAATGATATTTTAAAATAATATTACGCTTTATAGTGATTCTAAAATGCAACAACGAGTTTAAAATAACCTCAATTTAATATTAATTTATTTATATTTAAACATGTCTAATATAACCTAGCGATTAAATTGGTGGGTATGAATATTATTGAATGATTTATAAAATATATATATAATTTTAATACATAATATAAACTTATTTTAACATTCTTAACAAATAATCAGCCAATATTAATAAAGACATTTTATTCTACAATTAAATATACTTCTTTAAAAAAATTTTGTTATTATTTTTTGGGAAAATGAAATAAAAGTACTTTGAAAATTTGATAAATTATATTATTTAAAATATAAATACTATTTTTAAATTATAATATTGATATTAACATATCGTTTTATTTTTTTAGTTTTTGAAAAATATTGTTTTTCTATTGAATAGTTAACAATACTGATTTTTGGTAAAACTGTCATTTCCCTTTAATAAATTCATTAATTTAGAAGTCCCATTATTATTTTATATTCATTAAAAATTTATAAAAAAAATTTAGTTACATTTAATCCAAATAATTACATTTAAATAAAATTTATACTTGATTTTAGCGTCTGTTTATTTTTAGGCATAAAATAAAGTTTTATGAAAACTATTTTATAATTGAAAATGTTTCACCATTTAAACTAATTGAAAACCCCATAATAAAGAATTAATTAGATTAAATTAATATTTTATATATATGTAAATATTAATTGAGATTCATTAAATTAGTATTACTTGTTATATACTTATTATAAGATCATCTCGTGTTTGAAAAATGTATTTCTTGAAAAACCACTTTTTCGACATGTCTACAGGTATTACATCAAATTATATTCTTAAAACTACATCAATTTAATTTTTTAAATTTGATTTAATATTTTGAATAATCATATTTAATATTATATAATAAATTGAACTTATGTTTTTGTCATAATGAACAGTAAGTATAGTAAAAAACATAGTTAGGATGGTAAGAAAATTGAAAGGGTAAAGGTGAGTAACCTTAGCAGTAAGGAGGATAAAATGTAAATAACATGATTTAGTTGAATGATAGATGTGATTATATAAATTAACCACCCCCACTTATTTATGATTTAATTTTTAAGGTACTTTATTTGATATTGACTACAATTTATTGAATAGTTTTGTGTATTTGAAAAAATGTCACTCTTTGTCCCTTATAAATGGGAACCCCCTCCCCTCTTGTACACACATCCAAAACCCATTAATTTAGACAAGAATAGCCCAAATACCTTATTTAATTACCACCCCACATTCTATAAGCCTTATATGTATATATAATACAATCTAGGGAGGCTTTAGGTATAATATTAAATAAGTGGTCTGAAGAAGATGTAATGTTATTAACAAAGAATATTTGTTGTATTTCTTCATCCACCTCCTTAAAATATTACTAAATTATAATCATATAATAAAATTATTATCTAAAATATATTATTATATTATTATGTTAATTATATACCCAAAATATATTTCCTCCTCCAAAAAATAAATACTAAACCATAGATCATGTGTACAACAAACTACCTCATCGTGAACTGGTATAATTTACCACCCCTCATCACATATCACAGAAGTATTATGATGTTGAATCTAACTTTTACATACGATATTCATGAAATATTTTTCATTCAAAAAAATTAAAATATCATATACTTTCATTACATAACATCCATTGAATATGATAACTTCCTTCGTATGTATGATGGACTACTGCCATGCAAAGAGATTTGAATAATTTTTTATTACTAAATAACATGGATATTATATATAAGTTTATTCAAAGAAATAATATGTTAATTATTATGAAATTACTATCTTCAAATGATAAAATACAACATACTTTCCTTCCATCGTGATTTCAGAAAAATAGAGTTGTTACTCATGCATTTGTACGACCTGTTATATATAATATTGTAACACATTTCATTTTTCATATCCATATATCATAGATGGTTATAAAAGTGTAAATTATGAATAAAAATTATAATTATTTTATTATTATTATTATTTATATGATAAAATAATATTTTTTGACCAGAGTCAACATACAAAGGTGGGTTTGGACATATAGGCTGAATATCATAAAATCATCTGTTATAAACCTAAATGATTAAGTAATTTTGTATTTCACGATAATAAAAATAATTAATTGGATAATAATCATTCAAAATATTCTCATTAAATTAAATAATTATAATATGTTTATTATATTGTAAGATAAATAATTAACGGGATGAATTAGTCTCAAGGTAAGGCATCTATTTACACTACACTTTCCTTCATGTTAGGGAAACACTCTCTCTCTAAATCACTTTATCTCTATCTCTCTTTAATTTTACGTTTTTCTCCTGAATTATTTATACAAGTCACTTAAATTTTTACCTACTTCATTATACCTTCCGTTAACAGGGAAAGGTTTTATTTATAACCATTTCTAAAATTTATTATTTAAGAAATATATTTTGACTACGTTACGAGACAATATTATGAATCCAATTTCATCTCATGGGTAATTATTATTTTTATTCCATATTATTTATTTCCTTATGGGTCATAAATATGCATTTACATAATATGAATGTGATGTTCTGAACAAAAATTATAGATCCCTTCAATTTATTGGTTAATATTGTAGTCTCATGAGACATCATGTATGAGATTAGGGAGTGAACCTTATCTATTAATAGACTTTGTCCATAATATAATGTTGTCTTGAATGTTAACCATGACAAATGTTTATGTTTTTTTTATCTTGTTTTCAATTTAATTTTTTTTATTTTCCTATTATTCCATGATTTTTACAATATTCTTCAATTTTATTAATAGTGCGACTTTTCTATTATGATATTTTGTTTTAAATTTGATTCAAACGTCAGGATTAAGTATCAAGTTTAATCCCTTACTTGTATTCTCATCTCACCCATATTTTATATGTATTCCTTAGGTTATCACATGTAGTATTAAAGATAAAAACTAATTAGAAGCTCATTATTAGAAATAAATTATATACGTTTTTTTTCCGGCTCACATTGATGTATTATGAACCCATTCTTCCAAATACAATAGGCCTCACTAAATATGGGTTATTATTAATAGATTGTTATGTCAATATTCAATTAATAATATGTGTAAAAGTTATGTTTGATTATAGTTGGTATCAGAGAAAAGGATCACATATCCTTTGGAATATAGGATGAGAAATCATCAGTGTGAACCCCATGGATAATTATATTGTCAATTTTATTGATAATTATATATAAATAAAAATATCATGTAATTTGGGTGAAGGGTATATTGATTTGTTTTTTTGAAATTACATCCCTATCAGGATTCTATATTAGGATGCGGCTCTGGAAAAGTTTTACCTAGGAGTCATAACATGAAAAACAGTTCATTGAGGTAAACTAGAACATAACATAGTGTTTGAAAAAAATACTCTCTTCACACATGGATTTATATTACCAAGGGATATTTTATGGAAATTCTAAAAGAATTTTTTAACCATTTTGATGGACATAAACAACTTTCTATGTTACAACAAATAAAATGTAACATTGCGAAAGATAACCTCCATTGGAACCTAGACACCCATATGTTCAGATATTATTATCATTTATAATTTATTTATACCATGTTTTCATCTTTTTCGATTATAGATTTATTATTTAATTTATTCACATGTGGGTTTATTTTCTAAAAAATGGATGAAAATTTGGAAATGTATGAGAACATCCAATTTTATAAGAAATTATTTTATTTTCCAAATAAGATGACTAAATTAAAGGGATTATAAGTTATACATATAGTTATCATTCTAAATGAGATACCTTAAATAAAAATTAACAATAGGAACATTTTTTAAATTTCTAATCACATAAAATAAAAGGAAGATGTTTTCTCATAGATCATTAAGCATTAAAGATGATAAATAAATAAAAATCAATTTTCTAAATGTCTATAATTTGGGAAGAGGTACCATGTAAACTTAATTTAAGGAACTAAAAGATGCCTTATGTGTTTGGAAAGATGGATAACATTACAAATTTATAAAGAAAAATTTATAGTCTAGTTAATAAGATGTAGTTAAATGGTGTTTAACTAAATGGACCACAAACATTTCAATTTCATCGATGTAGGGAACATGGTCACTATTCATTTCAGTTGCATAATCCATGTATTAATTCCTAATTCTATATGTTATGAAAATCATTATTGTTGAATTATTGTATTATTTAGGGGTAGGAATTCAAGAATCATATTACCGAAGAGTATTTATTTGTGGTATCATGAAACATAAAAGAATCCTTTTTATGGATTTTTAAGAATATGTTGATTGGTACTAAAGAAATTGAAATATAATTTAATGGTAAGAAGATATTTCACAAAATAAATACATGATTATGGAAAGAATAATCATTGATCTCTACATGATGTTGAGGTCATTATAGTCTATTAAGATTCTTTGGTTTTGTGGGGAAAAAATAGTATTATATAAGAAATTAGAGTTTAAATATTTCGTATATGATTAACCTTATATATATGATGTTCGTCATATTTTTAATATCATAATATAAATTATATAAATATGGTTTTATAGAAAGTAAAAATTTCATGTCTGATAATAACCAATCACTTCTGGTTACGCTACTAGGTTTGAACCTGCAACTATAGGGAAATAAGGTTGAAATTCTAATCAATGGACAATGTGATCTTATGGTTAGTATGAAATTGTTTTCAAATAACAATTCAATGGATAAATTTGATTTAAATTTTGTGAAACATATTAGAGGTCAAATACTATTCATATATTTGTATTTTGTGGTGAATAATGTTATTGTGGAAAATGTTTTATTAGGTGGGGTTATATGTATCACTCGGGTATAGAATGTGATTTAACAAGAAATATTCTTTAGGATTAAAACCATTAAATACATTATTCTTGAGGTTATGATTTATGATTACATATTTATGGAATGATTAAAGTTTAACAATGGTTTTCGAGATTAATTTGAATGTGTATTTATTTTGTAAATTATATTACCTTATGTTAACCATTTATAGTATTGGACATCGTATAAAAATAAGATGAATATCTTGATATCAATATATTGAATCATACGATCCATTAGAATTAATATTTTGTGCATTAGGTATAACGATTTCCCTTGAATAATAATAAATTAGAAAAATATATAAGATTGGAGTGAAAAATGATTAAATTTTGTAATTATGAGTGTAATGTAATTATATTTACTTATTTACGTATTATAAGTGTTGAAAGGATGTCTCAACATCATTGAGAGGATCTTGAAATGAATATATTCTTCAGTTTTGATGAATCACTATCATCTTATATAATGTTAAAAAGGTATAAAATTATCCACTAAATTGATATTCAACTCAAATATATTTTTTCACTACCAACCAATGTTATCCTACATTGAAATATTTTCATGTGTTATCTCATACGACATTCATATATCTCTTTCCCTCTTTGAAGTGTAGGTGTTTAACACTTTATATGATGTGGGTTTTCAATAAAGGAAATTCTTAAACGTCAACCCCTTGATTACTGATGTAAACCCAGATATTCTAAAGTTTATTTATTTTAAATGAATATAATCCTTTTGATATATTTTTTTTACACACAACCTATATACTTTCAAACAATAACATTACATTTCATAGAATATACAGAATGCACCATCGAGCACAAACGAACTGTGATATAGTATTTAAATATGAAATTTATAACAATGTCATGGTATTGGAAAATATGAATAGGATTAACTAGATTATAAAATATATATATTGAGACACCCTAATAAATAATTTTTTTTTATAAATGATTAGTAAATAACCACTAAAATTTTTATTAAAGTTATTTTATACTTCCAAATATATACTCTTCAAAAATGGCCGTATTTTTTATTTAATGTTTGAAATTATATTAAATTTCTACTAATTTTTTTTAAATAACATCATTTTTTAAATCATCATTTCAAAATTATTTTACGGTGATGTCTTTTTATTTTCCTGAAAATGTAATTTTTCAAAAACAAATTGTCAAAAATATTCATTTTGTAAAACTATTATATCATTATGGTGAATTAATAAATTTGGTATCCCTAATATTACATATATTTTATATAATATAAAAAAATTATTATTTACATATATTTTAAATAATAAATTAAATTTAAATAATCATTATACTTAATTCTAGAATAAGTTTGTTTTGAGGATTTAAACATATTTTTCTGAAAACTCTCTTTAAATGAATAATGTTCCTCCATCATAATAAATAGAAATAATAGTAAATAAGAAAATATTTAAAATAAATTTATAGATTATTTATCTAAATATATGAACTTCAACCAGTTTAATTATTATTAATAGACATATAGTTAAGGTAAGATCACATCTTTTCTAAAAATGAATTTCTTTCAAAATAGTTTTTCAACACGATATGTTGGTTTCTTTTGAAAATTAATTTATTCACTTTTGGGAAGGGTATTTAATAAAATTTATTCCATATTTAGAATAAAATCCATTAATATTATATCATAATATGAAAATAAAATTTTAAATACCGATTATATAGTCGATAAGATATATTTACCACAGTTAAGGTTAAGACGAGGTTTTTCATGTTACAAGATCATATATTAAAATTAATTTTCTACATACAAATAATTTTTATATTATAAATTAGGATAAATATATAGGATAAATGGGTAAAAATTATCTAATTAGGATAAATATATACTCAACATAAATGATAAATTAACGAGGTTGTGTAATCTAATTTCCATGGTGAGAAATAAAATTGTAAACTAAAGAAAACTTGGAGGATAATGAATACCATGTTTTAAAAATGTTTTTATTGTAAATGTTGCTCGACCATACCCTCACTATAATCCATTATTTAGAAATTTTAGATGAACATTTTATTATATTTAAATCCCATTATTGATTTTTTTTTTCAAAAATCCCACTCATCCTCAATTTTGAAAAGGGACTCCCCCATCACATAGTCACACCTATCCAGACATTTGGCCCAAAAAACAATGGAAACAATCTATCCTAGGTTTCTTCATACATTGTCTATAGGTTATAATCCTCCAAAATGTAAAACCCTATGGTCCTTGGGATGATATCTAAAGGGTATTTCTTTAAGAGAAGGTATTCATCTTAATGAAGTTCTTTGTTTTTTATTTATTATTTTAGAACATTAAATTATGTTTTAAAAATTACCATATAATAACACCAGTACATAAAATATACTAAGATGTTTTCTGATTATGTAATAATATTAACACTCTATTTCACTATAAAATGGGAAACAAATTCATCACTTGTTCATATGGATAACCACCAATTCGAAAACATATGTGATTTATTTTATATCACAAAATCACATTGATAGTAATAATTATGGAAATAATAAATATACATTAGACTTATGAAATTTTATCAATTCATGAAAATTAATACATCATCCAATTAATCAACCTTTCACTCATTAATGAAATGATTTCATTGCTCGTGCGTACGTATGACATACCGTCTCCTTGGAGTGATGCGATTTATTTTCCATGTAATAATTACACTATTGGTGATAAAAATGTGTCCAATGAATAAATATGATATCTATAATAGTAATATTTTTTAGTATATGATGAATTTATATCTTATAAAAAATAACCATAATATCCATGAAAAAATATTCATGAAAAAAAGATTCATTTAACACCCAAAATAATGGAAATGATAAAATATTTCTAACGAATGGGAGATAAGATGTCATAATAAGGTCATATATGATATTAAAAAGAGGAATATAATTATGTTATACATTTATAACATGTTTAAAACCATTATAAATGATAACAAATCATTTTCAACTAAAAGGAAATGTGAGGTATGGGATTTCAACTCAATATATTTTTTATATGGACATATATTTTAATATGCATCAAATAATATTTATATTGTGTACATAGTGAACCTTTGTTGTATTTTTCATAAATTAATATATATCCATGTTTTTTATTTTTTATTTTAATTTTATTAATTAAAGGATTATAATATAAAATTTACCAAATATGTAAGAATATATGTAACAATTTTACTTTCTTTTGGGATTTTTGTCACTTTTATGCTTTCTAGAAAGTATATTTTTAAAAGAACTAATTTTATTACACATTAAATCGGATATATATTTTTCTTCCACGACAATGTTTTCCAAAATTATTTTACAAAAGTACTTTTAGATACTGCAATTAGTTATTGATGAAATTTTAATTTATAATTTATTTCTAAAAAGAAGATTAATGGAAAATTTATAATATTTCTAAAAATGAATTTTTTTAGAAGAAAGTGAAATGGTATATTTTTTAACATACATAACAAGAACAAACATCTCTTTTGTCTTAAATTTCTAACAAGATGTAGATTATTCTAAATTTTTTCAATGGTTTTACAATAAAGACACATTTATGAAAGACTACATTAATATTTCACTTTAATTTTTCATATTCATCTAATGGATATTATTTTATTTCCAAAAAAATATTCCTAAAAACCTGATGGTCACATCTTATCTCTTGATTAATTTTGTGATTAATAAGATTCACTTAATATAACAACATTCTTGTGAAAATTGATTACTGGGATTATATTTATCATATATATCCATATTCTTATTAAAATGGATATTATTATTGCCTAAAACATATATCATTTGAACATATGGTTTTTATTTTAAATCATATTTGATTAATCGGTGGATTATGGATAAATATGTATCCTTTACACAATCCAGATATTTTTATAGAAGGAATATTGATTCATGAACTAAATGAGTTATTTAATTTATTAGGAATTCATTGGAAATGCATTGAAGGTTGGGCCCCATAATTATAGAGGCCCTCAATACAGTAGTAGTCCTCATGAGACAAATAACATACCCAGAATAAATGGGTTCATAACCATATTTTTTAACCATCTTATGAAAGTGCATTAGTGTATAGATATAATGATGTCTGAGATCATGGAATCCAATATTAATAATTTAATTCATTTTGAATTCATTGTTATTATCCACAAAATCATTGAATTAATATTATACATGTATCAATTTTATTATAAAGTTGTTAAATAAATGGAATGTAAGTATAGTTATTTACCATCCCATATTTATTATGCCTTATCTAATCATGATAGTTAAATTATTTAAAAGGAATGTATGTTCAGTTATTTAACTTTCTATATTAATAGTTCTTTATTTAATCATGATACCTTATACATTACATAAATTTTATCGAACATCTATGTTCACCCTTATATTGATTCATTTTCATAAGATATAAAGAAGGAATATTTTTATGATTTTAAAGATGATAAATTTTTACATTCCTAGTGTATTATTTTATGTGTTAAAATGTAATATTAGACTAATATATGAATCCAGTTTAGCAAGACTACTAATCTATTCAGTTATTCAGAATGTGATATCTTATATCTAGCACCAAATTTTTTGTTTAACCATATACTAAAAGCTACTAGGTATAGGACAATTATAGTTGGTATCATAGAAAGTTTAGTATAAACCTTGCAAACAATATTTAGGAAAACATATATTAGGTAACATAACCTTATGATTGAATTTCAAGAAAACTATATTATAGAAACCTAAAGTGTCACAAAACTCCTTCATCCAGATGAGGGATGGTTTGAAAAAGTGTTGTGACCTTTCTTAATCAAGATGAAAAGGGTATAATGTCCCCAGATTCCAGCCTCCAGTAGGCCCCCGGGTGGCGACTAGCACCAAAGGTATACAAATCTCAAAAAAAATGGGAGGCATTACCCTTTTTATAGTAACCATGATTGGGAGAAAAGATTTATAAACCTAAATACAACTCTATAACTTATATAAAAAAGAAAGCAAAATCCATCCCACATTCTTGTTTAATGAATAATGAAATAAATAACATGGGAATGAAAATCCAAGGTCACTCGTGCACAAGTGGAAGGATCATAACAATGCCCAAGTCAGAAACATCAAAAACCAAAGAGCCTAATAAGGTATACTATCCATGCCAACCTCATCAAAGTCATTCCCACCAAATAAAACAAGTCAGTAAAGTAATATATTAGGAACATCTATATATCGGTATGCGGCACCACTTCACACTAGTTAACTAATCATCCCTAACAACGAATGTCCTCACACTACCACACTCTTCCAGAAGCCCCATTGCCACAACAAGCCCGTACACACCTGGGCCACATACCACATCCCTCCCACAAAAACCTAGGCCACAACCACATCACATCCATCTTGTAGGACCCTTGGACACAAAACCATAACCTCATCCCAAAATAACCTGGGAATGAAAAACACATCTCATCCTAAAGACACTAGGGAAACACAACTTTTTTGAAAACACATGGGCCTCAAAACTACACCACAACCTGCCCAAAGAGTATTGGGATACCAATGACAAGAAGAGGGAGTAGATCAAATCCGATAACCTTCCATCCTTCTTCCCACTGGGATGTTGTAAAAAGACACCCTTGACCATAAAAATGGTAGTGCATGGAACATTGTTCTTAACACGGGTGGGGTGCATATTGAAAATCGCAAGGAATTAGATGTGTATATATATATAGGTAAGATACACTCATCCCAAACTATGGGTTCTCCAAAAAAACAAAAAACCCACACTAAACTACCCTTTCATCCACCTATAATACACAACCACACAACTGAATATAGTCTAAATTCATACCAACAACCAATTCACTTAACCAATAATCATTGCCTATTAAAACAACTCATTAATTTAATTATTCCATCCCAACCCGGTAAAATACCAAACACCGAACACCACAAGAAACAATATAACACACACACACACACACTTCACAATCATCTCTGGAAACTCTAGGTGAAATGACCATGCAAGGTAACACCATCCTTCTTCAAAATTATCACTCCCAAACCATCATCCACATCCACGTAGTACGAAAATCACAACATCCAGATACACAAAAAAACTCAACCTGGTTGCAAGCCCACTATATAAAATGACCATTCTCAACAACCATAACACAACCTAGATACAGAGACACTGTTCAATGGGTTCATTCATTATGCAATCAATCAACATCTAAAACTGAGATACCATTTCACCACATGCACTACCTTATAAACTCAACCACACTACACCCACAAAACCAACCCCCTTTTAACCCCTTAACCCACATCCATGCTTCCAATGACCAAACCAAATAACCCACACAAAAATAAAAGGATTCAAACACAACACATAGCCACACCAAACAAGGAAAAGTTTATTCATATTTAATACACTCTTTTATTAATTCCACTTTGATAAATAAATGGGTTATCAAATAACTAGTTTGAAATTGGGGAATCTATTTAATTAACTAGATATATGTGATTGATCATGTTTTCATGTTCAAAACTATTCAATAGAAGATTAACAACAAGAATTCAAGAGTTTAGTACACAAACTAAGACCACCAATGACCATGTTTTTTTGAATACATATGACCAACACAATTCAGAGCATGGATCAAAGAATAAAATAAAAAATAAAAAATTCAACATCATCATCTTTACAGACCCTTATTTATTACTAATATATCCAAACCTATTTTTGAAGTAGATCTATTCATCTTCATAACAACAACAATGAATATTTGGATACGACCATATTATCAAATAAATTTGACTTTACACACCCCTCATGATACAAAATTAATAGAATGACGATTTAATTCTTACCTAGAAAAATAAATTATCACCAACTCTTACTTGCACAAAAAGCAGTGGTCACACAAGTAGTAGGAGACCCCAAGGGAAACTGAATCTGAAGGCCACAACACAACACATGACCCAATGGGGAATAAAAGCTCTAGGCACACCAAGGGAAAAATGGAAACACATAGGGGGAGAGAATATCTCAAATTAGAATTTCCATATCCTATATCAATGGAAGGTAAATGGTTTTAAGGGACATTAATTTCGGATCATGGTCATAATTACATAATTTTTTTATTTCAATGTCCTTGGAGTGATAAGATTTAAAAAAATAGTTAATATCCTTTTCAATGAATTTAGAAATGCTAAAATAATGTTTTAACCTCAATTTATGTCAAATAAAACATTTGAGGAGTGAAACTAGGAAAAAATAAAAAAGATGGAAATGAGTCACTGATGGGTGATTCATTGAAATGAGTCACCGATAGTGAGTTTCCAACATGACCCATAGACAGCATCTTACAATTGTGACCCACTGAAAGTTGACTCAATGATGTGAGTCACTGATGCCCCACCTACCGATGCACGACCTATCGATGTTGATCCACCAACGTGAAGCCCATAACGTGTTGTAACCAAGGCTATTCATTGATAATAATGGATTTTGGTTTGTGTTTTTTTCAATCTACACAAGGAAGACTAGAAACTTCTCAAGTAATGATTTCATACATTTGAGGCTCAAAGCGTTATTGAACGGGTGCATTTTCCTTGTGCTTGCTATTTTTTAGTCCCCAAACTATGAAGTTTAGTGTTAGAAAATAATGGTTTTTCACGTAGGATTGAATGGTATGGAAAAGAAAAATAAAATAGGAAAATAAGGAAACTTCATACCTCAGAACAAGGACCGTGTACCCTATTCTGGGAATGGTCCACGACCGCATACCTGAAAGTTGTAATGGTATGCGTAGTAGTGCACAAAGCTGAAAATGGTTCATAGAGACTTTATGCTGTGAAGGCATGTGGTGAGAGAAATTTTGATGGTTTTCAGGATTGTTATGTCTTGAGAAACAGGATATATACACAATGGAGGAAAACATTTTTCAAATAAATTTCATTATGCAGTGAATATTCTCCAACATTGAAAATTTGAGTAAATCAGTTTAGTGAAATTTGAAGAGTTTTATGAATATTTAAGAATAAATAATCCCTTTTTTTATATAAAGACATTGTAAATTATTATATCGGGATGAAATTAAGTGAATTTTGATGTGTTTCACATAGGAGAAGACAGTATGCGGAGAAAAAAATCTTCCTATGGAAAACAATCTTAAGAAGAAAGTGCAGTTTGCAGAGGAAGCTCTCGCAGTACATGTTGGAGCAAGGCAGCACATGGAAAATGGTGGTATACGGAGAAGCTGAGAAGTACACAGAGTAGGGTAGTATGTGGATCATGGAATTTCATAGTGGATCTCAAAGGTATGTAGAAGCAGCAATGGTATGCAGATGAGGTGGTCTGTGCACCATAACGAGAACAAAGTACGTGGAACACCCATAGATGCCTAAAAATTCACCAAATTTGTTTGAAAATTTATTTTCCCTAACATATCATTGTAAAAAAAAAAATATATCTCTGGGTGATTATCAGGATTCAACATACAATCCATTTATAATTGAGTATGCATGATTTAATTCTAAACCTTTTATGTGACCTACTTTTTTATATACTGAGTGAAGATTCTTCCAAAGTAGTAATTAAGAGGGAGTCAGCAGAAGTGATCTGAGGGACGCAGTGTGCTATACCTGAAACCTTATAACAGTAGTTCTCCTAACACTAAGTGACTATGCTAAACTCTTGTAATCCATAACTTTTGGTCATTAGTGATTTTTTCTATGACCGACACACTTTTGGCGTATATTCCTTGGACGTAGCCCTTTTTGGTGATCCAAGTAAAATTGTTTTTTCATTTCTTTGTATGGGATTTTTTATTTTCTGCACTTCCTCTTCAGAAATGTATAGCATATTCATACCAACATGGGAAAAGGATCCATCAGTTTAAAAGAAAAATTTGACAACCTGATTCCCCCTCCCCACTTAGGGTGTTCTGGGGTCCTTCATGTGGTATCATAGAGTATTGGTTGTTGGTGTTAAATCTGTCCTATTTTATTCTAACATGGAGAATACTGTTAATGTCAGGGGAGTTACTTTGTTTCATGGAAGTAACTTTCAAATATAGATGAACAATATGAGATCACAACCAACATCTCTTGGAATTGATGTAATTTTTTTCACTTCCAAAATTATACAGGTCATTGATCCAACCGGTCTATCTATGACAGATATAGACTGGAAAATGTAGGATGTTCATGCTAAATAAAATAATTCCCTATCTATAGAATTTTCTAGTCAAATATATCTGATGGTGATGAAAAGTACATTAGTGAACTCTATATGGGAGAAATTGGAGAATATTTATGAAGGTAACAACAATGTGAAGGAGGTGCAGCTCTAAGTTTTACAAAATAGCTTTGATGATATGATGAAGCACCATAATGAAAATTCAGATTCTTTCTTCAAATGAATTAATGAAATTATAGGACAAATTCGAGGGATTAGTGAAGAGATCAAATACATTGATATTTTTATAGAAAAAATTTAGAAGTATTTTTCCAATTTATAATTCAATGGTTTCAGCTCCTGAAGAAATGGATACTTACAAACATTCTTCTGATAATCTGCTGAGCAGCCTTGTGGCATAGAGATGATAGTTAACCCAGAAAATGCAACAACTTGTGTAAGAATATAAATGGAATTTTAAGACACAAACAAATCGAAAATTTCATGGGATTGTGCTTATGTAGATGATGTGGAAAAATATTTTCTTTCTCTCTTTTCCAATAATCACAAGAAGGGAATAGGGAAATTTGAAGAAAATATACCTTTAGTTTGTTTTCACTGTGGAAGAGTTGGGCATATTGACTCTCATTGCCTAAGAAAGTTCAATGATGATGAAATGAAGATGGATACATTAAAAAGACTCATAAAAGGATATTCAAAAAGGGAGGCTTCAAATATGGATAAAAATTCCAATGAAAGAGTTTTGTTTGTGAAGAACAAAATTATGACAATAAACGCTTTGAGGAAGAGGAAGAAAAATTTAAATCTAGGAACCATGCTTCCATGAAGGCTACCATTGAAAATTAAGAACCATTGACAGATAATTTTATAGATAATAAATTGACTAATAATTTCAATCACAAATTACAATTTAATGATTCTTTTATTAAGATTGAGAATTTATGTAAGAGATGAAAAAATTGGAACGCGATGGTGGAGGAATCGTCAGAATATATTGATTAGATCAATGTGAAAATTGAACGACTGGAAGAACTGGTGAAAGTAAAATCATCAATCCTTGAAATCACTAATGAGTTTTTGGAACTAAAAATAGGAATTGGTGAAAATGAAAAGGTCATCAATGACCTTACCTTGATACAAGAGGAGATATCCAAGACCATTGAGGGACTCAATGAATAAGTTGTTACTCTGAGAAGTATACTTGAAAGTGAATCAGTTTCAAAATAATCAAATAAAAGTATACAATTTGGAAGGTTATTAGATGATGAGATTCTAATGAGATAAAAAAATTGGTTATGATGGGGTTGAAATGAACTTGAGTGATCAAAGACCTTCATGCATGGGAAATAGTGGAATTTTTTGTGATGTCGAGACGTCAAATTCTATAAATAAAGTAAACCCAAATAAAGGCAGGTTGATGGTTTATCATTTTGCAAAGCCACCAGAAGTGAAAAAACCCCAAAAATTACACTTATTGGAGAAATAAAGATTATCCTCGATTTTCCAGAGATTATAGGGTTTGAAACTATTTTCCTGAGGAAGAATTCATGAGAATATATAACAGCGCGAATAAATTTTCTTTCAAGAAGTGTTATTTTTGTGTCTATCTAGTCCATAACATTCCATACTATGAAGAGGAAAAGAGATATATGGATGGGGAAGAGTTGGGATCTCAATAAACGAGAACATATTCATATCCTACTTCTTATAGATAAATAATTTATATAAATACTGTTTTCAATCTTCAAACATTGGTCATAAAGATGTGTATGACAGGGAGAGGTATGAAATGTGAAAATATTTCAACGTTCATAGATGATTCAATACTCATCAACAAGATTTTGTGGCTATATAAAATAGGTTGGATCCTCTAGAAGATGAATTTGAATATGAAGAACCCATATACATGGAATATAGAATTAAACGACAATCAGTTTCCTATGCTCAATCCAATATCTCAAGGAAAGAAAAGAGGAAAATAGAAAAATGCAATTTTGAAGAAGTAACCCTCAAAGATACAAATAACAATCGAAGATATATTCTTAATAGTGGTTCTTCATCACACATAATGGGTATTGCAAACCCATTAATGAATGTCATGAAAAAGGTCTATTTAAAAGTGTGGTTTGGTAACGTCAGTGCTTTGAAAATAAAAGGTAGTGTAAGTACTAATCTAGCTAATGGAGAGCTGAATAAAACAGATGTTCTTTATGTGAATGTTTTGTGTCACTTTCTTATTAGTGTGAGTTAAATCTATGACTCAGCACATATTGTGAAATTCAATATGAATGGTTTTATTATAAGAGAAAATTCTTGGAATTCTCTCATGAAAGGTTATAGACCAGATGGAATCTTATATCAGGATAACAACAAAGAGAACATTTTCCAATTAATAGTCGAAGAGGGAACCAAATTATTCCATCATATAATGGGTCACATAAATTATAAATACCAGGAAGATATATCTAAGGAGAAGATAGTCATGGATATCCATAATCTAAAACATGAATGAGAAAAGACCTATGTTGCTTGCATGCGAGGGAAACTGGCCTACAGTTCCTACCTTATGATGAAGAAAACAGAATAAAATCATCTTGACCTCATCAATATAGATATATGTGGCTGGATAAATGTTTCTGGAACACATGGATAAAGGTACATTGTTCTTTTAATAGATGATCACAATATAATGGCATTTGTGATTTTAATACATAATAAGTGAATAATGCTTGATTGCCTGAAAACATATTTTCAAATCACTGAGAATGATTCTGGACATAAGGTCAAAGTCCTACGGTCTGACAATATAGGTGAATACACATCCATTTAATTTGAAAATTACCTATAGAATCATGGGACACAACATGAGGTGGAAACTATGATAACTCTATAGAAAAATGGGGTTGTTGAGTGTAAGAAATGGTATGTAAACATCGTGTCTATAACTATGCTAATTGAGAGTCGTCTTCCTTGAAATTACTGGAAAAATGTAGTAAAAGATATATTGTATATTCAAAATTGAACAGGGCTATATATGGGTGAGAAAAAGACACCATATGAATTGTGGAATAGAGGAAATCCCACTTTGAAATATATTTGTGTTTTCAGAAGAAAATTTTTTATCCAAAAAAATAGAGAAACCAAGGTATGTATGGAGAAAATGTAGAAAAATGAATATTTCTTGGATACAAAATGAAAAGAAAATTCTATAGGTGTTTTAATAAGTGCTTGGGAAGAATTATGGAAAGCAGTGATTTAAATATCATTAATGAGAAAAACATGAATGCATCAAAGAATTATTACACTTATGTGATAGAAGATGAGGACAAATGTGAAAATGGAAGAAATGCTAATATAGAGGTATAGGAAGTTGTAAAAAAACTATCAGAAGTCACATCATGATGTTAAATCTGAAGAGGAAGTCATAACGGGAGAGAATTTGGTTTCACCCTGAAGGTGAAATCGAAGAGCAGATATTAATCAGTCTAACATTATTGAGGACCAGAATGCACTTAAACATACAAGGAGAATAAATAATAATATAGAATCTGTATTTATATCAGTTATAGAACCATCCTCATTTAAAGAGGCTACAAAGAATGAGTCAGGGGTAAAAAAATGAATGAAGTGTTTGATATGATAGAGAAAAATCAGACATGGGATCTTGTCAAAAACTTGAATGTCACAATGGAATTGGTTCAATGTGGATTTTCAAGAAATATTTTGACAAGCATGGAAATGTGATCTGAAACAAGGCATAATAGGTATGTAATGGATATTCACAAATAAAAGGTGTTGATATGGAAGAGAAGTTTTCTCAAGTATCAAGACTGAGTAAATCAGAATATTCCTTTCCATGTAAATCCAATGAGGTTATAAATTATATCAAATGGATTTCAAGAAAACATTCTTAAATATAGTATTTGAAGAAGAATTCTACATTGAACAACACATGGGGTTCATTCTTGGAAATGATGAATTAAAGGTTTTGAAAATTAATGATATCTTTATATGTGCTGAAACAAGCACCACTAGTGTGGTAATCTCTGTTGGACTCTTATCTGAGAAATCCTGAGTTTAAAAGGGGAAGAGTGGATCACAATCTCTATGTTAAGAATTCTCAAAAGGATCTGTTGACGGTAATGGTATAATTGGATGATATTATTTTCGGTGGAAGTAGGCATGGATTAGTGGATGAATTTTCCAATCACATGAAATAATAATTTGAAATGTTAATGATTGGTGAACTCACATACTTTTTATGGTTGTAGGTGATTTAGAAGAAAGATTACCCATTATTTTCACAGGAATATTATGCATGAAAGCTGCTAATGAAATTCAATATTCATGATTCAAAACCAATTTCATCTCTGATTACGGTTGTAAAAATCTAGGGAAGCATAACGACAAGAATTATTTTCATCCCACCATTTAGAGAATAATCATTGGAATATTATGGTACCTAATAGTGACATTGCTAGATATTGTCTTCTCAACATGCCTTGCATCCCACTTTTAGAGTAATATGATGGATGAACATATGGTGGAAGTGAAAATAATCATGATATACATTCAAGGTACACATAATAATGGTCTATAATTTGCAGTAGGAAGAGATAGTGAACTATTTACTTTTTATGATGCTCACTGGGATGGAGATGTAGTGGATGGAATGTCCACCATTGGTGGAGCATTATATATTGGGACGAAATTCATGGGCTGGATGATCATGAAACATGATTTTAGTTCACTTAGTACTGTTGAAGATGGATATATATTTTCTACCAAGGTGTTCACTCAGTTACATTGAATGAAGTAGCAACTGATTGGCATAGGTGATGAGGTGAAACAACCATTGACGATTTGCTGTGATAACAACAACATAATTGATCTTAAGAAGAATATTGTTCATCATATTCATATAGAACATACTGATATCATATATCACTTCATCAATGAAAAATTTTATCCAGGCGTCATCAAAATGGACCATTTGGGAATTGATGAGCAAGTCGCTGAAATTATGACCAAGACATAGATAGAGGCAATGTTTGAGAAACATCATTTGAACTTTGGTATTCAGGCACCTCCTAGTGTATAAGGAGGTAATGAGATTCCCCTATACCCAGTATTTTTAAATATTTTTAATCTATTTGTGGAAATGATGCCAGTTTATGAGGGAGATATGATATACGTGGAGCTTTTTTTTTATTATACATGTCAAGATTTGGTTTATTGTGTTTACTTCCAATGGGGGAGAATGGATAAATTTAATAGATTGTGATCTGTTTTTTCAGGATATAGAAATGATGGAGAATAGAAAATGCAATAACTAGAACTATGGGGTAGAAAATAAAAGAATGAGAACCCAATTCATGTTATCTCTATTATTTTTTGCATTGATCACTACCAACGTAGACTTAGAGTGATGGATGAGTTGTTTGTTGAAGGTTTTGGTTTTGATCGTAGCTGGCACATTAGTGAATTTATCTATATATTGACAACAAACCCAAAGGGGATATTGTTGGAACCAAGGATTTTCATTGATAATAATGGAGTTTGGTTTGTGTTTTTTTATTCTTCCCATGGATGACTAGGGTGTTTTAAAGTAATGTGGTCATACATTTGAGGATAAATGTAGTATTGATGGCGGCACAGTTTCCTAGTGATTGCTAAATATTTGGGCCTCAAAATCAAGAGTTTGGTGTTTTAAAAAACAAAATTCACATAGGAATGAATGGTATGAGAAAAGAAAAATAAAATTTGGAAAATAAGGAAACCACATACCTCAAAACATGAAACATGTACCATGTTTCGGGATGGTTCGCTGTCGCATACCTGGCAGCGGTAACGGCGTGTAGAGCGATGTGAAAACCCAAAAATGGTTCTCAATGATGGTACATGTTGAAGGCATGTGGTACGCAGAATATTGAAGGTTCACGTGATTTATACGGTTCAAAAAACAAGAGTGATATGTGGGGGAGGCAAATAGCATGCATATGGAGTATAGTATACAGTGAAGATTTTCCCACATTGAAAATTTGGGTAAATTAGTATACCAAAAGTTTTGGAGTTATATGCCTATTTATGGGGAAATAATTCTTTTTTTAGATGATGATATTGGGGATTAAAATTTCATGATGAAATCTAGTGATGTCCGAAGTGGTTCACTAAGGAGAAGATGGTATGCAGAGAAAACCATCAACATAAGAAAAACAGTCTGCGGAAGAAAGTGTGGTTCTTATAGGAAGAGCATACAGTACACGGTGGAGCACGACAACATGCGAAGAAGGTAAGAATGCAGAGAATCTAAGAATTACACTATGTTGGGAAGTATGCAGAGCAGGGTAGCTCACAGAGGAGCTTGATAGTATGAAGAACCATATGTGGTTTGTGGATGAGGTGGTCCGCACACCTTACTCGGAACATAGTACACAGAACAACCAAGGAAACCATAAAATTTATCAAATAAATTTGCTAAATTAATTTCCATAAGATATCATTGTATGGGAAAATAAATTAAATTTTTGGGTGGTTTATGTAATTCAACAGAGCAACCATTTATAGTTGAGTGTTAATGACATAATGCTAAACTGTTGAAGTGAATTTCAAGTCGATAAACTGAGTGAAGATTCCTCAAACGTAGTGACCAAGGGGTAGTCAGTGGAAGTGATCTGAGGGGAATAGTGTGATATTTCTAATACCTTGAAAAGTCAATGTTCCAAGTAGAGGGTAACTATTCTAAACTATTTTAATCCACAACTTGTGAAGATTAGTTTTTTTGTACGACAGACACACTGTCGACATATGCTCCATGGATGTAGCCCTTAGTGGGGACCCATGTAAAATTGTTTTGTCATTGATTTTTATGTGATTGTTTATTTTTTTACTTACTCTTCAGAAATTTGTAACATGTTCCCAACAACATGGTTACAAGATGGATCAGTTTAAAATAAAAAGATGACTCCTTGATCCACCCATCCCCTCTACGGTTTTTCCAGGGTCCTTCACGATGTTGATCCACTGACACAAGCTATTGATACCACTTAGTGACATGACCATCCAATGATGAGTAATCAACACTGAGCTATCGATGTGAGCCACCAAAACCACCGACTAACACAACCTACTAATGATTAGTCACCAATTCTAATCTACCAATGGAAAAACTAGAATTTCTGAAAACTCTTGAAATGAGCTACCGCTGCATCCTAGAAAACCCCAAACATGATATTTTGAAAAATAAATGCACAGATTATGTATAATGCATTATATAACATACCTCTAAAATTATTATCACCCTCAAAAAATCAAAATCAAACTGAGAATAAAGAGGAGTATGAACAACCACCACGTAAGATACCTCTTAAGGATTAACTGCCATCAGTTCCTCAAAATCTGAAGTGAAATATCTACATCCATGAAATACCCCTCTAACATCTACTACAAAAAAACAACCTCACAACTACCACACATGAATAATAACCATTCTTCTCAAACACATAAATCAGGGAATTCCTTCCCCCGTGTCTATATACTATCCACTTTGGGCGACACTGACTCACTCATTGGGGTTTAATTACATCCTCGTTAATGTGTATCGATAAGGAATCTGGTATTCACCTCTCCTATGTTAGGAAATTATTGCACATTTTGAGGAAAATAAAAAGATTTCATTTCATAGAGAAGAAGGTTCAAGAATTATATTACAAGAAAAACATAACAACCATGCATAAAACAAATTTCTGTACTGGGTACACACCTGCGTCTCCCTTTCTCATGTACTCTCCAAAAGGCCAGAAAGCCTCCAAAAAACAGTAACCAAGGGAATGTTACACCCACACAAACCGTATTATAATAATCCTGGATATCCACATGCATCTTCATGAATTTTGGTTCATCCTCGATATCCAAGTTTCCCTAGTCAATGATATGGGAGTCATTGTTAAGATACTAATGAAGATGGGAGTCATGAAAACATCATGGATCCTTCTCTAAATATGGAGGAAACTCCAACTGGTATGCCACCTCCCCAACACTCTCCAACACCTAGACATGTCCAATGAACATGGGAGAAATCTTTTTACCTTGTCTAATCCTCCAATTATGACGGCGAGGGGAAACCATAAAGAACATGTGGTCTCCAACCTCTAACTCCAAGGGCCTCCTCCTATGTCAACATATGACTTATTCCAGTCTCATGTTGCATTCATCCTCTTATGGACAAGCTTAGACTTCATAGTTTTACTTTTCACCACATTCAGACCTAGAAAAATTGCATGCCCAACTTCTATCCAGGACATGATTGAATGACAAATTCTCTCATACAAGGCTTATAAAGGGTAGACACCAATGGAATAGTGATATATATTACTGTAATAAAACTCTACCAAGTTTAGGTGTCACAACCATGATCCACCATATTCCAAGACACATCCTTGTAACATGTCCTCCAATGTCTGGATTGTCTATTCTGCCTGCTCATCAGTCTGAGGGTGGAAAGTGGTGCTGTAGAACAAATGAGTAACAAAATAATGCAAAATACCCTCTAGACTCTCAAGTTAAAATTTTAATCCCTATCTAAGATGATGGATCTCGGAACCCCATGAATCCATGCCTCCTCTTCTACATACCATCTTTCCAAGGAATCTACAGCACCCGAATCCTTAATTTCAAAGAAGTGAGGCGATTTATTTAGATGATCCACTATTACCTAGATGGAATCACTTACATCCTAAGACCTAAGGGGTGAGCTATGAAACTCATAGAAAACTTCCTTGAGCATCGCCACTAGAATATATATCTTCTCATGAAGCATCATCTGATTCTGACCATCCAACGACTATCACTCTGAAGCATCACCCTGGATAATTTGATCATATATCACCTCCACCTCTGTGTATACCCACTGAAACTCCTCCAACTACTACCATAGAGACAACTAAACTATTATCGAGAATATATATCCTCTTCTTTTATCTATTCCTACATCCAAGTGCAAGGAAACAAACTCCTCCAACGCCCTCCAAGAATATGTAGATTCTTGAATTATCTCCTTCTGCAAATTCTTTCTCATGGAATTGGCCACAACATTCCTCTTTTTTAAGGTGTAGGAGAACTCAAAATCATTGTCCTGATGAATCCCCATCCTCCTCCACTGCCACAAGATCAAATATTAGTGGGAAAAGATATACCTCATGATCTTGTCAACTATGAAGAACAAAAAGCACTCACCAATAAGGTAATGTAGCCACAAAAATAGCACGAACATGACCACCACTCAGTCCTGATCATGTGTGGAGTAGTTATGTTCATGGGTATGTAACATCCTAGACCCATAAGAGATTAATCATTAATAATGAATCATCACAAATCCCAAGCCTATATAGTAGGTTTCACAAAACACATTGAACATCACACCCTCCTCTTGAAATTAGAGCACTAAACAACTGACCAACATTACATTCAGATAGCCAAGCACTACCTGGCACTACTCACTCCACACAAAATCATGGCCTTTTTGGTCTGAGCCACTAATGGAGAAAAAACTGAAGAAAAATTGGGTAAAAATATCTGGTAATAGACCCTTAGACATAGAAAAATACATAATTCATAAACATTATTGGGTGATTTCCAAGAAACAACTACCTAGACCTATGATGGGACAACGCTACATGCTGCTGAGACACCACTTGCCCATTTAAGTGTAGCTATTATCTCTAGAACATTAACCAATAAAACTTCCCAGAGATATTGTAGCATCTAAGAACTTCCAAGATAGCCCTGTGATTCTTGATATGCTATTACTCTGACATTGAGTAGATCATACTATCATTGTTGAATACGATGATGAACTGGTCAAGGAACTCATGAAAGAGGGAGCTCAAAAGTCCCATGAACATAGCAGGTGCATTCATAACACTGAATAGAAGCCCCATTAACTCTAACTTCCCATACCTACATATGAAATCGGTTTTTAGGATATCATCCTCATTCACCCATAATTTTTGATATCAAAATTATATATCGACCACAGATAACTAGATTTATCCCCTTAGTTGGTCGCAAATATCATCTATCCTAGAGAGAGGGTAATGGTTCCTTATCATTACCTGATTTAACCTCTAGTAGTCTATAATCAACACAAAACCACCATCTCACTCTTTTCAAACAAGACCGAAGACCACCATGGTGACACACTAGGCTGAAAAAATCCCTCCTTCATCGAGTCATCAATCTGAATATGTATCTCCCATAGCTCAAATTGTGGCATCTGATAAAGAGCCATTTAAATCGTAGAAGCATTAGGTTGTATGTATATCTTGAACCCAACGTCACATCGAGGGGGTAGAGTCATAACATATTTTTAAAAACATCCATGAACTCTCCAACATATCTGGGAACCACTACCATCCCAATATCCAGCAATTCCACTAATAGGTCGACTAAAAAGAAAAGAAGAGGCTCCACACAATGAATCCCCATTAGACAAATCCAATCACCAAAAAATACAGATGTTGTCCATACATTTCAAAAAAAATCTTCTTTGGAATAATTTAATAAAATCCTGGAAAATTTATAACCATTTGAAGCCAAGGATGACAATGTATGTTTTAATTTATAATAGGAAATGATACCCATAGTGCTGATGTGGCCCTATCATCAGTCTACATCCCTAGCATAGATCAAAAAAGATGGTCCAACCTTTCACTAGTGTACTCTACACTAGGTTCATGGAAATACTCTCTATGTCTAGTTCCAGTGCATGGAATATACTGGGTGGAACATATTAGTGTGAAGATACTGAATCAAACAGGGCACAAACAAGTTTACTAAAAAAGATCATTGTACCTCAAATTATATATGGTCACACTTGGACTACTCCGTCTGTCACATGAAACTAACCATTCTTATCTCCTCCTTTCCTATTCTATTGACTGACTCCACAACCCCTCCTGGTTTGAGGTCTCTATGAAACGCCCTAAGGTTAGCCTCCATGTAAAACCCAAAAAATTCGAGGAAATTTTTTCCTTAATTTCTTTAGAATTTTATGAGTCCGTAGTATTGACGGCACCTGATTCCGAGGCCCGGTGTGCCCGGAATAATTTTCATAAGTTTATCTCGGGTACCTTCAGTGAATGAACGAGTGGGGATTTCTATCTTTTGAACCGGTGCTCAGAATTGAAATCTAAGGGCACCGATGAACTCGTAGCACCAGTAATTACTTAAGGGCCCTTTACCACAGTTGCGTTCTATTCGGGTTTGAAGTTTTAAATTTTATTTTAAATAAGAAGATAAATAAAATTTTCGGAACAATTTTATATATCTTTGAAAGTTAATTTATCCCATGGGACGTTATTGGTGGGGCCCCCAACCACCCAACTTTTCATGTGTGGATATTTGAGAGGTGGGGCCCACACGAGCCCCAACCTTTCATCTTCCTTAACCCTATTTAAACCCCCTTCATTAAATTGTAAACTCCCTTGTTTAATTCATCAACCCCCTTATTTATGAAATAACTTCACCTTCCCCTCTCCATTAATTATGCCAACACTTTAATTAATAAATTGAGTTCTCTTCAATTAATTAATAAACTGATTTTAATTATGAATGCTTGGAAAGTTTATTAAAATTAGGGGAAGCCTTATTTTAAATTGGTTGGCCCATGTTGTGTTGGCGGAATATTTGAGAGAGAGCTCTTGTAGAAGAAGAATAGAGTTCCTCTTTCGTTGAAGAACACCAAACTTCCATGAAGAACGATGCCTCTTCGACGAAGAAGGCTAATTCCACTATGATTGATGACGTGGTTTCTTTTCTTTTTTCCGTGACAAGTGAGGAGACACCACGTCTTCTTCGGGTTCACTCCGACGACGATGGACTCGACACTGTCATCCACGACACTCGGCTACTGCGAATCTTATTAAGGTAGGAGAAATTTTTATATTTTCATATGTTTAATTTATTACCTCGATAATTGGTGTTCCTTTAGGATAAACTATGGTTAGAGCCTCTAACGTGGAGGGAACGAGCTAACAAACATGTCCAGACCCTCCGCTGATTGTTCATTTGTGTGAATATTGATGGGCAACGACAAGACGGGGCCACAACAGCGATTTGAAGGCTTCGCATTAAAATTTAGGACTTGGGAAAGCTGTCAGCAGAGACAGAAGCTAAAACGGACCACTGGAATGACTCTGGTGGCCTGCGGAACATCGCAGCAGTGCGGGTTGACAGTGCGTCGGGATTCGGCGGCGCCCTAGTGTGCCGCTGGAGGAAGTCCATCACAGAAACAGATGTGGAAGCGAGGTGGCATATCCCACGACCGCACGGGATCCGGGACGGTGGGGGCGGCGCCAGATGGCGGCACCGGTTCCAATCAATGCCCCCCCCTGCTCCGCACAAAACTCTCGGCTAGTTGGTGGAGACAGCGCCCCCCCCCCACCCCCCACCCGGGCCACGCGGGCCAGGCATGCCAAATGGGCCGGACCATGCCCAGCCAGGCCAAACCCAGACCCAGGTCGGGTCGACCAGGGTCGGGCCGACCCATGGGGTGTTGGGCTGGGTCGGACCGGGCCCAGACCCCATATTTTCGGACCTTCTTCGGTTAAACGCCCATAACATGAGCTACGGACCTCCGATCGACGCACTGTCAGTTTCATAGGATTCATTAGATCGATTATGTCATTTAGGTATATTACACATAAGGTTTATGCGATGTTTGGGTACAACCGGGTTGGTTTGAACTCAAAACAAATCGGGTCCTCGTAGCGGAAACGCTTATAACTTGAGGATCGGACGTCCGATTGACGTGTCATCAACAACGTTGGACTCCTCATGATGATACAGTTATTTTGTAATACTCCACTTGATTTTTGGATGCAGTTGGAGTATGGTCGGGTTGGTTTAGCTTATAAACCAACCAGGCCCCTCGAATGGAAAAGCCAATAACTCTCAAACTAAACGTCTGTTTGACGAACCGTCAGCGGCATTGGTAATCTTGTTGAGAAACAGTTCCATTGAGTATACCCCATGGAATTTCATGGGAAAATTGAGTTACGGTCGGTTTGGTTCGTGCAGGAAGCCAACCGGGCCCCCGGGACTAAAAGGCTAATAACTCACAGACAGGGCAGCCGATTGATGTGCCGTCTGTTGCGTTGAGACCCCTATGACAAGGTAGTCCTTTGTGATGTTTCTTTGCGAGACTTTGAGATACATGGAGTATTGAACAACATCTCATGGAGTGGATCCTCCCAGAGATGAGCATTCAGAATTAGGAGACATAGTAGCTGTCTGAAACCTGATGACTGTTTGTCCGATTCATATCGGAGCGGATTAACTAGCCATGTAGGGAGCAGTACTGTGTTGGGGTGGAATACCCATGGCGGAAGAGTGCTACTGTGTTGGGGAGGCAGACCCACAGTACTCGACAGGAGGAGTACCACTGTAGGCTATTAGGGGGGTGCGCTACTATGTATGGGTGATAGACCCATGGCGGGGATCACTACTGTGTTGGGGCGACATAACTGCGGTACTCGATAGAGGAGTGGCACCACAGTAGTCTATGGTTAGTGAGTAGCACCTCGGAGTAACGATAGGACTATTGTACTCGACAGAGGAGGAGTTCTCTAGCAGCCGTGTTTTTGACATCATGAATAAAATCTTGGTTTGAGCTGAGTCTTTGACCATTGTGTTTTCCTCATGATTGAGATAGATAACCTGATAACTTAGGTATATGTATGGGAATATACCTAAGTAAAGGTCATCTGTTGAGATCTTTCTTTGTGGTTTTTCCTAGTTGGATGTAGTATGACCTTGAGGGTCTTTGGGCCTCTACTGAGTATCGTTATACTCACCCTACACAGGCTATACCCACACCATGTTGTGTTGGATATAGACGACAGACAGCACTGATCGAGGTAGAGTGTATGATGACTGGATAGTACCCGGAGGTGGACACTCGGTGTGATGGCACACGGAACGGACCAATAGACGTGGAGTACTGAGGAGGAAATTTGCACCTACCCTTCAGGTAGGAACCCGGAAGATGATCCAGGAGTTGCTTCACCTTTCAGTGGTTGTCTTTTCAGTTTTACTATTCTTTCAGTTGTAGTTGTACCTTTCTGTTGGCCTTGTATTTCTGGCCCCTTTGTACCTTCAGCCCTTTTGATATACTGCTTTACTTAGTGGTTGCTTCCACTTGTTCTCTGGTTGTGTGTGTGTTTACGTTTTAAAAGGCAATGCCTTCCCGGTTTATAGGGAGTTACGCCTTTGGTGCTAGTTGGAAACCCCTGGCCAATGGAAGGCGGGCATGGGGTAGTCACGGCATGGGCCCCGAGGACGGGTCGTGAAAAATTTGTATCAGAGGTAGGTTCAATCGCAGAACATAGAACTTTGATATCCCCTTTATGTGAAGAAATAGTGTTAAGGGTACTAAGTATGGTTTTCAGTTCTGGAAGTCTAGTGTTGGTGCGGCGACCGACGTATCCATACACTAGGACCATGACTTCTGATTTACGACTCAGTGCGAGAAAACACTAATGGCGTGTATGATTTCAAAAGTTTCTTTTAAGTCATCTCAAACCAAGTCATATCAACAGGTATTATCTTTGACCATGTCGCATCTGTTTCATTCAGGATGCCTCCCCCGCGGATGACCAGCTAGAGCCCCAAGAGTTGTACGTACTGACAGGCCGTCGTGCGACGAGGCCTCAGTACATGGCCCTCATCTAGTTGAGGCACCAGTGGAGGCACCAGCAGTACTACCACCCATTGGGCCACTGATGCCATGAGCCCCAGCAGTAGGCGATACACGCCGCTTGAGTGTGCTTCATGTGTTCCAGTGCTAGAGGCCACCCAGGTTCCAGGGAGAGATGGACCCACAGGAGGCTGAGGATTGGCTGGAGGATGTGATGAGAGTCTTCCGGCTAGTAGGGACTCTAGCAGACTTTATGGTGAATTGCTGCCAGCATTCTTCTGGAATCAGGAAGAATATGGTGGAGCTTGATGCTCCAGATGCATGATGAGACGAAACTTCTATGGGTAGACTTCGAGAGCCTGTTTCGGGTAGGGTTTGTACTGGACACCCTTCGAGCGGTGCATATACAGGAGCTACTGCAACTACAGCAGGGTAGCATGATGGTGGCGCAACACTCAGCAAGGTTCACAGACCTCTCGTGCTACTCTACAGATACCGTACGAGACCCATTCTTTAGGGCCCAGACCATCAGTAGGGGCTCAGGCGAGAGATTAGAGCTTCAGTTGTTTCTCACCACATCCTAACGCATAAAGGGGTGTTGGAGCGAGCCCCTCTAGTGGAGAGTTTCCTTGATGAGAAATCTCTAGCAGCAAAACCCACCACTAGTTAACATGCATCGGAGTCTTCTACAACTGTCAGTAGGAAGATGACGTAGAGGTCCAAGAGGACCAGACCTACAGGTGGTCGACTGCACGACATAGGGTCGGTAGTGCGGGTCACCCAGGGTGGAGATAGAGCCAGACCTGCTAGGCTGTGTTACTCATGCGGCAGATAGGGTCACATGGCTCGTGACTGTCCGACCCACTGTGCAGATGACCATCAAATAGAATGAGGACCTCCCAGGCAGAGGTAGAGGTTTGATCGTGGTGGACCACAAGGATTACAAGACCGAGGCAGAGGAGCTGGTCGTGCAGCTAGTGGTGGACGATACTTCGAGGTATTTCCACCACCACCACAAGGAGGTCCACCCCGACCACATAGAATAGGTGTACATGGGAGAGAACAACTTTAGGTAGCTGAAGTATATGACTATGGAGCTATGGAAGCAGGTGGACATGAGTGAGACTATTTCCAGGCATGGAGGCCTTTATTCATGGTGCTTCTAATTTTCATGTTGTTTTTGTTTGTGGTTGTTATGTGTCTTTGTACTTTGAGCTACAATAATAAAATATAATTGTCCTTGTGGAGTTTTCTTTCCTTCCTTTTTTTTACTAAGAGGTTCTAGTTTAAACTGTTGACTTGACCCTCACATTCGAGATTCCTACATGACGAGACCTAGTGACCACACAACGATGCCGATAGTGTAACTCGACCCATGGAGGCGAGAGTAACTGTTGGATCTCTTGGTAGTGGCGTCGAGGACTTAAGCTGTCGTCCATGGCATTAATGTATCATTCATGTCAGGACTGACTATATTAGGATAAGGATGTGGTTCATCCAGGGGATGAGACCATATTTCACTTTTCGGCAAAGGGGAAATCTAAGAAGCTCTTGTAGGACCAGAGATCATTCTGTCCACGATGGAGAATGTACAGATCATCCAGGATAGGATGAAGACTGCACAGAGCAGAGAAAAGTCCTATTCTGATAGGAGACAGAGACAACTAGAGTTCGTGGATGGAGACCACGTCTTCTTACAGGTCCCACCTCGATGAGGTCTACAGAGATTTGGCCGAGACGGAACGTTATCTCCAAGATTCATCATAATTTTCCAGGTCCTCAGCAAAGTAGGTGAGGTGGCTTACTTCCTAGCCCTTTCACCTCAATTTCATCAGGCGCACAATGTCTTCCATGTATCACAGCTCAGGAGATACGATCATGACCCATCCCATATCATTAAACACGGGGATAATTTCATAGAGGTTCTAGGGGAGACTGAGGATCAACAGGAGCGGGTCCTACGTGGATGGTCAATTCCTCTTGTGTGCATTCACTGGCAGCACATGAACCACTAGGGAAACACATGGGATCAAGAGGCTCAGATGCATGCTCAGTACCCCTTTAGTTTCCCTAGTGAGTGTTCTAGCATTACGAGGACATAAATCCCTGAGGTGGGAGTAATGTAAAGACCCAGAAATTTCAAGGTAAATTTTTTTCTTAATTTCATTGGAATTTTATGAGTCCTCAGTTTCTGACAGAACCTGCTTTTGAGGCCCAATGTTCCCGGAATAATTTTATAAAGTTTAGCTCGGGTACATTTAGTGAACGAATGAGCGAGTTTTTCTATCTTTTGAATCAGTGCTCGGAATAGAAATCTGAGGGCATCGATGAACTCGTAGCGCTGGTAATTTCTTAAGTGGACCTTTACCGTAGTTGCATTCTATGTGGGTTTCAGGTTATAAATTTTGGTTTAATTATGAAGATAAATAAAATTGTTGGAACAATTTTATATATCTTTGGAAGTTAATTTCTCCCATGGAAAGTTATTGGTGGGGCCCACAACCACCCAACGTCCCATGTATGGATATTTGAGAGGTGAGGCCCACACCAGCCCCAACCTTTCATCCTCTTTAACCCTCTTTAAACCCCATTCATTAAATTGTAAACTCCCATGTTTAATTAATCAACCCCCTTATTTATGAAATATCTTCACCTTCCCCTCTCCATTAATTATTCCAACACTTTAATTAATAAACTGAGACCTCTTCAATTAATTAATGAAGTGATTTGAATTTTGAATGCTTGGAATGTTTATTAAAATAAGGGGAAGCCTTATTTTAATTTGGATGGCACATGTTGTGTTGGGGGAATATTTGAGAGAGTGTTCTTGTGAAAGAAGAAGAGAGTTCCTCCTTCATTGAAGAACACAAACCTTCCATGAATAATGATGCCTCATCGATGAAGAATGCTAATTCCACGATGATCGATGACGCACTTTCGTTTCTTTTCTCCACGACAAGTGAGAAGATGCCACTTCTTCTTTGGGATCACTCTGACGACGACAGAATCGACACCGTCATCCACAATGCTCGGCTATAGTGAATATTATCAAGGTAGAGGAAATTTTTATATTTTCATATTTCTGATTTATCCCCTCGAGCATGGGCATTCATTTATGATAAACTATGGATAGAGCCTCTAACGTGGAGGGAACGGGCTAACGAACAATTCTGGACCCTCCGCTGAGTGTTTGTTTGTGCGCCGATTGATGGGCGGTGACAAAACGGGGCCTCAACGGAGATTTGAAGCCTTCTTAGTAAAATTCGGGACCCAGGAGATCCGCTAGAATAGATGGAAGCTAAAATGGGCCATCGGAATGACTCCGGTGGCCCGCAGAATATTGCGGTGGTGCGGGTCCCCGGCATGCCGGCACCGGTGACCGGAGGCGGCGGCCGGTGCCGGCCGGGCGCCTAGATGAGGCGGCGCCCCAGCGGGCCGCCAGAGGAAGTCAGCCGCGGCAATAGTCCCAGTGGCTAGGCGGCGGATCCCGCGGGATCCGGGATGGCGGGACGGCGCCAGCAGCTGCCGCTGGTTCCAATCAACTCCCGCCCCACTCAACACAAAATGCTCTGCCAATTTGCTGAGCCAGCATACCCACCCCCCCCCCCCACTGGCCCGGGTTGCGCCCTACTAGGCTGGACCCAGACCTGGGTAGGGTCAACCCGGTTCAGGCCATCCCATGGGAGTGTTGGTCTGGGTCGGACTGGGCCCAGACCCCCTATTTTCGGACCTTCTTCGGTTAAATGCCCATAAAATGAGCTAAAGACTTCCGATCAATGAACCTTTAGTTGCATAGGATTTTATGGATCGAGACGGTCGTTTAGGTATATACACTTAAGGTTTTGGAGAAGTTTGGGTATGGCCTGGTTTGTTCGAACTCGAAACCAACCGGGCCCTCGGAGCGGAAACACTTATAACATGAGGACCGGACGCCCGATTGACGTGCCGTCAACTACGTTGGATTCCTCTTGATGAGATGGTTCTTTTGGAATAATACACATTAGGTTTGGATGCAGTTGGAGTATGGTCGATTTGGTTTATCTTATAAACCAACCGGGCCCCTGAAACAGAAAAGCCAATAACTCTCAAACCGGACGTCTGTTTGACGAACTGTCAGCGTCATTTGTAATCTCATTGAGAAACGCTTCCTTTGAGTATACCCCCTGGGAGTTTGGGGTAAAATTTAGTTACAGTCAGTTTGGTTCGTACACGAAGCCAACCAGGCCCCCGGGACTAAAAGGATAATAACTCATATACCAGACGTCTATTTGACGCGTCGTCTATTGCGTTGATACCCCTATGACGAGGAGGTCCATTGTGATGTTTCTTCCTGGGACTTTGAGATACAGGGAGTATTGAGCAGTAGATCGTGTAGAAGATCCTCCCGGAGATGAGCATTCGGAGTGCGGAGACCAAATAGTTGTCTGAAACCTGATGACTGGTTGTCTGATTCATATTCGTAGTGACTTGACTAGCCCAGTGGGGAGCACTACTGTGTTGGGGTGGCAGACCAATGGAAGAGGAGCACTATTGTGTTGGGGCAGCAGACCCACAATACTCGATAGGAGGAGTACCTCTGTAGGCTATTAGGGGGGTGCACTACTGTGTTGAGGTGGCAGACCCATGGCGTAGATCGCTACTATGTTGGGCCGACATACCCGTGGTACTCGACAGAGGAGTAGTGCCTCAGCAGTCTGAGGTTAGTTAGTAGCACCTCGGAGTCGCGATAGGACTACTGTGCTCAACAGAGGTGGAGTTCTCCATCAGCTGTGTTTTCGATATCATGAATAAAATCCTGGTTTGAGTTGAGTCTTTGACCTTAGTGTTTTCCTCATGATTGATATGGGTTACTTGATAACATAGGTATATGTATGGGAATATACCTAATAAAATGTTATATGTTGAGGTATTTATTTGTGGTTTATCCTAGTTTGATTTAGTGAGACCATGAGGGTCTCGGGGTCCCTACTGAGTATCGTTATACTCACCCCTACATGGGCTATGCCCGCACCTCGTTGTGTTGGATGCAGATGACGGACAACACTGATTGAGGTAGAGTGTACGAGGACTGGACGATACTCGGAGGTGGACACTCTACATGATGGCACACAGAGCGAACCGATAGACGCAGAGTGCTGAGGAGGACATCTGTACCTACCCTTCAGGTAGGAACCCGGAGAATGATCTAGGAGCTGCTTCACCTTTCAGCTGTTGTCTTTTCAGTTGTACTTTTCTTTCAGTTGCAGTTGTACCTTTCTATTGGGCTTGTATTTCTGGCCCCTTTGTACTTTCAGCACTTTTGTTGAACTACTTTACTTACTGTTTTCTTCCACTTGTTCTCTGGTTGTGTGTGTGTTTACTTTTTATAAAGGAAATGCCTTCCAATTTTATAGGGAGTTACGCCTTTGGTGGTAGTCTCCAACCCCTGGCCAATGGAAGGAGGGCTTGGGGTAGTAACGAAATGAGCCCCACGGATGGGTCGTGTCACTCCACCCACTCTATCTCCCCTCGGTGGAGTAGGAGCCTACCATCCCTACCAGTGAAATGGAATGGCTAGTAGTTACTACTGAGGTGAGAGCTGAACCTTCCCACCTCAACCACACTAAGAATGAATGGGGAACTAAACATGATGGTTACCACGACATCCACAAGTGAAACACCTCAGTCCCAATCCTATGTGAAAATCACGAGGACCATAAGGTCATAACCGAAACTCTTGAGGCTAACTCCCCACTGTCTGAAACCTCAAATGACCTAGCCCCTGAGACCTACTTCTTGAATACATTCACTTCATAGATCCCTTCTAGCTCCCCTCTCATGGTAGAAATCCTCATGAGTGCATCCTCCCAACCACTTCCACCTTCTTCTGGACCATTTGGTATATCAACAAGGTGAAGGGAGTAACTGCGTACTAGAGAAAATGATAAAATTCATTCTCTATGAATCTCACCTGAGACTCCTCATCCAGAAATAGATCCAAAGAAACGTGAAGGAGATCCTTGAACATGATTACTAGCTCCTTTAATGACATAATCCCCTACTAGAGGGAGTGTAATTATTTCCTCTTGTAGGCATCCATGGTAGATGAAAGGAATTATGCATATAAATCCTTCTATAAAGGAAACCATAGATAATTGGTCTCCATTTTCCCTCTAGATAGAGAGTCCACCATAGGCACACAACGCCCCGCATCTGGATCACCTATAGGGGAACCTAGTACACTGTTGGAGCCTAGGATATGTAGAATGTGATCACCAGATCCTTATTCCATATCTTAGTCTATGTATGTAAATCTTTGACTTCATACATTCTCAGAGTCTACCGCTGGAAAGAATGAAGTGTCTTCTTCCACTTATCATCCTCCCCCACTGGGTCAGCACTCCATCGGTCGACTGGGTCAACCTAGTGAGCCTCCACTGCTTGTACCACACACGAATGATGACCAGGTACCATACCCAAAAAAGTACATACGGAGATCCTAAGCCCAAGTAGTATAGAATATATTTTTGAATCTTGTTAACTCATTGTTTATTCTAATTTCCCAAAATCACTGAAAATATAAAAAACATATTTCATCATGATTCATGTACGGTTTATAAGGTCTCTACCCTTAAAACATCATATCCTCACTTGGTCTTTTGGTATGCTCGGAGTGGTTTCATCAGATCACACCGGGCCCTAAAATCCCGATTCTTATCTAGTCATCCCTAGCCTATGTCACACACCAAGATCACCTAATAATGTCTCCCTACAGTCCTAGGAAATTCCAAATTCAATCATATCTCTCAACCATAAGATCTAATTCCATTCTGTCATGGCCCTCTCTCGTCAAGATGAGAATGGGAAGGAAAAGTGTCATGACCTTCCTTGTTCAAGATGAAAAGGAGATAATGCCACCCCCCTGAGTCTAATCTTCAGTGGGCCGTGGGGTGGAAACCAACTCCAAAGGTATATGAATATCCAAAAAATCAGATCCATTACCTTTTTAGAGTAACCATGAGCGGGTGATAAGATGTATCAACCTCAAAAATGCTCCATGATATATATATATATATGTGTGTGTGTGTGTAGCCAAATTCCATCCCACATGCATGTTTGAAGAAAAATGGTAGAAATACAATGGAAATCTCCAATGTAAATAAAAAAATAACAAAGACAAGAATTGGGAAAACAATTATCCCAGCACCCGAGCTAGAAAGTCACATCATGGTCCATGTAATCACCCCAGAAACCAAAAAAAGAGTTTCATATGTGTAGGGTGAGCATACAAGTATAATCAGTATGAAAAGTTAATGTCGGTCATGCACAAGTGGTTGGAGCATAATAATGCCCCTGTGAGAAATGGTAGAAACCTAAGCACCTAAAAAGGTATACAAACCAAACCACCCATAAAAAAGGCACACTCACCAAATAAAACAAGTCCTATAAAGTAAATTAGTATGAAAATAGATATTTGGGAACCCCAGACCACTTACCATTGGTTAAGTTCACATAATAAATGTTGAACGTCCCAAGGATACCATGATCTTCTATAACCCCCACTACCACAAACATCCCACACACACCTGGGCCACATACCACATCCCACCTCAAAAAAATATTGCTACAACCACACCACATCCTCCCCGCAGTAACCATGTCCCGAAAACATGAAAAGACCTGGAATTTCCATGTAATGTTTTTTAATATATGGGAATCTTCCATGTCCGCAAAAATTGACGGTGCTTGATTCTGATGCTCGGAGTGCCCAGAATGAATTTATGAACTTTATTTGGAGTACGTTCAGTAAATGAGCACGCATATTTTTCTATATTCTGAACTAGTTCTCAGAATTGAAATCTGAAGGCACCATTGAACTCGCAACACCGGTATTTTCATAAGTACACTTTCACCTCGACGATATGTTGTCGAGGGTGAAAGTTAGTTTTTGGGATTTTCGTGTAAGAATAAAATAAAAATAAAAGCGTATGACATTTTTATTTTTATTTACAACACATATGTGGGTGTTGAGAGGTGGGGTCCACCAGAACTAAACCCTTATGTGGAAGTTGAGGTGTGAGGACCACCAACCCTTAACCTCTTATGAGAGGTTATGGTGGTGGGGATCACCAAAACCATAACATCCCAGGAGAGGTTATGGTGGTTGGGACCACCTGGGATTAAACCCCCCCCTTTAATTGAGAAAAAATAACAACCCCCCTCATTAATGTGGAGGAGCCTCTTGTCCTCCTCCACATTAATTGTTCCATCCATGGTTTTTAATTTTCTTGACCCTTTTTAAATTTAGTAACAATGTTGTTGGAATTTCAGAAGGTTCCTAAAAAATGAAGAGTCATAAATTCCACAATCGTTACATACCTCTCCCCCTCTAATATATATATGGAGCTTAGGAGGATGATTTGGGACGGGATTACCAAGCGATGAAGCGTTAGTAAAGTGATATGATGCCCAACACTTGGAGTATTACGCTCTCCAACAAAGGATATCTTCTCCATCGAAGAACACACACCCCGATGAAGAATGCTCCACCGACAAAGAACGCCGACGAGGAACGCCTTCAACTATGAAGAATGACCTCGACTTCATCTTTCTTCCTTGGAGCTTCCTCCAACAAAGGATGCGTTTGTCTAAAACGAATCGATGTCTTCCTTCTCGTGCCAATGCAAACCAACAATGATCAAGGTAGGGGGTTTATTTTTGTGATAATACATTCCTTGTTTTCTTTTGTGGTTTGGGAAAAAAACGTTGCGGAGGTTGTAAAATTTGAGGTTCATCGTTCTTTTTTCTTGTTGATCCAAATGTTACCACCCTAAATGCGGAGGGTGTGGTCCAAACTAACATGGCCCAACCCCTCCTCCATTCTTCTTTGGTGTACACTTTGGAATGAAGGAACAAGATTAAGACGACGGAGGCGACGAAGGAAATGGCGCTGCCACCCACAGCCACTGCGACCCGCACTACCCCCGTGGGATCCAGCCTCCTGGCCACGTGCCCTCGTCATGCCGCACCGCACCTAGGAAACCCGGCTGAACTGGCCCGCAGCCACCTTAGATTTCCAGTCGAGCCGCCCTGGTCGCGCCATTCCCCGGCTGCACCACCCTGGCCCCACCAGGCTCCCAGTAGAACCGGCCCTGGCCGCTTCTCCCCGGCCTCCGGGCTGAGCCACCCTGAGCCACGCCACCGCGCCCCAGGCCAAGCCATCATCACGGAGCCCTATGGGACAAACAGCCCACACGGCGCCCTCCAGGCCAAAGCTCCCTAGCACCGACCCATGGCCGGTCCATGCACTAGCGGATGGTCCACACCCTCACAACTTTCCAAGGCCCCTCAAATCTGGCAAGGATGGGGCCAACGGGCCTTGCCGAACACAACGGGCCGACCGGCCCAACGGGCTGGACCAAACCCAACGGGTCCGGATGGGTCGACCCAAACCGGGTCGGGCCATACCGGGTCAGGCCGGGTCGGGCCAACTGGGTTGGACCAGACCTAGGCCCATTATGACTCTTTGTTTTCTTTTGGCTATATCTTTAGCACCAGAAGTCCGTTTGACGAATTGTCAGTGGAACTGCAAATATTGGAGCCCGATGGTACTTTTGAGTATACCCCATGGTGTTTTGGACTGATATGGGGAATGGCCATCTTATTTAGAGCATTAATTCAACAGGGACCCTAGGACTAAAAGGCTAATAACTAATTGATCTAGCGTCTAATTGATGTGCCATCTATTGCGTTGCGACCCCTATGACGTGGCAGACCTTTGAGATACATGTTCATGGGGATTCGTGATAGTTGGTGTATCGAACCGTATCTCATTGAGAGGATCCATCCAGAGACGAGCGAGCATAATACGAAGACCTAGTAGCTAGATGAGACCTGACGACTGCTGAACATTTTGACTCAGAGTGACTCTAATAGCCCATTGGGGAGCACCACAGTCTTGCGGAAAACCCATAGTGAAGAGAACCTTGGTGTCATGGCAAACCCATAGTACTCGATAGGTGGAGTTCCTCAGCTGGCGATGAGGGGGAGCACGCTTGGTGAGGCGGCAGACCCACAATGGGGAGCTTTCTTGGTGACACGGCTGATCCACAGTACTCAACATGAGGAGTATCTTAGCAGTCCAAGGCTAGTACGAAGCACGGTTGGTGTTGCGGCAGGCCCACTGTACTTGATAGAGGATGAGTTCCCCAACAGCCTAGGTGTTCGACAATGTGAATGGAAATGTTACATGATACTACCCCTAGAATAAAATCCTGGTGGAGCTGAGTCAGTTTTTCTCTGTTTTCCTCATGATTGAGATGGATTACTTGATAACATAGATATATGTATAGGCATATAATTAAGTAGGGTTATCTATTGAATTATTTCTTTGTGGTTGGTCCATGGTGGATTTTGTGAGATCTTGAGGGTCTCGAGGTCCCTACTAAGTATCGTTATACTCACCCCTATACAGGCTATGCCCGCACCTTGTTGTGTTGGTTGCAGATGACGAACATTGATGACTAAGGCTGAGAGTACCTAGATTGTACGGTGCCTGGTGGTGGACCATACGGCATGTTCGTACACCAAGGATATGGACAAACGTGGAGTGTTGAGGAGGCGATATGTACCTACCCTTAAAGTAGGTTCCTCAAAGGACGATCTGGTAGCTATCTTTTCCCTTTCTTCAGTTTTATTGCATTTTAGTTGTACTTATAATTTCTAGTTTGGAATGTATTCTGGAACCTTTTTTACATTCAGCACTCTTTTGGTTATTCATTTTTCTTGTGTTCGTATCTTTCGGTGAGCTTGGTTATGTGAGTTTCTATGTTATAAAGGCAATGCCTTCCCAGTTTCAGGGAATACCCCTTTGGTGCTAGTCGCCAGCCCCTAGCCTATGGAAGGCGGGATTGGGGCTAGTCATGACACAGGACCAGGGGGATAGGTCGTGACAAATTGGTATCAAAGGAGTCAGCTCTACCACAAAACATTGGATTATGATATTTTCTATGAAGTAATAGTGTTAAGGGTAATGAGTTCAAATTTCAGTTCTGGGAGTCTAGTGTTGGTGCGGTGGCCGACGTGTCCATAAAACAGGACCCTGACTTCTGATTTCCGACTTAGTACACGAAAGCACTAATTTTGTGTGTGTATTCAATAGTTTTCTTTGTGATTTATTAATTTATATCACCAGGGTAGCTCACCATGTATAACTTTTTGACTCTGGTGCACCTGTTTCTTTTCAGGATGCCTCCACGCAAACATCCAGTAAGAGTTCCGAGAGTTGTACACAGTGATAGCCCACCAAGCGATGTGGACTTGGTGAAAGTCCCTATTACAGTAGAGGCATCAGCGGTACCATTACCCATTGGGCCACCAATACCTCCAGCCCCAGCAGCAGACGGTGAACGCCTCTTGAGTGTGTTGCACGAGTTCCACTACCATAGGCCACCCAGGTTTAGGGGAGAGATGGACCCACAGGCGGTTCAGGATTGGGTGGAGGTAATGGAGAGAGTTTTCCAACTATTAGGTACACCAGCAGACCACATGGTGATCCATGCCTCCAACCTTCTACAGGAAGCAACAGGCAGATGGCGAAGCCTAATGCTCCCGGTTTACGATGAGGTGATGCTTCTCTGGGTAGACTTTGAGAGCCTGTTTCGGGAAGAGTTTTTCCTAGATAGAACACCTTCGGTTGATTGATAAGTAAAGGAACTCTCACACCCATGGAAACTAACTTCAACAATGAAAACACCTCAAGCACCATTAAATAGAGTCCACATTGTTTGAATGGAATGAATAAACAAGATCAAACAACATCTCAAGAACACTCTTATAACCTACCACCAAGTCATCTCTAGAAACCGAACTGAAATGCCAACATGGGGATTCCAGAAGTGGATCCCGACCATAAAAAACATATTAATGCTTGAGGAGAGTCTAGAAAACCAACATAGGGAGGCCTGAGAAGACTCCCCACCATTATAAAAAGGCCAACACCGATTTATTCCAAAGATAATTTTTTGAGACCCACAGTGGGTATCCAAATAATTAGAACTGATAAAAGATACAGAACATTGATGATTTATGGTGACCAAACACCCCACAATACGGATTAGGGAGGAAATGTCCCCAACTACTGGGGCGTCAAATCCATAGCCGAAGAAAAACCAATATTTTCACATCCCTAGATGATAAATAAAAAAATTAATATTGATTTGCCCAAAAGGAACTCATAATGACCACTCAAAGAGAATACATCGGGTGGGAAACAACCACCATGAATTTAATGTAATGAGATGAAAATTCCTCCTCATTTCCATAGGATACTCCACACACCTAAATGGGTCATTTGGAATGGAACAACTATAGGAAATGATTTAAACTTCCTTCACCTTCAATACCGACGAGATAAATAAGGTTGGGGTCCAAGAAACATCTGAGGTTCTTGAAAACATGCCATCTTCACTCTACAGCCTATGGCTAGAGCATTGATTTTTGAGGCATCTCGTGCATCATAGTTAGGCATTGATGACTCTCGAATGGACCCATTTCTTTCCTAGTTTTTCAAGAAACCATACTAAAATCGATACAACACCATCAGACACAACACACTCGGACATCCAACTACTCCCTGGAGAAATATCCACCAAAACAGGGGTTTAGATGATTCACATGTGTCACCTCTTCACCTTCACCATGAAACAACAGAAGGAATAATGCACAACAAACACTCCGAACCACCGTCACCCTTCCCCACTAGAATTCCATTCACCGTTTACATGGGGACCATTAGACACAACGACATAAAACTCCATAACCAATGATCCAGAAAACTCCAAGAGACCAAAAACCCTTCAAATCCTCTCATACATGTCATCCCGTAGCAAGAGGATCCACTTTACTGGAAAGAAAAAAAAAAGCAGTGTTAGCACTTACACTCAAAGATTAATGTCCTTACTTTGATCAAATATAGGGGTGGCCAATGGATAATTTCTAGTGGCCTCACTTCAATCGCACCTTAATGCTTGATGGGGGCATCCAAAAGTTAAGAAATAAAACCATGGACCCAATAAAACTAGTCTAATGGCCATGAAATACCACAAGAGAACACTAAAATGTAGGGGAACCACTATATGGGCTTCCGAAGAACTTTTCAAAAGAATCCACAAACCACAAATTCTCACACCAACATACTAATAAGAATCCAATATCAAGATACAAATAATTCAAAAAGGATTATTTTCTTGAAATGAATCATATCCAACCTTTCAAAAAATTCAAGGACACACTACACAATCACTAGTTACTAAAACACCAAATTTTTCATTGAAAAAACATTCTTAAAATAAACAAAGCTGGTGGGTTTCACAATCAAAAATGGGTTCCCATGGGCCTCACAGAAGCATGTTCTCATGACACACTGGCACCCACCTCATGTACATCTTGGAATTCATCCACTCATACCATTAACCATTTTTATTCCCATATATACCAATGCATGTGGTCTTCTTTGAGAACACTAAGGATAAAAACTAGACGTTTAATTTTTTTTTCAAAACCCAAACATTCAACACACACTTTTCATTCCATACACAACATTTTCTTATTAAATAGCTTAATTTAAATGCATTTTAAAAAACAAAATCATTTTTACTTAAAATAAAAATTTCTATGATTCCAAAACAAAGAGATGAGGAACGAAGCAAGAAGAAACTAGTGTTGGCGGGTGACTATGAGATATTATTTATGGCCATATTGAAATCACACCACCACCATGTAGTGTATTCATGGGCAATGTCCCCAACTCCACACGGCTTTCCAGACCCAGCGAGCTCACTGAGACCACTAACCCTACTCTCTATTAATTTCACCATAAACAAGATTAACCACAATGACCGATGGTTGAAACAAACCTCAACTTTTTCTGGTAACCAAAGTCTCGCCATAAAGTGTGATGGCTAGGAACCTTACTCGTATCTAGGACGTTGAGTCCCAAAAATCCTAGATTTGGTCTATCATGAATCATACTAAAAAAGGACGACCCAAGGGACAAAACCTACTCTGATACAATTTTTTCACAAACTAGGATGGGTCTATATACAACCTGGCGCCCACCCCGGGCCGTTGCAAGGTTAAAAGGGCGTTCTTGATCCCCACGGGCTGGAACAAGTGTCCAAGTATCCGGAATAATATGTGGGAATGATTTATCCAAAATAAAAGACATTAAAAAAATCATCAAATAAATAAATAAAATCAAGAAAAAATAGAACCAAATAAGTCCTTAACATTTGACCTGATTTAATGTTTAAAAATTACCCCAAAACTCAAACAAGACTATAACAAAAATAAATCTAAAACATCTATCTGAACCTTCATGCAACATGAGATGCCACCCCCTCAAGACACCATCACCTAACCTGTAACCACTAACTACCTGAACCACCATCACTAAGCATGATACCTCAACCTAGGATACACAAAGAATATGGTGCACATACACCCAAAGCTGTATGTATGATGTGAACCAAGATCCTAATAGGATACCAACCAATAAAAAGATTCCATGAAACAATATGGAAGATATAATATAATATTATTATTCAAAATCATACATTTAAATCTATTTCTATAGAAAACATTTACAAATGAAAATTCAAAATGGAATAATTGGAGAAAAACCACTTTACAATTGTTGTTTTAAAGTGGAAGAGATAAAATAATAATGTACCCACACACTCCGAAGTAGTCCTCCTTCTGCCGATGGGGGGAACCCCATCATGAATAGTGAATCACCATGTATGAATTCCTATGATATCTAGCATGCTTGGGATGCTAGAGATATTGTACCTCGGTGTAAACGTGGCATAGTAACCCCAATGATCTGTGTTCTAGTGCACAAGACACTAGTAAAGAAACACATCCATAACCTAGTGGTCTCCAATTATCACAATATTTTAGTTAGTGTTGTACCATTAATCCTACTATAGGAGACCATAAATAGCCACTTATGTATCATCTAACATACTAGTCCTAATCCACCCACCTAGGTACCTGGGGTTTTCCTTTATGCTCAATCAAGTTCCAAATTCACATAATACCCACAAAACACCACTTTCAAAACCAATGTCAAGCATTACAAAGAAGTTTCTATTTTCATGAACAAAATAGTTTTAATCTCACACATGCAAAAATCATTTTTCAAATATATTTTTAATACATAGAAAAATTTCACAACAAGGAAATCATTATAGAAATAACTAAAAACATGTTTCACACCCATTAATCAATTTAATAATCGTTTTCACAATTTATTAATTATTATTAAATAACACAATAAGGGTTTAAACCAAAAATAAACCCACTTACATGTAGAAAAGACTTTTCCAAAACCCATTTCTTAATAAATTCTTTTTAAAACTAGTTTCGCACCACTCATAAAACACTACCATGTGATGAACTGTGAGCTTACACCAAAAACCACTTGATTCTATATAGAAACATCAGTTTAAAACCAAATAAAGACAATAACCATATGAAAAATTGTATTCTAATTTTCAAATGATTTTCAATTCAATTTCAAAAGTGTGTGATAAGAAAACACACCCAAAGTGATTCATTCTCCATTGAAAATATTCATTTAAATATACACACACCTCAAGGACCTTGAAAACGAATATCAAACCCACCAAAATACCCAAAACCATTACAACCATGATTCATTTTCCAAACACCACATAAATAAACAATTTCTCAATTTATAAAACATATCACATTCATACGATAAGGCCTCACTTCAAACCACACAAATTTCACATGAAAACCCAATTTTAAAATAATTTTCACATTCCAAACCTTCTAAAACTCATTCGCAACCCATAAAATATTGATTAAATGCTTATAGAAATTACCATAATAATACCAAAATGAAAGACATGACCATTTCTAAAAAATGAAATTTCATCACACACACATGTCAAAATATTTATAAATCGCTTATCTCACCTTCTAAAAAACTCTTAAAACACATTATTCAAAACATTTCATTATTAAACACATCATAATATAAAAATTTACATTATTTAAAATTCATTCCCAATCATTAATAACCCAAAAATGTCAAAAACACCCAATTGAACAGAACAAAAAAACCTAGGAAACATTTATAAACTTAAACAAACATAAAAAAATTATATTGAGATGGCAAGGCACAAAAACACCTACCTCAGTTGAAGAAATATCTATGGTACGCTGAAAAACGTCAATCGCATGCCAAATTCACCACAAGAGAGCCCAAAAGGACCGTAATTCAAGATTTCGAAAAAAGAGCCTATAATTAAAACAATAATTGACACTCTAATAGTAGGAATCCACAAAATAATCAATAAACCCAAAAAAATACTTGATTAGCAGAGGGAAGGCTTACCAAGAGGGAGTCACATGCACTAGATGAGGACAGGGCACCATCGGAAGGTCACCACAAGGAATGCGATGCACTAGAAGCTCAAACCCTGAAGAGAGGAGGGTGTCAGTTAGTTTGAGGTCCAACACAAGGAGGTGAGAGGTCAGTCGGGCAGAGAGAGGGAGCAAGGAGAGGAGGAGAGAAGCTGCACAAGTTCGGTTTTCTAGAGGAGGATGTTAGAACATGTCTGGCTGGCTGAGAGGGAGGAGATCACACATTTAGGGCTTGGGGGAAGCGAACACATGTGGATTAGTGGGGTAAGGTGATAAGGAATGAGACAAAAAAAGAAATTAAACCCTAAAAAATTAAACCAACATAAACCTATTTATAATAATAATATTATTATTATTAATAATATTTCTACAATTTTATAATTATTAGAATAATTTAGCATTAAAAGAAAAATTAAAATTGTAACGAAAATAATAATATTAATGTGATAATAATAGAATTAACCAAATTAATAAAGTTATTAATAAACATAATAATCATGATAGTAAATATGTTTTCATAATAAACATAATAATGATATTAATGTACTTAATAATAATACTATCATTATGATTATTTTTAAATCATTTTATTTTTATTTTATTCACATTTTCAATTTATTTAATCATTTATTTTGACCATCAGGAAGGTCATGCATCGTAACAGGTAAGGTCTCATAGTGACTTGGGAAAGGCTGCATGGATTCAATCGTGGTGGACTGAGTGCTGTTATAGTCAAAACACAGAATTGTTTTAAAAGAACTCAGAAAAATAAGTTGGGTATCAACCCAAAATATCTAACACCAATAAAATTAATAAAATAAAGTGGAAGGTGTGACAATGTACTATTTACCTATTCTATAGAATAGGTCAGATTCTTGAACACACTATTGTTTGTGTCCCTCTAGGACCTTATCTCAATAGTAGTGAATAATATTCCTCACCTAAGAGATGAGTCTAGAAACTCATCAAGGACCCTAAAGAGATAAGGAATATTTATAACAACTACAACCATCCTAATAACATGAACCGTGTAATATAACTTCTTTGACATTAAATATCTCATGAAGAAGAACACACAGTTGTTTTGTCATCCTTTCTTGCTTTATTATTTTTTGATCTAACTGGATGGATTTACCATCAACTACATTGGTCCGGGAATTATGAAGGTACTACCATCCTGATAAACTCGGGATGATATATTAATTCCACATATTAGAAGGTAAATGACTTAACTTAACCATAATCCAATGTCATACCACTAATGACACACACAACACAACCTACTTCACCACGACTTCATTGTCATAGAATTTGTGTTGCATTAATGTATGCGATCAAATTGAAACACATTGATAATGATCACAAGTTTGGAGACCAATACCCATGTCTTTTCATAGGAACATCTAATGACACCAAAAATCTGCGATGTTCCTATTGATGGGTAAGTCCTCATGATCTCATCTACCAGGGATTACCATGATTCTACTTCAGTAGAATAAGTCGCAACTCTTATGAGCATCTAGCACATAATGATTAGGAATAATGTTTTTCCAATCAGAATGATGTATGTAGAACATACAATTTTTTTCAAATTAATGTAATGGTATCTCAATGTTCACATTATTGCATGAGATCTTATATAACCTTTTGATACAACAATTAATCTATGGACATTATCATTTAAATAGTGGATCCATAAATATGTACACTACAATGGTAAGTTTACATCATGTACTTATCACTGTATACATGATATGGTAATTGAAAATTATTGTTTTGATGGGTCTAAGGCACCAACTATTACGACATATGATTAGTCATAGAGACATTAAACATTTATTTATAGTTCTCCATACATCTAATGTTTTTCAAACATAGATATTATATATGAAAATTTACATATCATACAATGAAATGGATAAAACAATGGATTATACCCACCAATTGATATATGATTGATCATTAATGGTTTATATGTGGATCTTGATATAAAAACTAGTACTTCATGGGAGGTAATCCCTGATTTTTTATTTTTTTCTAGTTTTTATTTTTAAAAAATAATCTATGACTTAATTCCATTCCAACTATAAAGTTTTAGTACCTCCCATTCAAGTAGAATATGATGAAATTTCATGAAACATGTTTATGGATATTCCTCTCAACCATAAGGATCTACAATGCATGATGAACCTACATCAAGCTTAATTGAACTCTATATTCATTTACATTCTTACTTGAACAAAACTTCTTGGATTAATATGTTTTAAATATTCTAAATGTAGCTAATGAATATTGGTGGATAGATGGAAAACTAATAAAAGAATGTATAAAATTTTTATATTAAAAAAATAATTTAAAGAATTTACTAACAAGGGGATAATTTGTTTTAATTGATTTAATATTTATACTTTCTATTATGTATAACTATTTTCTACATGTATGTGTAGTTAATTGTTGAAAATTAAATTCAATAGTTATATGTTGCATGGTATATTAATAATTATTTTTATAAGTCATTTCTACTATTATGACATCATTGTTAGATAATAGATAATGTTCAAGATATATTCTATGATCCTTAAGATGTCATTAGTGAATTTTATTTTTTTAAGAATTTATCATTTTTAGATTTAATATTCTTTTTCCAATTGTTTTTATGGGAAACTAAATTAATTTAGTTGTTGAGAATTTTGTGTTTTGTGGAAATGATTATTCAATATTCTTCTGACCAATTACATGAATCAAACACTCATGAATATAAAATCATTTCTAACCATACTATCTTAAATTTTTATCCACCATATAATTCATCAATCGGGACAATGTTGGATTTTATATGTTCCAGGGGTTAATGTGTTGAAAATTGTATCACCATTAAACCTATATAAAACATTAAAATTTGATTAAATTTTCATATATTTAAGATTCATTCTTTCATCATCGATGGTTATATTTTTTAAAAAAATATTTGGCTTCCAATTCCATTCTGGGGAGATTTATCTCTATTACCACATGGGATTATTGAGAATTTTTTTACTTCCCACAAGGAATAATTTTTATTTAGTAATATTTTTGGTAAATTATATAAATATATCATATAATATGAATATTTAAATATCATTTAAAATGATAAGATATATATCTAAATAGACTATGTAATATATATCATAATCTTGGTTGAGATACTTATACTTCTATTATTTATTTTTTCATCTTTAACATTCGAATGGAATATTTTTACTGTGTAGTAAAATTAATAAAATCATGTAATATAATGGTATTTATATTTATTCACAGTCCCAAAATTTCCTTTTTTCACCTAGAGGTAATGAATATTTTTTTTTCTTTTAGTTGGATGAAAATTGAACTGTGTTACATTCTCATCACTATTTTTCACAGTCAATCATTATTATAAAAAATATCAAAATAATCACTGAGGGAATTTATTTCGAGAGGGAGACCATTTTTGTATTTTAGATGGCCCATGTGGAAATATAATTTTTGAATATAATCATATTGTAATATAATATTATCATTTCCAAAGCTACATTAATTTCCTTGGGTTTAATTAATTGATTTATTTATGAAAAACAATATTTTTGGGTAGAGGGATTTGATGTGGAATTAAATTGATAACTTTTCTCTACATCTTATTAATGAATTTTCAATGATTTTATGTAATTAATTGATCATTTGTTTATAAATATTTAAATATTTATGGTTGTTTTTTCAAAAATATAATTCAATTAAAATTTATTTGAGGATTTTTAGCTTAATTGTTTTAAAATTTCATGATTTAAATTTTTATATAATTTTAATAAATGTTTTGGTACTAATATTAGAGTAATTATCATTGATAATGTTTTGTTAATTTTTTATGTTTTTTGTTTAAAATAAAACATTAATGATCATTGGTTTTAATATTATAATATTATTTAGTGGGATCAATTGATTATTTGTAAAGCGTGTAATATTAAGAGATTTTTTACGGTTGTTTTATAATTTTGAAATTATTTTCCATTAAATTAATAATTACCATTTTAATTTATAAACGATTTTTTGTGAACCACCAAATTTATATAGGACTTCTTAGTTTGAAATAATATAGAAGCAGATAAGTTTATAATATTGATGTAGGTTGTCTTCCATTGAAAAATCTAAAATGGTTGGTTGTAAGATATTTTATATGAATTCTCATAAGTAAAATTACTTATGATCCTTTATTGGATAACTATTTTTGAAGTCCCGTATTGTGTTTCCCTTTATTTATGTTCAATAAAATATTGAAACCATTCAATATTGAACATCCCTCTTCTCTTTTGAGTAAATATCATTCACGAAGATGGATTTGAAACCATAATATTTCAGAATAATGTAAATGAAAATTGTAATTAAGGTGAAGCCTCCATATATTCGCAATGAATCCTAGAAATAAATACCAATATGATAATTAAAAATAAATAGAGATAAAAATAATTTTAGTGAAAATTATAAGAGATATTGTGAGGCCAAGTTACAAAAAACTAACCATAATGAAGGTAACAAGAATCAGTTGAGGATGTTGGAGAAAACATAATGAATCCATATTACACCAAAGAGTATGACTATCACTCAAGTTGAATGTTTTGAAGATTCAATCTTAGTAGGTATTAATGGAAAGAGACTCTAAGGCCTTAGACCATAGAGATGGGTATATTTAATTTGGTCGAAGAGGATGATGAGTCCTGGATCAATAAATTGATGGAACCACTTTGTGTATAGGTTTGTATTTGTTGTCAATATTTGTCAATGGAATATCAAAATGAAAGAGATCAAGAAGTACTCCAATAAAATGGAGGAATAGAAGCTCACAATGAAGGAGATCATGAAGTACTCCGATGAAGTAGAGGAGTAGTGATTCAGACGATTGTTGTGCTGATCGTAAGTTCAAAGAACATGTGTCAATGGTGATACATTGTTTACAACAATGAAGAATGTGAGGATTAATCCATCCAAGGATGATTAAAGAAGGATAGTGTTTTTGGATGAAGACCATGAAATTCCTCCTTATTGCATAAGGACCATGGGCTTTGATGAAGACCATGCAATTCTTCATTATTGCATGAGAACAATGGGTTTTGATGAAGACCATGCAATTACTCATGATTGAGGTGAGAACCATGCAAGAGACTTCTTGAAGAATAAGATCACATGTTTTGCATGAAGTTGATCATGACGGTTGAAGAAGAAGACAATGTGCAATGATTGGAATTCTGCGATAGCCATGCACATCACATTGTCATAGAAGATGATGATGCTAAAGATGTTCCTTCAAAGACTACATATCACAATAGTGGAGTTTGTGATAAAATCAAAAGAGTTGCTGAAGGATACAGATCACCAAGAAGAAGTGATATTGAGGTGATCGTGCTTGTTGAAAAAGGAGATTCCATGATGACATGTCGAGTTCAAGAGTTGTGGTCAACGATCTATGTTTGATTCAAGAACATCGACAGAGGAATGGATGAACTATAGGCGGTACAAAAAGAGCAGATACAAGGTGGCACTGTTTTCCAGTGTTCGCCAAATTTCGGGGCCTCTAAATCCGCAAATGAAGAAGAGTGATTTTGGCAAAGGGACTTGCGCACCATACTCTTGGAGGATATGAAACTTGCGCGCCATATGTTTTTAAATATCAGAGCATCAAAATATGGCAAAGGGATAAGGGTCGCGCAAGTTTTGGTGAGGTTGCGCAGGTGAATTATGTACTGGGAAGAGACTTGCGCACCGACGCCTTGAATGCATTATAACGTGCGCGCCTATGGTTTTTCGAGATCAGAAGATCCAAATTTGGAAAAGGCAATATGTTCGCGCAAGTTTGGATGTTGATCGCGCAAGTGCCTAGTAGGGGCCGAGACTTGCGCGTCGATGGATGACTTGAGCGCCGCCACGCAGGGGGTCTAGTTTGCCTATAAATACTGGACCACCCCTCCTCATTTCTTACGGAGCTCAAGAATTTGAGATTGTTCGAGCTCTCGTCGCGCAGGTGGTTGAACCGCGCATTTGGTAGTTGGGTCGCGCAAGTAGAGGTTGCGCGCCGACTGATGGTTGAGTTCCCCAGGTGATTTGGGCAAGGAAGGAAGTGAGTCACGCAGGTTTGAAGTACAAGAAGGCAGAGTCGCACAAGTGCTTTGGAGACACTTGCGTGCCAGGTTATACTTGCGCGCCTAAGACTTGCGCGCCAGATGGATACTTGCGCGCCGGGCTTGAAAAGGAGAGCCAAATATTGTTGAAGCACGCCCGCCTTTCTGGAGCTGCACAAGAGCTAAAGATTTCCTGATATTTTTGGTGCAAAGTGAGATTGAAGAAGAAATCTAAATGATAGATGCATGATCTCATGCATACATGGTGAATTGATTCTGAAGAATGCTGAGTAAGCTGAACATCATTTATTAAGAAATCACATAAGTGATTGTGATTCAGGCAAACGAAGACAAGGGGATCTAGTACATTCAGTCATTGCACTAAAGAAGAAAGGTTGAACTATAAAGAGAATCAACTCTGAACCCTGACGCAAGCAAAGTCTCATGCTGAACAGGAGACAAAGAACATCAATGCACATTTATTGAAGAGACCTTCACGTCTATAAACTGAGTGGGACTTCACCAACGGCAGTGAGCCAGGGGGAGTCAATGGGAGTGACTCGAGGGACACAGTGAGCTATCCCTGAAGGCAGTGAGCCTGGGACAGAGTGTCTGTACCCAAACCATTGTAATCTACAGCTTGTGAAGCATAGTGGATTTTGGTACGACCGAAAACCTGTTGGCGTTTGCTCCTTGGACGTAGCCCTTAGTGGTGAACCAAGTAAAAATAGTTGTGTCATCTCTCTGCATGTGAATGTTTAATTTCTGATCATATCCATCATACAAGTTTAATTAGTTCCTACCAACATGGGAACAAGATCCACAACTAAAAGAAGAAAAAGTTGCCACCCTGATTCACCCCTCCCCTCTCAGGGTGTCCCGGGGTCCTACAAGTGGTATCAGAGGGAGGTTAACGTTTGTTGGATATTCTCCAGTAATTCTATTGAGAAGAGGATTTGAGTTTCTTTCCTAGAGTCAACAATGAAGTGTAGTATTGATAATGACGCAGTCATTTCTGAGGAGAAATCTATATCCACCAAGACTTTGACAAATAGGAAAAAGAAGGAGAAGAAGATTATGAAGAAGTCCCCCACATCCAAAGAAGACGCAGTGTCTTGTTCTCCATGCCATTCCAATAATGAAGAAACATTAGGCATGGAAAGTATCAAGCAGGTGGCTCAGAACTCATCCAGAGGAAAGGATGATACCCCTAATTCAAGCTTTCAGGAAAAACTCAGAACATATCTACATGATATTCCAGAAGAAAGGGTTGCTATTATTTGTAGCCTATTACAATCTATGCAGGTTGAGATCAATCGATTAGAAAGGGAAGCTGACAATATGGAAAAGGGGTTGGAATGAAAAGTTATGGAAAGTATGAAGCTCATCAAACGGGTGAAAGTATTTGAAGAAGAAGAGGAAGTCAATAAGTCTTTAAAAGAAAGGATCCATGCACTTGAAGCTAATCTGAAGAAGAGCAATGAAGTCAAGAATTTTTGTTTGGAAGAAACATCCATTAAATTCAGGGAACTTGACTCTTTGTTAAAAAACAAAGTTAAGATGCATGAAGATGAGGTTGAAAGGTTAAATAAGACTTGTGAAGAGAAGATGATTACGATTGAAGATCAGAAGATCATCCTCAATATTGTGGGTCAAATATTGGAAGCTCAGTTGACCAAGATTGAGAACACACATATTGAGACTTCACAAAAGAATGAAATGAGTGATGCTTGCACTCAATGTTCGTTGGAGGAGTCTAAAGTTGAAATGCCTCCAACATGTGATAAGAAGATTATGACAACTCTTGATTATCCACATCAAGAATCAGTTTCTGCTGGTACTCAATGCTCACTAGAGGATTCTATTGTCAAAATACCTCCAACATGTGATAAGAAGATCATGACTTCACTCTTTGATCTATCACAATCAACTGAGAAAGTGAAGGTACCATCCAAACCATCTTGTACTCATATTTCTAAATACACTCCTACAATCAGTGCAGGTGGGATGTAGAGAACCGAAGCTTATCGTACATTGACATTACATTACATTTGCGGAATACTTAGTACATAACAAAAACACACACACAAGGATCGTAATAGTTTAGTGTCTTTGGAAACTCGGAGTATAATATTCTAATCATGGTGAAAGATCTTCAACATCTCCCATAAAGATATTACCTTTTTTTATACCTAAAAGCTTTCTTTATATCCTGGGGAAAAGTAAACATAAAAGGGTGAGCTCAAATGCTCAGTAAGGGTAAACAAAAGAAATATCAATCACATCATATTCATAAGAACATAACATTTTGGAAATATTAACCTGCAAAAGAGAGAATAATTTCATAACATGGGATAAATCATAGTAGTGAAATGAAATCCCAATAATCATAACTTAAAACATGGAACATTGTGGAATACACACATAATCATAGAGAATCATTTCTTGTTAGTCATGACTCATTGCCAAGACTATCTTAGTGGACAAAGTCCCTTTCTGAATCGAGTCACCCTCGTTTCAGTCCTGTTTCACTGAACCGGTATAACCTACCATTCCAGCCATGTCTATCTCATGAGATATGAAATCTTTACCCAATGAATTGGAGGGATATATAGGTCCCAACCATCTCATAATGATACCATTCTTATGTGTGCCACAAAATCATATACCATACATCATTTCATAACCCATGTAATAAAAATGGGAATCATAAACATCATGACATCATAAAACAATTCATATACAATAAAGGGATTCATAAAAATAATTCCATCACAACATAATCAAATCAATGTAATAATAGGGATAAAAATATAACCCTTTATCATCTTAGATGGAAAATAATTTTGATAAAACACTTGAACTTCATTCTTGAGGAAAATATCCTTTCAACATCAAAAACACTTTTCCTTTCTTAACATGTCATACAATTTTAAACTTAAAGAAGTTGATTAAAAATAAACATGAAAACTTGTAAATGAAGCTTCTTGGAAATAATGTTTTAAAAATCCATTCATACCGTATAAGTTAAAAAAAACATTCTTCTCGTACTTTTGTCGGAAAAGTCAAAAAAGTACCTCGTACGAAAAACGACAAAATATTCCTTTCATATCTTTTACTAAAAACTCACCGAAGGGTAAAATTGGATTTAAATAATTTTAGGTGGATGTAAATAATATTACATATTGTGGAAACCTGGATTTGGATGATAAAATACACCCCAGGAAATTTCAAAGTATAAACAATCTCGGATAAAAATTGAGATTGCGAGATTTTCCCTTACCTTAGGTCCGATTTGCTTTGTACGTTTCCGAAGCTCCTGTATAATGGTTTAAATAATGTTGTTGACTTATTCCAGAATCATACATATTGATATGATATCATATATGGTCATATTCTTAGCTTCTTGTTAGTAATATTTCATTGTTACTTGTTACTCGGGTCTTTATTGCCTTTTGTTCTTATGCGTGTTTTGCCGAATAAATTCTTATTCTTCATTTAAGGTTATAGATACCTTATATACAGAATGGTATTAGTGTAACATATATCATATTTATTCATTAAATTCATTTATATAATTACTATGTAATGATGATCATGTAGAACGAGTCGCATCACATCATGGAGACGGTATTCCGTACGTACGCACGAGTGATGATATCGTTCCTATGATCGTGGAATTGCATTGGAGTATATATATATTATTTCAGTATCAATATTACTTTATAATAATCATAAATAGTTACTCATTACACCATTATACCCATCCTTGTAAAGTGATGGTGGAAAATAGATTACACCACGGCGTGGAGACGGTATTCCGTACGTACGCACGCGCGGTGATTTCATTTTTCCGTAGGATGGATAGAAGGTGAATTAGGGTTGTTTCATATTTATAATAACATATCAGTATGTAATTAATACCTATGTTATTTCTTTATCATGAAACAACTAAAAAAGAAGAAGTTGAAGAAGAAAGAAATTGAAAAGATCGGTAATGGATATTACCTCTTCTTTGGAACGTCTCTTTGAATCCTCCACTTAGGGAACTAAGATTGGTCTTTGAAGAAGACCAGGACCTCTAGGATTATTCTAGGGAAGTGTAGAGGAGATAATGGCAGGGGTTGGACGAGCTTGAGTGCTCAAATTGGTGTGAGGAGGAGGGGGAGGAGGTGCCCTTTTATAAGGGAGGAGAGGGGCTCCTTAGGAATAACTAAAAATATTATTTTATTATAAAGTCAAGTTCGGTTTTAAATAGCTCCAAATTGATTTATTTCGATGATAAGGCGGGGATGAGTCGAAATACTATCAACCAATAGGATTTAGACAAGTTTAGGGTATTATTTTAACCTTATCAATTAGATTTAACTCTAAGTTAAATAATTTTTCTTTTACCGTGTCTTTTTGTTTTCTTACACTATATGGTTAATACACTTACCATAACATGCCAAACGAACCCCAAATTGTTTATTATTAATATATATATCCTTATCTAAGTCATTTGGCCGAACCTTAGATTTTTAGGAATAAAATAACAATTAATAATATAATATTTGATTTAAAAACTATTTTGTGTCAATTTTGACACTATTTGATATATGATTTTTGTGAAAGTCATAACAGAATTATATGTTCAAACCAAGTTGATTAAATCAATACTAATATATCTTAGTAATCTATAAAATTAGTGTAATTCATAAAAAGTCTCAAATTACATTTATTTGAGCATTTATAACATCAATTATGTTAACATTTCCTTAAAAGGGTAATTACTGCATCATCGTTGTATCATAAATAAATTAATTTATTTAATGTCTAAAATTTATAAATAAAATATCATTATGTAGGAAATCCTTTTAGATTTCTAATGAATATTTATAGTCGAATTTATCTTATGTATAACCCCATATTAAAAATGTTTTAGTAAATAAACTTTGATTTTAACTCTTTTAACCCTTCTTTAAATAAATTAATAATAAATGTCCTAATCTAATCCATGTGGGCCTAAATGGTCATAGTTTATTCCTAAGTTTGTTTTTGGTCGAATTACACTTGTCCAATAGAATTAGGACATGTGTTAGGGTAATAATAATATCATTTCTACCCATAATTACCCTATTTACTTTTAACCGTGGTAAAAAAAAGTAAAAAGTTACTATTCACCAAAAAATTATTTTCATCTCATTGAACCACATTTTAGTCCTTGATATTAACCGTGTCTCTCGGATTTTCGAAATTCCACTCACAGAAGCGGTAAAATTATGTTTTATGAAAAATTCAGTTTTTTAACTACCACTTAGTGGTTTCACTATTCATCAAAAATTGAAAGTTTTCAGAAAAATACCAAAAATTAGGCCTAAACTATATTTGATATTATGAACTCAAAAATGACTTCTATTTTACCAAATTCAAAACATATCAGTTGCATTAATTAATTTAAAAATTAATTCCCGTCGTCAAAACAAATAGCGTGTTCTCAAGAGATAATAACTATCAAAAGATTGACACTTGTTTATGTCTGGTTTAAATGTGAAATTACATCCAATGACCATCATTGTATTAAATTGTAAAAATATATTCTAAATATACTTTAAAACCACTCAAATTAATAATTTATCACTATTAATTATTTCGATTGAAAAAAGTTGTTTTTAATTAAAATTTAGTAATTTCCACTATTCATTAAAATATGAAAGTTATCCGAAAATCACCAAAGTTTCACCCTAAGCTAATTTCGATATTATGAATCCAAAAATGAATTCCATTTTGAAAAATAAAATTACAAAATTTCAAAAAGTGGTTATTACTATTTATAACGGCTAGTTTTAATAATATTTTAATAGCATATTGTTGTTTAGTGAAACTCGTTATTGCGTACTATACACGCTATCGAGAAAGGTCGCGATTGCGTGTAATGCAAGGAAAATCAAGGATGCGTGTTGTGCAAGCTCCTTTTAGTGTAGTGTACAACACAAGACATTAGTGAAATTAAAAAGAATATTTTTCATAAAATCTAGGGGTGTTACATTCTACCCCACTTAAAATGAATTTCGCCCTCGAAATTCGTCGGGGTTATAAATGGTTTACTACTTGAAAGTTTCTTTAATAGAAACTCACATCGTAAAAAGGAATACCAAAACCAATCATTAAAAACAAAAGTATGAAACGTAACGGTTACCCAAATAAACTAATCACACGGTTTCCACATAGGTGAAAATATGGATATGGAAGAAAAATCTAACCATCATGTTCTGATGGAGAGTGGTAGAGAACATGGCTATGGGAAAGCCAACAATCTCAAATCCATAAATTTGTGACGATCTAAGGTACCATCTGATTAATCAGATATAAGAGCACTAGGACAACATTTTTGGTTTTGAAGATCGTTTCCATAAAGTTGAAGAATTTGAATTAGAATAAATACTTACTTTATTTTGGTACAATCTCACTATTGTTCGTGCCTTAAACAATTTCCCCTTCATCTATTAAATAAATGATGTTGAATTTGTTATTCGTGAAGTGTTAGCAGATCATGTGATATAATGACGGGTCATTCCATTTCTTTCAAACAAAAGGTTAGCAAAAGTAATAAGTCCATCTTATGGTTAATCGTATATGGTTCCAAAAATGAACTTATACTTCATATATCATACCGCTTAATAAAATAAAACTATTTTCTACTAACCAGGGACTTTCTGTAGGCCAGTGGTAGGCGATAAAGGCCAGTCGCACTTCGATTGTGGGTTCGATTCCCACAGCCTTGTCCGACACGATGGGATGTCGCCCGTCCTGCAGGTTGTCCTTTTTCTAAAACTATATTACTATAACATCCCATCAATAATATCGAAAAAACTTATATCCTTAAACAATACTAACTTATGTCCAACATAATCCATTCCAATCTTTAGGCTTATCCATAATACTGCATTCCACTCTCATAACATAGTGAAAAATATTACCAGAGATTTAATACCATCGTTGATCCCCATATATCATAAGGTATGTTTTGTTGGTCACATTCCAAATATTCAAAGTCCTTAATCATGTATTCTCTTGAATACTCATTGAACCTTAGGGAAAAAATGAATGCAGTTAAAAGTTAACACCTTCCACATACCAAAATCCACAAAATTCTATATACTCAAACCATGATATCACTTAGTCCTTATATCAATCATGAGCTCATGAATACTCTTAAACATTTCATTTTCTCATTTTTCCTTCATTATTGGCATATCAACTTATTTCCAAAAATATCTCAAGCACTTTGAATACCACATTAGACCAATACATAAATATTCTAATACTTTATGATACAACATTATTTTGGAATCCCATTACATAAACACTTAATCATTCCACCACATCGTTGTCATATTCAACATCGCCAATAGTGATCGCATGTGACTTCCCTTTGTCCTTTGCCTTAAGCGGTTGCTCATGTCGATCATCACTAACCCTTGGATTAGGGAATTTATTAGAATAATGCCCCATTTCCTTGCACTTGAAGCATTGAAGTGTTGGTGGTGCATTATCTGCAGTGTTTGCTTCATTCACATCATTAGAAACCCTTTTTCCATTACTTCGACACTCAGCTGCTCGATGACCTTCTTTTCCACACTTAAAACATTTTCTAGTCCCTTTAAGACAATCTCCACCATGCTTCTTTCCACACTTTTTGCATAAGGAAACATTCCCCTTCTTTTCACCATTATTTTGAGATTTCTCCTTGAACTCCATCTTTCGTTTCTTTTCAAAACCATGAGATGGATATGTAACACCAACTTCCATTTCTACCTTGATAGCACAACGCACAATTTCTTCATAGCTACTGAAGTCTCTTATAGCTAATGCCCTTCGAAGACTTGGTTTTAAGCCACTAAAAAATCGATCAACTTTACTTTTAGGTTGGATGATAATTCCAGATGCATACCTTGCAAGTCTTGTAAAATTCGCTTCATATATACCAACAGATTCATCATCATTCTCCTTCAGCTCAAGAAACTCCTTTTCCATCTTTGTTCGAAGAATACGAGGGAAGTACTTACTGAAAAACAAGTTCTTGAACTCGTCCCATTCCATGGACTCAATTTCATCTCTTGGCCTCGTATTCTTGATAAGATTCCACCATTGATCAGCATCACCTTCCAAACGATACACTGCTAAGATGACTTTATCATGTTCAAAACATTGAAGAACTGAAAATATCTTTTCAGTGGTACTGATCCATTGTTCAGCAACAAGTGGATCGGAAGTCCCACTGAAAGAAGGTGGACGTTGCCTCATGAAGGACTCAATAGAATATTGTTCCCTTCTCTGCTCATTTGGAAGTCCAGAATGATTCATAGCTTGTGTAAGTATAGCAATAAGATTTTTCACTCCATCTCCCATAAAATTTGTTTGTTCAGGAGGGCAATCATTGCATTGTCCATTGCATTGATCAACACTGTTCCTTCGGGTTCCGGCCATCGTCTAAAACCCAAAAAGAATAGTGTGAGAGGCAAAAATCATGCTAGGGAAAACAACATAATAAAGGGGGAGTACCTTCAATATCTAACATCATAGGTTTATGATCGTTAGAGTAATTCTAGTACTATAACCTATACGTATACTTAACCTTAGGGACATCCCTAGACATATCTTAGAAATATCTCTAGGGATCTCACTAATGTTTTCGCATCCTAGTTTCAAAAGGTTGACTAAACCTTTCCTCTGATACCAACTGTAGAGACCCGAAGCTTATCGTACATTGACATTACATTACATTTGCGGAATACTTAGTACATAAAAAAAACACACACACAAGGATCGTAATAGTTTAGTGTCTTTGGAAACTTGGAGTATAATCTTCTAATCCTGGTGAAAGATCTTCAACATCTCCCATAAAGATCTTCCCTTTTTTTATACCTAAAACCTTTCTTTATATCCTGGGGAAAAGTAAACATAAAAGGGTGAGCTCAAATGATCAGTAAGGGTAAACAAAAGAAATATCAATCACATCATATTCATAAGAACATAACATTTTGGAAATCTTAACCTGCAAAAGAGAGCATAATTTCATAACATGGTATAAATCATAGTAGTGAAATGAAATCCCAATAATCAAAACTTAAAACATGGAACATTGTGGCATACACACATAATCATAGAGAATCATTTCTTGTTAGTCATGACTCATTGCCAAGACTATCTTAGTGGACAAAGTCCCTTTCTGAATCGAGTCACCCTCGTTTCAGTCCTGTTTCACTGAACCGGTATAAACTACCATTCCAGCCATGTCTATCTCATGAGATATGAAATCTTTACCCAATGCATTGGATGGAGATATAGGTCCCAACCATCTCATAATGATACCATTCTTATGTGTGCCACAGAATCATATACCATACATCATTTCATAACCCATGTAATAAAAATGGGAATCATAAACATCATGACATCATAAAACAATTCATATACAATAAAGGGATTCATAAAAATAATTCCATCACAACATAATCAAATCAATGTAATAATAGGGATAAAAACAAAACCCTTTATCATCTTAGATGGAAAATAATTTTGATAAAACACTTGAACTTCATTCTTGAGGAAAATATCCTTTCAACATCAAAAACACTTTTCCTTTCTTAACATGTCATACAATTTTAAACTTAAATAAGTTGATTAAAAATAAACATGAAAACTTGTAAAGGAAGATTCTTGGAAATAATGTTTTAAAAATCCATTCATGCCGTATAAGTTAAAAAAACATTCTTCTCGTACTTTTGTCAGAAAAGTCAAAAAAGTACCTCGTACGAAAAACGACAAAATATTCCTTTCATATCTTTTACTAAAAACTCACCGAAGGGTAAAATTGGATTTAAATAATTGTAGGTGGATTGAAATAATATTACATATTGAGGAAACATGGACTTGGATGATAAAATACACCCCAGTAAATTTCAAAGTATAAACAATCTCGGATAAAAATTGAGATTGCGAGATTTTCCCTTACCTTAGGTCCGATTTTCTTTGTACGTTTCCGAAGCTCCTGTATAATGGTTTAAATAATGTTATTTACTTATTCAAGAATCATACATATTGATATGATATCATATATGGTCATATTCTTAGCTTCTTGTTAGTAATATTTCATTGTTACTTGTTACTCGGCTCTTTATTGCCTTTTGTTCTTATGCGTGTTTTGCCGAATAAATTCTTATTCTTCTTTTAAGGTTATAGATACCTTATATCCAGAATGGTATTAGTGTAACATATATCATATTTATTCATTAAATTCATTTATATAATTACTATGTAATGATGATCATGTAGAACGAGTCGCATCACATCGTGGAGACGATATTCCGTACGTACGCACGAGTGGTGATATCATTCCTATGATCGTGGAATTGCATTGGAGTATATATATATTATTTCAGTATCAATATTACTTTATAATAATCATAAATAGTTACTCATTACACCATTATACCCATCCTTGTAAAGTGATGGTGGAAAATAGATTACACCACGGCGTGGAGACGGTATTCCGTACGTACGCACGCGCGGTGATTTCATTTTTCCGTAGGATGGATAGAAGGTGAATTAGGGTTGTTTAATATTTATAATAACATATCAGTATGTAAGTAATACTGATGTTATTACTTTATCATGAAACAACTAAAAAAGAATAAGTTGAAGTAGAAATAAATTGAAAAGATCGGTAATGGATATTACCTCTTCTTTGGAACGTCTCTTTGAATCCTCCACTTAGGGAACTAAGATTGGTATTTGAAAAAGACCAGGACCTCTAGGATTATTCTAGGGAAGTGTAGAGGAGAGAAGGGCAGGGGTTGGCCGAGCTTGAGTGCTCAAATTGGTGGGAGGAGGAGGGGGAGGAGGTGCCCTTTTATAAGGGAGGAGAGGGGCACCTTAGGAATAACTAAAAATATTATTTTATTATAAAGTCAAGTTCGGTTTTAAATAGCTCCAAATTGATTTATTTAGATTCTAAGGTGGGGATGGGTCGAAATAATATCAACAAATAGGATTTAGACAAGTTTTGGGTATTATTTTAACCTTATCAATTATATTTAACTCTAAGTTAAATAATTTAATTTTTACCGTGTCTTTTTGTTTTCTTACACTATATGGTTAATACACTTACCATAACATGCCAAACGAACCCCAAATTGTTTATTATTAATATATATATCCTTATCTAAGTCATTTGGCCGAACCTTAGATTTTTAGGAATAATATAACAATTAATAATATAATATTTCATTTAAAAACTATTTTGTGTCAATTTTGACATTATTTGATATATGATTTTTTTGAAAGTCATAACAGAATTATATGTTCGAACCAAGTTGATTAAATCAACACTAATATATATTAGTAATCTAGAAAATTAGTGTAATTCATAAAAAGTCTCAAATTACATTTATTTGAGCATTTATAACATCAATTATGTTAACATTTCCTTAAAAGGGTAATTACTGCATCATCGTTGTGTCATAAATAAGTTAATTTATTTAATGTCTAAAAATTATAAATAAACTATCATTATGTAGGAAAGCCTTTTAGCTTTCTAATGAATATTTATAGTGGAATTTATCTTATGTATAACCCCATATTAAAAATGTTTTAGTAAATAAACTTTGATTTTAACTCTTTTAACCTTTCTTTAAATAAATTAATAATAAATGTCCTAATCTAATCCAAGTGGGCCTAAATGGTCATATTTTATTCCTAAGTTTGTTTTTGGTCGAATTACACTTTTCCAATAGAATTAGGACATGTGTTAGGGTAATAATAATATCATTTCTACCCATAATTACCCTATTTACTTTTAACCGTGGTAAAAAAAGTAAAAAGTTACTATTCACCAAAAAATTATTTTCATCTCATTGAACCACATTTTAGTCCTTGATATTAACCGTGTCTCTCGGATTTTCGAAATTCCACTCACAGAAGCGCTAAAATTAAGTTTTATGAAAAATTCAGTTTTTTAACTACCACTTAGTGGTTTCACTATTCATCAAAAATTGAAAGTTTTCAGAAAAATACAAAAAATTAGGCCTAAACTATATTTGATATTATGAACTAAAAAATGACTTCTATTTTACCAAATTCAAAACATATCAGTTGCATTAATTAATTTAAAAATTAATTCCCGTTGTCAAAACAAATAGCGTGTTTTTAAGAGATAATAACTATCAAAAGATTGACATTTGTTTATGTCTGGTTTAAATGTAAAATTACATCCAATGACCATCATTGTATTAAATTGTAAAAATATATTCTAAATATACTTTAAAACCACTCAAATTAATAATTTATCACTATTAATTATTTCGATTGAAAAAGTTGTTTTTAATTAAAATTTAGTAATTTCCACTATTCATCAAAATATGAAAGTTATCCGAAAATCACCAAAGTTTCACCCTAAGCTAATTTCGATATTACGAATCCAAAAATGAATTCCATTTTGAAAAATAAAGTTACAAAATTTCAAAAAGTGGTTATTACTATTCATAATGGCTAGTTTTAATAATATTTTAATAGCATATTGTTGTTTAGAGAAACTCGTTATTGCGTACTACACACGCTATCGAGAAAGGTCGTGATTGCGTGTAATGCAAGGAAAATCAAGGATGTGTGTTGTGCAAGCTCCTTTTGGTGTAGTGTACAACACAAGACATTAGTGAAATTAAAAAGAATATTTTTCATAAAATCTCGGGGTGTTACATGGGAAGAAAAGTTCTAAACAAGTATGGATGAGGAAAGGTGAGAAGAAGAAACCTACCACCATGGCTAGAGTGGATGTGAAGAAAAAGGAGGAAGTGGGTTCCTCAAATAGAGTACAAAAGATTAAGCAGATGGCCCAAAAACTTAATACAGAAGACACAAGGAAGAAAAGATTTGTGGGTCAATGTTGGTGCTGCAACAGATTTGGGCACTGTGCACTGGATTGTCTTTATAATCCCTTACATGGAAAAGCACAGAGAATGCCTATATCAAAGAGAAGGAAGCTAGAGAAAAAGAAGCAAAATCAGCAGGTCCAGAAGCATCTATTTACTGCAAACAGATTTGGAATTCTTGATAACATCTGTGATGTATCCAACGACAGCGGTCACAATGCAGGCACATGTCCTTATCAACATGCTTTCACTGTTGAAAAGAAAATAATACCACTGATGCCATCAAAGAATGAAGCAGCTACCTTGGGGAGAAATCAGAAGAATGTTGTGAACACACATTTCCCCAAGAAGATCTTAAGTAGGGAAGCTGAGAAGACCCAAGATTTTAGATCCATGAAATTGAAGGGTCATTCATCCAAAAGAAACACTAAGTGGGATGAATCTCGGATGAACCCATGTGGAAGACCTAAACCAGCTGCAAAAGTTCCAAATGACATATTGGTCATCTGGCCAGATGATTTGAAAAGAATAAGGAAACTTGAAGATGAGAAGGCCAAGGCTGGTGACAAAGGAAAAGGAAAACTTTCACATGATGAAGACACAATGCAGGAGAGATTGCAAACAATGAGAAACACACGTGTCGAAGAAGTTCTGTGTGAGAGATGCAAGAAATCTGGTCACATTGCAAAAGGTTGCCTAACCTTAATACCAGAGAAAGAAGCAGTCCTTAAGAGGAGTAAGAATGTATCATTCATGATGGCTGCTAAGCAGAACAATTCTCTACACAAAGCAGAAGAGAATGTGAACAGATCCATGCCACACCGACAGATGTCAGAATATATGTTCAAATGTACAGGAATGAATACTGGAGTGAACAGAGGAACTTGGTTGAGAAAAGATCCTCAACCAACCTAGTCTTCTTAATGAAGCAAGAAGGAGCCACCTTATTCCCGTAATCATTTGTGTATTGTATTTGTGCTAAAAATGCAGGGAATTGAAGGTGAAGCATGCTCTCAGGGAGAGAACCCGAGAAGTAGTGAATGTTGTCAACTCTTGATAGCCAAGCTGAAGAAGTTTCCATCCTTAGTAGATTCTTCAATTGATATTCAAAGATTATGATGATGAAGGATCACTCTTGATGAAGATGATGAGGAGTGTTTCCCTTAAGGGGGAGAAGAATGAAGAAGCTTCCATAATCACTGTTTCAATCAGTATCAACTCTAGCTAGACTCAAATGCAGTTACTCTGTGAATTTCTTGAAGAACACACCAATGGAAAAGGATTTTCAGGTTGATTATTATCTATCATAGTTGATCTTCTTCTACCTGGAATTAAAGTGGTAAACCCTTGAAGACAAGATACATGAGTTATCATCTCATGTTGGTATCATGATCTGTGGATAATGGACAGCCTTGTTGACTTAATCAAATCCTCTTGTTTTCTACATCGAGCATTGCTCAAGTAGACTTAGAGTGAAATGATTAATGAAACATTGCTTAAGTGTGGATTGATACCCTCCCTACCATGTGCTTTTTATTTCTTGTCAATAAGGGGGAGAGAAGTGAAATGAACATTTGAAAAGAAAATTTTATTGAATATAAGATTCTCATTTTGACATTGACAAATTCATTTCAGAAGATGTATAAGGTATTGACAACAAAATACAAAGGGGGAGATTGTTGGAACCACTTTGTGTATAGGTTTGTATTTTTTGTCAATAGTTGTCAATGGAATATCAAAATGAAAGAGATCAAGATGAACTCCAATAAAATGGAGGAATGGAAGCTCACAATTAAGGAGATCATGAATTACTCCGATGAAGTAGAGGAGTATTGATTCAGATGATTTTTGTGCTGATCGTAAGTTCAAAGAACATGTGTCAAAGGTGATACATTGTTTACAACAATGAATAATGTGAGGAGTAATCCATCCAAGGATGATTAAATAAGGATGGTGTTTTTGGATGAAGACCATGCAATTCCTCCTTATTGCATAAGGACCATGGGCTTTGATGAAGACCATGCAATTCCTCATTATTTCATGAGAACAATGGTTTTTGATGAAGACCATGAAATTACTCATGATTGAGGTGAGAACCATGCAAGATACTTCTTGAAGAATAAGATCACATGTTTTGCCTGAAGTTGATCATGACGGTTGAAGAAGAAGACAATGTGAAATGATTGGAATTCTGCGATAGCCATGCACATCACATTGTCATAGAAGATGATGATGCTAAAGATGTTCCTTCAAAGACTACATATCACAATAGTGGAGTTTGTGATAAAATCAAAAGAGTTGCTGAAGGATACAGATCACCAAGAAGAAGTGATGTTGAGGTGATCATGCTTGTTGAAAAAGGAGATTCCATGATGACATGTCGAGTTAAAGAGTTGTGGTCAACGATCTATGTTTGATTCAAGAACATCGACAGAGGAATGGATGATCTGGAGGCGGTACAAAAAGAGAAGATACAAGGTGGCGCCGTTTTCCAGTGTTTTCCAAATTTCAGGGCCTCTAAATCAGAAAATGAAGAAGAGTGATTTTGGCAAAGGGACTTGCGCGCCATACTCTTGGAGGATAGGAAACTTGCGCGCCATATGTTTTTAAATATCAGAGCATCAAAATATGGCAAAGGGATAAGGGTCACACAAGTTTTGGTGAGGTTGCGCAGGTGAATTATGTACCGGGAAGAGACTTGTGCGCCGACGCCTTGAATGCATTATAACGTGCGCGCCTATGGTTTTTCGAGATCAGAAGATCCAAATTTGGCAAAGGCAAGATGTTCGCGCAAGTTTGGATGTTGATCGCGCAAGTGCCTAGTAGGGGCCGAGACTTGCGCGCCGATAGATGACTTGCGCGCCACCGCGCAGGGGGTCCAGTTTTCCTATAAATACTGGAACACCCCTCCTCATTTCTTACGGATCTCAAGACTTTGAGATTGTTCGAGATCTCGTCGCGCAGGTGGTTGAACCGCGCAAGTGGTAGTTGGGTCGCGCAAGTAGAGGTTGCGCGCCGACTGATGGTTGAGCGCCCCAGGTGATTTGGGAAAGGAAGGAAGTGAGTCGCGCAGGTTTGAAGTACAAGAAGGCAGAGTCGCGCAAGTGCTTTGGAGACACTTGCGCGCCAGGTTATACTTGCACGCCTAATACTTGCGCGCCAGATGGAGACTTGCGCGTCGGGCTTGAAAAGGAGAGCCAAATATTGTTGAAGCACGCCCGCCTTTCTGGAGATGCACAAGAGCTAAAGATTGCCTGATACTTTCGGTGCAAAGCGAGATTGAAGAAGAAATCTAAATGATACATGCATGATCTCATGAATACATGGTGAATTGATTCTGACGAATTCCGAGTAAGCTGAACATCATTTATTAAGCAATCACATAAGTGATTGTGATTCAGGAAAACGAAGACAAGGGGATCTAGTGAATTTAGTCATTGTACTAAAGAAGAAAGGTTGAACTATAAAGAGCATCAACTCTGAACCCTGATGAAAGAAAAGTCTCATGCTGAACAGGTGACAAAGAACATCAATGCACATTTATTGAAGAGACCTTCACGTCTATAAACTGAGTGGGACTTCACCAACGGCAGTGAGCCAGGGGGAGTCAACGGGAGCGACCCGAGGGACACAGTGAGCTATCCCTGAACAATTGTAAAGGCAGTGAGCCTGGGACAGAGTGTCTGTACCCAAACCATTGTAATCTACAGCTAGTGAAGCATAGTGGATTTAGGTACGACCGAAAACCTGTCGGCGTATGCTCCGTGGACATAGCCCATAGTGGTGAACCAAGTAAAAATAGCTGTGTCATCTCTCTGCATGTGAATGTCTAATTGCTGATCATATCCATCATACTGGTTTAAGTAGTTCCTACCAACGTGGGAACAAGATCCACAACTAAAAGAAGAAAAAGTTTCCACCCTGATTCACCCCTCCCCTCTCAGGGTGTCCCGGGGTCCTACATAAATCGCTTACGCCTATTTAAGGAAATGAATATTGACCCAAACACAATTGAATAATATGATGAGAGTGGTGAATGGATGAAATGTTGAAATTATAACTAGGAAACTTAGATCTATGATATTTTCGATGTGGTCAAAGCTATATTTCATTTTAATGACTATTTTTCATTCATTTTGTTGATAAATCATTGAAATAAGAGATGATGAGTGTTGTTCTCATTGATGGAATCATAGGTTCTAAGGGGAATTCACCTTGTTATGGTTTTGGTTGTGTTGATATTGAATCTTGTGTCATATGTGATCGACTAAATCCCACATAAAGACACTAATGTTTGGTCGGAACCTCCCAATTGTTCTGAATCATTGCCGAATTGTGTCTACTAATCATTGAATTTATTTCTATTGTTTGATAACATTTTCTAGATATACAATAATGAATGTACATAATTAATTTGTGGACACGTGTAAGAATAATGAGTTGGAGCTAGGGTTTATGTTGATGTATATATGGTGATTTGTGGTGTTTAATGTATAATTTTTTGAGATAGTGTGAAGAATTTAGTACTATAGAGAACTAACAAATCAAGCTATACTTCATGAATGTGCACAAATTAATTTATTTATGGGAAAATAATATCATAACATGGAAGTCATAGGAAATAATAGGTGAATTACTCACCAGGTTCTACATCAAAATTGATTTATTGAATATATATGTTATTTTTTAAGGATAAGTATTTAAATTGGTAAAGGGAAATAAAATTGAACAAGTTTAAACATAACATAAAAATTCTTAATAAAACTAACATACGAAATGTCAATAATTTCTCCACAAACCATGAATGGTATAAAAAATTACACATCCACAGTCAAACATATCACAAAAACTTCAATACAACATGGATGTTTTGTATCATAATAAATCAACTTCAAATAAGCTTAATATTCATCAAAGGGTGTTGGCATAGATGAAATAAAAACTATTTGAGAGAAATATCTCTTTTTTGAAATCAATTAACAGTCTCATAATTATAAAAGAAATCATTTACTTCGAAAATATTCTTATAATCTGGTAAGGAAAGCTTCGACAATGTTATAACAGCGGAAAATAGTCGCTTCCGCCGTATAAGTTAAAAAAAGACATTCCTGCCTTAATTTTGTCGAAAAGGTTATAAAGGACCTTGTTTGGAAAATGACATGAATATTCCATTATAAAAATCTTATAAATGTCAAAAAAAAAATAAATGACTTCAACCCATAGTTTATAAAATAGTAAGAATTTTTTGAAAAACATTTTTATGAAACATGGATGTGGATGATAAAGAGGCCCCAGTAGATAATTACATATAAAAAACCGTGAATAACGAAGAGGTTGTTGAATTAACCCTTACCTTGTACTTTTCCATGGTAGAGGGTATGTTAACCTCATGTATAATAATTAAACCACTGTTATTAAATTATAAAAGATTCATATACACCAATATGATATCATATACGATATTTTAATGTTGCTTTGATAATAAGATTTTAGTATTATCGTCGTTTCGGGTGCTCACTTAGTCATTTTCTTTTATATGTTTTGATACATAAGAAATGTTTTTTATGGATAGGTTATATATTATACATATCCATAATGGTATCAAGTCCTTAAAAACAATTTTTAATCATCAAATAAAATTCGTCTTGAATGGAAATGATGGGGAATGAATCTCATCGCGTTTATGGAGATGGTAATCTGTACGTACGCACGAGCAACAATATCAATCTTTTGATATTAAAATATTATATTATTGGATGGTATGAAATATATACAGAATCATTATCAATTTTTTTTATTTATATCAATTATACATCATTATTATACCCATCCAAATAATAATGTATTGAATAACAACTACACCACAACATAGAGACGGTAAGCCGTACGTACGCACGTATGGTGACATGTCATTCAAAGGATAGATAGAATAATGAATATGGTTGTAACATATTTTTAATAACATCATATTATATAGAATATACTACAGTTAATATTTTATAATGGAAACAACAAGGAAAGAATAAATGGAAGAACAAAAGAGCTTGAAAGAGGTGATGAAATATTTTCCTCTTCTTTGTGTTCTTCCTTTTGATTTGATCAAAAGGGCTATTAAAGATTGCTTTTTGAATAAAGGAAGGACTCTAAGATGAAGATAGGGATGTTGATAGGAAATTTGGGAAGGGTTTGGCCGAGACAAAAGGCTTTGACGGTGTGAATTTGAGATAAGGGGAAGTGCCCTTTTATAAGAGAAGTGAGGGGCACCTTAGGAAAAACATAAAATATTATTTTATAATAAATTCATATTAGGTTTATAATGGCTCCAAAGTGACTTATTTAAAGTCTAGGGTGGGTATGGGTCGAAATAATTTCAACCAATATGTTTTAGAATGGTTTAGGTCACCATATTAACCTTATCATTTATATTTAACTCTTAGTTAAATATTTCGACATTTACCATGTCTCTTTATATTCTTATATTATATGGTAATTAAACATACTATAGCAAGCCAAGAGAACCCCAAGTGGTTAATTAGTATTATATATATATATATCCTTATATTATTCATTTGGGTGAACCTCAGATTTTTAGGAATAGAATATCAATTAATAATATAATATTTGTTTTAAAAACTATTTTATGTCAATTAGGACACTATTTGGTATTTTGTTTTTGTTAAATTCATAATAGCATTATTACTTAGAAAAAAATTCATTTATTCTACCGTAACATGTCATATTATCCTAGTAAATTAGTGGAATTAATTAAAAGTCTCAAATTACATTAATTTAGATATTTATAATATCAATTAATTTAATATTTCATTAGTTAGTTAATTACTGCATCATCATTGTGTCATAAATAAATTAATTTATTTAATGTCAAAAAAATATAAATAAAATACAATTATGTAGGAAATAGTTTTACTTTTATAATAAATATTTATAGATTAAATTATCTTATGAGTTACCCTATATTAAATGATTTTTAGTTATTAAACAATGATTTTAACCCTTTTAACACTTCTTCGAATTAAATAATAATAAATGTCCTAATCTAATCCAAGTAGACCTAAAAGATCATATTTTATTCCAAAGGTTTTGTTTTGTCGAATTACACTTATCCAATAGAATTAGGACATGTTTTAGAGTAATAATAATATCATTTTTTACATTAATGACCCTATTTACTTTTAACAGTGGTATATAAAAGTAAAAACATACTATTCACCAAAAATTATTTTTATCTTATTGAACCACATTTTAATCCCTGGTATTAATCGTGTATCTCAGATTTTTGAAATTAAACTCACAGAAGCGGTATAATTATGTTTTATGTAAATTTTCTAATACTCCAAGAGGTAGGTAAAATACAGTAAAAAGTTCAATTAAAATTTTATATATCTAAAATTTTTATAAACTGACTCCAATGAATTAAATTGAAATTATATAATTATTATGTATCTATTTTGACATAAAATGAATTTAAATAAAATAATTAATTATTTCAATAAAAATTTGGTTTATAACTATAACTCGGTGTTTTCACTATTCATCAAAAATTGACAGTTTTCAGAAAAATACCAAAAATTCACCCTAAGATAATTTCGATATTCTGAATCCAAAAATGAAGTACATTTTCAATGATAAAATTTATAAAATTTCAAAATGTGGGTATTACTATTCATAACGGCTAGTTTGATTGGTTGTGGTGTGTTAAAACTTGAAGCTATATACAACACACACTATTGTATTATTCAAAGAGAAGTGTACCGTGGATGCTTGGGGTGTTACATTCTCCCCTACATCAAATAATTTCATGCTCTAAATTTCTATATTATTACATCATAAAATGACTTGGGTGGTTCATCATCATATATTCCTTGGCTTCCCACTTTGCCTCTTCCATCTTATGGTTTTTCAATAGAACTTTTACCAGACGATTCGTCCGGTTTCTCAGAACATTTTCTCTTGTATCAAGAATCTTAACAAGCTCTTCACTATAAGATATATCAGGTTACAGTTATAATTCCTCATAGGTGAGTACATGTGTTGGGTCAGGAATGTATTTTCTCAACAATGATACGTGGAACACATCGTGGACTTTGGAGAGACTTGGCGGCATTGCCAAATGGTAAGTTACAACCCCAATTCATTCTAGAATTTCAAAAGTTCCGATGTACCTGGGACTAAACTTTAACTTCTTACCAAATCTTATAACACCCTTCTATGGAGATGCCTTCAAGAAAAAATGATCTCATACTTGAAATTTCTAATCCTTCCTTTGATTAGTGGCGTAGCTCTTCTGCCTACTTTGAGCTTCTTTGATGTGGTTTTGGATTAATGTCACCTTTTCCACTATTTCCTCCACATGTTATGGACCTATAAGTTTTCTTTCACCAACATCATCCCAACATGTTGGTGTACGACATCTCTTTCTGTATAACGCTTCATATGGTGCCATCTGAATACTTGAATAGAAGCTATTGTTATAGGAAAATTCTACCAGAGGTAAATATTGATCCCACAAACCTTTAATGTCATGTGATCATGATCTCAACATGTCTTCTAAGGTTTGAATAGTCCATTCTAATTGTCCATCAGTTTGGGGGTGGTAGGCAGTGCTCAAATGAAGTTCAGTATCCAAGGATTTCTAAAGACTTTTCTAAAATCTTGATATAAAATGTGGATCATGATCAGAAACAATCGATTGTGGTACTCTATGAAGTCTCACAACTTCATTAATATATAGTCTTGTGAGACTTTCAAGTGGTAGATCTTAACATATAGAAATAAAATGTGTTGACGTGGTATGATGATCAACAATGACCCATATTGCATCGTTTTGTCTATGAGTCTTTGGTAGTCCCATGACAAAGTCAATCGTAATATTATCCCATTTCCACTCAGGTATGGGAAGATGTCGCATAACTCCTCTATGCCGTTTCCTTCCAGCATTCACTTGTTGACAAACTATACATCTTGACACAAAATCAGCAATTTTCCACTTCATGTTGTCCCACTAAAAATGTTCCTTCAAATCTCTATGCAATTTGGTGCTCCCAGGGTGTATAGAGAAATTGGAACTATGAGCATCATCCAACAATTCTCTTTTTAGATTAGGTATATCAGGAACAAAAAGTCTCTTCCCAAATTTCAAAATTCCATATTCATACAAGAAGTCACTTAATCTCCCATCTTTCACTGTTTTAATCTTCTTTTAAAACTCTTCATCATCAGTCTGAGAACTATTTTTTATTTCTAGTAATGATGGTTTGGAAACCATTAGAAATGGTATTGATGTTTCACCTTCCATGGTTATTCCCATATCCACCTTTACTAGATCCATGAAAATAGGATCCCTTTCAACTCTCATCTTGTTCAAATATCCATGATACTTTCTGCTCAAAGCGTCTAATACCTTATTTGACTTCCTCGAGTGGTAGTGTATCGTGTAATCATAATCCTTAAGTAGTTCAAGCCATAGTATTTTCCTCATGTTGAGTTATTTCTGTGAAAAAATGTACCTGAAACTCTTATGATCGGTATATATCTCAAATTTTTCACCATAGAGTTAGTGTCTCCAAATCTTCAAAGCAAAGATTACAGCTGCTAACTCAATCTCATGAGTAAGATAGTTTTCCTCATGAATTTTTAGTTGTCGTCATGCGTAAGAAATAACCCTATCATTCTACATATAGACACAACCAAGTCCTTTATTTGAAGCATCACTATAAATAACAAACCCATCATTCCCCGATGGTATAGTCAATATAAGAGCATTGACTATTCATCACTACAGTTATTCAAAAAAAATTCACACTCTTTTTTTCAAACAAATTTAACCCCTTTTCCTATGAGAATTGTTAATGGGTTAGCCAACCGAGAAATATTCTGGACGAAATGTTGATAATAACCTAAAAAACCAATAGAACTACGTACCTTAGTTATACTCGTCGGTGCTGGCCATTCTTGGATTTCCATGGCCTTTTAAGGATCAACAAAGATTTCATCCATAGAGAAAATATGGCCAAGAAAAAAAAATCTCTTGAAGCTAGAATTCATACTTTCTAAACTTCCCATATAGTTTATGTATTCTAAGAGTCTTCATGATAATGCGCATGTGATTTTAAAAATATTCATAGATTTTGGAGTATACCAAGATTTCATCAATAAATACCACTAAAAAGACATCAAGATATTTCTTGAAAACTCTATTCATTAGATCCATGAAGACAGAAGATGCATTAGTCAATCCAAATGGTATTACTGTAAACTCGTAATGCTCGTACCTAGATTGAAATGTTGTCTTCAGAATGTATTCTTCTTCACACACAACTAATGGTATCCAGATTGAAGGTCAATCTTTGAAAAGTATTGAGCTCTATGAAGTTGGTCAAATAAATAATCAACGCGAGGTAGGGGATACTTTTTCATTATTGTTATAGCATTGATCTCCCTATATTCAATACAAAACCTCATAGATCCATCTTTATTTTTTAGAAAAAGGACATGGTCTACCCATTGAGAAAAACTAGGGTGAGTAAATCCCTTATTACTCAATTCCTCTAGTTGTTTCTTTAGTTCCACTAATTCCACAGTGGCTATTCTTTAAGGTATCTTTGATATGTGCCATGATTGAGGAATTAAATCAATGGAAAACTTAATTTCTCATTCGAGAGTATGTCTAGGTAAATATTTTGGAAACACATCAAAATATTCTTTCACAATAGTTATATCCTCTATTTGAATATTTCTTTCCTTACCCATAGTTATTTCATTCTCTTCCACCCCAATAATTAAATTAGTTGAGCTACTGGAGGTGGATCTAGTTAAGAATCAGGTGGTGATGATTCTTCTCTAAAGATAAGGTGTTATTTAACATCGTCATCAAAAATTGTTACCTACTTCTTCTTATATTAAATTTTTGCATCATTGCAATAAATCCAATCCATACTGAGGATTATATCAAATTAAATCATGCGTATGATGATGAGATTAGCAGATAAAGAGCATTTATATTCCCTAATGGGAACTGATTCACAAAACATTGTTGCGATGATACTTCCCTTAAGAGTTTTGACTGACAACTCCCTTGATAAATAAAATTGGAAATATCTAATTTTCAAAGAAATCTAAGAAGATATAAAACAATGTGATGACCCAGAATCAAATAATTGTTTGGATAAACTAGAGGAAACAATTATATTACCAGTCACCACATCTTTCAGAAATTAAACCTCAGTAGTAGTGATAGCATAATCTTGGATTTGATCCCTTAACCTATTCTGAGGCAAGATTCTCTGACAGTTAGGACCTTCATTTTCATAATGTCCAATCTCCCTTCAATTGTAGCATTAAACATCAGTAGATTATTTCTTCCCCTTGCAATAATGATCTTGGTGGACTTTTTCACCACACTTATAACGCACTCTCATTCCCTTCAAGAAAGTACTGGGGTGTTTCTTCCCACATTCACTATACTATGGATATTCATCTTTTCCATTCGTCCCCTTATTTCTATTTCCATAGTTTTCAACAGATCTCTTCTTCTCTTGCATTGCTTTAAAGTCATAAGACATAGAGAATTTCTTTTCGATCTTGATAGCACATGAGACAATATCTTCGTACAATAAGAAGGATTTTGAGACTAATGCTCGATGCAGAAATTCATTTAACCCATCAAAGAAACGATCAATCTTACTTCTTGGGTTATGCAGATAATATGAAGCATGTCTCGCTAACCTTGTAAAGTTAGCCTCATACTTTACGACATTATCATCCTTCTTTTTTCTCAGACTCAGAAATTGTCTTTCCATATCCGCTCGATGGTCATGAGGAAAGTATTTTTCTAAGAAAATTTATTTGTGTTTTGATTCGATGACCACCACTGGTCAACATCTCCAGTGAGGCGGTAAACTACTAGGACAACTTTTTCCCTTTTCTCTACTCCCCAAGGTGTGTAATATTTTCTCTAAGGAATTTATCCATTCCTCGGCTATTAATGGATTTGTACTCCCATTGAATGTTGGTGGTTGTTTCCTCATTAAGAATTATAAAATTGATCCTCCATGCTGTGGATCAGGGTGCTTTATACAGGTAAGGTTATTATTCATAACCTGAGTGAGTTGACCCAGTATAGTGATAAGCTAATCATCACCAGTTGTATCACCAGATCTACTATAATTATCATGAGTATGAGGGAAATCCCTACATGGATTACATGCATTGATACAGTTTCTATTCCTTCAAGTAGGTTCCATTTCTAGAAAATGGCATAAACTAAAATAGTTAATGAATTGAAATACTTAATTCCAAATATGAAAAACACTTAACATAAATTGAACAGTTTATGGATATAGTCCATAATCATAAAAAAAATCTTTGAGGAAGTATAAAATCATAAACCCTTCAAAATAGTTTGTAATGAAAATGAGAATTATCCTAAGCATATCGCATGGGAGTGTTGTAACCAAGAGTGCAGCAAGGCCCATTATCATGCACCAGTTCCCATTCAAGTCCAGCTCAAAGTGGTGTTTTCAGGTTTTACCCGTAGGTATATCTGTGCTAGAGTCGACTCTACCTACTCATATCCATACATGGATGTATTGCTCTGAAAACTCACAAAATCTCTACATGACCAAAATTCTACGAAAGTCTTCAACAATAATCCTCAAAGTATATCTTAGGGTAATGTGCTCTAATCAGAGTTTATCTAAATCTAGCTTCCAAGGTTTGTACTGAAATTTCTCTGATACCAACTATAACACCCCGACCCTAGTTACCCAGAGTCGGTGCATTATTACATGACATTGGCATGATCAGAAAAGATCAAGTCTTGAAAGACTGATTAGTTTAGAATCCATGGAAGTACTAGATACATTAAAAAGGTTTACATTACATCATAATATTAAAAAATTCAAGAACATTGTTTCCATAGACCACAATCATATACCCTTAGACTATCCCTGCAGGTCAGTCATAAAATACTTCTTCTCATCCTGGGAAAAAATAAAACATAGAAAGGGGTGAACATAGATGATTAGTAAGGATAAAAATATTGCGGAAACATTCATAAATAAGAATAAACATTTATGGCAATGTATAAGATTGAAACAAATTCCTTTTTAACATGAACTTCAACATAATATGGAAAAAATAAAATGAAATAATGTCATTTAATTATTTACATTGATATTCTACCAGTCGAATAATCACATGCAATATCAATAACCACATTCATAATGATGGAATGCATAATGCCATACTTTGAAACCACATAGTCAAGGCCTTATGACAAGACTACACATAATATTTTTTCAAGGCATTGTGCCAAGACATTAGCTTGTCTCATGAGACCTACCGATGCATTGAGGACCTATAGCTGGCTCCACCCATCACTTAAAATGTCCAATGCATTCCTCATATGAACAGGTTTAAGAATAACATTTACATTCGTAATAAAACTAGCATACGAAATGTAAATAACTTCTCCATAAACCAGAATGGTATAAAAAACAACACATCCATAGTCAAACATATCACAAAACCTTCAATACAACATGAAAGTTTCGTATCATAATAAATCAACCTCAAATAATCTTAAAATCCATCAAATGATATTGACATAGATGAAATCAAAACTATTTGAGAGAAATATATCTTTTTTGAAATAATTTAAATGTTGAATAATTGTAAAAAAAACATTTAAATTGAGAATATTTTTATAAGCTTGTAAGGGAAGCTTTGATGATGTTATAACAGAGGAAAATAGCCACACCTGCTGTATAATTTAAATAAAAAGACATTCTTAACTTAATTTTGTCGAAAAGGTTATAAAGGACCTTATTTGGAAAATGACAGAAAGATTACGTTACAAAAATCTTATAAAAGTCAAAAAAAGGTTTAAATGACTTTATCCCGTAGTCTATAAAATAGTAAGAATGTTTGGAAATACATTTTTAAGAAACATGGATGTGGATGATAACGAGGTCCCATTAGATAATTACAAATAAACAACCTTGAATAATGTAGAGGTTGTAGAATTAACACTTACCTTGTACTTTTACTTGGTATAGGGTAGGTTAACCTCTTGTATAATAGTTAAATAATTGTTATTAAATTATAAAAGAATCATATACATACATATGATATCATATATTGTCGTCTAATATTGATTTGTTAATAATATTTTACTATTATCGTCGTTTCGGGTGTTCACTTACTCATTTTCTTTTATAGGTTTGGTTACATAATCCATCTTTGTTATGGATAGGTTGTATATTATTCATATCCAAAATTATATCTAGTCCTTAAAAATTATTTTTAATCATCAAATAAAATCTAGTCTTCAATGGAAACAATGAGGAATGAATCTCATCGCGTTCGTCGAGACGGTAATCCGTACGTACACACGAGCGACAATATCATTCTTTTGATATTAAAATATTATATAATTGGATGGTATATCATATATAAAGAATCATTATCATGTTATATTTATTATTTACATAAATTATACACTATCATTTTACACATCCAAATAATAATGCATTGAATATCAACTATAGCACAACATGGAGACGGTAGGCCATACATACGCACGTATGGTGACATGTCATTAAAAGGATGGATAGAATAATGAATATGGTTGTAACATATTTATAATAACATCAAAGTATATAGAATTTACTAGATTAATTTTTTTATAATGGAGACAACAAGGAAAGAATAAGTGGAAGAAGAAAAGATCTTGAAAGAGGTGATGAAATATTTACCTCTTCTTCGGGTTCTTTATTTTTTTGATCAAAAGGGATCCTTATGTTGGATTTATGACTATATTAAGGACTATAGGATGTTGTGAGGGATGTTGGGAGGGTATTTGGCCGATTTTGGATGAGACAAAAGTATTTGAAGGTTTGAAATGGATAGAAGTTGAAGTTCCCTTTTATAAGAGGGGTGAGGGGAACCTTTAAAAAAACATAAAATATTATTTTATAATAAATTCATATTTGGTTTATAATAGCTCAAAAGTGACTTATTTCAGGGATAGGGTGGGGATGGGTCAAAATAATTTCAACCAATAGATTTTAGATAGTTTAGGTCACCATATTAACCTTATCATTTATATTTAACTCTTAGATAAATATGTTGACATTTATCTTGTCTCTCTGTATTTTTATATTATATGGTTAATAAACTTACTATAACGAGCCAAGAGAACCCCAAGTGGTTAATTATTAATATATATAACCTTATCTAAGTCATTTGGACGAACCCTAGATATTTATGAATAAAATATCAATTAATAATATAATATATTTTTTAAAAACTCTTTTATGTCAATTTTGACGCTATTCGGTATTTTGTTTTTCTCAAATTTATAACAGCATTATTAATTCGAAAAAAATTCATTTATCCAACCCTATCTTGTCACAGTAACCTAGAAAATTAGTTTAATTCATTAAAAGTCTCAAATTACATTTATTTGATATTTATAATATCAATTATTTTAATATTTCATCAATCAGGGTATTACTTCATCATCATTGTGTCATAAATAAATTAAATTGTTTAATGTCAAAAAAATATAAATAAAATAATATTATTTAGGAGGTCTTGTTAACTTTATAATTAATATATATAGTCGAATTTATCTTATCTGAAACCCTGTATTAAAAGGTTTTTAGTTATTAAACATTGATTTTAACTCTTTTAACTCTTCTTTGAATTAAATAATAATAAATATCCTAATCCAATCCATGTAGACCTAAAGGATCATATTTTATTACCAAGGTTGTTTTTTGTCTAATTATAGTTATCCAATAGAATTAAGACATGTGTTATGGTAATAATAATATCATTTTTACCCTTAATTACTCTATTTACTTTTAACCGTGGTAAATAAAAGAAAAAATTTATTATTCATCAAAAATTATTGTTATATTATTGAACAAAATTTTACTCCTTGATATTAACCGTGTATATTTTATTTTCGAAATTCAACTAACAGAATTGGTAAAATTAAGTTTCATGTAAATTTTCAAATACTCCTAGGAGGTAGGTAAAAGACGGAAAAAAGTTCAATAGAATTTTTATATATCTAAAATTGTTATAAACTGACTCAAATGAATTACATTGAACATATATAAGTATTATGTATCTATTTTGACCTAAAATTAATTTAAATAAAATAATTAATTATATAAATAAAAATTCGATATTAAACTATAACTTAGTTTTTCACTATTCATCAAAAATTGATACTTTTCAAAAAAATACCAAAAATTCACCCTAAGCTAATTTTTCTATTATGAATCCAAAAATGAAGTCCATTTTAAATGATAAAATTTATAAAATTTAAAAAATTTGGTATTACTATTCATAACGGCTAGTTTTATTGGTTGTGGTGTGTTAGAACTCAAAGTTCCATACAACACACATTATTGTATTATTCAAAGAGAAGCGTACCGTGGAAGCTTGGGGTGTTACACTACATACAAAAGGTTTATGTTTTTGAATAATTTTCTTTGTGCATAAAATAATGTACTAATAATATGAAAATGATGATTATACTCTTATCCAATAAAAAACTAATTTCTTTCTTACTTTTGATCTAAATTTTTTTTCAGTGGATATTTTATTAAGATATGTTTACAACTAAGAAACATCCAGGTATTTAGTCATTATTTCCTCTCATCAATGGAATAGTTTAAAAAATTATAAGATATATATTTACTAGAACTTGAATTATAAATAACAATTCTATATTTCAAGGACTATTTATAGAAACATCACTAACATTTTCCACAATTTCTTTGACTCATGAAAATAAAACTATTTATATATATGTAAATGATTACATTTTGTGAGCACGACATCACAACTACACAAATGCCCTTAAAAATTGCATAAATGTTCTTTTAAAAGTGATAAAAAAGAACTATTAATTACAACATTGATAAAGGGGGGTCTTTATATTTGTTAAAAAGAATTGATAAAGGCAAAACGTTATGAGTGCATTAAATTGTGCTGATAAAGGGGCCCTTTATCAATGGAAAAAATATCGGTGATAATGGCCTAGTTGTCTGCAATGTGCTATTAATATAACATCCCACCCAATAAGAACCTATAATTTCATATAATGATCTATACAACCTATAATTTCAAAAAATCATATATACATTTAATTTTAATCATTATTTATAACATCTCCACCCAAGTTATATACAAAAAGAACACTTGTATTTACATGTTATATAATGTTTTATATAATTACATTTACAATTATCCAACAAACATTTTAAAAAATTATCAATAATTTTTTGACACCTGTGATCCCCACTCAAAAATATCTGGTCATGGTATCAATTGTTGAACAAATCATCTCAACTCGAGAAACATATTCTGCCTAAATAAGAAAAAACTTATTATGATAGTAATACTACAAAGAAATAAAATAAATATAAATATAAAAGAATATATTAATTAAATGTAAATATTTAATAAAAAATACACATTTTGAGTTATACCGGTCACATTGTGTGTCCTATTGAGGTGGGGTAGATTACTAAATTTCACAAATGACTTGTGGTTCTTTTTCCTAAAATATCAAAACAACCTAAATGTGTTTGAGAAAATTTTCAGTATGACACTTATTATTTTACTAAATTAAATGCCAATTTTAAATAATGACATATTTGGAGTTATACTAATCACACTTTGGAATGGATTTAGGTGAATCCAATACCTACCAATCACAAATTTCCAATGGACCATTGTCCAAATATATCAAAACAATATGAAAGTCATTGCTTGATTTTTAGTATGTCAGTTCTGCTTTTTTTTAGTAAAATGTCATTTCAAACTGTAGAAATGCATTATGAGTCATACCAGTCGCATCATGCATCTTTCAGATGTGAAAACACTTCATACACATAATAATGACTTACTAATATATTTACTAAATTATCAAGACAATTGGAGGGTGTTTTTTTATTAGTTAGTGACATGATTTGAACTAAAATTTCAATTTTAAATTGATAACTATCACTTTTATTCATACTGATCCCACCCTGCATAAAATTGTGGTATGGTTGATTCTTATACATCAAAAATTTCTCATGGAACATTTTCATAAGGTATCAAAACAATATTAATTTGTTTGCTCAATTTTCAGTATGTCACTGGTTCTTTTTGAATAAATTTATGTCAATTTTTAATAAAAATTCACACTTTGTGTCATATCAAACACACCATGTTTCATATTGACCTATGGTTGATTGGTACACATAAAAAATGATTCAGGGAACATTTTTCTAAAAAATCAAAATAGTACAAATGTGTTTTCTTGATTTTTAGTATTTCACTTGTTTTTTCTTACTTAAATTAATGTCAATTTTAAATAAAAGACATAGTTGGAGTCCTACCGGTCACATCATGCATCATATTGAGGTATGGTTGAGTCCAACTTGTCAAAAATTACTCATGGATCATTAACCTAAAATATCAAAACAATTGGAATGCATTTTCTTTGTTTTTAGTGTGTCACTTGTCATTTTTACTTAAATTGATGTCAATTTTAAATAAAACAACACTCATGGAGTTGTAACAGTCACACCATTCATCGTGTTGAGGTGAGTATGATTAATAAACAAGAAAAATGACTTATATATAATTTTACAAATGCATTAAAACATTGTGAATGCGTTTTTTCAGTTTTCAGCATGTCAGTTGTGTTTCTTTAAGAAAATTTCATTTCGAATTGGAAACATGCATTTTGAGAAATACCTGTAGCATCGTACATATCATTTAAATTTGAATACTGCATACAAATTCCAAATGAATTATGAATAATTTTCCTAAATTATGATGTCAATTAGAGAGTGTTGTCTAGGTTTTTAGTGAGTTACATGTTTTGAACTAAAATGAAAATTTTAAACTGATAATGGACACCTTTAGTCATACTGGTCTCACCATGACTTAGATTGAATTTTGGCTTATTTCTACACATCAAAAATGAATCATCGTTTTTTTGGAAATAATCACATCAATCCAAATGTTTTTTCTCAGTCTTTTGTATTTTAATTGTTCTTTTTTTCTTAAATTAATGTCAATATTAAATAAAAAGACACACATGGAGTCACACCGGGCACACCATACATCGTATTGAGGCGTGGTTAACTCTTAATCATCATAAATGGAAAAGGGGACATTTTATTAATAAATAAAAACAATAAAAATGTGTTTTCTTGGTTTCCCTTTGTCACATGTTCTTTTTACTTAAATTAATGACAATTTTAAATGAAAAGAAACAATATGAGTCATACCGGCCACATTGTGCATCATATTTAAGTTTTTTGACTCAATACATCTAAAATTACTCATTAATCATTTTCATAAAATATCAAAACAATATGAATGTTTTTTTGTTTTCAGTGTGTCACTTGTTGTTTTTACTTAAATTAATGTCAATCATAAATAAAAAGAGACACTTTGAGTTATACTGGCCACACCATGAATCATATTGAGGTTCTATTAATTCAAACATGTAATAAATGAAATACATATCATCTTCCTAAATCCTTAAAAAAAATATGAATTTGTAAGGTTAGTTTTGAGTTTTCCAGTTCTGTTTTTTTTTCTAAAATGTCATTTCAACTATAAACAAACATTTTGAGTCATACCGAATGCATCGTTTATCTGTCTGATGTGATAATACTTCATACACATAGAAAATGACTTATGAATCTCTTTTCTAAATTACTAATTCAATCAATGAATGGTTTCTCATTTTTCAGTGAGTGACACATTTTGAACAAAAAAGTTACTTTTATACTCATAACAGAAATGTTTAGTCTTACCAGCTGGATCATGCATCAGATTGAGGTGTGATTGATATCTACTCATCAAAAATGACTCATGTATCATTTTCCTAAAGTATAAAAACAATATAAATTATTTTTATTGGGTTTCAGTATGCCAATCGTTTTTTGCTAAATTTAATTTCAATTTACTATAAAAATACATACTTAATGTCATGCAGGCCACACCTTGCATCAAAATGAGGTGAGGTTGATTCATACACATCAAAAATTACATATAGATCATTTTACTAAATTATAAAAATAATATGAAATTATTTTCTCCATTTTCATTATGTCAGATGTTTTTTCAGTAAAAATAGTGATAATTTTAAATAAAAAGTGTACCTTTGACTGCTACGAGTCACTTGTTATTTTTTCTTGTTTTGAGTAGGTTAGTTTCTCTGATATCAACTATATTGAACGAGACATTTCATAAATAAATATCACATCATATTATTCCGTGACATAATAGTTTAGGGGTACAACATTTGGAAACATAGAAACATAAAGAACTGGTTTATAAGAGTCTCTCATTAGGTTATACTTTACTAGATAACATCATAGAAAAATAATTTTATAAAACCATTATTCAGAAACTAATTATAAAAATCATTATAAAGGGTGATCATATACAATCAATAATTATAAAGAAGGCATATATCAATGATCATATAAGGATAACTTGAGCATAAATATGTTAAAAGGTGATATTAACATTTGAAATTCATACCCTAAATATCATAGATCATAATAATGAGTCATGTATCAATGCTTGGTTATTTATAAAAAATTAATCTTAAAGGATAAAAGAATATTATAAACTGAAAACATGCACTTCGAGTCATACCAATCACACTATGTATCATATTGAGGTGTGGCTGATTGAGCTATAACTTATTACTACAATGTTCATAAAATTGTTGTTGATATATCATTTGAGAGGTCATATTTCACAGTCAAATAATATGAAATCCATTTTTTTATGAATCATTACAAATCACTTAACATTTAATGAATCATGGTGCTTACAATTCCACCTGAAAGGAAAATGTTCTCTTTTTTGGATTATTTTATATAGGTGAAATGAATGTCTGAAAACCTAAAAGAACTATTAAAAAACTAAATAAGAATGAGATGAAAATGATAAGGAAATTAACATAAAAATAATAGATTAATTGATGAGGAAATTAATTAATTTCATAAATAGTAGGAATTCAACTTTATACATTCTTGGACCATTTATTTGTTGTCATTATCTATGTTATAGCCTCAAATTCCTATCTCTCATGAGGATGAGAATCCTTGAAAAAACCAACCCAACTCAAACAATGGAATCCACCTATATAAGAAAACAATTCTTATATGAGTAATACTAAAAATAAGTAAATTGAACATAAATATTAAACAATCCACTACTTCTATGGACATAACATTTCATGTTATTTGTGTACATTCATCCATCATGAAATCATCCCATTCATTTATGAGAACATCTATATCACCTTGTGAATATGAGTCTCTCCGATAGTCACAGTGGTACTAGAAAATATAAATACACAGGGTATTAATAATTATTTTAAATGAAATGGTAATTATCTTTGAAAATACATATTCAAGGATGCTTGTTTGTTCATGTAATATGATATCTCTCAAAAATTTTCAAACATAATAACCAAAATCCTTTACATTGGCTTGTTTTAGAAACTGTATAAACATTGAACAGAATAGGTAATTTTTTTCAATACGTGTTTGAATAGTGAAAAATTATTATAAATACACTCATACTTTTCCAGTCATAGAACTTATCTTGGTCCTTGTGCTTATCCCTTTGCCTTATTCTTTTTTTATGATAATCATGCATCACCTTATCATAACAGAATGATCATTAAAAGATAATATAAATTATATAACTTGATAATTAGTTCTAAAAATATGGATTTATTATATTAGAAATTGAAAAATGTTATCATGTGTGTAGAGTTTGTTGGATATACATGCATTGAACTATGAAATAAATATTTGGTTTATCTAAATTTACTGTAATGTGAATCAAATTCTCCATAAAAACACAAAAGTGAATATGCATTGAATAAAATAAAAACAATATTTTATATTAGTAAAATTTTGAGATTTTCCCCCACATCGCTTTATTAATGAGAGTATGTCATACAAAATTATACTTTCAAATGATTTGACTAGACCTGTCTCTATTTCATCCTTTTTTGGTATCTATTTTAGGTTGATGTAAAGTTCTTATGTGATGACTAATGAGTACTTTTTTGTGGTAAAATCCCTTCAATTATTTTTCATATATATACCTACCAAAAATATGAAATTTATTTTTTCACAATTAACATAATATATCATATTTTCAAAACTAAAATCATGAAAACATACCTCATGTTTACATTTACAACTCAGCTACCTAGAAAATCATAGCCAAGGATTTCAATCACATTCTCAACACTAATGAAGTCTTGATCTTACTCTCCATAAATATTTTATTACTAATCAACAATGTGACTACTACCATCTTTTAAATTTTCATCCACATGAACATTCAATTCTAGTAAATGCAGATAATGAAGATGCAGGGTAATGGTGTTTTTGGTAGATCTTTTAGATCTGTTGGCCAATTCTTTATATAGTTTTGAATTGGTCTTTCATTTTATCCCCTTCTATTTTTCATTTTTAATAAAATTAATCATTTTATGAAGTTCATCAATAATTTTAAAAGGATTATCTTGAAAAAATAATAGGAAATGAATACCTCTTTGTCGACATGTTTTTTACAAGATGTGAGGACCAAGTGATGAATCTTCTAACATTTTTTTGAATGTATGAATATCTTCCTCATCTATTGAAACTTGTATAACAATTATTTTCACTCCGTACAATTTGTTGTCATAGAATTTAATGGCTTCCCCAAAAATATATCACTCCACAATACAGCCCTTTGATCGAATTCAATTTTTGACATACCCCTTAAAAATAATCATATACCATTCAATGGTGTACATCCAACTATAGTGTACATGGCCACATTTTAAAATATCTCTCACATATTAAACCATAAAATGAAACATCATATCAAAGAATATATTTGACGAGAAAATTTATAAATTATATAAAATGATGGAAAATTTTCTTCCCATAGTCATCAATTTCGCAGGGTCTATAACATTGTTTTATATAGCTATGAAGAAGAAATAGAGCATGGTTAATGTATGATGGACATTCTTGAAAAAATTCATTTTAATGATATAATAATTATATATTGAATCAAAACATGTACATTATGTGATTTCAAAACCATTAACATTAAATCTGTCATTGACATGATGTTATTTATATTGATGAATAACCCTATGGAACATTTACATCATTCAGGAAGATGTAAAACTGATATCTCTATTTCCTGGAAAGAGTGTAACTAGCTGGAGAGAGGAATATTCATTTCTCACCCTTCACTAGAGCCAAATCTTCTCGTATTATCCTGTCAACCAAGTCCAACATAGGCTAAATTCTATCCTTTGTTTTGAAATTTTCATTTTGCAATGTGCCAATGACATTATCAAATACGTTTTTTTAACAAGCATAACATCAAGAAAATTTCTGATGTACATAAAATTACAGTATAGAAATTTTAAAAATCTGATCTCTTTTTCCAACCGTATTTCAATGGGTTTTTGAAAATGGTTTACCAAAAGTAGTGTTCACATCATTGAAATTATCAAACATGTGATAACCTGTTAGTGAAGACAATGATTTACATTCTTCTAAACTTCAATTGAAGGATGGAATCCAATATTGGTACTTATACTGACGGGGTAGAAATATGTTATTCCCTAGAAACATATTTTTTTATGAATTTTTTGACCTAATTGATAGTATACCTTTTTCACAAATGGGACACCCTTGATTTCCTGTAATGCTACATCTTGAAAAATTTCCATAAGAAAGAAACTCATTTATCATCCCAAACAATAGGGACTTCAACACAAAATATTCATTTTTTTAAGCATCATACAACATAAAACCTGAATCCCAAAGTAATTTGAAATCCCAAAACAATGGATACTAATAATAATCAATATCATTGCCTATTTGTTTTGGTACTGAAATAAGCATAGATAACATGATGTATTTTTATTTCATGCATAAACATAGGGACATGTTATAATTTACCAACATAACCAGCCATGTACAATGATTTCAAATTTTAAAAGAAAAAAGATTCTCTCCTTCCATATATAACACAAGAAAAAGGTTTCCAATCTATTTTCTGAATACAGAATACTCATGATCAATTATCTTCGACTAAAGAGAGTCTTTCAGGTGACATAGTATCACATTTTTAATTATTGTATATGCATGCCATGTCAATTTTCATATAGTCTCCTCAAGATTATATAGTCTCTTAAACCTTGGAATTATTGGAAAGTATCATATAAATTTCATAATACCTTATTCATATTTATTTTGTTGAGAAGAACCACACTTTCCTCATTCTATAATTGATTTATTGTCTTTATTAAGTAGGATAAAATAATTTAGGTGGGTGTGTATTCTTTTAGAGATGATACTCGTCGAGTGTAGATTTCATTTATCATTGTATGTTTGGCTCTAAAGCTCATAATATTCTGGGAGCATGTCATTCCAGAGAGCATGTAGTTCCATAAAATTAGTGTTACTCCATCTATTTCCTAATTTCAAATTATATATCTTCAGTATGGCTGAAAATGCTATATATTTGGTGCAACTAGCATTCAATGGAATCTATGGACAACTCTTTCACTTCTCAAAAAAATTTGGGCTATTGTGAAGTTTATATTCAACTATACTAGTCATTTCTCAATACAATATTCATCATCATTCAAATATGTAATCACATCCTCAATACAGTCTTCTCAATGTTCCACACATGTAATTATATCATATGATCCATAAAATGCAGTGTTATCCTATCCACTGGTAACATTTACTTTTTTACCATTATTATTCCAACATTTATAACTTTGATCAATTGCAATAAAAATCAACTATTCATCCAACTCCTCTAGAATAATTTTTATTAAATAACAAAAATTTAATCATAGACAGAGGACTTGAAAAGGTTCATATGGATGATCTTATGCATACATGATGAACTATTTCACTCCATCTTCATACTCCTTTTCCATAAGATTTAAATCCATCCATTATTTATTAATATCCATCCCATCCAATTCACTAATATTAATATTTATCAAAATAAATACTCAAAACTTTGATAAAATGTCTTACCAGGGATAAAAAGAGTTATAGACTTTATGTCCTTTTCAATATTTATCCCCAATATCAACATTCCCGAACCAAGGTCTATCATTTGGGATCTTCAAGATAAATCAGTCTTCAAATCTTCTAGCCTTTCCTTCATTGGTCAAACTATGAAACATTCATGCATATAAAGAAGTAAAATTAAAAAAATCATAATATAATACACCATCATATAGTAGAAATTATTTACATTACACTTCATGAAAATTATTTCTACTATGAAGGCATTTAAATTACAGTTACACTATCTTGGTGCTTACTTAATCCCAAAAAACTCTATTTGAGACTGGAACCAAACCTTCTATACCCTTTAGAATAAAACCTTCATGTTGATATATGTATCAAAATCATTGATGTAATTCAATTATTCCTTCATTTTTTACTCACACTATAATGAGGCCAATAGTAATACTATGTTGAATATTAAAAAAAAAGTAAATACTCCAATCATTCCCACACATTTCTTAATATGGACACTCTTATAGTCTATTCAAACCATAAAATTATGGGAAACTAGATATTATGTGAGATAACTAGTGTGGTATACTTATATACCTATTTCTTAATTCATAGGGTTCTCTTGTAACCAAACAAGTGGATGTGAGAAACAACAATACATTTATCATCTCATGAATAAATATTATATAAGTTGTAAATTACATGTCAACTCTAACACCCTCACATAAAAGAGACCATTTTCACATCGATGAATAAGCATCAATCATTTCATATTAATAATCAATCACATCCTTATGTGGGAAAAATTCCTAAATGGACATATCAAACAAGGGGCGCCTAACTAGAACCATGTAAGTGATGATGGATACAAAGTTGGTGTAGGAGTTTTAATGGGGTCAAGCATTAATTCACAATTTTTGGGAGTGAGTTCCTGATAGATATCATATGGCTTCGATATATTTGGTAACATTACCTTACCATGGTGTTAAAATAAATCCACAAATTTCCCTATAAATTGTATTTGTTTTACAAATTCGATAAAAACATAAACTTATAATATTATGGAAAATATTTATTTCTAATGTCCATTGAATACAATTTATAATGACACTTTTGAAACCCCATTTAAAAAACTAACTATTTATAAACATTACTCTTTAAAATAACAAACCCTTTTAAAATTAACCAACCAATTCCAAGAACCCATTCACGAAACCACAATTCATTTTTTTAATGTATTCATGGAAACATCATGGCCCAGAAATCAGTCATTTAAAATGAGATACAACCCTATATATTTTACAAATTTTCATTTAAAACTTCACGCACCCCATCTTAAAATGAATCCAGCAATAAATACGTTTTCAAAATATTCACCTCCATATATGAAAGCTAATTGGGTGAGTTGACAATCATTTTCTATGCAACTTATGTCCATGTCAAGTTTTTAAATCATTTAAAATCTATTTAAAACAAAAAAAGGCTTTGTTGAAAAAAATATAATCTTTTATGAAACATTTAAAATAACTAAAATAATTTTAAAATATCCACATAAGAATTTTCACAAATACATAAATCCCATGATATGAACTTTATAAAAGATACATAAATAAAAAATAACCCACATATTATAAAATACAAAGCTATAAAAAGATTACAAATGATCAATAATATAATGTTAAACCAGAAATAAATTTATTTTGAAGAGATGCTTTTTTTTGTAAATATCTTAAAATAACACAAAAATGAATATTGTCTCTTTATGCCCTATGGTGACCTTTAAATCCCATTATCATTATATCGTTATCAAGTGAATATGGAACACCACTATAAATGTGTGACCTTTTCCTTTTACCTATATCATAGATTAATAAGTCTATATATGCACAAATATGTATATTTTTGGTGTGACAAAATAGTCATGTAGGATATCATCAAACATTTTATACCATTAATTTTTACGACAAATGAACAAATTCTTGGTTTAGGGAAAAATAACATTTTTTGTATAGTAATATCAAATTTCACATAAAACATGTGGAATTACAATTAGTGGGTGTTTCGTTGGGATCAATCTTCTTAGATATCACCATGTGTGAACATCATGAGAATATGTGTTAATTTCATATGATACTCTATCACGTGATAGTCAACCATCATCTATGTCATGCAAGATGGATATATCTATACTATCTAATATAATGATTTAAGAATATCATAATGGAATATCTATGTTCTCATTATAGTGGGTAACTATTATATCCTATTAATGTGAATTAAATTCCAAGAACTTTAAAAAATTAACCTTAAATAGAATAAGAATATCTATGTGATATTAATAAATATACATATTATGGAAATTGAATGTACAATAATAGTTAAATATGTTGTACCGGATCTAACAATAATTATACCATAGGATGAAAATAGTTGTAGGGGATATCAATATGCTAGTTCCTTTTATAAAGAGATAAGAATGAAAATTCTAGAAGCTTGTTCTGTTTGGAAGGGGGAATGACCTTTTTCTAAAACCTCTCCTATTATGAATTCAAAAATTGTTATTGAGGAAAATATAGAATATATAGATGTTTTGGAAGGATTTTTATGATAATACAAGGGTTGTTGAATCAATGACACACCATTGGGTGGTATTCAAAGGATTTTTTCTCATATTAAATGTAATGCTAGAACATACAAAAAACAAGAAAAATTATATATATATATTAGGAATTCATAGTAATGATGAAAAATTGCCTTACCCATCTGGCGGTGGTAGTAGGGTCTGGTGGAGGCGGAGTCAGGGTAGTCGGTGGCGGTGGTGAGGACCACAGAGGGGTTCACAGTAGAGGTGGGTTCATAGTGGAGGAGGGTTTATGGCGGAAGAGGGGTTCATGGAATGATGTGGGGTTTGACATGAAGTGGAGGTGGGTTCATAGTAAAGGTGGGTTTGCGGAGGATGAGGGTTCGTACTGGAGATGGCTTCTCAGTGGATTTGGGGTTCACCGCAGTGGAGGAGGGAGTCCTGGTAGCAAAGGAGGGGTCGGTGGCAAAGGAGGGGCCAATTGCAGCAATGGTTAGGTCGGGGTAGAGGAGGTATCGATAATGTAGAGGTCAACATCCACAAGAGATTGAGGAGTGTGAGAGAAGAAGCTGACTGTTATGGTTCATTTATAAAATTGGGTGATTATTTTATCAGTGCTAGTTAAATAGATCTGCTAGAGTTATGTTTTAGAAGTTCTAAAATAGAAAATGCTATTAAAAAATGCATTTATCAGCGATAAAAAAGTGATGATAAATATAAAATGTTAATAATTTATTTATATTATTATATATATTTATAAAATTATATACATGATTAATATATTCATATTAATAATTATAACTATAAATAAATATATATTTATTTGTATTAATATAATTAAAATAAATATAATAATTATATATATTAATAAAATTATAAATATAATAATTATATTTTATATAATTTTATAATTATTTAAAAAAAGAAGTAAATATATTGATTTATAGTTATAATTAAAAATATATATATAAATTTAAATGATTATAAAATTATAAGAAATATTTTTGTCATATATGTAATCTTATAAATATACATTATTATTATATTTATTATATATATTTATAATCATTGAAATATATAGAAAAAATATATGAATTATATATATTTATAATATCATAGATATAAGAAATATATTTCATACATTTTTATAATTATTTTAATTGAATATATATTTATTTATAATTAAAACTATAATTATATATATATATATATATATTGAAATAATTATAAAATTATAAAAAATATATTTAGTATATTTATAATTTTATTAATATAGATAATTAATATATTTATTAAATTTTTTTAATTATTTAAATATATTTGAATTTATTTGTAATTATAATTATAGATTTTTTAATTTATTTATTAATATTTTTATATATTTTTCAATATATTTATTTAATAATATATTACATCATAAGAAAAAAAAAATATTTTTTATGGAATTTGTAATTATTTAAAGAAAAAAAAATTTAGTTATAATTATAACTACCAATAAACATATCTATAATTATCTATAATTATAATTATAACTATTTGTATTTATTTATAAACATTTTTATATAAACATATATAATTAATAAATATATATTATACTTTAATAATTATATAAATATATATATAACTTTATTTAGAATTATAATTATAAATATTTGTTTTTATTTATAAATATTTGTATATATTTGTAAATATGTTTATTTAGTTATATATATTTATAACATTATAAGAATAAAAAATACATTTATTATAATTTTATGATTATTTACACACAAATATATATATATATATTTATAATTATAGTTATAAATAAATATATTTATAAATATTTGTACATAATTAAAAAAAATATTTACATATATTTATAAAATTATAATATATGTATTTGTTGTAAATTTAAAAATATTTAAATATATATATTTAGTTATAATTATAAATTTAAATAAATTCATTTATAGTGTATTTATATTATTAAAATTTTACAAATATAAATATAAAAATTATATTTATTATTTAAATATATTTATTTTAATTTTATAAGTATTTTTTAGAACAAAATATATTCATTGGTATAACATGAATGAATCATATACCTAGTAAAGTGAAGATAATAAAAAAGTCATCACATATAGACAACATGAATAATAAAGAGGTTGTAATATATAAATGAAAACGCATTATGAATACATAACACATATGCACGTCAATTATATTAATGCAACAATATATTTATTTTCCAAATTCAATGAAAACACATATATATTTCTTTATACGTCTAATTATAAATATATATACATATAAAGTATTCATATATAATTAGAAATATAATAAATAATATAAATATATTTATTAGTTAATGAAATTTATTATAATCTTATAATTATTTAAATATATGATTTTTAATTAAAATTATAGAAATAAAATTTTAAAACAATATATATATATATATTTGAATTATTAATATATATATATATTAATGATAAACATGTGTTTTTTATTTGACGTATAGAAAAAATATTTATTTTTAAATAATAATATAATAGTTTTTTATATAATAATAATATTTTTTATTTAAAACATTTATTCGTGCTAATAATAGCGCTAATAAATCTCACATTTACTCGTACTTAAAAAAGAGATTATAAAAGGTACACCTTTATAAACTACCTTTTTAGTGTTGATAAATTTTAATGGATCCCTTGCCTATATAAGTGGTAGTGTATCCTATCCAAAGAAAAGTATAAATGAAAGTGCTTAACAAAAATAAAAAATTAATATAAATTTAAAAAAGTGAAATGATATTAATATGGTGACTATATGTAATTTGAACATGAAGAAAATTTTGTAATATATGAATAATGATGAGATTGGATTATAGATTTATTTTGTATAACGTGACTATATTTAGTTGATTTAAAAATAATATTTATTCGAATTGAATCAGATCATAATTACCCCAGTGATGAGATTTAATAATGATGAAACACTAAACTATCACTTGGTGATGAAAACAACTCATTGAATACTCTTTAGTAATTATGTACACCTAAACAATACGAAAATGATAATTTATTTAGTGGATAATAGTTTAATCAACAATTTATGGTTTTCAATACATCGGTTGATGTACATATGTAATGTTTCTACTATAATAACCCATTGGTACATGGGGTTGTGTAGAATTTGTACTCATTAATTATTAAAATAAGACAACTGAACATAAATACCACTGTAATATTTGTGAAACTCCTACCTGCCAAAACCTATGGATACTCGATCGGCTAAGAAAAGAAGGAACAAAGGAAAGATGGGAGAAGATGGAGAGTGCTTCAAACTAATTCTGCACTCCAAGGAAGACATGCATGAGAAAGAAATAAGACCCAATGTCTCATAAGAGGAACTCAAGAGGATTTATGAATGAAGGTTTTAAGTTGATGCTACAAAGGAGACAGAAGTCTGGATAGATAAGAAAGATAGAATTCTGGACCGAGACTTTAACCACAGAAAAATCAACTCAGAGGAATTTATTCAGAAAATGGAAAGGATGATCTCCCATCTTGAAGAGCTCATCAGAGAAGATCCAGGTATCCGGGTTTGTTTGTGGCCCTGAGATCATTATAGAATAGCTGGGTCAAGTAACATTAGTCTTCTGTTTTATAACAACCCTGCTTTTATTACAAACATAAACATGATTTATATCATAAACTATTCACTTGATACAACATGGAAGATCAAGAGGTCTAGTGTCTTTGGGGCTTAGGATCATTACATAACAACTTAAAACATGAAATACAAAATCTTTATTGAAAACTTTCTTTACATGACCACTACATTCCCTCATACTTAGCATTGCATGGGATAACCCGAGGACATGCATAAGAAAATGGGTGAGCTATAAATCCCAGAAAGGGAATAAACATGGAATACATGAGGAGTACAATACATGTTAGACAATACACATATCAATAGAGAAAAAGAGAATCATGAAAATAAAGGCATGATAAAGCATGATAATCATAACATGGAAATGTGGCAACAACACTTAACATGGAATTAGCACAAGACAAGGCTCATTGCACATGGAGCATGAGTAAATTATCATTGCACATGAAGAACGATTAAACCCTCGTTGAACATGAATTAGCATGAGTCAACACTAATTTCACATGACGTATCATGATACTATACTTTACCCAATGCATTGGAGCACTATAAGGGCACACCCTTCTTAAACATGTCATTTCATGCATAAGTGTGCCACATGGATCATAAAACATTGATTCATTAAACATAATAATTTATTCCACGATAAAGGAATGTGGAATTCATACATGAAACTTTATAATCAATATGTACATGTGAATAATGGTGGATACCCTTGATGGAGAAATGGGCATGGCATTCACTACACAAAGGTATTGTCTTAGAAAATCGGTGCAATTTCGAAAGTGTAACGGCATGACATAAGAATTCATAAAAATGGTTGATGAGAGAGAAAAAGGGGTGTCTCATCATATTTACATGAAATGGATAGTAAGGGGTTCATATAGATACATTTCCAAACAATTTTAATGGAATATAGATTCATGATACAAAAGTATTGCTTCAATGTAAATGAAGAGAGAGAAGTCCCTTTTGGAATTTCGGCATAATAATGGGTGTACATGGGAGGCATTTTATGAGAGAAAAAGGGGTCTCCCATCATTAAAACAATAAGAGGGCAGTATGGGGGAGGTGTGAAACCATTCTACAGAATTTATAATTGAAATTAAAAGGGCATAACAATATTAAGAAAATGTGGAGAAAAAGTGAAAGGAATAAAAACCCGTACATGGATGTGTGCTTCCAAGGTTTGAGAGAGGCTTGAGAGAGGCTTATTGGGAGCTTGGGGCACCTTGGGAGGATTCTAGAGAGAGTTAGGAAGAGGTTGTATTAACTCTAATGGCTTTTAGTGAGGAGGAAGTGGGAGCTTGGGTGGGTTTATATAGGAAAGGTGAGTGAATTATTTATTATTTAGGTTTGGGACCCCTTACATTAAACTAATCCAAACCACAAATCAGATCATGGTTTTTACCCATGGTTTTTGGAAAAGGGAAGAGGAAAGCAATATTTTATAAGGACAAAGTCCTAACACCTTAAAATAATTGGGTTTCTTATGTGTAGGTGAGTCACACTCCCATGGAAAATAATTTAAAAAGACAAGATGTCTAATATGTCTTGAGGGGTCCATTAATGCTTTGAAAAGTAAGTCAAACAAACCCAAAATCATGTTATTTTAAAGTTAAAACATATATTGGATGAACATAAAGCTTATAGTATTTTATTACATCACTATTGGGTCATTATGATGTCATAAAACACATTATATATTTAAACGGTATTTAATTATTACCCAAAAAATTGACTATCTCTGAAAATTATGAAAAATTCAATGTTGGATAATTTCGATGTCCTGATTCCATAAATATAATCTATTTTATTTAAATAATTTTCTAAATATTTTAATTTTCACTTTTAAAATAAAAATCGACATTTATCGAAAATTTACAGGTTTTGACAGAAATGGATTTCAAACCTTAATAAAAATTATAATTGCATTCATAAAATTATATGATCATTTATATATAATAAAATTAATTTAATAATAATAATAATATTTTATTAAAATAATATTTAATTCAAAAATCCCTTAATTTAATAAAATTCATTTCTTAATAAAAAACACTACTTCTACTTTAAAAACTATTTACAATGTATCAATAAAGACAAGAAAGTATATTCATTATTATATACAAAAATAATTTACATGAACATTACTAAATTTTTGTTAGATAACCCATTAAAACAGATGCATAAGACCTAAGGGTAAGGTGTGCGATGGTGACAGACTCTTGGGGTGGCTCAAATAACATTGCTCGAGTGGTAATCTCTATCAACTTCCAATTTTCCCGTACATGGTCTCGTTCGAGCATGACATGATGAAGCTCAGCTTGGGTATGGTCAAGAGTGAAGCCCAAAGACGCCAACTCTTTTCCAAGCTCTGACAAATGGGCTTCGTATAGAGAAATTCTACTGCATGACTCCATCGCTTCTTTTTTCTGAGTAAATTGGATATGTTAAAGCCCTATATTTATACTAATCATGTGATCACTATTGAACAACTATAAAAGAAACTATCACAATTTTTAACATAAAACCAAAGAAGTTGACATTTTATATAAACATTTTACATAAAGAGACATTTAATTAGATCAAGAGGGATTTCCATTAATGAAACTTTGGGTCATTACAATATCCTCCCTTAAGAACTTTCATCGTCCAAATTTCCTTTTTCCACACTAAAACAGATGTGGGTAACTCAACATCCTCATTTCCTCTGATTCCCAAGACGATTCTCCAAACATGGGGTTTTTCAACAACACCTTGATGAGGGGCATTGTCTTATTTCCTAGAACTTTTTATCTATGATCTAAGATCTTCACTGGTTGCTCCTCATAAGAAAGATCATCCTCCAACTATACCACCTCCAAAGAGAGTACATGTGAAGGGTCCGCTATGTACTTCCATAAGAGGGATACATGAAAGACATCATGTACTTTGGCCATGGTAGGATGAAGTGCTAGCTGATAGGCCATAGCCCTGACACGATCAAGAATCTCGAAGGGCCCGATGTCCCTTGAACTTAACATACATTTCTTTCCAAACCTCATGATCTTCTTCTATGGAAATATGCGTAGAAAACACATTTCTCAAACTTTATACTCAAGGTCTCGTTGACGATTATCTAAATAACTCTTCTGTAGACTATGGGCTTCCTTGATAAGTTGCTGAATGGTTTTCACCTTCTGCACTATTTCCTCGACCATTTCTGGTCCAAGCAGCTTACATTCACCGACCTCATCCCAACACGCCAATGTTCTGCACCTTTTCCCATAAATGTCTTCATATGGTGCCATTTGGATGCTTGAGTGGAAACTATTATTATAAGAGAACTCAAACAGAGGAAGATGTTGATCCCATACTCCTTTAATGTTCATTGAGCATGCTCTCAATATGTAATCAAGTGTTTGGATAGTCTGCTCGGATTGGCCATCAGTTTGAGGATGATTGGCCGTACTGAAGTTCAGTTCAGTACCCAGAGCATGTTTAAGACTCGTCCAAAATATAGAGGTGAATCTTGGATCTCGGTCAGACACAATAGATAGTGGTACTCCATGTAGCCTTACCACATCCCTGATATATATCCGTGCCAGTTGATCTAATGAGAAATCTTACCGAATATCAATGAAGTGTGCAGTCTTTCTAAGACAATCCACCACAACCGAGATTGAATTTTCTCCTTTGGATATCTTTTGAAATCCAGTGACAAAGTCCATGGTGATGTTCTCCCATTTCTATTCTGGTATGGGCAATGGTTGCATCAGCCCCATAGACTTCTGTCTCTCTGCCTTCACTTGCTTGCACACCAGGAACTTTGATGTATATACATCGATCTCCTTCATCATATTATCCCACCATGTTTTTTCTCAGAGATCTCGATACATCTTTGTGCTCCCTGGGTGAATAGATAAATTTGAACTATGTGCATCATCCAAAAGTTCCTTCTTCAGCTCCGAACTTGACGGAACACATAGACTTTTCCCAAATCGCACAATTCCTTCTTCATTTAGATTAAACTCTGAGGATTTCCCTTTTTCATAGCTTCCACTTTTTCCTGAATTCCCACATCATCCTTTTGAGCATCCATTAACCTTTCCAAAAGAGACAGTTGAGAAATAATTTGTGAAAGGATTGATGATTTTCCCTTCTTTATGATTACCATGTCCATCTTCATCAAGTTTAAAAATATTGGATCCCCCTCAATTCACATAATTGATAGAATTGATAGGTCGTTTCTACATAGGGCATCTTCCACCTTGTTCGCTTTCCCAGGGTTGTAATGTATTGAACAATCATAATCCTTGATGAGCTCTATCCATCTTCTTTGGTGTATATTAAGCTCTTTCAGTGTGAATATATATTTAAGAATCTTGTGGTCAGTATATATCTCACATTTCTCCCCATAGAGATAATGCCTCCATATTTTCAAGGAAAAGATCACCGCCGCCAACTACAGATCATGCGTTGGATTCTTTTGCTCAGGGATTTTCAACTGTCTTGAGGCATAGGATAACATTTTATCATTTGCATCATCACATAGCCTAATCCCTTCTTCGAAGCATCACTGAATATCACAAAAGGTTCCCCACTTGTGGGAAAAGTGAGCACGGGCGCAGTGATAAACCTATTTCTCAACTCCTTGAAGCTTTCTTCGCATTCATCACTCCATTCAAACTTTACTCCCTTTCGAGTTAGCTTGATAAGAGGGTTGGACAATCGTGAGAAATTTATCACAATTCATCGATAATATCCAGTTAACCCCAAGAAGTTACAGATATCTGTTACCAATGTTGGCCTCGTCCATCCCTCAATTACATCTATTTTGGAGGGATCTATAGATATCCCACTGCTTGTGATGATATGGCCCATGAATGAGACCTCCTTCAACCAGAACTCACACTTACTGTACTTTTCATAGATCTTCTCCTTGTGAAAAGTCTCTAGTACAGTTCTTAAATGCTCCTCATGATCCTCCTCAGTTTTGGAATATATTAGAATATCATCTATAAAGACTACCAAAAATTTGTCAAGGAAATCTCTAAAGACTCTATTCATCAAGTCCATGAAGAATACTGGAGCATTAGTGAGTCCAAAAGGCATTACTATGAATTCATAGTGCCCGTATCTTGTACGAAAAGAAGTCTGGGGACATCTTCCTACTTCACCCTTACTTGATAATATCCCGACCGCGAATATACCTTGAAGAAGTATTTTTCTCCACGTAGCTAATCGAACAAGCCATCGATCAGTGGCAGCAGATACTTTTTTTATCATGATTTTGTTAAGATCACGATAATTGATGCAAAGACACATTGACCCATCCTTCTTCTTGATGAAGACGACTGCTGCACCCCATGGTGAAGCACTTGGGTGTATGAACCCTTTATCAAGATTCTCCTGTAGTTGTTTCTTCAGCTCTTCATGCTCCACTACAGCCATTCTATATGGAGTCTTGTATATTGGTAGCTCCTTTGGTATAAGTTCAATTAACAATTCAACGTCTCTTTTATGAGGAAGACCAGACAGTTCCTTGGGAAACGCTTCATAAAATTCCCCCACAATAGGCATTTATTCAAGGATGGTTTCTTACTTAGACTCAATCATCTGAGCTAGATACACATGCTCATAGGGAAGTAATATCCATTCTTGAGATGATAGAGCTAATGGAGATTCATCTTCCTCCTTACACTTGTAATGAATCGGGGATCGATTCTCCGTATGGAGTGTGATTTCCCTCTCATGACAATTTATGTTGGCTCTATATAATGAAAGCCAATCCATGCCAAGAATTGCATCAAATTCTACTAGAGGGAGTATGAAGAGGTTCGCCGGGAAATTCAATCCACAGATTATGACAGGGGAGGAGTTATATTCATGGGATGCAATGATTGCCCCATTTTTCATACTCACCGACATCTTCACTTCCATGATTTGTGCTAGTGCTAGGATTGTTCTACTAAACATTCGAGATATAAAATAATGCATAGAACCTGAATCAAAAAGTATGTTCACTATTCTTGAATGAATAACTAGCATACCTGTCACCACTTCATTGTTGGGGTTCACTTCGGTAGAAGTGATGGCAAAAGCTCTTCTTTATTGCCTTAGAGGTTGTTGGTTGCCTCTGAAAACCATTGGATTAGGGAACTAATTTGAAAAATTCCCCGGTTCTTTGCAGTTGTAGCAATGAACAATGCGTTGAGGGTCAAACGGAGTGTTCCTCTCCTCTGTCGCAGCCGCGGGTCTTTCTTACCGACAGTTAACAGCTAGGTGTCGTTCTCTTCCACACCTAAATCATTTCCTCATCCTCTTGAGGCAATTTCCAGGGTTACTCTTTTCTCACTTTTGGAAGGTGGGGTGATGGATCTTCTTAACCCTGTTGGATTTATCCATCGGACTGCCAGCATTGATGTCCACCTTATGCTTCTTGTCCCCATGATACCCCTGTGATTCCCCAATCTCCATTTCAACCTTGAAGGCACATCAGACAATTTCCTCATAGATGTCGAAGTCACGGATCACTAATGATTTCTGTAGGCTAGGATTCAGCCTACCAAAGAAGCGGCCAACCTTTCATTCAGGGGTAACAACAAAGCCGGAAGCATATCGTGCAAGCCTTGTGAAGTTTAACTCATACTCTCCAATAGATTTGTCATCTTTCTGCTTAAGGGAAAGGAAGTCTCTTTCCATATTAAACCATAGGGTGCGCGGAAAATATTTATCAAAAAACATCTTCCAGAAATCCTTCCATTCCCATGCATTTATCTCCTCCTCAGGCTTCATATTTTTGATCAACGTCCACCATTGATCAGCTTCACCCTCCATACAATAAGCTTCCAGGAGAACCTTCTCTTATTCAGATCATCGAATGATGGAGAAGATTTTTTCAATGGAGTTGATCCATTGTTCAGCGATCGTGGGATCAGATGATCCACTAAAATTAGGAGGCCTTTGTCTCATGAAGCTCTCGATAGCGACTTGTTCCTTCTTAGGGGGGTTTGGACGTTCTTATTGACCCGTGTTTCTATTCAAATCATGAGTTAGCTGAGAGATAAGAATGACAAATTTTGTGATTCCCGCTCCTATTGGATTGGGTATCTCATTAGTATAGTCGTCACACTGATCTTCACATCGGTTGTTAGCACGAGTTCTCCTATTACCGACCATTGGCAGGAATAAAAGGAATGTTAGGGGGTAACAAATAAAGTGTAATCCAATGAAAAATGATTATGAATTACAAACAAACATTAATTTCCATAACTCATGAGTACATAGGTTTCAATCTGGGCTTCTCATGATCTAATTTCTATCATATATTCTTACAGGCATTTTTTTTAATTCCATTAATAAGGGTTCATACTAAGCCAGTGAATTTATCAAAACATATCCCCCGGGAGTTTCATAACCAAGAGTGCAGCAAGTCCTGTTGTCATGCACCAGTTCCCATTCGAGTCTAGCTCAAAGTGGTGTTTTCGGGTTTTACCCCCAGGATACATCTGTGCTAGAGCTGCCTCTACCTGCTCGAATCCAAACATGGGTGTATTTTCTTGATAAACCACTCACTCAGTACTTACCAAAACTTATGGTTGTTTTTATTATACTTAGTCTTGTCTCTAAGGGTTTACCTATGTTTTCTAATCCTAATCGCAAAAATAACTAAACTTATCCTCTGATACAAACTATGACAACCCTGCTTTTATTAAAAACTTAATCATGATTTATTACATAAACTATTCACTTGATAAAACATGGAAGATTGAGAGGTATAGTGTCTTTGGGTCTTAGGATCATTACATAACAACTTAAAACCTGAAATACAACATCTTTATTGAAAACTTCCTTTACATGACCACTACATTCCTTCATACTTTGCATTGCATGGGATAACCTGAGGACATGCATAAGAAAATGGGTGAGCTATAAAGACCAGTAAGGGAATAAACATGGAATACATTAGGAGTACAATAAATGTTAGAAAATAGGCATATCAATAGAGAACAAGAGAAACATGAACATAAAGGCATGATAAAGCATGATAATCATAACATGGAAATGTGGCAACAACACTTATCATTGAATTAGCATGAGCCAAGGCTCAATGCACATGGAGCATGATTAAATTCTCATTGCACATGAAGCACGAGTAAATCCTAGTTGCACTTGAATTAGCATGATTAAGCACTCATTCCACATGACGTATCATGATACTATACTTTACCCAATGCATTGGAGCGCTATAAGGGCGCACCCTTCTTAAACATTTCATTTCATGCATAAATGTGCCACATGGATCATAAAACATAAATTCATTAAACATAATAATTTATTCCACGATAAAGAAATGTGGAATTAATACATGAAAATTTATAATAAATAAGTTAATGTGCATAAAGGTGAATACCCATGATGGAGAAATGGGTATGGTATTCCCTACACAAAGGTATTGTCTTAGAAAATCGGTGCAATTTCGGCAGCGTAACAGCGTGACATAAGAATTCAAAAAAATGGTTGATGAGAGAGAAATGGGGTGTCTCATCATATTTACATGAAATGTAAAGTAAGGGGGTCATATAGATACATGTTCAAACAAATTTAATGGAATTTAGATTCATGATACAAAAGTATTGCTTGAATGTAAATGAAGAGAGAGAAGTCCCTTTTAGAATTTTGGCATACTAACGGGTGTACATGGGAGGCATTTAATGAGAGAGAAAGGGGTATCCCATCATTCAAAAAATAAGAGGGAAGTATGGGGGAGGTGTGAAACCATACCCCATCATTTATAATGGAAATTAAAAGGCAATAACAATATTAAGAAAATTGGACAAAAAAAGTGAAAGGAAGAGAAACCCTTACTTGGATGTGTGCTTCCAAGGCTTGAGAGAGGCTTGAGAGAGGCTTCTACGGAGCTTGGGGAACCTTGGGAGGATTCTATAGAGATTAGTTTAGAGGTTGGGCGAACTCCAAAGGCTTTGAGTGAGGAGGAAGTGGGATCTTGGGTGGGTTTATATAGGAAAGGTGAGTGAATTCATTATTATTTAGGTTTGGGACCCCTTACATTAAACTAATTCAAACCACAAATCAGCTCATGGTTTTGGAAAAGTGAAGAGAAAAAAAATATTTTATAAGACCAATGTCCTAAAATCTTATAATAATGGGGTTGCTTATGTGGAGGTGAGTCACACTCCCATGGAAAATAATTTAAAAAGACAAGATGTTTAATAAGTCTTGAGGGGTCCATTAATGCTTTGAAAAGTATGTCAAACAAATCTAAAATCACATTATTTTAAAAGTAAAACATATATTGCCCGAACATAAAGCTTATAGTATTTTATTACATCACTATTGGGTCATTATCATGTCATAAAACACATTATACATTTAAATGGTATTTAATTTTTACCCAAAAATTTGAATTTCTCAGAAAATTATGAAAAAATCACCGTTGGATAATTTCGACGTCTTGATTCCAGAAATATCATTTATTTTATTTACATAATTTTATAAATATGTTAATTTTCACTTTTAAAATAAAAACCAACATTTATAAAAAATTCACGTGTTTTGACAGAAATGGATTTCAAACCATATTGAAAATTATAATTGTATTCATAAAATTAAATGATCATTTATATATAATAAAATTAAATTAAAAATAATAAAAATATTTTACTAAAATATTATTTAATTCAAAAATCCCATAATTTAATAAAATATATTTCTTAATAAAAAAACACTACTTGTACTTTAAAAACAATTTATAATGTATCAATAATGACAAGAAAGTGTATTCATAATTATATACAAAAATAATGTACATGAACATAGTACTAGTGATTTGTTACATAACCCCTTAAAACAGCCGCATAAGACCTAAGGGTAAGGTGTGCGATGGTGATAGACTCTTGGTATGGCTCAGATAACATTGCTCGAGTGGTAATCTCTATCAACTTCCACTTTTCCCGTAGACGGTCTTGTTCGAGCTTGACATGATGAAGCTCAGCTTGGGCTTGGTCAAGAGCGAAGCCCAAAGATGCCACCTCTTTTTCGAGCTCTGACAAATGGGCTTCGTATGGAGCAATTCTACTGGATGAGGCCATCTATTCTTTTTCCTGAGTAAATTGGATTTGTTAAAGCCCTATATTGATACTAATCATGTGATCACTTTTCAATGGCTATAAAATTAACGGTCACAATTCTTAACATAAAACCAAAGAAGTTGACATTTAATATAAAAATTTTACATACAGAGACATTTAATTAGATCAAGAGGGATTTTCATTAATGAAACTTTGGGTCGTTACATGTTTAACATGTTTGTGAGCTATTTCAGCACGTAATGGTATATTTTTGTGAACTATGGTTTCCCCTTTTTCCTAAAAATGGTTTTAATAAAAAAATAAACTTAGATGGAATAATTGTGAAAATCAAGGGTAGAACATCTGAATAATTTAAATTCAATTCAATCACATTTCCTTAAAAATCATTCTCAAGGAAGAAGAAAAAAATAGTACTCACCAAAACAATCTCACTATAGTAAGGATGAAGTGAGAGCGATTGATAAAAAACCCTTTATTTGGATATCTTCTTCCCTTACTTATCTCCAGTTCATTTACCTCATCTTTGAGGGATTGTTTTTACTCTAGATCCATTCTAGAGATAATATCCAATGTTTAATTTTTTAATTCATACTAAATAGATTCAAAAATTTAATCTTTTTTCCTCCAAAAGAAATCCAACATCCTGATTTTCATGATCTGAATTTTGGAATTTCATCCCTCGGCCACTCCCACAATCATGTTAAATTGTGAATCGTTCATGCTCAGGTTCATTGATCGAGCATAAATGCGTCATCGATACCAGAATTGACATCAATATCAAATTATTTATATCTACTTATCATCAAGATCAAATTCCTACATGTCATATTCATCAGATCCCTTCGAATATCATTTTTTAAAATCATTTGGATTTAGTGGTCTTCATACTGTTTAGTGGATCTCGAATTCAGAAAATTTACATTGATAATTATGATTTTTTAGTGGATTTCCTCACAACATCCCTTATTGTTTTTCTCCATGGTCATTGAACATCAATGTTCTTTGTTCTCCGCCAGGTCGAGCTTAAATTGTAGCCTTCATTTTAGATTAAAGGGAGCATGATCTCAATTACATTTTATTTTGAAATTTTCAAAATCCTCTAGTTTCAATGATATCTTCTTCAATCAGCTCTATTCCAAATTAAAATTATTTTTCTTAGGCATGACCAACTCACTTTGGACCATTTTTCACAGTTCCAAAAAATTGGTGAACAGAAACGTCATTCATTCCATTAAAATTTATCATTTAAGAAATGATCAAAAGATATTTATCAAATGAATGTGGAAATAAATTATCATACTACCACCGATTTCATTCTTTTTAAAAGAATGACCATCTTTACAAATTACCAAACGAGACAGATTCCAAAATATAGATTTTTAAGAAGTCCTATAGAAATTCTATTCTATTTAAAAAACATGACTTAAAAAATAACTATAATAATTTATAGAAAAAATAATTGAAATATTAAAATAATTAGTATAATTAATAGTAAAAAATTTATAACTTTCAAAACAAATAATTGACCCCACCATAATTTATTTTAATATTAAATACATCATTCTTTGAACAATAAATTTCCATAATTAAAATACATGAATCATTTAAAATATTTTTTCAGTGAAAATTCCATGAGTTCATAAAAAAATAAGTCCATAAACTTTTATTAAAATTATGATAAATTAATATTGAAATAATTAATAAAACAATATCACCAATTTTCTAAAAAATGACGAGGAATTATATTTTCATCACAATTCAATTGATTATATAATATGTATCATTATATGATCATTTAGTTTCAAAAACTCACAGAAAAATCATCATGTGGATTTGGAAGAGATATATCAGTATATTTCCACATCCATTTTACATAACTATTTTCCCATACATGAATTCTTTACAATGTTTAGTCTTATATATATTATTGATGGTATTTAGAAATATTTTGTTTTGAATTTTTATATATATTATAATAATTTTTAGTCCAAGAACTTTAATTTATTATAAGAAATCATGGTGTTAGACTATAACCCCTATATTATTTTTAGTGGGATTTGGTAGAAAATATAGATTCACACAAGTCTGGGTGGGGCCCTCGTTAAGTTGTTTCATATATCCTGGAGGGAGATATGTTTTCACCCGATTTGATGCTTTGAGGGAATATATATTGTATCCAAAAAACTCATTCTCTAGAATGATGTGTTGTATCACAACAATTTAATAAAGGGTGTGATTTTTATAGTGATAATGGAATATATTTCCCAAGGCAAATTATTATAAACTATATATATATTCTAAAGTGTTTTGTGTACAATCCTTTATAAATGTGATCACAAATTATGTGGTGCATACCAAAAATTTATTATTAAGGGATATATGTAATAAAATGATATTTTAAAATAATATCACACTTTATAGTGATTACAAACTTCAACAACGAGTTTAAAATAACCTCAATATAATATTAATTTATTATTATTTTAACATGCCCGATATAACCTAGTCATTAAATTGGTGGGTATGAATATTATTGAATAATTTATGAAATATATATATAAATTTAATACCTAATATAAACTTATTTTAACATTATTAACAAATAATCACTCAACTTTAATAAATATATTTTATTCTGTAATTAAATATACTTCCTTAAACATGTTCTTTAATTATTTTTTGGGAAAATTCAATAAAATTATTTTAAAATTTTTAAAATTTTATTATTTAAAATAGAATAAATATTTTTAAATTATAATATTTATATTAACATACGGTCTTATTGTTTTTTAGTTTTTGAAAAATAATTCTTATTTATTCAATATCTAACAATACCGATTTTTGGTAAAACTGTCATTTCATTTTAATAAATTCAGTAATTTAGAAGTGCCATTATTATTTTATTTTCATTAAAATGTAATATATATATATATTTTGTTACATTTAATCCAAATAATTACATTTAAATAAACTTTACACTTGATGTTAGTATCTGTTTATTTTCAGGCATAAAACATTTTTTTATGAAAACTAATTTACAACTATAAATGTTTCACCATTTTAACTAATTAAAAAAACCATAATAAATAATTAATTAAATTAAATTAATATTATATAAATTTAAACATTAATTGAGATTCATTAAATTATTATTACTTGTTATATACTTATTATAATACCATCTGGTGTTTGAAAAATGCATTTCTTGAAAAACAACTTTTTCGACATGTCTATGGTTATTAAGTCAAATTATATTCTTACAATTAAATCAATTTAATTTTTTAAATTTGATTTCATATTTTTAATCTTCATATTTAATGTTATATAATAAAATTAACTTATGATTTAGTCATAATGAACAGTAAAAAACGTTGTTAGCATGGTTAGAAAATTAAAAGGGTAAAAGTGAGTAACCTTAGCAGTAAAGAGGATAAAATGTAAAAAAATGATTTAGTTGAATGATAGATGTGATTATAGAAATTAACCACCCCCACTTATTTATGATTTAAATTTTGAGGTACTTTATATGAGATTTACTTCAATTTATTGAATATTTTTGTTTATTTAAAAAAAGGTCACTCCATATCCATTATAAATGAGAACCCATTCCCCTCCTTTACACACATCCAAAACCCATTAATTTAGACAATAATAGACCAAATACCGTATTTAATTACCTCCCCACATCCTATAGGCCTTATATGTATATGAAATACAATATTGGGAGGTTTTAGCTATAATATTAAAGAGGTGGTCAGAAGAAGATTTAATGTTATTAACAAAGATTATTCATTGTATTTCTTCATCCAACTCCTTAAAATATTACTAAATTATGATCATATAATAAAATTTTTATCTAAAATATTATATAATATTATTATGTTAATTATATACCCAAAATATATTTCCACCTCCAAAAAAAGGAAAACTAAACCATAGATCATGTGTACAACAAACTACCTCATCGTGAACTGGTATAATGTACCACCACTCATCAAATATCACAGAAGTTTTATGAAGCAACATTTAAGTGTTAAATATTATAATCATGAAATATTTTTTATTCAAAAAAATTAAAATATCATATACTTTCATAAAATAACATCCATTTAAGAGGATAACATATTTCATGTGTACGATAAACTACCGCCTTGCAAAGTGATTTGAATAATTTTTTATTACTAAATAACATGGATTGTTTATATAAGATTATTCAAATTAATAATATATTATTTATGATAAAATTACAATTTTTAAATGATAAAATAACACATAATTTCCTTCCATTATGATTTCTAAAAAATAGAATCGTTACTCATGCGTTTGTATGACCTGCTATATATAATATTATAACACATTTCATTTTTCAGATCCATATATCATGGATGGTTATAAAAGTGTAAATGATGTATAAAAATTATAATTATTTTATTATTATTGTTATATATATGATAAAATAATATTTTTTTGACCATAGTAAACATACCATGGTGGGTTTGGACATATTTGCCGAATATCATCAAATAATATGTTATGAACCTAAATGATTAAGTAATTTTATATCTCACAGTAATAAAAAGAATAAGAGGAATAATAATCATAAAAAAATTCTCATTAAATTAAATAATCATAATATGTTTATTATATTGTATGATAAAGAATTAATGTGATGAATGAGCCTCAAGGTAAGGGATCTCTTTAAACTACCCTTTCCTTTGTATTATGGACACACTCTCTCTCTATCTCACTTTATCTCAAACTCCCTCTAATTTTATGTTATGCTTCTTAATTCTATATACAAGTCACTTAAATTTTTACCAACTTCATTCTCCCTTCTGTTAGTAGGGAAACATTTTATTTATAACTATTTCTAAAATTCATTCTTTGAGAAATATATTTTGATTACGTTACGAGACAATATTATGAAGCCAATTTTTTATCATGGGAAATTATTATGTTTATTCTATATGATTTTTTTCTTTATGTGACGTAAATATGCAATTACATAATCTGAATGTGTTGTTCTGAAAAAAATTATAGTTCCCTTCAATTCATTGGTTAATGTTGTAGTCTCATGAGACATCATGTATGAGATTAGGGAGTGAACCTTATCTATTAATAGTCTTTGTTCACAATATAATGTATTATTGAATGTTAATCATGACTCATGTTTATGTTATGTTTTATCTTGTTTCTAATTTAATATGTTTTCATTGTCTTATTATACCATGATTTTTATAATATTCTTCAATTTGATTAATAACGTAACATCTCTATTATGTTATTTTATTTTACATTTTATTCAAATGTCAGGATTACATATCGAGTTTAATACCTTATTAGGACTCTCAACTCACCCATTTTTTCTACGTATTCCTTAGGTTATCACATGTAGTATTAGAGATCAAATTTAATTAGGAACCCATCATTAGAAATAAATTATATATGTTTTATTTTCAACTCAATTTTATGTATTATGAACACTTTCTTCCAAATACAATAGGCCTCACAAAATATGGGTTATTATTAATAGATTTTTATGTTAAGAATAAATTAATAATATATGTTAAAGTTAAGTTTTATTATAATTGGTATCAGAGAAAAGGATCACTTATCCTTTGGAATATAGGATGCGAAATCATTAGTGTAAACCCCATGAATAATTATATAGATAATTTTATTGATAATTATATATAAATAAAAATATCATCGAATTTGGGTATAGGGTAGATTGATTAATTTTTTGAAATTACAGCCCCATCATGATTCTATAATAAGATGTGGCTCTGGAACAGTTTTACCTAGGGGTACTATCAAGAAAAACAGTTCATTAATATAAACTATATCATAACATAGTGTATGACAACAAGACATTCTTTACACTTGGATTTACATTACCAAGGGATATGTTTTGGGAATTCTTAAACTATTTTTTAACCATTTTTAAGGACTTAAAAAAATTTCCATGTTACAACAAATTAAATGTAACATTACCAAAGATAACATAGATTGAAACCTAGACGCTCATATGTTAGATATAATTATCATTTATAAGTTATTTATCCCACGTTATCACCTTCTCTGATTATAGATTTATTAGTTCATTAATTCACATGTGGGTTTATTCTTGTAGAAAATGGAAGAAAATTTGGCGAAGTATGAGAACATCCAATTTCATAAGAAATGAATTTATTTCCCTAATAAGATAAATAAATTAAAGGTAATATAAGTTATAAATATAGTGATCATGCCAAATGAGCTACCTCAAATTAAAATTAACAATAAGAACATTTTTTTAAATTCTATGCACAACAAATAATAGGAGTATGTTTTCTCATAGATCAATAATCATTAAAGATGATAAATAAATATAAATCAATGTTCTATATTTCAATAATTTTGGAAGAGGTACCATGAAAAATTAATTAAAGGAACTAGAAGATTCCTTATGTGTTTGGAAAGATGGATAATATTACTAATTTATGAGGAAAAATAAATATTCTAGTTAATAAGACATAGGGAAATGATGTTTAACCTACAGGACAACAAACATTTCAATGTCATTGATGTAGGGAACATGGTCACTATTCGTTTCATTTACCTAATCCTTATATTAATAATTAATTGAACATGTTATGAAAAACATTAATGTTGAATTATTGTATTGTTTAGGGGTTGTAATTCAAGAATCATATTACTGAAGAGTATTTATTTGTGGTATCATGAAACAAAAAAGAATCCTTTTTATAGATTTTTAAGAATATGTTGATTGGTACTAAAGAAATTGAAATATCATTTAATGGTAAGATGAGATTTCACAAAAGAAATACATGATTGTGGAAAGAATAATCATTGATATATAAATTATGTTGAGGACATTATAGTCAATTAAGATTATTTGGTTTTCTGGGAAAAAAATAAGTATTATATAAGAAATTAGTGTTTAAATATTTATTTTATGATTAACCTTATATAAATTATGTTCATCATATTTTTAATATCATTATATATATTATATAAATATGGTTTTATAGAAAGTAAAAACTTCATATATGACAATAACACATTGCATCTGGTTAGGCTACTAGGTTTGAACCCGCAACTGTAGAGAAATAAGGGTGAAATTCTAATCAATGTACAATGTAATCTTGTGGTTAGTATGAAATTGTTTTTACATAAACAATTCAATAAATAAATTTGAATTAAATTTTGAGAAACATATTAAAGGGTCAAATATTATTCAAATATCTTTATTTTGTGATGAATAATGATATTTTGGTGAATGTTTTATTAGGTGGGGTTATATGTATCCCTCAGGTATAGAAAGTGATTTAACATGAAATATTCTTTAGGATTAAAACAATTAAATACATTAATGTTGTGGTTATGATGTATAGTTATTTAGTTATGGAATGATTAAAGTTTAACATTGTTTTTGGAAATTAATTTGAAGGTGTATTCGTTTTGGAAATTATATTACCTTATGTTAACCATTAATAGTGTTGGATAATGTATAAATATAAGATAAATATCTTGATATCATTTTTTTTAATGATATAATCCATTAGAAGTAATATTTTGTTCTTTAGGTATGTTGATTTCTCTTGAATAATAATAATTCAGATAGACATATGAAATTTTAGTGAAAAATGATTAAATTATGTAATTATGCTTGTAATGTAATTATATTTAATTATTTACATATTATAGATGTTAAAAGGAAGTCTCAACATCCTTGAGAGTATCTTGAAATGAAAATATTATTCTTTTTTTATAAATCATTATCGTCTTATATAATGTTAAAAAGGTATAAAATTATGCACTAAATTGATATTCAACTAAAATATATATTTTCACTTCCAACCAATGTTATCCTACATTGAAATATTTTCATGTGTTATCTCATACAACTTTCATATATCTCTTTCCCTCCTTTATGTGTAGTTGTTTAACACTTTATATGATGTGGGTTTTCCACAAAGGAAATTCTTAAACGTCAATCCCTTGATTACTAATGTAAATCGAGATATTTTAAAGTATATTTATTTAAATGAATATAATCCTTTTGATATATTTGTTAACCCAGAACCTATATAATTTAAAACAATAACATTACATTTGATAGCATATACGACATGCACCATCGAGCACAAATGAACCGTGAGATAGTATTTAAATACGATAGTTATAACAATGTCTTGGTATTGGACAATATGAATATGATTAATTAGATTATAAAATATATATATTGAGACATCCTAACAAATAGAAATTTATAGTTAAATGATTAGTAAATAATCAATCAAATATTTATTAATGTCGTTTTATTCCTCCAAATATATACTCTTCTAAAATGGTTTTATTTTTCATTTAATGATAAATTTCTACTAATTTTTTAGTTTTTTTAAATACTATCATTTTTGATATCATCATATCAAAATTATTTTAAGGTGATGTTTTTGTATTTTTCTGAAAATGTGATTTTTCAAAAAAAATGTGAAAATACTACATTTTGCAAAACTGTCATATCATTACGGTGAATTAATAAATTTGGTATCCCTAATATTACATAAATTTTATTTATTAGAAAAATTATTATTTAAATATATTAAAAATAATTAATTACATTTGAATCATCATTATACCCAATTCTACTATAAGTTTTTTTAGGCTTAAAACACATATTTTTTAAAACTCTCTTTAAATGAATAATGTTCCTCCATCATAATAAAAAAAATTAATAGTAAATAAGTAAATAATTAAAATAAATTTATAGTTTATTTATCTAAATATATGAACTTAAACCTATTTAATTATTATAAATAGACATATAATTTATGTAAGATCATATTTTCCTAAAAATGAATTTCTTGTAAAACTGTTTGTTGTCACGATCTGCATGTTTATTTTAAAAATCAATTTCGTCACTTTTGGGATGGGTATTTAATAAAATTTATTCAATATTTAGAATAAAATAAATTATATTACATAATAATATCAAAATAAAATTTTAAATACTTATTATTTAGTCGATAAGATATATTTACCACAGTTAAGGTTAAGAAATGGTTTTTCATGTAACATGTAATTATGTTAAAATTAATTGTCTATAGAAAAATAATTTTTATATTATAAATTTGGATAAATATTTAGGATCAATTGGTCAATATTATCTAATTAGGATCAATATATATTCAACATAAATGATAAATTAAATGTTATATTGTCTAATTACCATGGTGAGAAATAAAATCGTAAAATAAAGAAAACTTGGAGGATAATGAAGACCATGTTCAAAAAATGTTTCTTTTTTTGTGTGTAAATGATGCTTTACTATACCCACAGTATAATCCATTATTTATAAATTTTAGAGGCACTTTTTATTATATTGAAATCCCATTATTGAATTTTTTTTTAATTTTCAAAAATCCCACTCATCCTCAATTTTAAAAAGGCACTCCTCCATCACATAGTCACTCATATCCAGTCATTTGGCCCAAAAAACCAAGGAAAATATCTCTCCCAAGTGTCTCCATACATAGTCTACAGGTTATAATCCTGGAAAATGTTAAACCCTAGGGTCCTTGGCATGATATCTAAAGGGGATTTTTTTAAGAGAAGGTAATCATCTTAATGAAGTTATTTCTTTTTTATTTCTTATTTTAAAACATTAAATTATGTTTTAAAAATTCCTATATAATAACACAAGTATATAAAAATAATAATATGTTTTTGATTATGGAATAATATTAACAATCTCTTTCACCATAAAATGGGTAACAAATTCATCACTTGTTCATATGGATGTCCACCACCTAAAAAACATATGTGATTTGTTTTATATCACAAAATCACATTTATAGTAATAATTATTGAAATAATAAATATATATGAGATTTATGAAATTTTACCAATTCATTAAAATTAATACATAATCCTATTAATCAACCTCTCACTCATTAATGGAATGATGTCATTGCTCATGCATACTTATGACATACCGTCTCCTTGGAGCGATGCGATTCATTTTCCATGTAATAATTACATTAATGGTGATAAAAATTTGTCCAATGAATAAATATGATATCTATAATAGTAATATTTTTTTCAGTATAAGATAAATCTATATCATATGAAAAAGAACCATAATATCCATGAAAAAATATTCATGAGAAAATGATTCATTTAACACCCAAAATAGTTGAAATGATAAAAAAATTTAATGAATGGGAGATAAGATGTTATAAGAAGGTCATATATGATATTAAAAATATGAATATAATTATGTTATATATTATTAACATGATTAAAACCATTATAAATGAGATCAAATCATTTTAGACTAAAAGGAAATGTGAGGTATGGTATTTAAACTCAATATATTTTTTATTTGGGCATATATTTTAATATGCACCAGTTAATTTTTATATTGTGTAAATAGTAAACATTTTTTGTAATTTACATAAATTAATATATATCCATGTTATTTATTTTTTTTATATTAATTAATTTATTTAAAGGATTATAATTTAAAATTTAAAAAATATGTATGAATCTATGTAATAATTTCACTTTCTTTTGGGATTGTTGTCACTTTTATGTTTTCAAGAAAGCATATTTTTAGAAGAACTAATTTTATTCCACATTGAATCAGATAGATATTTTTCTTCCATGTCTATGTTTTCCAAAATTATTTTACAAAATTACTTTTATGTATTTAAATTAGTTATTAATGAACTTCTAATTTAAAATTTAATTCTTAAAAGTATATTAATGGGTAATTTATAATATTTCTAAAAGGTAATTTTTTTGAAAAAAGTAAAAATTTCCATTTTTAAGATATATGACAAGAACATACATCTCTGTTGTCATAAATTTCTAACAAGATGTAGATTACTCTAAATTTTTTCAATGGATTTACAATGAAGACACATTTATGAAATATTACATTATTATTTCACTTCAATTCCTCATATTCATCTAAATAAAATGATTTATTTCAAAAATAATATTCTTAAAAACCTGATCCTTACATCTTATCTCTTGATTAATTTTTTGATTAATATGTTTCTCTTAATATAACAACATTCTTGTGAAACATGATTACTGGGATTATATTTTTCATATATATCAATAATATTTTTCAAATGGTTATTATTATTTCCTATAACATATACCAATTGTATATTTTTTTTATTTTAAATATTATTTGATTAATTGGTGGATTATTGATAAATCTGTATCCTTTACTCAATGCAGATATTTTTATATAAGGAATATTGATTTAGGAATTAAATCAGTAATTCAATTTATTAGGAATTATTTGGAAATTCAATGAAGGTTGGGCCCCATAATTATTGAGGTCCTTAATGCATCAGTAGTCCTCGTGAGACAAATAACTTACCCAAAATAAATGGGTTCATAACCATATGTTTAAACCATCTTATGAAAGTGCATTAGTGTATAGATACAATGATGTCTGAGATCATGGAATGCAATATTAATAATTTAATTCTTTTAGAATTAGTTATTATTATCCACAAAATCATTGAATTAATATTATAAATGTATCCATTTTATTGTAAAGTTAATAATTAAATGGAATGTATGTTAAGTTATTTACCATTCCATATTTATTATTCCTTATCTAATCATGATAGTAAAATTATTTAAAAGGATTGTATTTTTATTTATTTAACATTCCATATTGACAGTTTTTTATTTAATCACGATACCATAAACATTACATAAATTTTACCGAACATCTATGTTCACCCTTATTTTGATTCATTTTCATAAGATACGAAGAAGGAATATTTTTATGATTTTAACGATGAAATATTTTTACATTCCTAGTGTTTTATTTTAGTTGTTAAAATGTAATATTAGACTCATATATGTATCTAGTTTACCAAGACTACTAATCTATTCAGTTATTCAGAATGTGATCTCTTGTATCTAGCACCAAATTTTTAGTTTAACCATACACTACAATCTACTGAGGATATGACCATTATAGTTGGTATCATTGAATATTTAATATAAACCTTGAAAATAATATTTAGGAAATAATATATTAGGTAACATAACCCTATGATTGAATTTCAAGAAAACTATATTATAGAAACATAAAGTGTCAAAAAACTCCTTCATGAAGATGAGGGATAGTTCGAAAAAGTGTTGTGACCTTCCTTAATTAAGATGAAAATGAGATAATGACACCTGATTCCAACCTCTGGTAGGTCCCCGGGTGGTGACCAGCACCAAGGGTATACAAATCTCAAAAAAATGGGAGACATTACCCTTTTTATAGTAACCATGCTCGGGAGATAAGATGTATCAGCCTCAAACCAACTCTATGAAATATATAAAAAAGAAACCAAAATCCATCCCATATTCTTGTTTAATGAAGAATGCAATAAATACAATGGAAAATCCAATTTAGATTCCAAAAGAACAAAGATAAGAAGAGATAAAAAACTATCCTAAGGCCTGTGATAGTAAGGTCCAACACAGTTTGTGTAATCTCCCTAGAAATGTGAAATGAGTATTATATACATAGAGTGAGAATATAAGTATACATAGTATGAAAATCCAAGGTAACTCGTGAATAAGTGGGAGGAGGGTAACAATGCCCACATCAGAAACAACATAAACCAAAGAACCTAATAAGGTATACTATCCATGCTAACCTCAACAAATTCATTACCACCAAATAAAACAAGTCAGTAAAGTAATATATTAAGAACATCGATATTTGGGTTTACAACACCACTTCCCACTAGTTAATTAATCATCCCTAACAGCGAATGTCCTCACACTACCACACTCTTCCAGAAGCCCCATTTCTACAACATGCCCACACACACCTGGGCCATATACCACATCCCTCCAAAAAAACCTAGGCCACAAACACATCACATCCTTTTTGTAGGGCCCTTGGCCAAAAACCATAACCTCATCCCAAAATAAAATGGGAATGAAAAACACATCTCATCATAAATACACCAGGGAAACACACCTTTCCTGAAAACACTTGGGCCTCAAACCTGTACCACAACCTACCCAAAGAGTATTGGGCTACAAATTTCGAGAAGAGGGAGAAGAGAAAATCCAATAACCATCCATCCATCTACCCACTGGGATGTTGTGAAAAGACACCCTCGACCATATATATGGTTCTGTTTGGAACATAGTTCTCAACACAGGTGGGGTGAATATTGAAAATCACAAGGAATTAGATGTGTATATATATAGGTAACAAACACTCATCCTAAACTATGGGTTCTCCAATCAAAAAACAAACCCACACTAAACTACCATTTCTTCCACATCTAATGCACAACCACACATCGGAACATAGACTAAATTCATACCCACAACCAATTCACTTATCCAATTATCATTTCTTATTAAAAAATTCATTAATTAATTTATTCCATCCCAACCCGGTAAAATACCAAACACAAAACACCACAAGTAACAATATGACACACACACACACAAACAAATCACAATTGTATATAGAAACTCTATGTGAAATGACCATTCATGGTAACACCATCCTACTTTATAAATATCACTCCCAAACCGTCCTCAGCATCCACACTACACAAAAGCACCACATCCAGATAAACAACAAAACTCAACCAGGATGGAAGCCCAATATAAAAATTGACCATGCTCAACAACCATAACACAACCCAGATGTAGACAAAATTTTCAGTGGCTTCATCCATTTTTCAATCAATCAACATCTAAAACTGAGATACCATTTCACAGCATGCACCACCTTATAAACACAACCACACTACACCCACAAAATCAACCCCCTATCAACCCCTGAACCCACATTCATGCTTCCAATGACAAAACCAAATAACCCGCACAATAAAGAAAAGATTCAAACACCACACATAACCACACCAAACAAAGAAAAGTTTATTCACATTTAATACACTCGTTCATTAATTATTCTTTGATAAATAAAAGTGTTATCACATAACTAGTTTTATCTTGGGGAATCCAATTAATTAACCAAATATAGGCGATTAATCAGTTTTTAATGTTCACATCTAATCATTAGAAGATTAAGAACAAGAATTATGGAGTCTTGTACACAAACAGTGACCACCAACGGCCATGATTTTTCAAAGACATATGACCAACACAATTCAGAACATGGATCCAGGATAACATAAAATATAAAAAATTCATCATCATCATTTGTATAGACCCTTATTTATTAATAATGTAGCCAAACCTATTTTTTAAATAGATATATTCATCTTCATAACACCAATATTGAATATTTGGATACGTTCATATTATCAAAGAGATTTTACTTCACCCACCCCTCATTATACACAATTAAAATAATGATGATGTAATTCTTACCTAGAAAAATAAGTGCTCACCAAATCCTAATTGCACTAAAAACCGGGGTCACATGAGTAGCAGGAGACATTAATAGAAACATAATCCAAAGACCACAACACAACACATGACCCAATGGGGAATAAATGCTCTGGGCACACCATGGGAAAAATGGAAACACACAGGGGGGATAGAAGATCTCAGAGTAGAAGTGCCACATCCTATATCAATGGAAGGGAAATGGTTTTAAGGGCCATTAATTTTAGATCATAGTCATATTTACATATTTTTCATATTTCAATGTCTTAGTAGTGATAATATTTTAAAAAAACAATAAATATCCTTTTAAAATGAATTTAGAAATTTTAAAAAAATGTTTTAAACTCGATTTATGTCAAATAAAATATTTGAGGAGTGAAAATAGAAAAAGGGAAAAGATGGAAATGACTCACCGATGGGTGATTCATTGACATGAGTAAACGATAGTGAGTTTCTTACATGACCCATAGATAGCGTCTTACAAATGTGACCCACCGAATGTTGACCCACTGACGCGAGTCACTGATGCCCGACCTACCGATGTTGAGCGACCAACGTTGAGCCTATGACGTGTTGTAACGAAGGATATTTATTGATAGAAATGGATTTTGGTTTTTATTTTTTGTCAATCTACCCAAGGATGACTAGAATGTTCTCATGTAATGAGTTCATATATTTGAGGCTGAAAGCTGTATTGAAGGGGGTACATTTTCCTAGTGTTTTCCATTTTTTAATCCTCAAACTAAGATGTTTAGTGTTGGAAAACAATGGGATTTTCCATAGGATTGAATTGTATAGAAAATAAAAATAGAATTAGGAAAATAAGGGAACTTCATACCTTGGAACATGGACCAGGTACCATGTTCCGGGAATGGTCCACCATCGTGTACCTGAAAGTGGGAATGGTACGCTTAGCGGTGCTCAAAACTGAAAATGGTTCACCGAGACGGTATGCAGTGAAGGCATGAAGTACAAGGAATTATAACGATTTTCAGTATAGATATGGCTTGAGAAATAGGATACATACACAATGGAGGCTAATAGTATGAAAATAGAGTTCAGTATCCATTGAATATTGTACAACATTGATAATTTGAGTAAATTGGTTTAGTGAAATTTGCAGAGTTATATGTCTATTTAAGGATCAATAACACCATTTGTTATATGAATATATTGGAGATTAATATATTGGGATAAAATTCAGTGAATTTTTATGTGGTTCACATAGTAAAAAAAATATGCGGAGAAAACCATATGCCTATGGAAAAAAAATCTGTAGAAGAAAGTTCAGTTTACAGAGTAAGCTCTCACAGTACACATCGGAGCAAGGCAGCACACAGAAAATGGTGGTATGTGGAGAAGCTGAGAAGAACACATAGTAGAGTAGTACGTGGAGCATGGAATTTTTGAGATGGTATGTGAGTATGATATACTCTATAATACCAAATGTAGGATCAAAAGATACAATAGATATGACACTGATTGTAGTATCAAATTATGATACAGATACTCAAATACAAGAGGGGGTGAATTGTATCCTTTTAAAAATTCCTTGGTAACTTTTAAAGATGGTTATGTTTAACATGGTTAAACAAGGTAATTAAAAAAACCTCTAGTTCTACTCACTTTCTTGATTCTGGAAATATTATTTTGAGAAAGTGGATCTGGAAAGATGGTTCTGCAAAATGAAACTTAAAGAAAGTTTACAAAGATGAAGATTCTACCTTAAAGCATATATATTCTAACTAAAACTTTGTACAAGTATAAGAAAGTAAAACATAGTAATATTTTCCTCAACCTTACAAATGTAGCAGAAAACTTGTAACAAAACAAGTAACAGTAGTAAGTCTTTTAACACAAAGTGAGGGGTATCCAACAACCTTGGATAAAGGTCCCTTGATTTATACATTCAAGAAAGTCTATCTTACCCAAAATAGTGTAATCCCTTGACACGAAGATTAGAGTCAGTCTTTCTATCCCCGTAAACCCTCAATTTTAAGGTAGTATGCACCTCTATCTTCCTTAGCAAGGAAGCCCTAATCATCAAGGTAGTTGACACCTCTGTCTTCCTTTCCGAGGAATCCCTCAATTGTACATAGAAACATTCAGAGTCACACAAAGAAAATCTGAACATGATGTTCAGTACATAAAAAGAATTAAAGTATCTCTCTCTAGAAATCAGTCCAGCAACATATAATCTCTAGATTGATGAACATGTCGTGGAATATTTCAATTGAGATCCAATTTATAGGCACAAATTCAACGGTCATCTCACTCCTCCAACGATATTATTTTTCCTTGAATTTCAGAGGGACCTATACACATGTCACTCAAACAAAGGTTAGTTAGTAACTGAAATCATGACATCATTTTATAACAAAACAATTGTAATCAAAATATGGTAACATAATAAAAACACAATATTAAAAATGTAAGGAAATATGAAATTTTTGACTCTAACCAAAAATGAATTCAGTGTCTATAATAAATAGATATTCAGATTCTTTTTTTAAGGAATTCAGAATGTAAATTCTATAGAATTCCAGAGTCTGATTTTCAAGGAAATTCGGAATCTAGATTCACAGGAATTCAAAACTAGAACTTACAAAGTTCAGAGTCAAAGTTCATGAGAATTCAGAGTCAAAAATCATGAGAATTTAGAGTCTGTATTCAGAGAACTCGGAGTCAGAACTCAGACAAGTTTGTATCCAGAATTCATAATCAGAATTCAGAGTCATAATTTGGATTCTAATACATAATGATTCATATCTATTTATTTATAGGATTCTGAGGTTTTGATGTCAAACAAAATTTTATACATTGAAAAATTATGATATGAATAATGAAAACAAGGTAAGCATAAATTTCCGTGGGGAAGAAAGTTTTTCCTTATAGAAGTAAATTAGAGGGTAAAAATATATTTGCCTTGGGATAAGGTTTTTGTGATTTAAAAAAAAAGGAATGGTAAAGTCATAAGGAAACCTTATTGACTCAACAATCTCCCAAAGTATGAAGGAATGGAAAAGTCATAAGGAAAACCTTATTGACACAATAAGAATTTCACAGTGGAGTTGGAAGGTATGTAGAAGCAGCTATGGTATGTAGAGGAGGTCTTCTGCACAAAATAATAGGAACATATTACATGGAACATCCATATATTCCTAAAAATGAACAAAATTAGTTTGCAAAATTAATTTCCATAACATACTAGTGTGCAAGAAAATAAATTACACCTCTAGGTGATTACATGGATTGAACCTATCATCCATTTAAAGTTTAGTATGCATGATTTAATGCTAAAAAATTGAAGTGACCTTCTTGTTTATAAACTGAGTGAATATTCTTCCAATATAGTATGTAAGAAGGAGTCAGCACAAGTGATCCAAAGAATGTAGTGTGCTATCCTAGAAACCTTGTAATGGTAGTGCTCCTCGAACGAAGTGACTATGCTACACTCTTTTAATCCACAACTTGTGGTGATTAGTGGTTTTTGGTATGACCGACACACTTTTGGTGTATATTCCATAGACGTATCCCTTTTTTGTGATCCATGTAAAATTTTTGTTTCATTGTTTTGCATGTGATTGTATATTTTCTACACTTTCTCTTCAGACATGTATAGCAGGTTCCTAGCAACATGGGAAAAGGATCCATAGGTTTAAAAGAAAATTTTGACACCATGATTCCCCCTCCCCTATTAGGGTGTTCTGGGGTCCTTCAAGAGGTATCTAAGCATAATGGTTTGTGGTGTTAAGTTTATCCTATTTTGTTCGGACTTGGAGAATACAGTTAATGTTTGGGGAGTTCGTTTGTTTCATGGAAGTAACTTTCAAATATGGATGAACAAGATGAGATCTCATCCAACATATCTTGGAATTGATGTGAGTTTTTCCACTTCACAAGAAATAAAGGTCATTGATCCAACCGGTTTATCTATGATAGATATAGACTAGAAAATGGTGGATGTTCATGCTAATGAAAATAATTCCTTAATTGTAAAATTTTCTAGTCAAATATATTTGAGGGTGATGAACAATATATTAGTGAACTCTATGTGAAAAAAACTAGAGAATATTTATGAAGGTGGAAACAATGTGAAGGATGTGATGCTCCATGTTTTACACAATAGTATTGATGATCTGAAGATGCACCCTAATGAAAATGCTGATTTTTTCTTCAATTGAAATACTGAAGTTATAGGATAGATTCTAGGGACTAGTGAAGAGATAAAATACATTGATATTTTTATAAAAAATATTAAGAAGTATTTCTCCAATTTATAATGCAAGGGTTTCAGCTCTAGAAGTAATGGATACTTACAAACTTTCTTCTGATATTTTGTTTAGTATCCTTGTGGAATAGAGATGAGTGTTAACCCAAAAAATGTAACGACTTTTGTAAGAACATAAATGGCATTTCAATCCCCAAAAATTGGAAATTTCATGACATTGTTCATATGTAGATGATGAGGAAAAATATTTTCTTTCTCTCATTTCCACGAATCAGAAGAAGGGAATAGAAAAATTTGAAAGAAAGATACCTCTGGCTTGTTTTCACTGTGGAAGAGTTGGGCATATTTCCTCTCATTTCCTAAGAAAGTTCAATGATGAAGAAAGTAAAGATGGATACATTATGATGCCTCATAAAATATTCTTCAAAAAGAGAGGCTTAAAATATGGATAAAAATTTCATGAAAGATTTTTGTTTGTGAAGAACAAAATTATGACAATGAACTCTTTAAGGAAGAGGAAACAAAATTCAAATCTAGGAACCATGCTTCCATGATGGGTACCATTGAAAAGTAAGAACCATTGATAGATAAAGTTATAGATAATCAGTTGACTAATAATTTCAATCACAAGTTACAAATTAATGACTCTTTTAGTAAGATTGAAAATATATGTAAGATTGAAAATATATGTAAGAGATGAAAAATGTGTAAAGAAATGGATGAGGAATCAATAGAATATATTGATCAGCTAAAAGTGAAAATTGAACAACTGGAAGTACTGGAGAATGTAAAATCATCAATCCTTGAAAGAATTATTTATTTTTTCAAACTAGAACTCTAAATTGGTGAACAATAATAGGTCATCAATGACCTCACCTTGATACTAGAGGAGAAGTCCAAGAACATTCAGGGACTCGAGAAAGAAGTTGTTACTCGGAGAAGTAAACTCGTATGTGAGTGAATTTAAAAAGATTCAAAGAAGAATATAAAATTTAAAAGGTTCATATATGATGAGATTATAGAGAGAGGGAAACATTATTTTGATGGAGTTAACATGATCTCGAGGGATCAACAACCTGCATTCATGAGAAATAGTGTAATTTTTTGTGATGTCAAGATGTCAAATTATATAAATAAATTGAACCGTAATAAAGGAAGGTTGAAGGTTTATCATGATGAAAAGCCACCAGAAGTGACAAAAAAGAAACCATAAAATAAAACATAAGGGATAAATGAATAGTATCCTCAATTTTCATGAGATGATAGGGTGTGAAAGTATTTTCCTCTGGAAAGAAGGCATGAGAATAAATAAAAGTGAGAAGACATTTTCTTTCATGAAGTGATAGTTTTGTTTCTATCTAGTCCATACCATTACATACTACAAAGAGTCTTGGAGATATATGGATGTGGAAGAGTTGGTATTTCAATAAAGGAGAACATATTCATATCCTACTTCTTATAGAAAATAATTTTTATAGATATTATTTTCACTATTAAAATTTTGGTCAACAAGCTGTGTATTGTAGGTAGAGGTATGACAGGTGAAATTCATTCAATGATCATAGATGAGTCAATACTCATCAAACAGATGTTGATGTTATTTAAAATAGGTTGGATCTTCTAGAAGAAGAATTTGAATATGAAGAAATCATATACATGGAAGATATAATTAAAAGACCACCAGTTTCCTATGCTCAATCCAATATCTCGTGGAAAGAAAAGAGGAAAATAGAAAAATCCAATTTTGCAGAAGTAACCCTCAAATCTATAAAGAACAACAGAAGATGGATTCTTGTTAGTGGTTCTTCATCACACATGATGGGTATTTCTTACCAATTAATGAATGTCAAGAAGAAGGTCTATGGAATAGTGAGGTTCAGAAACGTTGGTGCATTAAAAATAAAAGGTAGTGGAAGTGCTAATCTAGAAAATGGAGAGCTCAAGAAAACTGAAGTTCTTTATGTGAATGGTCTGCGTCACAATCTTCTTAGTGTGAGTTAACTCTATGACATATTTCATATTGTTAAATTCAAACAGAATGGTTGTAATATAAAGGAAAAGTCATGGATTTCTCTCATGAAAGGTTGTAGACCAAATGGAATATTATATCAGGATAAAAACAAAGAGAACATTTTCTAATTAATAGTTGAAGAGGGAAAAAACTTATTTCATCAACTAATGAGTCACATAAATTTTAAATACCTAGAAAATATATCTAAGGTGATGATAGCCATGGATATCCCTAACTTGAAACGTGAACGAGAGAAGAATTATGATGCTTGCATGCGAGGGAAACTGGTCTACAATTCCTACCTTCTAATGAAGAAAAGAGCATAAAATCGCTTTGACATCATCCATATTGATGTATGTGGTTGGATACATGTTGCTGGAACACATGGATAAAGGTACATTGTTCTTTTCCTAGAAGATTATAGTATAATGGCATTTGTGATTGTAATACATAAGAAGTGAATATTGCTTGAATTCATGAAAACCTATCATCAAATAGATGAGAATGATACTGTACAGAAGATAAAATTCCTACATTTTGACAATATAGGGGAATACACATCCATTTAATTTTAAAATTACCTATAGAATCATGGACACAACATGAGGTGGAAACTACGATAACTCCATATAAAAATGGACTTGTTGTGTTGATGAAATGACAGGTAAACAACATGTCAATAACAATACTAATTGAGAGTCACCTTCATCAAAATTACTGGAAAGAGGTAGTAAAGGATATAGTGTATTTTCAAAATTGAACAGGGCTATATATGGGTGAGAAAAAGACACCATATGAATTGTGGAATGGAATAAATCCCTCTTTGAAAAACATTTTTGTTTTCAGAAGAAATTTTTTTATCCAAAACAAACATGGAAATAAATGTAAGTATGGATATAGTGTAGAAAAAGAAATATTTCTTAGATACAAAATAAAAATATATGACTATAGGTGTTTTAATAAGTGCTTGGGAAGAATTTTTGAAAGTAGTGATGTAAATGTCATTGAAGAGAAAAACATGAATGCTTCAAGGAATTCATATACTTAAGTGGTAGAAGATGAGGAAGAATGTGAACATGGAACAAATTCTAATATAGAGGTTGAGGAATTTGTGAAAATCTATCAGGAGTAATATCATGATGCTAAATCTGAAGAGGAATCAGAAGAGGAAGCCATAGTGGGAGAGAATTTGGTTTCACCCTAAAGGAGAAATCGAATAGAATAGATTGATCAGTATAACATTATCGAGGACCAAAATGCACCTACACAGACATGGAGAATAATAAATAATGCAGAATCTACATTTATATCAGTTATGGAACCATTCTCATTTCAAGAGGCTACAAAAGATGAGTCAGGGGTAAAAGAAATGAATGAAGTGTTTGATATGATTGAGAAAAATCAGACATGGGATCTTGTTAAAATACTTGAATGTCACAATGGTATTGGTACAAAGAGTATTTTCATGAAATTTTTTAACAAACATGGATATGTGATCAGAAAAAAAGGCATACTTGGTATGTAAGGGATATTCACAAATCAAAGGTGTTGATATGGAAGAGATGTTTTCGCAAGTATCAAGACTGGAGAAAATAAGACTATTACTTTCTGTGGGAATCTTTGGAGGTTATAATGTATATCAAATGGTTTTCAAGACAACATTCTTAAACAGAGTATTGGAAGAATATTTCTACATTGAACAACCCATGGGGTTCATTCTTGGAAATGATGAATTAATGGTTTCGAAATTAAAATATATATCTCTATGTTCTCAAACAAGAACCACTAGTGTGGTAATCTCAGTTGGACACTTATATGAGAAATATTGAGTTTAAAAGAGGAGGAGTGGATCACAATCTCTATGTGATGAATTCTAAAAAGGATCAGTTCATGGTACCATTATATGTGGATGATATTATTTTCGGTGGATGCAGACATGGATTAGTGGATAAATTTTCTGATCACATGAAATCAGAATTTGAAATGTCCATGATTGGTGAACTCACATACTTTTTATTGTTGTAGGTCATTTAGAATAAATAGTACACATTCATTTCATAGGAATAGTATTCAAGAAAGATGGTAAATAAATACAATATGAAAGATTCAAAACCAATGTCAACTATGATTGCGGTTGTAACATATCTAGTTAAGCATAAGGACAAGAATTATTTTCATCCCACCATGTAAAGAAGAATAATTGAATATTAATGTACCTGACAGTGACATGGATAGATATTGTCTTGGAAACTTTCCTTTCAGCCCACTTGAAGAGTAATATGTTGGAAGAACATATGGAGGCAGTGAAAATAATTAGGAGATACATTCAAGGTACACATAAAAATGGGCTATAATTTTATTTAGGAAGAGATAATGAACTATTTACCTTTTATTATTATTACTAGGCCGGAGATCTAGTGGACAGAATTTCCACCACTGGTGGAGCATTTTATATTGGAACAAAATTCATGGTCTGGATGACCAATAAACATTATTATAGTTCAGTTAGTACTACTGATGCTGAATATGTATTTTCTACCAAGGTGTGCACTCAGTTACTTTGAATGAAATAGTAACTGATTGGCATATGTGATGAGGTGAAACAACCAATGATGATTTTTGTGTGATAACAAACACAATTGATGTTATAATGAATCTTGTTCATAATTCTCATACAGAACATACTGATATCAGATATCACTTCCTCAAGGAAAACGTTTATCAAGGCGTGATCAAAATGAACCATGTGGGAACCGATGAGCAAGTGGTTGAAATTACGACCAAGACATAGTCATAGGCTATGTTTGAAAAACATCGTTTGAACCGTGGTATTCACCAACCTCCTATGGTATAAGGAAGTAATGATGTAGGTTTATGATGGAGATATGATATAGGTGGAGCATGTTTTTTATTATACAAGTTATGATTTGGTTCATTGGGTTTATTGCCAATGTGGGAGAATAGATAAATTCAATAGAGGGTGGTCTGTTTTTTCTGGATATAGTAATGATGGAGAATATAAAAGGAAATAACTAGAACTATGGGTGAGAAAATAAAAAATGAGAACTCAGTTTATGTCATCTCTCTTATTTTCTACACCGACCACTACTCACATAGACTTAATGTTATTGCAGAGTTGTTTATTGAAGGTTTTGGTTTTCATCATAGCTGGCACATTAGTTAATTTATCTACATATGGAAAACAAACCCAAAGAGGGATATTGTTGGAACCAAGGATTTTCATTGCTAATAATGGAGTTTGGTTTGTGTTTTTTTAATCTTCCCATGGATGACTATGGTATTTTCAAGAAATCTGGTCATACATTTGAGGATAAAAGCAGTATTGATGGTGACATAGTTTCCTAGTGGTTCCTAATTATTTGGGCCTCAAAATCATGTGTTTGGTGTTTTAAAACAAATTATTTTCACATAAGAGTGAATGGTATGTGAAAAGACAAATAAAAATGGAAAAATAAGGAAACCACATACCTCAAAACATGAACCAGGTTCCATGTTCTGGGATGGTTCACTACCGCATACCAGGCAGTGGTAACAGTGCGTTGAGCGGTACACAAAACCAAAAATGGTTCGCAATGAAGGTAAATGGTGAAGACATGTGGTACGTAGAATATTGAAGGTTCATATGATTTATACGATTCAAAAAAAAGAGAGATATGTGGTGGAGGCTAATAGTATGCATATAGAGTTCAGTATACAGGGAAGATGGTACCACATTGAAAATTTGGGTAAATCATTATATCAAATTTTTTGGAGTTATATGTATATTTAAGGAGAAATAGTCCCATTTTTAGATGACGAGTTTGGTTATTAAAATTTTAGGAAGAAATCTGGTGATGTACAAACTGTTTTGCCGAGGAGACGATGGTATGCGGAGAAAACCATCCATGTAAAGAAAATAGTCTGTGGAAAAAAGTGTAGTTCTTAGTGGAATATCTTGCAGTAGATGGCAGATAAAGGCAACATACGAAGAAGGGATGTTTGCAGAGAAGCTAAAAATTACACTGAGTTGGGAAGTACGCAGAGTAGGGTAGTTCATAGAGGAGCTGGACAGTACGAGGAAACATCAGTGGTATGCGAAGGAGGTGGTCCGCACACCATACCTAGAACATAGTACACAGAAAAACCAAGAAGACCTTAAAATTGATCAAATTAGTTTGTGAAATTAATTTCCATAACATATCAGTGTAAGGTAAAATAAATTACTTTTTTGGGTGATTTATGTAATTCAATAGAATATCTATTTACAGTTGAGTATTCATGATATAATGAAAAACCTTTTAAGTGACATTCAAGTCGATAAATAGAGTGACGATTCTTCAAACTTAGTGATCAACGGGTAGTTAGTGGAAGGGATATGAGGGGTATAGTGTGCTATCTCAAATACCTTGTAAAGGCAGTGTTCCTAGCACAGAGTGACTATTCTAAACTCTTGTAATCCACAACTTGTGAAGATTGGTATTTTAGTACGGCATAAACACTGTTGACATAAGCTCCTTGGACGTAGCCCTTAGTGGTGAACCATGTAAAATTGTTGTGTTATTGCTTTTTATGTGATTGGTTATTTTTTTCACTTCCTATTCATAAATGTTTAACAGGTTACTAACAACATGTTAAAAAGATGGATCATTTTGAAATAAAAAAGATAACTCCTTCATCAACCCATCCCCTCTCAGGGTGTTCCAGGGTCCTTCATGATGTTGATCCACCGACACAAGCTATTGATACCACATACTGACACAACCATAAAATGACGAGTCATCAACAGTGAGATATCAACATGAGCTACCAAAGCCACCTACTGACACAACCTACTAATGATTAGTCACCAATGCTAATCTACCAATGGAAAAACCAGAAATTTTGAAAACTCATGAAATGAGCTATTGTTGCCTCCTAGAAAACCCCAAACACTGTATTTTAAAAAATAAATGCACCGAGTTGGTATGGGCCATTACATCACATCCCTCTAAAAGTATTATCACCCTGAAGAAATCAAAACCAAACCGAGAATAAAAAAGGCCTGAACAAACACCCTGTAAGATACCTCTTAAGGATTAACCACCACCAGTTCCTCAAAATCTGAAGTGAAATCTCTACATCCAAGAACAGCCCCTCTGAAATCTACTAAAACAAACAGACTCACAACCACCACAGAAGAATAATAACAATTCTTCATAAGACACATGAATCAGGGAATTCCAACCCCCATGCCTAGATACTATTCACTTTGGGCGACACTGACTCACTCGTATGGGTTTAATCGCATCCTCGTTAATGAGTCTCGATTAGGAATCGGGAATTCACCTCTCTTATGTTAGGAAATTATTGCACATTTTGAGGAAAATAAAAGGACTTCATTTCATAGAGAATAAGATTCAAACATTATATTACAAAGATAATATAAAAACCATTCACAAAACAAATTTGTGTACTGGGTACACATCTGCATCTCCCTTTTTCATGTACTCTCTTAAAGGCCACCATTCCTCCAAAAAACAGTAACCAAGGAAATGGTCCACCCATACAACACCTTCTTATAATGATTCTAGATATCCACATGCATATCCATGAATGTTTTTTCATCCTCAATATACAAATTTCCCTATTCAATGATATAGGAGTCATCGTGAAGATATTGAAGAAGCTGGGATTCATGAAAACATCCTGGATCCTTATCCAAATATGGTAGAAACTCCAATTGGTATTCCAGCTCCCCAAACTCTCCCCAACACCTAGACATGTACAATGAACATGGGAGAAATATTTTTACCTTGGCCAAACCTACAATGCCCACGACGATGGGAAACCATCAAGAACATGTGGTCTCCAACCTTGAACACCAAGGGCCTCCTCATATTTCAACATATGACTTCTTCTAGTCTTGTACTACATTCATCCTCTCATGGACAAGCATAACCTTCTCAGTTTGACTTTTTGTCACATCCAAACCTAGGAAACATTCCAGCCCAACTTCTATCTAGAACATGGTTTAATGAAACATTCTCTCATACAAGGCTTCTATTGGATAAACACCAATGTAATAGTGATAGAAATTATTGTAAGAAAACTCAACCATGGTCCGGTGTCATAAACATGATCCACCAAAATCCAAGACACATGCTTCTAACATGTCCCCAAATGTATTTATTGTCTGTTCTGTCAGCCCATCGGTCTGAGGGTGGAAAGTGGTGCTGAGGAACAACTGAGTTACAAAATAGTGATAATTACCCTCTAGAATCTCGTGTTAAAATGTGAATCCCAATATAAGATGATGGATCTCAGAACCCCATGTAGCCACACCACCTCATCCACATGCCTTCTTTCTAAGGCATCTAGAGCACATGAATCCTAAATTTAAAAGAGGTGAGGTGATTTATTTAGATGATCCACTATTACCTATATTGCATCAAATCCATCCTGATACGTAAGTAATAATTGGATAACGTCCATTGAGATTTTATCTCGTGGTACATCTTGGAAACTCTTGGGTTTACTTCTTGGGGTGAGCTATGAAACTCACAGAAAACTCCCTCGAGTATCACCACTAGAATATATATCTTCTCAAAAAACATCATCTGATTCTGACCATCCAATGACCATCCCTCTCACGAATCAATCTGGTTAATTTGATCATGTATCACCTCCACCTCCGAGTATACCAACCGAGACTCCTCTACATACAACCTCATGGATAACTAAACTATTATCTAATATAGATATCCTCTTCCTCTATCTATTCCTACATCCATGTACAAAGAAACCAACTCCTCCAACAACCTCTAATAAACTGCATATTCTTGAACTATCTCCTTCTACAAATTCCTTCGCAAGTAATGGGCCACAAAATTCTTCTTTCTTAAGGTGTAAGAGAACTCATAATCATTTTCCTCATGAATCCCCATCCTCCTCCACTTACATAAGTTCAAATATCACTTGGAAAATATATACCTCAAGATCTTGTAAACTGTGAAGACCACAAATCACTCACCAATATGGTAATGTAGCCACCACATCAGCATGGACAATACCACCACTTACTCCGGATCATGTGTGGAATAGTTAGGTTCATGGGGAAGTAACATCCTACACCCATAAGATATTACTCGTTAACAATGCATAATCAAACATCCCAAGCCTATATAGGAAGTCTCAAAAAACACATTGAACATCACACACTTTTCTGGAAATTAGAGAAATAGAGAACTGGCCATCTTTCCATTCAGATAGCCGAGCACTACCTGGCACTACTCACTCCACATAAAATCATGGCCTTCTTGGTCTGAGCCACTGACATAGAGGAAACTCAAGAAAAATTGGGTAAAAATATCTGGTAATAGACTTCTAGACATAGAAAACTACGTACTTCATCAACATTCTTGGGTACTATCCAAGAAACAGCTGCCTATACCTTTGACGGGACACTGCTACACACTACTAAGACACCACAAGACCACTTATGTGTACCTATTTTCTCTAAAAAATTAAAATGGACAACTTCCCATAGATATTGTAGCATGTAATAACTTCCAAGATAGTCATTAGATGCTTGATATTCTCCTACTTTGACATCGAGTATATTATATTGTCATCGATGAATAGGATGATGAACTGGTTTAGGAACTCATGAAAGATGGAGCTCAAAATTCACATGAACATAGCACGTGCGTTTGTAACACGTAATGGCATAACCATGAACTCTAATTTCCTATACATACATATGAAATCGGTTTTTAGGATATCATCCTCATTCACCCTCAATTTTTGATATCTAAACTATATATCAATCATATAGAACTAGCTTTCTCCCCTTAGATGGTTGAAAATATCGTCTGTCCTCAGGATAGGGTAATGGTTCATGATCATTAGCTGATTTAACCTCTAGTACCCTATAATCATCCCCAAATAACCATATCCCTCTTTTCAAAGAAGACCAAAGAACACTATGGTGACACACTGGGCTGGATAAATCCTTCCTTCACCAAGTCATCAATTTGAATCTGTATCTCCCACAACTCAGATGGTGCCATCTAATTAAAAGCCATTGAAATCATAGAACCATCAGGTTTTAAGTATATCTTGAACCCAATGTCACATCGAGGGGGTACAGTCATAACATACTTTATAAAAACATTGATAAAATCCCCAACATATCTGGGAACCACTACCATCTCAGCACCCACAAATTCCACAAATAGCTCGACCAACAAGGAAAGAAAAGGCTCCACATAATGAATCCCTATAAGAAAAATCCATTCACAAAAAAATCCACATGTTTTCCACCAATTTCTAAAAAAATAATCTTCTTTGGAATAATTTGATGAAATCATGGAAAATTATAACCATTCAAAGCCATGGATGACAAATTATTGATTCATCTGCAATAGGAAAATATACCCACAGTGCTCAGTCTACATCCCCAGCACACATCAAAAACAATCGTCCAACCTTTGACTGGTGTACTGAACACTAGGGTCATGGAAATCCTCTCTATGTTTTGTTCCAGTGCATGGACTATTCTGGGTGTAAAATAGTAGTTAAAATATCTTGAATCAAATAGGGCACAAACAAGTGTATTAAAAAAGATCATTGTACCTAGAATGATCTATGTACAGACTTGGATTATTGCCTCTGTCACATGAAACTGACCATTCTTATCTCCTATTTCTCTTTTCCATTGACTGCCTCCCCAACCATGCCTGGGTCGAGGTCCCAAGGAAATTCCCTAAGGTCAGCCTAAACCCACTCTATATCCCCTCGGTGGAGCAAGATCCTACCATCCCTACTAGTGAAATGGAATGGCTAGCAGCTACTACTAAGGTGGGAGCTGAACCTTCCCACCTCAACCATAGTAAGCATGAATGGGGAACTAAAAATGATGGCTACCATGACTTCTGCAAGTGAAACACCTTAGTCCCAAGCCTATTTATATGTCATGAGAACCATAAGTTCAGAACTGAAACTCTTGAGGTCAACTCCCAACTATCTGAAACCTCAAAGACCCTAGCGCCTGAGACATACTACTTGAATACATTCACTTCATAGAACCTGACTATATCCCATATCATGGTAGAAATCATCATGAGTGTAACCTCCCAACAACTTCGACCTTCTTTTTGACCTCTAGTTATATCAACAAGGTGAAGGGAGTAATTGAGTTCTGGAGAAAATGATGAAGTGCTTTCTCTATGAATCTCACCCGAGAATCTTCTTCCAGAAAGAGATCCGAAGAAAAGTGAAGGGGATCCTTGAACATGATCCCTAGATCTTGTACTAACATAATCCCCTACTAGAGGGAGAGTAATTATTTCCTCGTGTAGGAATCCATGGTAGAAGAAAGTAATTCCACCTATAAATCATTCTATAAAGAAAACCATAGAGATTTGGTCTCCTTTTCCCCCCAGTTAGAGAGTCCACCTTAGAAACACCACACCCCACATATAGATCACCTCCAGTGGAACATAGTACAATGTCGGAGTCTAGGTCAAGCGGAATGTGATTGCTTGATCCTTAGGCCAGCTCTTAGTCTCTGTATGTAAATCATTGGCTTCATACTTTCCCAGAGTGTACCGCTGGAAAGCAAAAAGTGTCTTCTTACTCTTATCATCCTTCCCCACTGGGTCATCCCTCCATCAGTTGACTGGGTCAACCTGGTGAGCCTTTACTACTTGTACCACACACTGATGATGACCAGGTACAACAACTGAAAATGTAAATAGGAAGATCCTAATCCCAAGTAGTATAGAATATATTTTGGAATCTTTTCAACTCATTGTTTATGTTAATTTCCTAAAATCACTGAAACTAAAAAAACATATTTCTTCCTGATTCATGTACCGTTCCTAGGGTTTATAACCTGAAAACATCATATCCTAACTTGGTCTTTTGGTATGCTCGGAGTGGTTGCATCAGATCACAACAGACACTAAAATCCTGAATCCTATCCAGTCTTCCCTAGCCTATGTCACACACCAAGATCACCTAAAAATTTCTCCCAACCATCCTTGGAAATCCTCAATGTTCCTAAGTCCAATTTCAATCATATCTCTCAACCATTAGTTCTAATACAATTCTATCATGGTCCTCCCTCATCAAAATGATGGATGGGAAGGAAAAGTGTCGTGACCTTCCTTTTTCAAGATGAACGAGAGATAATGCCCCCCGAGTCCAATCTTCAGTAGGCTGCGGGGTTGACCAACACCAAAGGTATATAAATCCCACAAAAACGGGACCCATTACCTTTTTATAGTAACCATGAGCTGGTTATAAGATGTATCAACCTCAAGAAAACTCCATGATATATATGTGTGTGTGTGTGTAGCCAAAATCCATCCCACATGCTTGTTTGATGAAAAATTTTAGAAATATAATGGAAATATACAATGTAAATACAAAAATAACAAATATAAGAAGAAGAAAAAAATTATCCCAGCACCCAAGCTAGTAAGGTACATCATGGTCCATGAAATCACCCTGGAAACCAAAAAAAAGAGTTTCATATATGTAGGGTGAGTATGAACGTATATTCAGTATGAAAAGTTAAGTTCACTCCTGCACAAGTGGTAGGAGAATACTAATTCCCCTATGAAAAACCCTAGAAACCTAAGAGCCTAAAAACGTATACTATCTTACCCAACTAAAAAAAATTAACACTCACTATATAACTCAAGTCTTGTAAATTAATTTAGTATGTAAATAGATATTTGGGAATCCCATACCACTTCTCACTCGTTAAGTTCACATAAAAAATGGGGAACATGATGAGGATACTATGATCTTCCACAATCCCCACTGCCACAACCTTCCCACACACACCTGGGCCACATACCACATCCCACCTACAAAAAAATTTTCTACAACCACACCACATCCTCCCTGTAGTAACTAGGTACATAAAACATGAAAAGACCTGGAATTTCCTTGTAATTGTTTTTTAATATATGGGAATTTTACGAGTCCGAAAAAATTGACGGTAGTTGATTTCAATGCCTGGAATTCATAGAATTAATTTCTGATCTTTATTTCAGGTACCTTCAATAAACAAGCGTGCATGTTTTTCTAACTTTTGAACTGGTGGTTCGAATTGAAATTCGAAGGCACTGTTGAACTCGCAGTGTCGGTATTCTCTTAAGTAGACTTTCACCTCGATGGCAGATTGTCGGGGGTGGAAGTTAGTTTTTGGGTTTTTTGTGTAAGAATAAAATAAAACTAAAAGTGTATGACATTTTTATTTTTATTTGCAACACCTATGTGGATGTTGGGAGGTGGGGTCCACAGGGATAAACCTCCATGTGGTAGATGAGGTCTGAGGGCCACCAGACCATAACCTCTCATGAGAGGATATGGGGGTGGGGATCACCCGAACCATAACCTCCCATGAGAGGTTATGGTGGTGAGGACCACCTGGGATTAAACCCCCCCTATAATTGAGTGAAACTGTCAACCCCCCTCATTAATGTGGATTAGCCTCTTGAATTCCTCCACATTAATTGTGCCAACCTAGGGATTTAATTATTTTGAAACTTTTTAAATTAAGTAACTATGTCGTTGGAATTCAGGAGGGTTCCTAATAAATGAACCATCATAAATTCCATGATCTTTATATACCTCTCCCCTCTCATAAATATATAGTGAATATGAGGAGGATTTGGGACAGCTTCACCAAGCGACGATGTGCTGGTAATGTGACGCAACTCCCAACACTTGGAGGATTAATTTCTCCAATAAAGGTTGTGTTCTCCATTGAAGAACGCACTCTCAGATGAAGAATACTCCTCCAATGAAGAACTCCAACGAGGAACACCTTCAAATATGAAGAACGACCTCGACATCGACTTTCTTCCTTGGAACATCCTCCAACGTAGGACGTGTTCATCTACAATGAATCTACATCTACCTTATCATGACAATGCCAACCAACAATAATCAAGGTAGGGGGTTTATTTGCATGATAATACTTTCGTTGTTTTCTTTTGCGGTTTGGGAAAAAAATCATTGCAAAGGTTGTAAAATTTGAGGTTCACCGTTGTTTTTTCTTGTTGAGCCAAATGCTACAACCCTAAACGCGGAGGGTGTAGTAAAACCAACATGGCCCAACCCATCCACTATTCTTCTTTGGTGTACTCTTCGGAATGAAGGAAGGTGACGATGATGACAGAGGCGATGAAGGCAACAGCACCACCACCCATGCACACCGCGACCCGCACTCCCCCCCGCAGCGCTCCAGCATCCCGGCCGACCCGGCCGCGTGCCCTTACCGCACCCCGGACACCCAGCCGAACTGGCCACCCCGGCCACTTGGCCGAGCCATCCTGGCTGTGCCTTTCCCTGGTTGCGCCACCCTGGCCACTCCGACCTCCCAGCCGAACCGGCCCCGGCAGCACCACCTCGGCTTCTGGGCCACGCTCCCTCGAGCCGTGCCTCCGTGCCCCGGGCCGAGCCATCCTCACGGAGCCCTCCAGGACGAGCTGCCAATGCGGCGCACTCCAGGAAAAATCACCCTAGCACCGAACCACAACTGGTTCATGCCCTCGCGGCCGATCTTCCCCCTCACGGCTTTCCATGGCCCCTCACAGCCTACAAGTTTGGGCCCAATAACCCTGGATGAACCCAACAGGACAACCCACCCAACGTGCTGAGACAGACCCAACAGGTCAGGACGGGGTGACCCAAACCAGGTCGGCCAATGCTGGGTCGGGCTGGGTCAGGCCGACCTGGTCATACCAGACCCAACACCATTAAGACCCTTTGCTTTCTTTTGACCATATCTTTGGCACCAGACATTTGTTTGAAAAACTGTCTGCGGTGCTGGAAATCATAGAGCAAGATATTTCTTTTGAGTATACCCCACTGTGTTTTGGATTGATATGGGGAATGGTCAGGTTTGATCTAGCACGAATCCAACTGGCCCCCCGAGACTAAAAGGCTAATAACCAATAGACCAGGCATCTGATTGACGTGATGTTTGTTACATTGAGACCCCTGTGATGTGGCAGAACTTTGAGATACTTCTTAAAGGGACTTCATGATATTTGGAGTATTGACCAGTAGCTCATGGAGCGGATCCTTCTAAAGACAAGCGGGCATAATGCAGAGACCTAGTATCTGGCCGAGACCTGATGAGTGTTGACTATTTTGACTTGCAGTGACTCTACTAGCCCAGTGGGGAGCACCTTGGTGTCACGGTAGACCCTTAGTGTGGAGTGCCTTGGTGTATTGGCAGACCCACGGTACTCGACAGGTGGAGTACCTTAGCAGGATATGAGGGGGAGTGCGCTGGTGATGCGACAGACCCATAGTGGGGACTGTGCTTAGTGATGCGACCGATCCACAATACATTACTTGAGGAGTACCTTAGCAGTCCAAGGATAGTGGGAAGCGTGCTTGGGGTTGTGGAAGGCCCACTTTACTCGGTAGAGGAGGGGTTCCCCAGTATCCAAGATGTTTGACAATGTGAAAGGAAATGTTACTTAATACTACCCCTAGAATAAAATCCCGGTTCAGCTGAGTCAGTTTTTCTGTATTTTCCTCATGATTGAGATGGATTACTTGATAACATAGATATATGTATGGGTATATAACTATGTAGTGTTATCTGGTGAATTATTACATTTTAGTTTATCCTTGGTAGATTTTGTGAGACCTTGAGGCTCTCAAGTTCCCTACCAAGTATCGTTATACTCACCCCTACATGGGATATGCCTGCACCTTGTTTTGTTGGTTGTAGACGACGAGCAACGCTGATTGAGGATGAGAGTAGTAGGATTGGACGGTGCCCAGAGGTGGACCATATGGAGTGTCAGTACGCGAAAGAGATGGAAAGACGTGGAGTGCTGAGGAGGCGATATGTACCTACCCTTCAGGTAGGATCCTCGGAGGATGATCTGGTAGCTTTCTTTTCTCTTTCTTCAGTTTTATTTCATTTTTTTTGTACATATACTTTTGCAGTTGGGCTTGTATTCTAGCCCCTTTTTACTTTCATCACTCTTTTGGTTATACAGCTTTCTTGTGTTTGTATCTTTTTTTGAGCTTGGTTATGTGAGTTTGAAGGTTATAAAGGCAATTTCTTCCCAGTTTCAGGGAATACACATGTGGTGCTAGTCGCCAGCCCCTGGCCTGTGGAAGGCGGGCTTGGAGATAGTCACGACACAGGCCTCGGGGGACGTGTCATGAAAAGTTGGTATTAAAGGATTCGGTTCTACCATAAAATACACGATTCTGATATTTTCTATGAATTAATAGTGTTAAGGGTAATAAGTGAGGATTTCAGTTCAAGGAGTCCAGTGTTGGTGCAGCGGCTGATGTATCTATACACCAGGACCCTGACTTCTGTTTTCTAACTTAGTGCACAAAAAAACTGATTGTGTGTGTATTCAAGAGTTTGATTTGTGATTTCTTAAGTCAGCTCACCTGGTCAGCTCACCAGGTATAACTTTTTGACCGTGGTGAACCTGTTTCTTTTCAGGGATGCCTCCACGTAGACATCTAGCATGAGTTTCGAGAGTTTTACACACTGATAGCCCACCAAACGACGAGGACTTGGTGCAGGGACCTCTTCTAGTAGAGGCACCAAAGAGGCACCAGCAGTACCATTACCTATTGGGCCATTGATACCACCAGCCCTATCAGCAGACGGTGCACGCCGCTTGAGTGCATTGCATGAGTTCTAGCACCAGAGGCCACCCAAGATTAGGGGAGAGATAGACACATAGGCAGCTGAGGATTGGCTGGAGGCCATGGTGAGAGGTTTTCGACTAGTAGGTACACCAGCAAACCCCAAGGTGATCCATACCACCATCCTTCTATAGGAAATTGCAAGAAGATGGTGGAACCAGATGCTCCAGGTTAACGATGAGGTGACACTTCTCTTGGAAGAATTTGAGATCCTGTTTCTGGCAGAGTTTGTCCCAGTGGCTCTTCACGCAGTGCACATTCAGGAGATAATTCATATGCAGTATGGTAGCATGACTATATCTCATTACTCAGCGAGGTTCACAAAACTCTCGGGTATACTCCACCGATATGGTGAAAACCCCATTTTTTAGTGCATGAACCTTTGAGAAAGGACTCGGTTGAGAGATTAGAGATCCAATGATCTCACTCAGCATCTCGACGCAGGCGGGGGTGTTAGATAGAGCCCTCCAAGTGGAGAGTTTACTTGCTGAGTAGTCTACCACAGTGAGATCCACCACCAGTTGACACGTATTGAAGTCTTCTATAGCTAAAAGCAGACATATGTCATAGAGGTCCAAGAGGACCAGACCTACATGTGGACAACCACATGACTCAGTATCGGTTGTGTGGGTCACCCAAAGCGGAGATAGACATGCCCGGAGTGGGAAAGGTGTCACATGTAGCGGGTAGGGTCACATGGCTCGTGACTGTCTAACCCGTTGTACAGATGATCAGAAGATAGTCGAGGGACTGCACATGCAGAGATAGATATTCGATCGAGGTGGTCTACAGGGAGGAGGCAGACGTGGAAAAGGAGCTGGTTGTGCAGCTGGTGGTGGTGACGATTCGAGATATTACCGCCACCAGCACCAAGAGGTCCACCCCGATAGTAGGGAGAAGGTGGACATGGGAGAGATTAGCTCTAAGCAGCCAAGTCATGCGATCATGGCACTCTAGAGATGATTCGAGGTACGATATGTGTCTACTCAACCATAGCTGCAGTACTTACAGACATATATGAAAATCATTCTTTCCTTTCCACTTCCCTCGTTCGGAGCTCAGAGATTCTGATGGAGCCATTGGCTTGATCCTTATAGCTAGAGACTTCTACATGAGAAGATTCGATGATTACGCACTGGTTCTGGCATGGCAAGCTTACTCTAGTAGGTGAGAGCTTCGGTTGGGTTCTCCTAGTAGCAGCATCGAGGCCTTACGACGTCATCTTGGGTGTGGACTGGTTATCTATAGTCCATGCTCAGACAGACTATATTAGGCACAATGTGAGGTGTGTCAGCACGGATGGGACCAGGTTTAACTTCACCGGAGAGAAGGGAGCCTTTGCAGCATAGGATGGAATTACCCAGAGGTGGGTGCATCTGATTACTAATCAGTTGGATAGCCTTACCCTCAGAGTGGTTGATGTAGAGAGTCTGATATTTCCTATTGTGGTGGACCAGTACATGGATGTTTTCCTTGATTATGTCTCTGGTCTTCCCCCTCACAGAGAGGTGTAATTTTACATTGACTTGTACCTCAGGATTACACCGATCTCTATACCAGCATATCGGATGGCTCCCGCAGAGCATCGTGAGCTGCCGGTACAACTAGAGGACTTGTAGGGGAAGGGATTCATCGTGATTAGTGTTTCTCCCTGGGAAGCCCCAATTATATTCACCAAAAAGGCCGATGGTAGCTTTAAATATTGTATTTACTATTGGCACCTGAACTAGGTGATCGTGAATAACAAGTACCCACTCTCAAGGATTGATGACCTCTTTGATCACCGAAAAGAATGGAGCCTTTGTAGTGCAGGATGGAATTACCCAGAGGGGGATGCATCCGATTACTCATCAGTTGGATAGCCTTACCCTCATAGTGGTTGATGTAGAGAGTCTGAACATTATTGTAGTGGTGGACCAGTACACAGATTTTTTCTCTGATGATGTCCCTGGTCTTCCCCCTCACAGAGAGGTGGGATTTGAAATTGACTTGTTCCTCGGGACTACACCTATCTCTACAACAGCATATCAGATGGATCTTGCAGAGTATCGTGAGCTGCGGGTACAGATAGAGGACTTGTTGGGGAAGGGAATCATCTGGATCAGTGTTTCTCACTGGGCAGCCCCAATTCTGTTCACCAAAAAGACGGATATGAGCTTGAGGCATTATATTTACTATCGGCGCCTGAACCAGACGACCGTGATGAACAAGTACCCACTCTTGAGGATTTTCATGCCTTGATAGCTTAGTATTAGTCTTCATCGACGACATTATAATATACTAGACTGCTAAGGAGGAGGAATCATACCATTTTTGGGTAGTACTGGACACACTCTGAGAGCACCAGATTTATGGTAAGCTCTCGAAGTGCCAGTTTTGGATCTTAGAGGTTCACTTTTTGGGACATGTCATATCAGAAGCAAGAGTTGCAGTAGATATAGTGAAGATTGAGGTGATACTTGCTTGGAATCCACCCAAGAGTGTGATGGAGGTATGAAATTTCATGGGTTTGGCTGGATATTAACTGAGGTTTGTGCCAGACATCTCTAGAGTTGCAGCTCGACTATCAGCCTTAATTAAGACGGGGACACTCTTTATTTGGTTAGAGAGATTCCAGCAGATCTTTCCGGAGCTGAGGTAGAGGGTGACTAGTACCCCCATCATGAGACCTCCAGAGGAGGGAATATGGTACATAGTTTACTAAGACACATCAATGACCGGGCTCGGATGTGTCCTGATGCAGGAGAGAGCAATGATCACATATGGTTCTCAGTAACTAAGAGTAGACGAGTAGAACTACGCTACCCAGGACTTGGAGTTAGAAGCAGTGGTCTTCACCTTAAAGATGTGGTGACCCTATCAAATGGGTGATCATTTTAAAGTGTAATCTGATAACAAGAGTCTCAGATATATATTCTCTCAAAAGGACATGAACTTGAGATAGTGACGTTGGCTTGAGTTCCTCCAGGACAACTACTTCAAGATATTCTATATTCTTGGGAAGAGAAACGTTGTTTCATATGCACTCATCAAAAATTCTATTATAGAGCTGCTAGGTGAGGCGACAGAGTATCTGGGTGCTTTAAAAATATCCTTTGTGGATATATATGGGGAAGATTTTCATCATTCTCTTACAGTCACTCGCCCACTACATCAATGAGTCAGGGAGGAACAACGTGGGGACAATGACTATGAGACACGACGTGCTCAGATATCCACAGTACATGCACCTAATGGATTTTATGAAGGTGGGGAGCTGGTCATTCTCTTTAATGGACATACCATGGTACCAGTGTCACTTTAAGAGGAAGTGTTGAGGGAGTTCCACACATCCACTCTGGCGAAACATCTGGGAGTGGCGAAGATGTACCAGGTACTCCAATGACAGCACTGGTGTCTGGGAGTAAAGAAATAAGTCACAGAGTTTATCTCTCCATGCCTCACTTGTCAGCAAGTGATGGTGTAGAATTCGGAACCAGCAGGCTTGGTTCATCCTTTCGAGGTCCTGGAGTGGAATTGGGATGGGATATCCATGGACTTCGTGACAAGACTTCCACAAACATCTAGGGGAAATGACTCTATCTGGGTGATCATCGACCAACTCACTATATTGTCCCACTTCCTTCTGATCAGAGAGAAGGGTTCAGTATAGATTTTGGGACGCCACTATGTGCATGAGATTGTGGGGCTACATGGAGTAACTTCGACGATTATCTCTAATCATGAAACACAATTTACTTCCCAGCTATGGAAGGGGTTTCAAGAGGCTTTCAGGACATAGCTTTGTTTGAGCACCACCTTCCATCCTCAAATGGATTGTCAGAATTAGTGGACCATTCAGACCCTCAAGAACATGATTCACGCTTGTGTCGTCAACTTTGGTCGCAGCTGGGAGGATCACATGCCTTTGGTGGAGATTGCATATGACAACATCTATCACTCCACCATAGGTATGTCACCTTTTGAGACGTTGTATGTGTAAAATTGAAGATTACCTTTATATTGGTCTGACCTAGGGGATTCATCACTAGTGGGAGAAGAGATGGTATGAGCTACCACAGAGAAGGTGCAGATCACCCATGAGCGGATAAAGACTTCACAGAGCAGGCAGAAGTCGTATGCCGACAGGAGATAGAGACATATGGAGTTCGAGCATGGAAACCATGACTTTCTATGGGTCTCACCTCGATGAGGTTTGCGATGATTTGGATGAGGTGGAATGTTATCTCCGAGGTTCACCATACCTTTTTAGGTCATCAGTAGAGTTGGGGAGGTGGCATACCGCTTAGCTCTTCCACCTCAGTTGCACCGGGTGCATGACATCTTCCATGTATGCCGGCTGAGGTGATACGTGCACGACCCTTCTCACATAATCGACCATGGTGAGCTGGACGTTGATGATGGGGTAACCTTTACTGAGGTTCCATTAGAGAGTGAGGATCGACAATAGCGGGTCATTCGTGGACGGTCGATACCTCTGGTCCGCGTTCGCTGGCAGCATCGGAACCACTAAAAGAGAACTTGGGAGCATGAGGCTCAGATGCGTGCTCAGTACCCCCACTTGTTTAGCTAGTTTTGATTTTTGGATTACAGGGATGTAAAGCCATGAGGTAGGGACAATGTAAAGACCCAAAATTTCCGTGTAATTTGTTTTTTAATATATGGGAAATTTCCGAGTCTGCAATGATTGACAATGTTTGATTCTGAGGCCCAGAGTGCCCAGAATGAGTTTATGAACTTTATTTCAAGTATGTTCAGTAACTGAGTGTGTGAGTTTTTCTAACTATTGTACCAGTGCTCTAAATTGAAATCTGAGGGCACCGTTGAACTCGCAGTGCCGATATTTGCTTAAAAATACTTTCAACTCAACAACAGTTGGTCAAGGGTGAAAGTTATTTGTTGGGTTTTTCTTGTAGGAATAATATAAAAATAAAAGTGTATGACATTTTTATTTTTATTTGCAACACCTATGTGGGTATTAGGAGGTGGGTCCACTGGAACTAAACCTCCTTGTGGAAGTTGTAGTGTGGGGACCACCAGACCTTAACCACTCATGAGAGGTTATAGTGGTTTGGATCGCCCGAACCATAACCCCCCATGAGAGGATTGGGTGGTGGGGACCACTTGGGACTAAACCCCGCTTTAATTTATAGAAACTCTTAACCCCCCTCATTAATGTGGAGAAGACTCTTGACTTCCTCCACATTAATTGTGCAATCTGGGTGATTAATTGGATTGACCCTATTATATTAAGTAACTGCTTCGTTGGAGTTTAGGAAGGTTCCTATTAAATGAACCGTCATAAATTCGACGATCGTTACATACCTCACCCTCTATCCAATATATATAGAGCTTGGGAGGAGGATTTGGGATGGCTTCACCAAGTGACGAAGAACTGGTAAAGTGATGTGACACCCAACACTTAATGGATTTTCTCTACAACGATGGGCGCCTTCTCCATTGAAGAACGCGCTCCACAACGAAGAATGCTCCACCAACGAAGAATGCAGATGAGGAACACCTTTGACTAAGAAGAATGTCATTGAATTCAACTTTCTTCCCCAGAACATCCTCTAAAGTAGGACATGTTCATCTATAACGAATAGATGTTCGCCTTCTCGCGCCAATGCTAACCAACAATGATCAAGGTAGGGGGGTTATTTGCGTGATAATACTATCCTTGTTTTCTTTTGTGGTTTGGGAAATAATCATTGTGAAGGTTGTAAAATTTGAGGTTCGTCATTCTTCTTTCTTTTTGAGCCAAATGATACCACCCTAAATGCAGAGGGTGTGAGCCAAACCAACAAGGCCCGACCCCTTTGTCGTTCATCTTGGGTGTACTCTTCAGAATGAAGGAAGGAGATGAAGATGACGGAGGAAACGATGCCTCCACCTGCAGTCACTGCGACCCGCGCCGCCCCCGTGCCACACCACCTTCGGCCGAACTGGCCCGGAGCCGCACCGTGCCCTAGTCGCACCACACCCCAGGCTCCCAACCGAACTCTCCCCCGGCCACCCTGGCCTCCCTGCTGTGCCGCCCTGGCCGTTCCAAATGCTAGCCGAGCCACCGTGGCTGCTCTGGCCTCCCGGATGAAACAGCCCCGGTCATGCCACTCGCTGGCTGAACCAGTCCCCGCTGCACCAGCCCAGCCTCCGGGCCGAGCCACCCAGAGTCACACCCCCATGCCCAGGGCCAAGACATCCTCACGGCGCCCTCTGGGCCGAACCACCCTCACACCGACCCGCGGCCGGTCTGCGCCCTTGTGGCTGGTCTGCACCCTCATGGCTCTCCGCAGCTACTTGCAGCCTGCTGAACTGAGCATAGTGGGCCAGGCGAAACCCAACGGGCCTGGTCGGGCCGGTTGTGTCTGACCTGGTCTGACCAGACCCAGGCCGTTATGACCCTTTGTATTCTTTTGGCCATATATCTGGCACTGGAAGTCCGTCTGATGAACCGTCAACGACACATGTAATTTGGGAGCAAGACGTTCCATTTGATTATACCCCACAATTATTTTTATTGAGACGGGGAATGGTCAGGTAGGATCGAGCACAAATCTAACCGGGCCCCTGCGACTAAAAGGCTAATAACTAATAGACCGGACATCCGATTGATGCGCCGTCTGTTACATTGAAACCCCTATGACGTGGAGGACCTTTGAGATACTTCTTCATGGGACTTCGTGACAGTTTTAGTATCGACTAGTAGCTCGTGGTGCAGATTTTCTAGAGAAAAGCGAGAATAGTGCGGATACCTAGTAGATGGATGAGACCTCACGACTGCTGACCATTTTGACCCAGAGTGACACTACTAGCCTAGTGGGGAGTGCCATGGTGTCACGGAATACCCACTGTGAAGAGTGCCATGGTGTTGCAGCAAACCCATGGTACTCGACAGGAGAAGTACATCAACAGGCTACGAGGGTGAGCGCGCTTGGTGACGCGGTAGATGCACAGTGGGGAGCGCACTTGGTGATGTGATAGATCCATGGTACTCGACATGAGGAGTACCTCAACAGTCCAAGGCTATTGGGAATCACGCTTGGTGTTGTGGCCGGACCACTGTACTCAATAGAGGAGGAGTTCCCCAGAAACGTAGGTATTCGACAATGTGAATGGGGATGCTACTTGATACAACCCCTAGAATAAAATCCCAATTGAGATGAGTGAGTTTTTTTGTGTTTTCCTAATTATTGATTGGTATTACATGATAACTCATGTATATTTATGGCAATATACCTATGTAGGGTTATATTTTGAAATCTTACTTTTTTGGTTTATCCATGGTGGATTTTTGTGATACCTTGAGGGTCTCATGGTCCCTACTGAGTATCTTATACTCACCCCTGCACGGGCTATGCACGCACCTTATGGTGTTGGTTATAGACAACAGACATCGCTGACTGAGCCTGAGAGTACCAGGACTGGACAGTGCCCGGAGGTGGACCATACGACGTGTTGGTACACGGAGGAGACGGATGGATGTGAAGTGGTGAGGAGGCAATATGTACCTACCCTTTAGGTAGGATCCTTGGAGGATGATCTAGTATCTATCTTTTCTCTTTCATCAGTTGTATTGCATTTCATTTGTACTTATACTTTTCAGTTGGGTTTGTATTATGGCCCCTATTTACTTTCAACATTCTTTTGGTTATACAATTTTCTTCTGTTCGTGTCTTTCTGTGAGCATGGTTATGTGAGTTTGCAGGTTATAAAGATCATACCATCATATTTTCAGGGAATACGCCTTTGGTTCTTGTCACCAGCCCAGGCTTATGGATGGTTGGATTGGGGTTAGTCACGACATGGGCCCCGGTGGACGGGTCGTGACAAAACCACAACCTCATCCCAAAGATACCAAGGAAAGAAAAAATGTCTCATCCTAAAGACACCTGGGAAACAAATAACGCCCACAAACACATGGGACTAAAAAAACACCACAACCTAACCAAAGAGTCTTGGGCTACCAATACCAAGAAGATGGAGAAGTTAAAATCCAATAACAATCCATCGATCCTCCCCCCAAGATAATGGTAAAATAAACCTTCCCCCATAAAAATGGAGGTGTTCGGCATGTTTTTCTGAACACATTTTGGGTGCATAAAGAAAATCAAAAGGAACTATATGTGTTTATATAGGTACTAAACACTCAGCCAATCCAATTGGTTCTCAAAACAAATAACCATAACACACATTAAATACCTTATTTCCACCTCTAATGCATAAACACATAGCCATCCATAGACATAATTCACAACCCTAACCAATTAATATAACCAATTACCAATATTTATTAAAAAAATAAAATATTTTATTTATTCAATCCTTAATTAAGAAACTACCAAACATATCAAATCACAGGTAACATCATAACCCACACACCCTTCAGAATTGTCTCTAGAAACTCTGGATGAAATTCTAATGCAAGGTAACACAATAATTCTTCAAAATTATCCCTTTCAAACCATCCTTGATAGCCCCACTACATTAAAAGAACCACATTCAGAAAAAAAAACTCAACTAGGTTTTAGTCCCACTGTAAAAACTAACCATGCTCAATAACCATAACACAACCCAGATATAGACCCAATGTTCCCCAGGTTCCTCCATTCCATAATTTATCAATATCTCAACATAAGATACCATTTCACCAACTACCCCACCTCATACACCAATCCAAACCATAGTCACAGAACCAACCCCATGTCCACCCCTGAACACACTACCATGCTTCCTCCCACAACACCACATAACCCAAAAAAATCATAAAAGATCCACACACAACACAAAACCACACTGAACAAGGAAAAGTGTATTCAGATTTAATACACACGTTCTTCAATTCGAGTTCAATAAATCAGGGGTTATCACAAAATAATTTTGATCATGGGTTATCCATTTTATTAACTGGATATACATGATTATTCATGTTTTCATGCTCACGTCCATTCAACAAATGATAAAAAAGCATAACTCATGAGTCTAGTGTGAAAATAAGACCAACAATAGCCATGATTTTCAGAAGGAATACAACCAAAAAAATTCAGAAAAGTGGTCAAGGATAACAAATAAAGTAAAACAAACATCATCCTCATCATTCCAGCCCCATATTTATTACTAAGGTAGCCAAACCTGTTATCATAATAGGTATGTTAATATTTATAACGCCCTTAATTAATATATGGATAATCTTTTATCCTGAAAGATAAATGATTTTACCCACCCAACATGATACAGAATTAAATGAGAATAAGGAATTTCTAATTCAAAAACAGAAGATCATCAACACCACCTTACACAAAAAATAGGGGGTTGTGCCAGTAGTAGGAGACTCCATGGGAAACTAAATCTCAAGGCCATAACACAACACATGACTCCAAGGGGAGGAAATGAATTGGGAACACCAAGAGAAAAATGGAAACACATAGGGAAGAGAAGAACTCATCTTAGAAGAGAAAGATTATATTTCAATGGAAGGGAAATGTTGTTTAGGGCCATTAATGTCAAATTATGGTCAGGATTATGTGGTATGACTATTTAAAAGACCAGAGAGTTTTAGGATATTAGATGTATAGTTAATATCCTTTGAAACTCCATTATAAATGATCAAACATGGTTTTAAACGTGATTTATATCAAAAAAATTATAAGATTGGAGAAAATGGAAAAACTAGAAAAAGATGGAAATAACTCACTAATGGGTGAGTTGCCGACGAGGGTCATTGACAGTGATTCAAAGAAGAGACCCAAAGACATAAAGTTACCGATATGAACCATCGACACCTGACTCACTGACATAAGTAATCGATGCCTGACCTACCAATGCCTGACTTAACAATGTTGATCCACCGACACTAAGCCAAGAACATTGTACCACCGACGTGAGCTACTGATACCACCTACTAATGAAACCTTATAACGCTGATTCGCTGATGATGAGATATCAATGTGAGCTACCAATTACACTTTCCGACGCATCCTACTGATGCTGAGATACCGATGGATGTATGGGATTTTTGGAAAACCATTGAAATAAGCTTCTATTGACTCCCAGAACACCCCAATCATTGGATTTTGACAAATTAATGGACAAGGGAGGTATGGGAGATTACATAATGTTGTGGTAATGAGTATATTTTATTGGTTTTACTAGAAATAAACCACTTTCTAAATAATTTATTTTAATTTGGGTTTGACATAGTTATACATAGGGATAATAACTATGAAAAATGGTATATTAGGAATTGACTTGATCATGAATCAGTGCACAAAAATGGGCCTTACTACACACTTGTTGTTACACACTCATGGGATATTCATAAGATAATTAATATTTTCTTTATGAACCTTTTTAATGGATTTGGGTAGATGATGAAAATAAATGTACTACATTAAACCAAATATTTCATATTTTGAAATGATTGTTTCATGATATATGCATCCTATAAATGAATATATGGTTTTTCAATACAATTATTATTTTGTAAACTATGATTTTTGGTTATTCTGAACGGATTGAACCAAAAATAAATCATGTTATCTTGAATATGATGGAAAATGTGGTGATTATGGGAAATCAAATGGGAGAACGACATGAGTGAATGATATCATGATTATTCTTAATACATTCACATGAAATATGATTAAAAATATATACCTTAACTAACTCTCTAACTCACCAAATAACAGAATGAATTTTTTTCTAAGAGCTTGAGTGGTGGAGACCATGGAGGAAAAAATGATTATATTCTCTCATTTTATAAATGTGTAGAAAGTAATTCAGGAGAATGCCTTAATGGAATAAGAAAATGTTTTATTTGTGTAAAACAAGGGCATAGTTAACTTAATTTCCAAGGATAATTGATTATTTCAATTGTAAAATATAAATTACATACAAGAGACACATGTATAGTTTATTGTAATGTATATGGGGAACATAAGAATTGTATGAGTAAATTATATTTTTAAATGGAGAATTCATAGACCATGAATTGACATAAGTTGATGTAAAATGGTTGAATTGTTTCTATATTGGGAGTAAGGAATTAAATTTTAGATGTATTTGTAAAAATGGTAATTTTTTAAAATTAATCATGAACTTTATAAGGATTTTGTTAACTTTGGAAGTATATATGTATTCATGTAAGAATAATTTAATTTTTATGGATACCATCACATGGTTATGAGTTTAAGGATTATTATAAGGTCAATGTATTAAACACCCAGTTTTTAGGGACTTTGTGATGGGTATCTAATAAAGAATATGGGTATTTTTGGATACATTTACGGAAATACAACACTTTGGAATACTATATGTTTTAGTGAAAAAGTAATTCAAGAATAATGCCTTTATATTATCTTGACATAAGATTAATGTTATTGGTAACCTTTATGGTTTATCTTATTATTAATAGTTTTGAAATAATAGGAAAGTAAAATTTGGTACCATTGTATGAATTATTGTAGTATAGTTTTGGAAAAAGGATTACTCGATAGTCAGGTGACAACCTTTCATATTTCACAATGTTTCCAGTATTGAACCCATAATGGAAGGATGAAATGGGTGTGACACCTACCACTGGCTTATGTAATGTACTAGTTACTATGACATAGTTTTAACCAAAATTATTTTAATAAAATATAATTATGAATAAAATTACATTTAATATTTGGTATTATTATTTAGGTTTTTGGGATTAATGTATTATATTTTTCAATATTGAATGACATCTAAAAAACAATTTTATTTTAGGAAATATTTGAGGAATATATCGTTATCCTTCTTTAGATATGTAATCTGTTAGAGGTTTATTTTAGTTCCTTAGGAATAAAAAATAATACAAGATATTCATTCTTTGGAGTATGAGGTGAAGTATAAATTGGTCGGAACCCAACCAAAGGATGAAATTGTGATTGTGAAAATAAAATTTCATCAGGTATGTATATATTTTGTTTTTGTATATATCAATAGTAAAATAAACCTTCCAAATTAAGAAAATAGTATTGAAATGAAAATTTTACAATATTTCTTTAAAATTTGATGAATCAATTGCATTTAACTCATCTTTGATTTTATTCCATTTTTTGTCATTTAATATCTCTTGATTGTTCACATTATTTTGATAAATGACACATATACCTCTCCATAATTATTAACACTTTTCTTCTATGTCAATATTTTCACATCCCATTAATTTTCTCCATCAGTAAAATATAGTGTTATTAAAAATTACCATAATATTTCACTTCCCATAGATTAAGAAGATGTTTTATAATCCCTTTGTATAGTGTGGGACTATAACAATGTTATTTTCAAATATTAATCACTTGATTTATAAGAATTAGTTAAAAATGAGAAGACATAGTACATTAAAGGAGGGGATGATATAAGACACCAAGATTTTAATGTATACATATTTTAAATAAATTTAATCTCATTGATATATTAAGGTACATTTTGTTTTAGATTTTAATAAATAACATTATATTTGATAGCATATATATAATTTAACATCCAGCCTAATCATACCACAACATACTAATGAAATACAATCATTATAACCTAGTTGTTGAATTATAGGGCATGGATATGATTTTCATAATTATGATATATATTGATAGTACATAATCAATATCAATTTATTGATAAATTCTATATAAATAATCACATAGTGTTTTATTAATGTAATATAACACTTCAAAATAAATATTCTTTAAAAATTGTTTTAGTTATCAAAATTGGTTTACAATTATTAAAACATTATACTGATTTTAGAAATTTTATTTTATAGGAAGAATATATGATTTGAAATATTCCTATTCAAATACTTTTAGGGTAATTTTTTTTATTTTTTTAAAAGAAGTTATATGTCAATCTGTAGTAAAAAATATAGATTTTAGTAATGGTGGCACTTGTTTTCAAAAAAGTAAGTAATTTAAAATTACCATTATTATTTGAATTTTATTTACAATTAACATAATTTGTATACATTAATAATTAATTAATTTAGTAAATTTTAATATTACTTATTCCAAAATTTGGTTAATTTTTTTTTGGGATAACAACTCATTTTTCTGAAAACTATTTGTAAACTCATAATGCTAATCCATTTTAATTAATTAAAAAAAGAAGTATTAAAGAAATATTTAAATAAAATAAATATATTATATAACTAAATATATGTATTTAAGTCCATATAATTCTGATCAATATTCTTATAGTTAATGTAGTATTATCTGATGCTTAAAAATGCATTTTTTGAAAACTCGTTTTTTGACCTAATTTGTGGGGTTATTTCTAAATGCAATTCCACCAACTCTATGAATGTAATTTTATAAAATAAATTAAACATTAATAATCACAAGTGTTAAAATTATTTAATAATTTAAATTAAATTTTTATTGATAATGATTAATAATGATGGTAAAATTTATTTACCACAGTTAAGGTTAAAATGAGTATTTTAATGTTACATGTTCTTGGGGTAAAATTAAATTTTCACACACATAATATTTTTTTGATAAACCTGGATTATTTTGATGGATAAGTGGGTCGGATATAGTTACTAATTCACCATTTATTTTATGATAAATAATAAATTACCTTGGATAAATAAACTGATTACCGGGGTGAAAAATAATATGGTAGAAGTATGAAAGAATACTGGATAATGAGTAAAATGTTTAAAACTTGCTTATTTTTAAGTGGTAGAGATGAAGAAAGACCATAAAACCCCTCCAATACATTGTTTATCAATTTTTAGGTACTTTATTCAAGAGTGACTTCCCATTATTGAATAGTTTTTGGTATTTACAAAAATCTCACTACTTAGTTATAAAACGACACTCGCTCCCCACACTTTTAACACCCATCAATCCCTTTGGATAAACCAAATCCAATAAAATTTATATTTCACAAACATACTTATAAACTTTTTATAGGTTTTGGTCCTTCCAAAAGACCAACCCTAGGGTCCTTTGGAAGAGAACCCAAGGATATTTCTCTAATAAAAGGCAATCATTCTAACAAAGATCATTTCTTTTTTTTAATTTTTCCATTTGTAACATTAAATTATGTATTGACAATTGAAACATAAAAATTACAATATATGCCATATAATTAAATGTTATTATGTTTACAAAAAAATATTTATCCATCTCCTTCTTTATCAAATGGGAAGAAAATCCATCTCTAGTGTGTACGTCGGACTCCTGCCTCACAAACTGATGTAATTTTTTTTCATTACCAAATCACATGGAAATTAATAATGGTGTAAAAAAAATATGTATTATAATTATGAAATTATATTTATTCTAAAAAATTGATACCTCAAAAACTTATTTACCCTTTAACCTATCAAGGGAATTAAATCATCATTCATGCATACATATTACAAAATGTCTCCACACAACTATAAAATTCATTTTCAACGCTCATCTTTAAAAAATATCAATAAAAATGAATAAAATATATAAGAAATATATTTATTAAATTAATATATTAATGTATATGATGGGACTATATCCTATTCACATGTCCCATAACCTCTATCACAAAACGTGTATGAGAAAATGAAGCAGTTAACACCCAAAATAGTGAAAAAATACAATTAATGATTGGGTGGTCAAATATCATATCAGGATCATATATGTTGTTATTAATATTAATATAGTTATATTATAAATTAATAAATTCTTTAAATCAATTTATACAATAAGATAAATAAATTTTAACTAATGGAAAGCATGAGGCAATTGATTTCACCTCAATTTTTATTCCATTGAGACATATAAATTAGTATAAACCTATTCTAATTTATGAAGTTTATATTATTACCATTTTTTTCATTTACCATGAATAAATAGTAAAACATTATAGTTGATGTTTAAAATTTTTTAAGGGGTACAATTTAAATGTTTTTTTCATGGTAATAATCATTTTTACATTCTCACGTTATTTTGGGATTTCATTTACTTTCATAAAAGAAATATGTTCACATAACCTTAATATAACCCAATGATTTTTTTATCCACTAGATATTTAATTAGTTTTTATATTTTATTCAATTTTGTACTCTCTTGAGTACTTGATTCAAGCATTGAAAAATCTAAAATAAAAATTGATTTTATTCCTATTTAAATAGAAACTATTTTACTTCCATGTCCATGTTTTGAAAAATAATTTTAAAAATTTTGTTTAATTACTACAATTATTTATTAAATAAATTTTAGTTTTTCCTTTAATTTTAGAAATATTCTAAAATGATTATTTCTATTAATTTTATAGATGTTTGTTTTCTACAAAAATTAAAAAGGAATTTTTTAACATATAAGGTAATAATGAAGATCCCCATTTTCATAATAATTTTACAAAATGTGTTTTCTTCTACAAATTATAAACAGTTTTGCATAAAAAAATATTTTAAATTTGTTATTTAATTACTTCACTTCGATTATAATTATAGTTATAATGGACATGATTTTATTGCTAAAAACAATATTCCCGATAAATCATTGGACTCCTATTATATATTTATTACTTTTTGATTGTTAACTATCTCTTGAGATAATCATGTTATTTATATCATTCATCATTATACAGTAAATTTATTTTAAATATTCATATTCTGTGTATCATGGATCTGATTATTTACTAAACCATATATGATTTTTACATATGATGTTTATTTTGAATGTTATTTTATTAAATAATTAAATTTTGATTTTTTTCGTTATCCAACACGGATAATTGTTGAAAACGAATATAGATTCATGAATAAAATTTTAAATTCACAATATGAAAAAACATTATTACATGAACTGATTGGTGGGGCGTAAAATTATATAGTGCCACAATGCGTCAGTAAGTCATGTGAGACATATCATTTTTCCAAATTAAATGGGTTTTACAAATAGTTTTAAACTGTCTTATGAAAGGTCTTGATGAAATACACAACAAGTTGTGTGAGATCATTGAATACAATATTAAAAATTTATATCATTAATAATTCATTTATTATTATCCAATAGATTATTTCATTTATATTCGTCATAGATTCATTTTGTCCTAATGTTATTGATTAAATGTATAATGTGTTTAGTTATTCACCTTACCACCATTTCTATTCCTTTTCTAAAAAAGATATTCAAATTATTTATATTGTATGTGTGTTCAGTTCATTACCATTCAAGACTGGTTATGATATATTTATTCAAGATAGCTTCTTCTTTACATAAATCTTACTAATTGTCTGAGCTCACCCATATTTTGCTTCATTTCACCATGATATGAATAAATAATCATTGAATTATTTCAAGAATGTAAAAGTTTTACTTTCACAATGATGTGTTTAATTTTTTAGAGTGTAAAATTAAATCAGGTATGTATCTATTTAAACTAGATTACTAAACAATTTTGTCATTTGGGATGAAACCACTTATATCTATCACCAACATATTAAAATAACCACTAAGATAGGGATTCTAGGATTCATGTATTTACAACTAAGAAAAGATTAAATTTGAAGGATTTATTCTATTTATAGGGGAAATAATGTAACACCCATAGATCTTGAAATAAAACTTTTCTCAACAGAATATTCAAAAAATGATTTTATATTGTTGGACTAGTTTCAACAACATATTCAGTACACAACATTGAGTTTAGACAAATTGTGATATAATATTAAAAGAATATTATTTAAACGTGACCCATATACAAAAGCAGTAATATTGGTTGGTACAGATAGGATGAACATAATTATTAGATATATATAAATTTCATTTTAAATATAAATTTATTTTTGAATTCTTAATAAATAAGTACTCAAAGTTAATAATTATATTTTATTCAATAAAAAATATGATTCCTTTAAAAAATATTTTTTTGAAAGAAAATATTAATATTAGTTTATGGATTGTTTATAAACGATATTTTGGAAAATAAATTTTTTTTTGTAAATTATCATATAAATATTAAGTAAGGGATAATTTTTGTGATTTTTTGAAAAAAATTATATTTCCTAGAATAGTTAAAAACACTAATTCTTGGTAAAAGTGTAATTTATTTTGAGTTAATTAAGTAATTTAAAATTTTCATATTTATTTTAATTAAATTTAAAATTAATATAAGTATTTTTTAGTTCTATTTTTCAATTTTATTACATTTGAATCATCTTTACATTGATTTTTAATATATGTTTAATTTTAGTCTTAAAAGAACATTTTTTTTAAAACTATTTTAAAGAACACAATGTTTTACCACTTTAACTAATTAATAAATATTAGCATGGAATTATTTCAATTAATGTAATTTTATATATATATATATTTATTTAAATTAAATTAATTATTATATTATGAGATATAGTTATTGTAACATCATATTATGCATGAAAATTATATTTCTTGTAATGCCATTTTTTCGACAGATCTACTGGTTTTACATTATAATTAATTCATCCAATTATATGAATTGAAATTGATAAAATGGATTCCATATATTTATGTTGTCTAAATAATATTTCATCATAATATTAACTAATTAGTTGATCATAATTAAATTTAAAAACATTACAAAAATAGTTTGCATGATTAAAAAAATAAAATGGTAAAAAAGATAGAAAATCGATGTAAATAGGGTAAAACGATTAAAACATGATTATATTGATTTTTATTGGTATTTACTATCCTTATATATTTTTAACCCTTTATTTTTAAATTTTGGAGGCTATTAGATAGATAATGACTTCTTATTATTAAATAATTTTGGATATTTACAAGAATCACACTCATCCTCTATTATAAAAGGGAACCCACACTCCTCTTCTTTATACAATTTAAAAACCATTAGGATAATACATGTACCACCCAAATGTTATCCTTAATTCCAGACCCACATCATAGAGGCCTTATGTTGATCATAAATATATTCTAGTGATGATTTAGGGATAATCATAAAGTGGTGGCCCGAAGAAGATGAAACATTCTTAACTGATCATATTTATTTTATTTCATCCACCACCTCATTAAAATACTATTAAATAATGATAATATAATAACATCAAAATATAAAATATATTATTATATTTATTTTCAATGGAATACCCCAATTTTTTCTCAAATTCCATCAAATGAAAGCAAATGGATCGTGTGTACAGAGGACTACATCCACATGAACTGGTGTAGTTCATTTTCCATCATCATCATTAACTTATATTTTTGATAATGGATTTATAATTTAGAATATGATATTAATGATATATTAAAAATAATTTGGTATTAATATATCATATTATTTCATAACTTACAATCCTTTTAAAATGATATTGTCCTCTCTTTGTAAGGTTGACTAATTCCTCATGAAGCAATGTGATAAATTTTTTATTTATATATTACATTGATGGTATATGTAATTGTATTTAATGAAATAAAATGGTATTTTTTATATATTGATTATTTTGGAATAATAATAAAATTAGTACTTTCTTTTCATCATGATCATTTAAAGATGGAACATTACTCATTGGTATGTACATCCTAAGATCTCCATAGTTATAATATAGTTCATTTTTCAATACCATATAACATGGATGGTTATAAATTTTTAATAATGTATAAAATTCTAATTATGCATGATTATTATTTTTTATATCATATTATAATATTATATTTTACCTTAGTCAAGCTACTAATGTGGTTGTAGATATATGAGCCAAATATCATCAAGAAAGTCAGATATGAACCTATATGATATAGTAATTTAAATTTCCATGGTAATTAATAAAATAAAATATATAATATTTTTTAAAAGTCTTGTAATGATTAAAATAATTAACAGAAGTATATTATTTTGGATGATAAAGAATTCATGTGATGAATTGATCTCATGATAAGGGATCACTTTTACCTTCCATTTTTTAAGTTATGGCAACTTCCTCTCTCTAAAACACTTTATCACCCTCATTAATTAAGTTGATTGCTTTTAAATTATATATATATTTATATTGAATATATACTTGGATCACGATTCATTCCTTTTATAGGGTAACAACCACCTTATAACCATTTCTGAAATTCCTTCTTTGAAAAATCCATTTTTCATATGCTATGAGATTGGATTATGCAACTCATTTCATTCCATAGTAAATTATTATGTTTAGTCCATATGATTAATTTATTTTTTTGAAAAAAATATGCATTAATATAATATGAATTTTATGTGTGAGGATATAGTTATATATCTCTCAAATTAATTTGGAAATGATTTAGTCTCATGATACATCATGTATGGGATTAGTGAGTGACCAAATACGTTATGGGACTTTTCACACCGTGTGATATTGTGTTGGAGGTTATCCTTGAATCATTTTTATGTCAGGTTTTATTTTTTTACACTTTCCTTTGTCTCCATATTATTATTATACTATTATCTTTATTTCATGATCCCATTTTCATAATTAATGTTCATTTTAATTCATTAAATCATTTTCTACCTTTGATTGATCTATTATGACTCCTTATTACGTTCATTGCCTTAATGGGCTCTCTAGATCACCCTTTTTTTCAATGAATTCCTTTGATAAAACCATGATGTTTTTGGATCTCTAAAGAAAATAGGATCTCATTATGAGGAATAAAACAACAAAGTTTTATTTTAGACTCACTTTGATGTATTATGTACCAAGTCTTCTAAAGAAACTAGGTATCAAAATCAATGGGTAGAAATTAATGGATGATTAAATTAAAATAATGTAATAATATGTGTAAAAATAATTGTTCTCTATTTTATAATTTCTAATATAGCAATTTATTAAGAGGGTGATGTGGCACATAGTGTCTATGTGTCCTTAAGGGTGTACTGTTGGGACATAAAAATACAACCTTGACAGATATCAGTTTGAAAAAAATTAATTGGACATCATATACGAGTAATATAAATTTTTGATTTTAATTGAGTTGTTATTACTTATAATCAATCTTGAGATGATTTAAATATGGTATTATCAATATTATGAAATTTACCTATGTAAACATAATGAAACAAATAATTCATTGGGCCTCATAATGTTAGTTATAGTTTCCTCTTATGAAATTTGATTTGGAACATTTATAATAATAAAAGGAAAAAATTTTATTTTGTTATAAATTTTATCATACCCTATATAAATTTTAATTATTAGATTATTAAAATTCCATTGGTTAAAACCATAATGATTTCATTTTTTGTTGAAAAAATATATGAATATTTATATTCTATTTATATAAAATCATTTCAATTAATATTCTAATTTACAATAAATGTTGATATTGATTTCATCTTATAGGATTATCTAAAAAATATTGGACACACACTTCATTTTTATCACATTCATGGTTAGGTGTTTTCTCAATCATTTCATCTAAAACTGATGTCTCATACTACATAATGTATTATCATGATCGTGTTTCCTTTTACATTGTTTCAAAATGTGTGTTTCATGTCACCAATAGGGTGATGATAATGACCTAATATCAGGATGTAATGATGTCATATCCTAGTCTTGAAACGACCTTATAATCCAAGTCTAGGTCTCCCTAAAATCATCTTGACATTATCAAGAATCTAATTATTTATTACATATTTATGTTTATATAAATTAACTATTTCATTTGCTTCCATGGTGTGGATAACATTATCTGTTAGATGTAATGAGTCTATGACGAATGTTAGAAAAATTTATCTTTAATTTTTTAATATTCCGCATGATTATCAATAATTATGCATTTTCTGTGAAATACTAGGGATTAAGGATTAATCTACTGTTTAAAATTTTCAATGAATTATATTTTATCTTCCTCATGTAATTATGTGATGGAAAATTTATATCATTACCTATGGAAACATATACTCATCACATAAAACATCCAATTCTTAATAAATGATGAAATGTTTCCTATCACAAAATGAGTCCTAAGATCATCTCAAATGGTTCACTGGGATCATATACTATTGTTCCAAATTATTCTCTTATATGATTCATTTTTCTAACCCAAATATACATCCTGGGCTCTTGAAAAAAGGATATTGATAAGAATTAAAAAATTATGGATTGGTATATGATGAATCATATGTGTAGACATGCTATGATTATTGAATGTGGATACATATTTCTATCACAAAAGTAATTTAAGGGTTCACTCATTCTCATTCCACAAGAATGGATAATCTAATTACACACACCATGTAAGGGGGGTTCATCCACTTATTCTAATCAGATGAGCTAGGACACATTATTAACATTTAATGGGGAATAATTCTAATATGATTATAACATAAGGCCACACATAGTATACTATAAATTATAGATAAATCTATACACACTCATCACATGGTAAAATTCATTGTTTTGATTCAATTGGGGATGGTCATGGTATAAGGATAGGTGGAAGTTTCTTAAGGTTTAGAGTCTATTGGGAAGAATCTTTGATGTTTCTGACATTACAATTAATGTTTAGGTTATATCATATATTGATGGGATAAGGGATGGAATGGTTTTTTGGGTGTCAAGATTAAAATTTTAAATGGTGTCCTTCTTCTCCAATTGAATCAAAAATTAAAACCCATATAGTTTAATTAAAATTTTTAAGGCCACGTGATATGAACTATCCATCTTGTTTAAAATAATTTGGTAAGTAATCTTGTTCTATAAAAGTGGTGACATTAAGAAATATAGTCGGGGGTGTGTATTAATGATACCCAGACTATGATTTAGAAAAACATGCATGGTTTTTTACTAGAATTGGAATCGTGTAATGGTCGTAAACATGAATGTATATGATTATAGTTATCTGTAGGGATTTTTGATAGATAAATTTCAATTTTATGTTTTAGATCTCATAGAACATCAATATTTAGGAATGTATGTTATAATAATAGAGGGAATGATATTGGTGTCTATGGTATGAGTGTTTTTTATAGAGACATATTATTTTCATACATATATTTTATATCATTTTTTATGAATATTCATTAAATTACATAGACACAAACATAAGGACTATAACAGTTTGTTGTATTGCAAAACATTTAAACACAAACAGGTATACATGTAATCATTATCATCTCTCACTGTGATCATAATAACATGAACCCTTCTAAGACATATCACATGTGTTAAATTTCTTTATAACTTTTGGAAAGGAAGTATAAGAAATGGTGATCTCATATTCTCATTAAGGGTAAAAAGGTAGATACGTAAACATATCATGAACATGAGTATATAAAACAATGAGAATAATATTTTAAAATCATACCCTACATATCAATGATCATAATCTTGAGTCACTAAATAAATATTGGAATTCAATAATACATCAATCTTAAGTGAATAAAAGAATATGATTTTTGAGTTTATAACATTAATATAAGAAATAGATTTGTGGTGTAAAATTATGAATAGAAAATCATATCAATAGTAGTATAAATTCACTTCTACATATATCATTCTGGAATAGTTTCACTTGAAAAACCATATTAGTTGTCAAGGTTCACTCTCAAGACCATCATAGTGGGCAAAGTCCTATTTTAAACTGGTTTAAATCCCCATTCCAGTCCTTTCTATCTCATGGTTTATATATCATTAGCCAATGCATTAGAGGGAGATATAGGTCCCACCTATCTCATAATGAATAACATATTTATGTTTAAAATAATATAATAAAACATAAATCATATCACAAACCTAAAAATAAAATTGGTTTGATAAAAATTTCATTATATCATAACTTATGGAAAAGTGGCAGGTTTTATAACCATTTAATCAATTAATAATTGCATAACCCATGGAAAAAAAATCGGGTTTTATAAGAAATTTATCATATTATTACATATTGTAGATAAAAGGACTTGATAATAATTATACCTTTATAAACATAAAATATTCAAATAAATAATAAGAATAGTATCCTTGGATAATATCCCTAGTAAGTAATAATATCATTAATTGATGTCATCATAGATGAAAAATGTTTTTTATTGACCAGTTAAAACATTTAATGAGGAAAATAACCATTCCACTTTTCTAAAAAAAATTAAACATAAAAAAGATTGAAAATATTTTTTATTGAAAATACCCTTTAAAACATTTAATGGAATCATTAGATAATATAAAGATTATGATGATGGGAAGTCTCATCTATGCTAATGATTACTGTAATATTTTAGATAAGATAAATTGGAATTTTTTGAAAAATAAAATTAAGGATGTTTAAAAAAATTACATAATTAAAACATGTGTATAATTGTATTTTATAAATAATAGGATATAAAATGTTTTTTTTTTGAAAACATATTTTTGGATGAAAATAGTTTTTTGACCGTTGAGAGAAATAAATACATAGTTTTTAAAAAAATATTATTTTAATTACATGAGTGTTTAAAATGGTAATATTTCTTGAAAATAGAATTAATAACATGAGGATTATAAAATTCATTACATTATTGAGATAAGTGTCATATTATTTTATCATTGTATTCACAATCCTAAATAATCTTGATAAATTATGAGTTGTAACATAATATGATTACCACTTTGGTAAAATCGAATCATAAGACCTATGATTAAATAACATAAAATAGAACAAAAAATATAATTATGAAAATTTAATTCATGATATTAAATGTCTATGGTGTTGTATATCCACCACATAAATGAATAAATGTGCATAAAATAACGTATGTATCAAAGATTGAAAATTGAGACAAAAGTATCTTACCACATTGGAAATATTTTGAATCATAAGCTTTAATAAAGAATAAAATAAAATGAAACCTGTAATATAATTAAAATAAGGATATTCATGTTATGACTTGTAAAAGTGGAATTATATAGGCCACAAAAAAAGTGTGGTGAATTTGCAAGTCTCCCAGAAAATAAAGAGAGATTATAAATATCTTACCTTAAGTCCTGACTTCCATCATGTATGTTTAAAACTATGAAATAATAAATATAATATTATTATGAATATTTCATAAATTAATTCTATATATCATACCATATTGTATTTTATTATAACCATTTATTACCATTTTATTAACAATTCCATGTTAAATCTACATTTCGGGTTATAACTGCATTGTTATACATATATGTACTGATTTTTTATTATTTACATCTCAAATTAATCATCATTTAATAATATAAAAATGATAAAAATATCATATTTATTCACTATATTTTTATATATTGTAACTAATAACTTTTATTCAAATACGATAAAATACATTGTTTATGGAGATGGCAGGTCGTACATACGCATGAATACGTTTTCAATTTTATTTTTTAATTGAAATAAATAGGGGTAAAAGATATATTATAATTATTGAATAATTTTTATTTCTTATATGTCGAAATTTTTTGATAAAAAAAAACATTTTTACCCTCCACATAAAATGTGAAAGAATTATATCACTTTGTGAAGCGGTTGTCCACCGTACACACGAGTGATGTTATGTTAATCCCAAAAAAATGTAATTTATGAAGGTATATGTGATATAATAATTATATAAGGATAATAATATAATAAATATAATATAAAATATTTAATTCATATTTATAACCAACTATGACATATTATAATGGAAAAATGAATGACAATAGTTCGTGAGGCAGTAATCTATCCTACACAAAAATGTTGATTACATTACACATTTGATGGAAGTGGAAATGGACATGGTTGAAGGTCATAAAATTTTCACAAAAAATTCAATGAATATGTATGATAATTAGGTTATTATATGATCATTTTATAATAATAATTGAATTACTTGGAGGAAGAAATAAAATAGAGACAATTGTTGATGAATGTTGCATCTTCTTCAAGTATCCTCCACAGGCTTGAACCAAATAGGCTCCTAGGTTGGATTTATTTAAATAATAAATTATAAAGGATTTTAGGATGGTAATTATGAATTTATTTGGGTAGTTATTGGATGACACAATTGTTTTTAATATTGTGAGGATGAGAGGTTAGGGGAGACCTTTTATATGTGAGGTGATTGGAACACCTGTAATTTTTTTAAAAAAAATCAATTCCACCCTTGTTGTATTCATGCCAAAACGGTCCCATAATAGACCATTCATGATAATGGATGTTATAAGGTTGATAAATGGTCATCAAATGGGTCTTGAACAGGTTTTCAGTTCTTCTGGACCATGATCTTTTTTGTTCAACCCCACCCTAATCAATTTTTACCTTAACAATGGTAAGTTGTAATTCATAGATAATATAAATTACGATGATTAAAAATATGGGATAAATATATCAAAATTCCATTCAAAGAAGTAAAAATATTTAATTTAAAATTAATCTCATAGACATAATGAGAAATCATGTTTTCAATGAGAAAATTGTTAATAGCTTACAATGTTTTTATATCAAAATTCAATATGAAATTGATTTTAATGAATAAAAATGAATTATTTTATGTATAATTGTTGTAGTTTTATATTGAAAAAAATTTAAATTATAAATCAATTTTATAAAAAAACTAAACAAAAACTCATTTTTGAATTAATATTAAGTAATTTTCAATATTCATCAAAATATAAAACTTGTTAGAAAAATACAAAAAATTTACCCTACGATAATTTTCGAATGATGAATTAAAATATGAATTCTATTTCATAAAATTTATTTTATAAAATTTTGAAAATCAATTTTATTAATGTTAAAATATATATATATAATAAATTTAGTAATAAGAAATTATTTTTGAAATATATATAGAATTTATGAAAAATTAAGTAATGTTTCATCAATATGAACCCTTTATGTAAACCCATTATAATTAATATTCAAAAAGTAGTTATTACCAACCATATCCATAATTATAATGGATAGGTTATAATTGACGTGTTTAAATAAATATATTAATTATATATCATGTTTTTCATAAAACTCAACGTCATCTGTAACACTATCTGACCTAGTATTGTGTGTATCCAAAGCATAACTTCGTGTTGTGTGTATAACAAGCCTAAATGGTTGTTTCTTGTAAAATAAGATTAAATTGGTGTTGTTTGTGACATAAGAGTAACTTTTAGTTTCATGTAACATGATCTATAAAAGAAATTCAATTAACTCAAAAAAAATCTTAAAAACTCAATGTGTTACATTTTAGAAACCTTAAAATGAATTTCACATTTGAGATTAATCATTATGATGAAAAAAGGAAAATTATACCCCATAATATCTTCATTTTCCCACATATATTCCTCAAACTGGTGGTTTTTCTATAAAACAAGGACCAGATGATTGGTCTAGTTTCATAGAACATTCTCTCTAAAATCAGTAATATAGACTAGTTGTTCTTCATAAGTTTAAACATGATCTAGTGGTATTATCTCTATGTTTAGTACATATTATGTGTCAAGTATTTACTTCTTTGGGATATGTACATAGAATTCATCTTGGACTTGAGATTTGTTGGGTGTAATCCTTAAATGATAAATTATGGTCTCAAACCTATGAATAATTTAAAACGGAAAAATATTCCAAGGGATTGGTTTCCCTTTCATACAGAGTCTCATAAATTTATTCCTAGATAAATCCATAGAAACACTTTATCAATGACATCAAATTAAAATTCACACAGTGATTATCTGCATAAACATTATATGGGATCTGAGAAACATAGTTGTGTTTATGAATGGATCTATCTTTCTCTTACATTCATTCAGCCATCTCCAGCCCCAATAGATTTCATTTTACAACTTCATTCTCTCACATTGGAGCTATAAATTTATTACCATAGAGGGAATCATAAGGATACATCTGATTTCTTTAGTGAAATCTATTTTTGTATTAAAACTCAACTAGATAATGTTGTTGGTACCAATCAATATTAATGTCCAAAGCTCACAATCACAACAAACCCACCAGGGTTTGAATTTCTCTCTCAAACTAACCATCTAGATGAGGTAGATACACAGAGTTGGAAGAAAATCTATATCAAGAACATGATGAAGACATCACCAGAACACTGAGGAAAATATTGGATCCTAATCAAACACAATGTAATGTGGTAATCCATGAAAAAAATACTACTTATTTAATGTATATATTGGAAATCTAATCCAAATATAAGTATTATATAAAAGCATTAAAATGTGCTGATTTATTAAGTTTATTGACTAAAACTCATATAGAATTATTCCCTTTAGAAATTTTTGGGAGTCCCAAGATGAAATCCATGTCTATTTTTTCCATTTACATTCTATTATTGGTAATGTACGAAACCTAACCTTATATTTTTTCCTTCATCCTTAACTTACTGACTAACAAGAACCAAGATACAAACTCTGTGATATCTCTCTTTGTTCCATCCCACTGGAAATATTCATCAAAATATCAATTCATATTTTTACTTCCCTAGTTGAATAGAGAACAATGAACTATGATCTTCCTTTAATAACTCCATCAAAATGGTTTGGATAGAACACATATATGTTTCCTAAACAATATCATTCCATCATGATCAAGGTTACACTCAGGAACATTTCTAACATTCCTATGTGTATCTTCATCATCCTTAGGTGCCTCTTTTATTCTAACATAGGTAGATGATTAAACATTTAATTGAGAAATAAATTATGTTTCCCTTCTATTAGGATTTCCATATCAATCCTTTGTAAATCCTTAAATATTGGATATTTTAATTTATATCATGGATAATCATGCACGATCCTTTCGACTTAAAGCATCAACCACCTTCTTTTCTTTTGAAAGGTCACAATGTATTGAGAAGTAATATTATTTAATCAGTTCTAATCAACTTATTTGGAATATATTATTCTCTTTCAATGTGAATATATGCAATAATATTTTATGATCGATATATATATATATATCAAACAATTCACTATAAAGACAATCACTCCCTATATTTTATGAAAAATTTACCGTATCTAACTCCAAATCATGAGTTTTCTAATTTTTTTCATGAATCATTAATTTTCATGATGCATAATCTATATCCATATCATTGTACATAATAAAAAATTCAATCCATTCTTGAATTTGTTTATATAGATTACAGACACCCCTATACTATAGGGTAATGTAATCGTAGGTTCATAAAATAATCTTCTCTCCAGTAACTTTAATTTTTTCATCACAATCATCTATCCAGAAGATCTTGGATCCCTAATGAGTTAACCTAGTAAATTATTATATAGTTATGAGGAATTATTTAAAAAACAAATACAATATCCTACTAAAAATATAAATCTATGGATCTCAGTCACAGTGGTTGATTCGGGCCAACATTGAATAACAAACATCTTTGTTTCAAATAACAATATCCCATATCTTGAGATTATATGTCCCCAAAATTAATCATTTTTATCCATATTTTACAGTTTGTAAATATTATATATATTTTCTTATTATTTAGGATATTTAGTACAGTTATAAACTTATCCTTGGCTCTTACTTGTTCTTTTAGTAGAGAAGAACATCATATATAATGTCCACCACAAACTGATCAAGGTAATATCCAAAGACTCTATTCATTAAATCCATGAAGATCGCATGAAATTATTTATAATTACTTTAATCACTGTATAATCATAGTTTCTATACATTTTGTAGAATTTTGTTTTGGGAATATCCTCCTTCTTAACCTCTAATTCATGATATATAGAATGAAGGTCAATCTTAAAAATGCATTGAGCTCCATTAAGTTGATCAAACATGTCATCAATATGTGAAAGAGAATATATGTTCTTAATTTTGACCTTTTTCATCTCCTAATAATCAATGTAGAGATGAATTGATCCATATATATTTTTTATAAAAAGAATGAGTGCACACCAAGGTGACACACATGGATGAATAAATATCATATAATGGTTTTCTACTGTTTCATCTTCAATTCCAACAACTCAATTGGGGCCATTCTTTATTGAGTTTTTGAAATTGGTGGGGAACCAGGTATGAGTTCTATTACTAACTCAACATCACAATTTTGTATAAGGCTTGGAAAATATTCTATTTATATATCATCAAATTCCCATAAAATAGGAATATCATCAATGTTGAGTTTATCCCCAACAATTGGAGATAAACACCCTTTCTGAATAGGATATAAGACCCATATACATGATCTCCATCAAAATTTTATACATGTCGTTGCATTGATTGATGATCATGTGTTGGCCTAGAATATCAAACATGGATTTCATTCATCATAAGTTGATGTGGTATTTATATAGATTATTCCAATACATTCCCAAGATATCATCAAATTAAACTATATGAAAAATGAATAGATTTATAGGAATTATATTCCTAAAAATATAAAACTGAGTGTTATCATATACTTGGGACTTTATCATCGCACCGTTAGGTATTTTTACTTCTAATTTTGTATCTAATAAGGTGGGTGGAATCTGGTTACCCTTAACAAATTCTTCAAATTTTTACAAATGGGTAGACCAATGTTAAATAACATATTAACCAACCTTTAGTGGTGGTATGTTTACCTTTCACCACATCAGTGTAACACGACTCTCTAGAAATAGTGACCAATTGAAATTTTCCTTTTTTTCTCAACTTAAGATGTTTCTGACATCAATCAACATCATTAAATATCTTATATGGGAATTTTTAATCATAATACCTATATTAATTGAATTTAAACATTGGATTGTGGGTGTTTCATTCTATCCATCTTTCTATTTATTTGAATCATTATCCAAATTATTCACATCACATTGAAAATTAATTTCATAATGACCATCCAATCAACACTTAAAACATTTTCTAGTAACTGTATTTCAATTTACCTCATGATTATTTCCACTCATTTAGCATAAAGTAAATCACATCTTCTTATCTCCATTGTTTGTAAATTTTCTATTTAATTTGATTTTGGTCTTCCTATAAAAACCAAGAGATTTATACATAACTGAAACCAGTATTTCCACCTTGCTATCATATAGAACAATATATTCATAGCTACTAAATTCTCTTATGGATAATTCCATACCGGAACTCGGATTTATGCCAATAAATAATGGATCAACCTCAATTACTTGTTGAAAGATAATACCATAATCAAAACTTTTAATTCCTATAAACATTTCCTCATATGTACCAATAGATTCATTATCCTTTTTTTCTTTATTTGAAGGAACGCCTACACTATATTTTTATATAAAATAAAAGGAATTTTTTTGTTGAAAAAACAAGTTCTTGAACTCATCCCAATCCATATATTCAATTTCATTAGGTTTCCACAATGTCTTGATGATGGTCCACCATTTAACTGCTTAACCATTCAAACGATTGATATCCATAAAAAAAATTTCATGTTCTGAACACTGGGGAATGAAAATATCTTATTAATGATTGAGTTTTATTGTTTAGAGACTAGTGCATATGAAGAAACATTAAATTAATGTAGAAGTTTCATCACGTTGGACTCAAGGGAATGTAGTTAATTTTTAAGTCCATCATGATTCATACCTTGAGAAAGTTTTGTATGTATAGATACAAGATTTTTCAATCAAAATATTATAATATTTTTATTCTAAAATTGATAATCATTTAATTTTCCATCAAACTCATCATTACCATGGTTTTTTTGGGTTCCATCTAATGATTATACTAAAAAAATAGTTTGTGGAACAATAATCAGAATGGGGAACCACATAATCGTGAAAAATAATAGATATGATGCCTAAATATTGACACCGTCATTAAAATATGACACATTATGATTAACCTAGTTAATTCATGGTCATCATTTCTTAAATCCTTTAAGATGGTTTACAATAGATTATAAATTTATAATGTATATCCCTCGAGAGGGTCAAACCTGGTGTGCAACAAAGAACATTATTATGCACTAGGTAATGATTGAGTCTAACTAAATGAATTGTTTTTTAATTATTATCCCTAGGTACATATGTTCTAAATCCAAATCCAGATGTAGTATCCAAATATGGATATTGTTTCTTTGAAATAAATTCCTCCATACTTTACTAAAATTCAAGGTTATTTTCATATAATTTGACTCATCCTTAGAAATCTCCTATGGCATGTCCTTGCAGATCTCACTAAATGACGTCTTCTCATCCTAGTACCAATGGATAAAAATTACTATCCTATGATACAAAAGTTAGATACCAAATATTATCATAAATAGATATCACCTCATTTTTTATAAATATTCATTACATTACTCAAACAAATTCTTGATTACTGAAATAGTTTAGCATCATTGGAAACATAGAAACATAAACAATTGGTCTATAGGAAAACTGTGTCATCTCCGTCTATGATCTTCATAAATAGAACCCTACTTAGACATATGAAACGTAATAGATTTTTTCATTATATTAGGAATAGAAACATAAGAATGAGTGAGATTAGATGCTCAGTAAAGATAAATAATAGAGATTTGTAAGTATATCATGAAAATAATGGTATTAGATACTGACTATAACATTTGGAAATAATAATCTTTATAGAAAAGATCACAATATTGAGTCATAGAATAAATATTGGATGTTAATAAGACATGAATTATAATAGAATAATATAATATTGTCCATTAAAGTATAACATTAGTATAATACATATATTTTTGGAATACAGATAAGCATAGAAAATAATTTCCAAAGTAGTCAATGTTCATTTCCATGCATATCATAGTGGAATGGGTTCACTCAAAACCTTCATAGTAGACATGGATGACACGCAAGACCATCATAGTGGAATACAACCCTTGATAAATGGGGAAAAAACCCCATTCTGGTCATATCTATCTAATGAGATATAAATCATTATCCAATACATTGGATGAAGATATTGGTCTCACCCGTATTATAATGAAAAACCATATTTTTGTGTTCCTTGAAATAATAAAACATTATGAATATCAAAACCAATGAAATTATATGAGTTTCATAAACATTTATTCATATAATAACATGAGGAAAATATACTAGTTTCATAATAATTTTATCATTCCATCAAATCATAACCCATGAAAAAATGAAGCAGTTTTCATAAAATTTTTATCTTAGTATAACCCATGGAAGATAAATATTTTCCTTATACACCATTACATAATAAACATAAAACATTCATATAAATAATAAGAGTTTTATTCTTAGATTATATCCCAAATAAGTCATAGAAACACCAATGGATGTCGTTCTATTCAAAAAATGATATTTATTGACCATTTAAAATATTTGTAAAGGAAGATACCCTTTCATCATTGAGGAACACTTTTAAGAACATAAAAAATATTGAAAATATTTAAATTTCAACATAAACTAGAAAATATATAATATAAAATTAAAATAAAATAATTTTCTTGATGATGAAAAGTTGTGTTCATGCCTTAGGAATTAAAAATACAATTCCTTTTACATTTTTGGTGAAAACAAAATATGCATTATTTACAAAATGATACGAATATTCTTTTCATAAATAATAGAAAAATATTCAAACATGGGTGATTTTTTTTAAGATCTCATAAGAAAATAATGATTGCAAGAATTATTAGAAAACATTTTTTCATAATAAAATCTATTTCTCATTGAAGGGAGAAATAATATAAGATTTTTTAAAAATAATTATATTATTCTAAGTACCAAGGAGAATAGAAATGAAAACATTACATGAAAATTTATTGAATAACTATTGGAGAATAAATTATTTGATCTTATTGAGAGGTTTTTCATAATATTTTATCATCATAATCATAATCATTAATAATATCAATAAATGAAGAAATTATAAAATAAAATCATTAACACACTGGTAACATTGAATCATAAGACCCATGAAAAAATACAATAAAATGAAAGTTAAAATACCATTAGGTTAAATAATATAATGATATTACATGTCATTGGGGATGCATATACACCTTGTAAAATAATATATATTCTTAACATAATAGACATCTCAAAGAAAACAACAATTTATGCCAAAAACCATTAACCTTGGGTATTGTATTGAATCAAAAGCCCCAATAAAAAAACAAAATCAAATGAAGCTTATAATATAATTAAAATAAGGATTTTAATGATATAACATATCATAGTTGTAGCATATAAACCTAAAAAAATGAGTGGTGTATTTTTTAATGACTCTTAGAAATAAAAGAGTGACTACAAATGACATAAATTAACTATTAACATTATTTGTAAACATTAAAACCACACATATAAAAAATATATGTTTATAATTAATAAATTACAGAACAATAATTATATATAACATACTATATATTATTTTCTTATAAGTTTTTATCCATTTTTTAACATTTCCCTATTAACATTACATTTCGGGTAATAATAACGTTGTTTCTTGTATATGTTGTGTGTTATTATTTTTTTTCCACATAAATTTATCAGGATTTAATCATATCTAGAATTTTATACATGATATAAATATCATATATATTTATGATATATTTATTTTTTTAATCCATAAAATTTAGTGACAAAAATGAAATACACCATCCAGGAGACATTAGGTTGTATGTACACATGAACATTGTTTCCATTTTTTTGACGGATTGAAATAATGATAGATAAATTTTATATTATAATTAAATAATAATTTTATGTCATATATATCTAATATTTTCATTAAAACCATTCTTATTAACTTCCATGTAAATAAATAAAAAATCATATCTCTTTTGAAGGTGGTAGTCCATAGTACACATGTGCGATGTTTTCATATTCGCAAAAAATACAATGTATAAATGTAAGTGTGATATAAAAATTGAAAAATAATAAAGTATCACAAAAAATTTATATAAACATTTAATCAATCATTATAACAAACCATGGTAGGTGATAATGGAAAAAAACTAAGGAAATAAGTTTATTAGATGATAATCCTTCGTACACATGAACGATGATTTCATAACACATTAGATAGATGGTGATATTGATATATGTAATTACCGTAACATAACAAAACCTATTTGTATTGATGATTCCTATATTATTATATCATCATGGTATAATAATAATTTTGTGATATGGAGTAAAAAATAAAACAAAAATTCTCATTAATGAACATTACCTCATCATTTGGTATCCTCCATATGTTTTCACCAAAATCCTTCATAGAATATATTTTGGTACAAAAATTGGACTATAGAATGATAGTAGGGAAGTTTTTATGTGATTTTGATAATAATAGATAAACCAAAAGTTTTTAATGTTGTTAAGGGGAGAGGGGAGGTGGTGGCCTTTTTTGAGTGAGGTGATTGGCACACTTGAAATTTTTTGAAAAAATGAATTCCACATGTGTATTTTAATGTACCAAGGATATAGTAACATAAAAATATAAATTATAGAAAATATAATTTGAAAATATTTCAATCCAATCGGTTATTAACTTTTTTTATGTTATTTTTAACTCCTATATGTTTAGTTTAACCTATAATATAACAATTTTTACCATTGCCATGATAAATATGGTTTACTGTTTTTTATATTAATTTTTGAGAAATATTTAACATCCATTATTTGATAATATAAATGATTATAATTACAAATATGGAATAAATTTTTTTCAAATTCAAATCCAATAAGTGTAAAATTTTAATTTAAACATAATCCCACAGATGTGGTGAGAAAGTGAGGTTTTAAAGGGAAAATTCCCAAAAGTTCACATTGTTTTTATATCAAAATTCAATATAAAATTGTTTAAAATGACCTAAATTATATTAATGGATTAAATTTGAACAAATTTTACTTTTAAAAAAATTTATAAAATAATTTAACTTCATAAATAAAATAAACAAAAATGTATTTTTCAATTAAAATTATTTATATATTACTATTAATAAAAAATGTACCTTTTCTGAAAATTACAAAAACTTCACACTAAGATAATTTTTACTTGAATATTTCAAAAATAATGTATATTTTATAAAATAATTTTTATGAAAGTGTAGAAAATTTAATTTCATCAATGTTCATGAAAGGAAATAAAATTATATTATAATAACATAGTATTTCCAAAACATAAAAATACATTACCGAATGATATGTGATTTTTTGTAAATATGTTCCCTTTATATAGAAACATTATAATTAATAAATAAAAATTATTTTTACTATTCACTTTGATAATTTAAACATATAGGTTATAATGGTCCAGTTTGAATATCTATTTTTATAATATATTGTTGTTTTGTCTAAGCGTCATTTTATGTGTAACACAAGATAACCCAGTGTTACATGTAGCACAATATTAACATAGTGATATGTGAAGAACAAGATTAAATTATTGTCCCATATAATTCAGGATTAAAATGGTGCTATTTTTTAATACAGAATCAACTTGGTGACTCATGTAACATAATCTATCAAATAAATTTAATTTATTTTAAAAAATCCCACAAAAAAATTAAGGTGCTACATTATACAAGTCATTTTTTCCATTTAACGTTGAATTGTTGAGGTTTTGGACATTATGTAAAGTGTGTTAATCATTGGAGATATTTTTGGAAAATAATTATGATTTTTCATCAATATACCAAATTAATTGAGATATAATTCATCTAACGTTCAAAAAATTAGGATTCCATGAATGTTATTATATGTTTCATAAAGCATAAAAATATTTTTCTATTTGAAAATCACTTCACGATCTATAAAATTTGGAATCCCATATTTTGAACCCTTGATACAGAGAGGGGATTGGTATTTATAGGACCCAATATCGTGAAAATGGATTTCCCATAAAATTGTTCTGTTCACATAGAGCTATTTTCCTGCATGATATGTCTGATAACATACTAGTACAAGAAAATTACCATGATAATATTTTCCATTTTACAAAACTATGTCTGTAAACCTGTATTCTTCATAGATAATTAATTGATGATTTTTTCATCCAAAATATAAACCCCCATAGAATTCATTCTTTCTTCGATGAAGAGGATGAAATTCATAAGAAAATGAATAATTTCAGGAATTTTATCCTTAAAATCCATTCAAAACGGGTTGATTCATTACATATAAATTGGGATGGTGGCCCAAAAGGGGATATTGAAAATTTATGGAATTTTTTTGATGTTTTTTCTTCTCATTTTATGATGAAACTTGGTGAGAATCCTGAGGGACATTTATCCTTGATCATAATGAGATAATTCATAACCTGATAAATGCTCCATAACCTCAATTTATGTGAAGTAATATTTAACTACTAAGATGAGAAGAAAATTTTGTGAGGGATAAAAACTCTAATAATTTAACTTTTATAGGATAAAAATGGTATATTTCAGAAATGGAATCAAATACAGATAAATATGATGATAAAGTATTAAAGGGATCCCCCAAATACAGTTCTCTAGAAAAATTAAAGGTCAATCATTTAAAATATCATTTCACATGGGGGTGATGAAGGGATAATCCTATCATGATTTATACATAGAAATAATAATATCTTACTAACAGACATGTCCTTCCATTTATATTTCATTATTCTATAGATGTCTTACCTTTAGTGATGTCTTTCCACTAGAAATATCTTACCGCCAAATATTTCTTTTCACAAGTGATGTATTTCCACCAGATATGTCTTGTAGCCATATATGTTTTTCTATCAGTATCTCCTTTTTTCATATATGTATTTCCTCTCGTATTTCTAACCACTAAATGATCTACTAATTATGTTCTTCTTAATTTGAATTAAATTCATTCAATAACTAATTTTTTTAATTAATGAAGAGTTATTAGTTAATGATTATTCAATAAACTATGGCATGAACTCATTGATAAAAATGTTAGAGATTATTACAAAGATCTAGAATATATTGAAAATTATTCTTCAATCATACACATATTTATAGCATTCTTTATATTTTTAATGTAATCCCTATTACAAATGTGGTTCTCTAGATGTGTGAGAATTATTGAATACTTGAAGGATTATTCAATGAGATATTAAAAATTATACTCCAAATTAATTTCAGCAAGGAAATGGAGAATCTCATTAAATATAAAGATACTTTCCTACACATATAAAAGAGAACCTCTGTGATTCTCTATTTTTATACAACTTTCAGAGGAATTTTTCAATCTCTTCACCATGCCACATTCAAGGAAATTTGATCATTTGAAGCACATTAGACCAAGAAACATTATCTTTTCTACATGTTATTTATTTATCAATTTTTTATTTCATTTTACTTATGATTGGTGTGTCTTATTATATGTTTATCAACATATACTATCTCTTATAGAAGAACATGAGAATACCAGATATTATATTCTGTCTCTTTTTACCTTCTCACCCAAATGTTTGTGGAAGATGTCCTTATGTGGCCCATGATTGTTTTTATTCCCATGAATAAATATAAAAGAGGTCATTATGCTTAGATATCTAGTAAGATGTTGTGTTTATACCCGATCTAGGTTGTGGATTAGGATATAGTTATATAATTTTATTGGTAGTGGGTGACTTCCATATGGAGGGGATTATATATCTTCTTGACACTAAACCCCCAGTTATGTTCCCTTTTATTACTTTGTTTTGTTTCATTATTTTGAAATCATTAATGTTCATTTTTAAACAGAAACGAAAACAAGTTCTTTTGTAGAAAATATTACCTAGAGTTTATTTAATTATTTGATTAAGTAAATTTATTTCAATTGTTAAAGAAGACTATTATTTTTTTAAACTGAGATCTAATCAAGATTAGAAGAATATTCTAAAATAGTAGTGTTATATAAAAATACAATATTAATTAAATATGAAATTTCTTCTAATTGGGGTAATTTTTTAAATGTTTTTAAAAGAAATTTTATTATCAACACAATTCACCCCCCCTCTTGTGTAACTCACTACGACTAACATTTCCTATCAAATTGAATGAAAATTATTTCAACTATGATATTTGTTGTGTTTTAATGATACTAAATTTATATTAGTTCTAAATTTTTAACAATATTAGATAATAGAAAATAAGTATCTTATACCAATAGACCACATTTATTTAATGGAACTAATTCATCTTAGTGAAAAATAAAGATGAAAATTTTTATTGAGAGTGTAAGTTTTGGAATTTGGACTGCTATTGAAAAAAAAATATTAAAAACCTAAGACTGAATGAAATAAATGGTATTATGCTACTAAAATATATTAAAATAATAACTTTAAAGCTATGAATATGTTGTATGGTTATTTGGTTGATGAATAATTAAATGGAATTTTTTCATGCACAATCGCTTTGGAAATGTATGAAACTTTAGTTGTTTCTCATGAAGTAACATCTTATAATAATGAGGTGTGGTTAAATACCTATACTTTTAAATATGATTCATTTTAAATGAAACCTTATGAGCATATTTTTGAAATGTATCTTATGTTCAATGAGATCATGAATACAATTCACTCTCTAGAAAATCATGTCTCTAGTAAATTCCAACTTATGAAACTATTGAGGTGTAGAGGAACCTTAATCTGAATTTGAGATTCTTTTGAAATTAGTAAGTTACCTATTATGGATCATACTATAAAATTAATTATTAATGATGGTAAAAATTAAAGTGATCCAAGAATTAAATGATGAACCAAAAAGGAAGTTTGTTTCTTTTAAATACACAGCCAAAAATCAGAAAGAGAAAGTTCAAGATAAATGTTAAAATGATAAAGAATAATCATATAATAGTGATGAATATATGGTCCATCATGCCAAATTATTTAAAAAGTTTAATAATCCATGAAGAAAAAGAAAATATTAAAATATAGTAAAGTATAAGAAGGATTGGAAGAGATATAACACTTCACAAGAAATAGTGTACTATGAATATAAAAGGATGAGGCATTTCAAAGCTATCTTCCCTAAGTTGAAATAAAAAAAAGTATGATGATAAGGATAGGAATTAAATGAAAAAATGAATGCAATTTGGAGTTCTTATAAAGAAAAAAAAAGTTATCTGGACACTACTCAAGGGAAAAAACATGACAGACCTATCATGTATTTCATGAAACAAACATATGAGTAATCCAATATCATTCTGACTTCTCCTGCACATATTTTTATTAATCCTGAAGATGATTATAATGATGAGAACATGATTAATGATGAATTTTTTATATCTATAATGTGATAGAAGATAAATTTAATTACAAAATGTATATGTATAAAATTATATATAAGAATCATGATTTCACTACTAATTTTATGTATGGCCTTCCTATTGAAAAAGTGAAAATGTCACACCTATTATAAGAAAACAATGAATTATAATTTCATAATGAGGATTTATGGAAATATTTAAAGAGAATCACCAATGTTATTGACACTCTAACCCAGATATGTGAAAAAATAGATGTCACCTACGTACATTTCTGGTTTTGGATATCAACCTAGACAGAGTAGAATCATCAAAGATATTTTTGTTCCAAATTCATGTTCTGTAGAATATCATGTTATTTTTTATTTTTCTATACCTAAAAATGTATTTATTTAAAAAAGTTTAAAAATATCTTATATGAAACCTATTAACTAATTTTCTGTTCCTAAATTCATATTGACTAACATTTCTAAACCAAAGATGATTTGGGTACTAAAATTAATTTCAGTGTAAAACCATTCTCGTATGGTACCTTCTTGATAATATCCAACAAGGACCTATTGTACCTAGATATTTGTTATTCGAGACACATGACTATGTATTATTCATGTTCCCAAATGTTGAAAGAGGTGGATGGAGGGCATATAACTTTTGGTGATCATAAATAGGGAATGTAATTATCCTCCTCCAAATCAGTAATTCTAACGCATTTTTAATTTCTAACAGATTTTTTATATATGGTTTAAATTACAATATTATTAGAATCCCATAGTTATGTGATGGTATTTTTTTAAAATTGAAAATATTTATTTCAATTTATTTATTATAAATATTATATAGTGATTATTTCATTTAGAAATTAAAATTTATATGATATTAATTTAGACTATTTATTTTCACAAAATGCTGATTTACTAAGTTACTTTTATAAGGAATTTTATATTAGGAATATGATACTATTCTATTTCAATGTTCACTCAATTATAAATCTTACTATTATGGAGATAATAATATATCTACCTAATCATGAATTTATAGGTGATAAAGTCTGTAACTGCTATCAAAAAAATGGGAAACACTACAAATAACATTAAAATAAAAGAAAAAAGTATCAATTTCTCAACACATGAAGCTGATTCATAGTTATTTTTCAGGCACTCAATAATTTATATTTTAAATTAGAATCTCTATTTTTATCTCTTTGTATAATTATTTTCAAGGTAAACTTGGGTATTCAATATTTCTCACATAAGTGAATCGTATTCATACTTTACCAAATATAGTAATTTGTATAAAATCGTAGTGGAATTTTGATTAAGAACATATGATTTTATAATGGTTGCAAGTTTGAAATCAAGATTTTGGAACATTTTACCCAAAAAATTTGTACAATCATAGATTTTATACTCCTAGAACACTAAAATAGAATGGTGTTATAGAAAGAATAAAAATAACACTTCAAAAAATTTCTCAAACAATGCTTAATGTGTATGATATTCCTATTTAATTTTAGATAAAGGATAGGAATACAACCTATTATATGTTTATTGGTTTTTTAATTACAACACTCTTAAGGAATAATCCTTATGAGTATTGTAACAGTATAACTAAAATGGTTAATTGAATTGGTTTTTTTGAAATGTTTTTATTCATAACACTGTGGATAATCATTAAAAAATCCAAGAGTTATGGATGAATTTTAATTTGTCATTCAACTACTAGTAAATCACATTGAGTGTTTAACAAGGGAACCATGAATGTGGAAGAATCTGTTTATGTGAATTTTTATGAAATAGTTCCACATGAGCCTAATACCGCTTTGGAAAACATTTACCATGATTTGTCAACATTGAGAATTAATGTTAAACCATATGAAAAGTATGTTAAAAAATTACAAATATAATTTAGTTTTGAGAGAAACCATGATGCTAATAATGTATAAGACCGTGAGATGATAAACTCATCTTTTCAAATAAATATAATGACTCATAAATTCCACCCTATCAATGATATATTTGTAGAACTATATTGTGGTACAAAAACTAGAGATTCTCTTAGAAACCAGGTTGAAAATAATGAATTATAGTCACATATTGAACCTAAGAACGTCCGCGATATAATTAATGATGAATTCAATGTGATTAAAATGCAAGAAGAACATAATCTTTTTGAAATAAATAATGATTCGTAACTTTTAGTTAGGCCTAAATACACTCTTACTATTGGAACTACATTAGTGTTTATAATAATTTTTGATGAATTAAGCATAATTGTAAGAAATAAAAATAGGATGGCTTAGCAAGTGTATAATCAATAATATGATAATGACTATAAGGAAGGATTTTCAACTATAGCAAGACATGAATCCATTAAATTAGTGATAGAATGCTAATCACATTTTATTTTAAAACTATATAAAATGGATATAAAAAGATTATTATTAAATGGTTATATAGTTGAAGATGTATTGTTGAATAACCCTTAGATTTTAAAATCAAAATTTTACAAGTTAAATATTCAAATTAATGAAATATGTATATTTTTGAAAATAGGATCCTAGATCATGGAATAATATGCTTGGTTATTTTCTTATTTATAATGATTTTTCAAAAGGTGAAGATAATTATACTCTTTTATGAAATTATATTATATTATTTTTGGTGGTTCAAATCTATCTTGATGATATTATATTTGGATCATTGAAAATTTATTTATGTCCTAATTTTTCAAAAATGATTCCAAATTAATTTTTTACGAGTTTAACGTGTGAACATAAATTCTTTATTTGTCTTCAAAATTTTAAATATAAAGGTGAATTTATCTTAAATAATTGTAAGTACACAAAATACATTTATACCATTTTGTTTGGGATAACTCTAAAATTAGTGACACTCCCATGATTATATACTTTATGTTGGATTTTGATAATTCAATAAAGTTAATTGATGAAACCGATTACTAAGGTATGATTATAATATTGTTACACATAACCTATATCCAACCTGATATTATTTTTAGTGTGTGTAAGTGTGCTCATTTTCGAGAAAACCCTAAATATTCACATATACATACTATTAAAATTACTTCCCAATACCTCAAGTATAAAACCAATTTAAATTTTTCTAAAATAGAAGACAAGAATTAGAATTAGTTAGTTATTTATACAGTGATTTTGGTGGTTGTGAGTTAGAAAAGAAAAGAACTTATAGAACATTTCATATTTTGGGAATGACTCTGGTATCTCAGTGTAGTAAGATTAGAAATTTAGTTTCAGAGTATACTGATGAAGCTAAATACATAGATGTAGTGACCTTGTGTATTCATATATTTTGGATAAACACTCATTACTATAAAATGGATATCAAGTCAAACATGTCCTCATAAATTGTGACGTCACATATGTGATAAATATTTCTAATAACCCTTGGTATCATTAATCAAAAAAACATATTTATGTAAGAAATAATTTTTTTAGAGACCATTTTAAGAACGATGATATAACTATTGAGTTCATTGGAACAGAACATAATATAGATGATATATTTACAAAACCAGTTAATTCTATGAGGTTATGTTATATAAAACATGAATTAGGGAAGATAAATTATAGTCAGTCTTCAATCGTGGGAAGGTCATGATTGGATGAGCTATCATTGGTGAGTCACCTTTGGACAAGATATAATTGATGAGACACCGATGGATGGGATTACAATGGAAGGTAACCATTTCACAAGATTCCAACTATAAGTCAATTTTGGTATGTCAATATTGGTGAGTCACCATAGTCGAGACATCTTTTGACGACTCACTGGTCAATGATTCAATTTTCTGCAATTACTATTTTTTTCATAATAATTGTTTATCAAATTAATTCATTTTTTATTACATTTTATTATTTTTGACTTCGTAAATGATAGAACGATATTTTAGGTTTAAACCTCAATCAGTCTCACCCTTTCCCACTTTCTTCGATCCATTTATCATCTCTTTCTCTCCAAAACATCGACCTCCCTACACCTTATCTTCTCTTTTGATTCACTAAAATGGTGATATTTAAATGACATATAATGAAATATCTGAAAGAACCTTGAACTGGTTAATGATTGAAATGAGAACCACTATGAGTTCTTATCAAACCAATGAACTTGTAACTAGTAAATTGTATAGTGGTTACTGAAAATGAGGTCGATTCAAAGTGGCTTTTTCCATTAAGTCATTAGTACAAAGGTTTATCCAAGACCAAGGATGGGTGGTGTTTTTTTATATATTTCCAATCCTTTTATCATATTTTAGTTCATCAGATCTATCATTATGCCAATTTTTGTTTTGGAAAGAAGAATGATCTAATTCAAAGTATAATTGATATTAATGAATCTACTTTTTCATCTAATGAATGGGAAAATTTTCTAAAAGAATACCATCAAGAAGTTTTTGAGTATTATAATGGTATGACACCCAATGATATTGAATCATTCTGGTATGAAGGTTATTTTATTGATCTTATTGTAGATAGAACTCTAAGAAGTACTACATCTATCGAGTTTTATGGGTAATACTGGAATCTCTTCAATTTTGATTACTATCAATTATATTACAAGAAAGGGGACTGCAATAACTTAAGAAACAAGGATTTTTACCTTTTTTTCTTATGAAAAAATTGGATAATATCAATCTATATAGATACATTATGATAAATATGATGAATATGTGTAAGTAATCCTCCCAATACATCTCTCTAATTTTCCATATGTTTATTTAAACAATGTTCTAAACAAAGTTTATGATTGATTATGAGGACAAAGATGTGGTTAGATATAGGGTTCTCTTCTTGACTAATGTTATTTTTAGAAGGTTAAGGATGAGATAGAATGCTAGGATGAACAAATGGGTTAGACACAAGGATAATTTCTATGAGGATTTTAATCTCACTTTCCATCCGATTAGACCCAAGAACATAGTTGATGTAGTCTTGGTGCCAGATTAGGTAGTGGAATATTTTTGAGAAGGATGAATAAGAGTATGTTTCCATTGATATGGAGGTGTCTACATTAGTTGAGGAGGGTAGTGAACCAGACATCCTAAAGAGTCATATGATATATTTTGGACCTGTGAGTCCTCCTATTTCTCACATACCAGAAAATTTTTGTTAAGTGAGATAGAATATGGTTATGATGAGACATAAGTCTCTGGATATGAGAAGATCATATAATATTATTTAAAATAATTTAAAGATATTGTGGAGGTTTTGGGTAAGGATTTTGGAATGATGGAAATAGTGATAATATATATTATGGTGATGGTGATGGAGATGGTGATTAGGATATATGTAGTGATTATGGATGTCCTGATCATGAAATTAATGCTATTTGAATTCAAACACCTCAACAATAACCTACAAGTTTTTTTTCTTTAGTGAATTATGCAGAGATAAATGGATAAAATAGACTTATAATGGAAGAATAATATAGTTTGGATAGATAAATATCTATTTAGAGATCAGTTGAAGAGCATGTTAGTGATACTTATAATGGTGGAGAGATTAGAGTTTCTACTAAGGTAGTGTGATCCCCTAGTTTTGTTAGAGTGTCTGTTGATCTATTAAAATGGGTGAAATTGTAACATCCCAAGTAAGTAATGAATAATAGATATTTTATCTATGTCTATTAATGAATTATATATTGTTTTAGAGGCCTAAAATGAAAATAAATACAATCTTAAGCATGGAATACACTAATATTTTTTAAAAGATTGTTTGACTTCCTTTTGATGGAAAACCATTTTTAAATCTATATTTTGACAATTTTATAAGCTATGTTTGTCAAAATAAACTTATTATTTATGATTGGGACATAAAAATTTACTTTGTGTGATTTTTTGGTATTTTTCTGGCAATGTTCATTTTTTAATGAATAGTGAACAATACTGCATTTTACATCAAAACTGCTTTTTCATTTAATTTAATTATATGGTTAGATTATATTTTTAATTGGTCTTAAAGTGTAATCTGAATATAATTTTATCGTTTAATCCAATGGTGGTCATTAGGATTAATTTCACTTTGGAATTGGTCATAAACTAATGCCAAACTTTTCATAGATATTGTTTCAAAAAAACCCGCTATTTTTCATGACATCGGGAATTAATTATTAAATTAATTAATGTGACTTATATGTTTTGATTTTTGTAAAATAGACTTCATTTTTGAATCCGTAATATCAAATATAGCTTAGGGCGAATTTTTGGTATTTTTCTGAAAAACTTCAATTTTTGATGAATAGTGAAACCACTAAGTGGTAATTATAAAAATTGATTTTTCCGTTTAAATGAAATTTTGCCATCATTGTGTTTTGAATTTCAAAAATCCTACATACATGGTTGAAATTAAGAAGTAAAATGTAGTTCAATGGGATTAAAATAATTTTTTGGTGAATAGTAACTTATTAAGTTCTTAATCGCGATTAGTGGTAATTAATGTAGTTTAAGGTAAAAATAATGTTTTAATAGTATGAGATGAGCTTGACACACGTCCTACCCTCATTGGATGTGTCATGGCCTACCAAGACAAGACATGGGTCAACTTGGGGACCCCATGGAGCCACTTTGGTTGGGAAATGACATAAATAAATTTTTATTAAATGTTAAAGTAAAAATGACAAACACATAATATGTTTTACTAAAACAATTTTTACCTGGGGTTATTCAAGTCAGATTTTTGACTCTAAATATTCATTAGAAAGATAAAAAGATTTCTTACATCATAGTATTTTTTTATAATTTGTAGACGTTAAATAAATTAAATTATTTATGACATCATGATGATGCAGCGATGACCTCATTATTTAACGATTTAAATAAAATGGAAAGATAATGTAATATCTAAGACCTAAACATGTCCAAAACCTATTGGATTAGTGTATTTCTAACCCTTATCACCTTATCCTAGAATTATATCAATGTGTGACCTTTTGAATCCGAAACACCTTTTAAAATAAAGTAACTTATCTTTACTCTCCAAGAGTGCCCCTCCTCTCCTCTTATAAAAGGCCCCCACATCTACCTCCTTACCCACATTCCAAAGCCTTTGGCTTGGCCAAACCCTACCCATTTTATCTCTCCACTTCCCTCTATTACTCCTTGAAGCCTCACATTGCGCAGAAGTCTTCCCAAGGAAGCCTTTGAGCTCAAACCAAACGGAGTTACCCGATTTTAAGGTAATGTCTTCTTTTGAGTCCTTTTGTTTTATTTTGCTTCTCCAACCCCCTAAAATCATTTTATTATTTTCTTTTGTAACAACTCCAGTATCCTCAATATACTAGGATGTTGTTATAATAAGTATTCGAGCTAAACTTACACACACCTACATCTAATGGTTAACGAACATACTGTTTCTGTGGATGACGAATTTATGCCTCCCGAAACGATGATTGTTCAAAATTTTTTTAACACCTTCAAAGGTGTCCATTAAGATGTCACTATATTTATATTTGATATATAATATGTTTATGTTTTCCTTAAGCTTCTATATTTTTCATTTTGGGCATACCTTTATGGTTTCCATTATTGGCAAATGCGATATCTTCATTTAAGGAAATGCGGACTACTGCCCCCTCAAAGAGATTTGATTCGTTAAATACCATATGTGGGACGTATAAAGGATGGAACTATGATATTATATATGATATTATACTGGAAATATAATATACCTTTATATCATTATGATTCCATTCTATAAAATACGAAATAGAAATGAAAGTAGCATTCATGCGTACGTACGGCTTACCATCTCAATGAACGGTGCATTTCATTTCATACCTCTAAATGTTTATGTAATATTATAAATGCATGTATATACTGGATATATATTATATATACATAATGATTATAATTCTGGATATAATGGATACGTGAACAACATGTAATTATAAAGTGTTATTTTTGACTCAAGTACCAATGATCGTTAAAACGACCATTATTAACTTAAAAAATTACCTAGTATTAATGACATGGAAATAAGTTATATAAAAGGAATAATGAACTTGAAAAAAGTTCTTAAAGAAGTAGAAATTAACTCAAGTTTATTATTCCGGACATTAAAGAACGATCGAGTCAAGTTGGACCCGAGGTATGGGATTTCGTCTCAATCTCCTTTCATTGAGGCATATTTTGTTTTATACACAACCTTCTTTTATACGATGTATAAACCCCTTTGACTTTTACGTTTATCCAAAAGGAATCTTTTTTATACGAAGCGTTTTACAAAACGAAAAAAGGGAATGTTTTTGTCGTACGTATACGGCGACAACGACTTCTCCGCCGCCGTGACCATTATTTGGGTTTCGGCTTCCTCTACAAGCCATACCTTGTTTTTATAAGAAAAAAAAATACCATGTTTTACATTTCTTTTGTTTTGGTATTGAAAATGGTTTTCATGATGTCTTTATATCAATGTGTTGTATTGATACCTTGTGATTGAAAGGTGGAAATGTTTTGTTTCCTTTATGCATGTTTTATGTGATACGATTTTGTTGAGGTTCTTGGGCATTATTATAAAGACGGGTGGTTCCGTGATAATCTATGGGCGGGTGAGCCCGATATAGATCTCCAATGCATTGGGTAACGTGAAGGAGTGAAACTTTAAGGTTTCTCTGAAGAGATTTAGGGAATATACTGTGATGGGTATTCCAAACGTAACCAATAGGGTTACTCCCTACGTAAGAATGTTATGAATGCCTCAAGTTACCTTTATGTCTTATGATTTCTATGATTTATTCATGATTTGTTGAGGTATGTTAAAATGCTTAAATTTTATGGGTAAAGTATGATCTCATTCTTATGTATATATGTACCCATGTTTCCTTTCCGTATTTTTATATCCCTTACTGAGCTTTTTATGCTCATCCCATGTTTTTTTGGAAATGTTTATCACAGGTCAAGGGAAAGGTGCATGATATGATGATAGTGTCAAGGAAGTGTCAAGAAATAATCCATGTTTTATTTTAAATATGTTTCCATTGATGGGAATGAAGAATAATATATTTATGTAACTGCTTTGATTATATGTGGAATGTAATGCATGTTTTATGATCTAATTCTCAAAAACTCTAAACCCGAAAAGATCCTCAATGTGTAATCTTGTAATAACTCAAGATTAAGTAAGGTTTAAGGCCGGGGCCTTATAGTTGGTATCAGAGGTCGGTTTAGATAACTTTAGGAGTTAGAAATCTATTAAATGATTATCCAATTTTTTTTTGAAATGATATAGCATTTGAAGATTACCATGTTGCTTCATCTAATACATGTTTGTTCAGAATGGTTTTCCACAGAGGAAACAGGGAAGCAGTGCTAGGAAGGCATATAGAAGGAAATAACCTTCCGAATCAGCATCCTGAGATGGTCGGAATTGGAACTGAATAGTTTGTTGCAGTAATGGCGCAGTTGACTCAAGCGATAAATAGCGGTGGTATCCATACACGAGATCAGCCAGATAAACCGTAGAGGAACATGTCAGTGGTTGAACATTTCATGAGGCAACATCCCCCATCATTCAGAGGATCATCTGGCCCTGTTCTAGCTGAAGGGTGGATTAAAGCACTGGAGAAGATTTTTTATGTCATGGGGTGTTCAGACAATCAAAAGGTTAGTCTTTCTATTTACCGTTTGGAGGGTGAAGCAGATTAGTGGTGGTCGATGGTTAAAAATATCAGGGACGCTGATGAGATTGATGCTCTCGACTGGGATGAATTCAAAGGTATGTTTCTTGAGAAGTATTTTCCTAAGGCTGTTCGACTTAGGATGGAAAAGAAATTCTTGGAATTGAGGCAAGAGGAAGACTCAGTGGCTACCTATGAAGAAAGGTTAACTCGATTGGCAAGGTATGCACCTAATTTTATCCGAGACCTTGATCGTAAAATCAATCGTTTTTACTCAGGATTAATGCCAAAATATCATAGGGAATTAGCTTCTCGTGAGTTTAAAAGTTATGAAAAGCTTTTTCGATGTGCTGAGAAGGTGGAAATGGAGTTTCCCGATGATCAAGTGTTCTATAACAACCAACAGAAGAAGAGACTGAGGTGGCAGGAGAAAGGTAATAATTCTTCAAAAAAGTCTGATGGTAAGAAAACTAAGTTTCCAGTTTGTGATAAATGTGGCAAAAGGCATGCTGTGGAATGTCTTCTGAATTCTGGAAAGTGCTACCGATGTGGTAAGATGGGACATAAGGATCGTGACTGCACTGAAAAGGGACAAGGTGAAGGTAAGACCAAATTTGATTTACAGTTAGTGAAATGTTATAAGTGAAATGAGATGGGTCACTATGAAAACGAGTATCCGACAAAGAGATTGAGTGATGGGAAGCAGTTGGACTACAAGCAGAAAGGGGTGGCGAAATCCTTTGCAACTACTTCGGCAGATGTCGGGCCATCAAATGAAGTTGTATCAGGTACATTGTTTTTTTTTCAGATTATTCCAGTGTGTTGTTTGATTCGGGGTCTACACATTCTTTCATCTCTGAAACCTTTTCTAGTAAAATGGGAATACCATCTCAAGAAATGACTCCTGAACTTTTGGTAAAAACACATGGGGGGAATGTTGAGGCAAAAAGAATTAATAAGAATATTCCTATCCTTATCTGTGGAAATAACCTACCTGAAAACCTAATTGTTCTACCTCTAGTAGAGTTTGATGTTATCCTTGGTATGGATTGGATCTCTATTTACCATGCTAAGATTGATTGTAGAGCTAAAGAAGTTTCTTTTCAGAAAGACTTTCAGTTTGTTTAAAAGAATGAACCCTTACTGTTGATAACTTATCAAGAGGCCGAGAAACTTGTAAAAGATGGAAATGAATGTTACCTTGCACACATCGTTGAAAATAAAGGAACTGTTCAGATTAATGATGTGCCAGTGGTAAATGAGTATCCTGATTTTTTTTCCTGATGAGTTGCCTGGAATAATACCAGATCAGGAAGTTGAATTTACTGTTGACTTAGTTCCTGATGCTAAGCCAATTTCAAAACCCCCTTATCGAATGGCTCAAATTTAACTTTTAGAGTTGAAGGAGCAATTGCAAGATTTATTAGAGAAAGGTTTCATTCGACCTAGCACATCACCATGGGGTGCTCCTGTCTTGTTTGTTAAAAAGAAAGATGGTTCAATGAGACTTTGCATTGATTATAGAGCCTTGAATAACATCATTGTTAAGAACAAATATCCTTTTCCTAATATTGAAGATGTTTTTGATCAGCACCAGGGAGCTCAGTATTTTTCAAAGATTGACTTGAGATCGGGGTACCATCAGCTGAAGGTAAAGGAAGAAGACGTTCCGAAGACCACGTTCCGTACAAGATATGGCCATTATGAATTTGTATTAATGCCTTTTGGGCTAACCAATGCTCCTTCTGTATTCATGGACTTAATGAATAGAATTTTCCATGAGTTCTTGGATAAGTTTTTGGTGGTTTTCATTGATGATATTTTGGTGTTTTCTAAAAGTAAATAAGAACATGAAAGACATTTAAGGGTCATTTTACAAACCTTAAAAGAAAAGAAATTGATTGGGAAATTCCGCAAATGTGAGTTTTGGGTGAAACAAATTTCTTTCTTTGGTCACATTGTTTCAAAAGATGGAATAACCGTTGATCCTGCAAAAACAAAAGTTGTTGAAGAATGGCCAAGACCCACAAATGTAACTGAGATTCGTAGCTTCCTTGGTTTGGCAGGCTATTACCGAATGTTTGTTAGAAATTTTTCACAGTTATCTAGTCCAATGACTAAGCTAACTCGGAAGGGTGTTAAGTTTATCTGGACAAAAGAATGTGATGATTGTTTTCATGAATTGAAAAGAAGATTGGTGAATGCTCCAGTTTTGGCACTACCTTCCAGGAATGGTTATTTTTTTATCTACAGTGATGCTTCATTGAAAGGACTTGGTTGCGTCCTAATGCAGAATGATCAGGTAATTGCTTATGCTTCACGACAGATGAAAACTCATCAGGTAAATTACCCTACACATGATTTGGAATTAGCTGCTGTTGTTTTTGCTTTAAAAATTTAGAGGCAACATTTGTATGGAGTAAAGTGTGAAATATATACCGATCACAAAAATTTCAAGTATATATTCACTCAGAAAGAATTGAACATGAGACAAAGGAGATGGCTAGAATTAATCAAGGATTATGATTGTACAATTCATTACCATCCGGGAAAATCAAATAAAGTGGATGATGCTTTGAGTCTAAAAAGTAATTCTTCATTAGCAATGTTGCATTTGGAACGTGATCCTTTGGTTAAGGATTTGATGAACTTTGGCATAGAATTTGTTGGTGCAGGAAGTTCTTTTGTTTTGTTTCAGGTATCAGTGAGATCATCTCTATCAGATAGAATCAAGCAAGCACAGAAGCAAGACAGTGAGTTGTAGAAAAAGGTAGAGGTGGTTCAGAAAGGTAAGTTTCCTGAATTCAACATTGATAATGATTGCGTTTTGAGATTTGGGAAGAGATTTTGTGTGCCTTGTGATTCACAGTAGAAGAGAGAGTTGTTATGCGAAGCTCATAGTTCTCCGTTTTTAGTTCATCCTGGTAGTACAAAGATGTACAGAGATCTGCGGGAGTATTACTGGTGGGATGGAATGAAAAGAGATATTGCGGATTTTACTGTGAAGTGTTTGACATGTCAATAGGTTAAAGCAGAGCGGTAGTTACCGAAAGGGATGCTTCAACCTTTACCAGTGCCAGAGTGGAAATGGGAGAATATATCCATGGACTTTGTTGTGGGATTACCGAAGACATCTCGAGGTAATAATGCAATCTGGGTTATTGTTGATCGCCTGACCAAGTCTGCTCATTTCCTTGCTATACGAGATACTTTTTCCCTAGATCAACTTTCCCGTTTGTATCTTAAAGAGATAGTCAGGTTACATGGAGTTCCCCTCTCCATTGTATCTGAACGTGTTCCCAGGTTCACTTCTAACTTTTGGAAAGGCCTTCCGAAGTCGTTGGGTACTGAATTAAATTTTAGTACAACATTTCATCCTCAATTAGATGGGAAATCAGAATGAACAATTCAGAACTTGGAGGATATGCTATGATCTTGTTCAATGGATTATCAAGGAAGTTGGGACCAACATCTTTCTTTGGTTTAGTTTTCATATAATAACAGTTTTCATTCCAGTATACAGATGGCACCATTTCAGGCATTATATGGAAAGAGGTGTCGAACTCCAGATTTCTGGGATGAAGTGGGTGAAAGGAAGTTGATGGGACCCGAATTGGTAGAAGAGATGGCAGAAAAAGTTCAGCTGATTCAGAAGCACATGAGAACAGCTCAGAGCAGGTAGAAGAGTTATGCGGATAACTGGAGGAAGGATCTATCTTTTGAGGTAGGTGATCATGTTTTTCTCAAAGTATCACCATGGAAAAGTGTGATGCGATTTGGTAAGAAAGGAAAGGTAAGTCCAAGGTTCATTGGACCATACGGAATTCTAGAGAGAGTTGGATCAGTTGCTTACCGAGTGGCTTTACCTCCGAGTTTATCTCAGGGACAGAATGTTTTTCACGTATCAATGTTGAGAAAGTATATGCCAAATCCAACTCATGTTTTGAGTCCAGAGGTAGTTCAGCTGGAAGAGAACCTATCTTATGAGGAACAGACGGTCCATATTCTTGACCACAGGGAGCAAGTGTTACGGAATAAGGTGATTAAGCAGGTAAAGGTTTTGTGGAAAAACCACATGATGGAAGAGGCAACATGGGAATCTGAAAATGCAATGAGGGATAAGTACCCCCGTTTATTTGATAAGTAAATAAATTGCGGGGACACAATTTTCTAAAGGGGGAAGGATGTAACATCCCAAGTAAGTAATGAATAATATATATTTTTATCTATGTCTATTAATGAATTATATAGTGTTTTAGAGTCTAAAAATGAAAATAAATACAATCTTAAGCATGGAATACACTAATATTTTTTAAAAGATTATTTGACTTCCTTTTGATGGAAAACCATTTTTAAATCTATCTTTTGACAATTTTATAAGCTATGTTTGTCAAAATAAACTTATTCTTGATGATTGGGACATCAAAATTTACTTTTTGTGAATTTTTGGTATTTTCTGACACTATTCATTTTTTAATGAATAGTGAAAAATACTGCATTTTACATCAAAACTGCTTTTTCATTTAATTTAATTATATGGTTAGATTATATTTTTAATTGGTCTTAAAGTGTAATATGAATATAAATTTATCCTTTAATCCAATGGTGGTAATTAGGATTAATTTCACTATGGAATTGGTCAAAAACTAATGCCAAACTTTTCATAGATATTGTTTCAAAAAAACCCGCTATTTGTCATGACAGCGGGAATTAATTATTAAATTAATTAATGTGAGTTATATGTTTTTATTTTTGTAAAATAGACTTCATTTTTGAATCCGGAATATCAAATATAGCTTAGGGTGAATTTTTGGTATTTTTCTGAAAAACTTCAATTTTTGATGAATAGTGAAACCACTAAGTGGTACTTATAAAAACTGATTTTTCCGTTTAAATGAAATTTTGCCATCATTGTGTTTTTAATTTCAAAAATCCAACATACATGGTTGACATTAATAAGTAAAATGTGGTTCAATGGGATAAAATACTTTTTGGTGAATAGTAACTTATTAAGTTCTTAATCGCGATTAGTGGTAATTAGTGTAGTTTAAGGTAAAAATAATGTTTTAATAGTATGAGATGAGATTGAAACATGTCCCACCCTCATTGGATGTATCATGGCCGACCGATACAAGCCATGGGTCAACTTGGGGACCCCATGGATCCACTTTGGTTGGGAAATGACATAAATAAATTTTTATTAAATGTTAAAGTAAAAAATGACACACACATAAGGTGTTTTACTAAAACAATTTTTACAAGGGGTTATACAAGTCAGATTTTTGACTATAAATATTCATTAGAAATATAAAAATATTTCCTACATCATAGTATTTTTTTTGTAATTTTTAGACATTAAATAAATTAAATTATTTATGACATCATGATGATGCAACAATGACCTCATTATTTAACGATTTAAATAAAATGGAATGATAATGTAATATCTAAGACCTAAACATGTCCAAAACCTATTGGATGAGTGGATTTCGAACCCTTATCACCTTATCATCTAATTATATCAATGTGGGACCTTTTGAATCCGAAACTCTTTTTAAAATAAAGTAACTTATCTTTACTTTCCAAGAGTGCCCCTCCTCTCCTCTTATAAAAGGCCCCCACCTCTACCTCCTTACCCACACTCCGAAAGCCTTTGGCTCGGACAAACCCAGCCCATTTTGTCTCTACACTTCCCTATATTACTCCTTGAAGCCTCACATTGGGCATAAGTCTTCCCAAGGAAGCCTTTGAGCTCAAACCAAAGGGAGTTACCCGATTTTAAGGTAATGTCTTCTTTTGAGTCCTTTTGTTTTATTTTGCTTCTCCAACCCCCTAAACTCATTTTATTCTTTTCTTTTGTAACAACTATAGTATCCTAAATATACTAGGATGTTTTTATAATAAGTATTAGAGCTACACATACACACACCTACATCTAATGGTTAACGAACATACTGTTTCCGTGGATGGCGAATTTATGCCTCCCAAAACGATGATTGTTCAACATTCTTTTAAAACCTTCAAAGGTGGCCATTAAGATGTAACTATATTTATATATGATATATAATATGTTTATGTATTTCTTAAGCTTCTGTATTTTTCATTTTGGGCATACCTTTATGGTTTCCATTATGGGTAAACGCGATATCTTCATTTAAGGAAGTGCGGACTACCGCCCCCTCAAAGTGATTTGATTCATTAAATACCATATGTGGGACGTATAAAGGATGTAACTATGATATTATATATGATATTATACTGGAATTGTAATATACCTTTATATCATTATGATTCCATTCTATAAAATACAAAATAGAAATGAAAGTAGCATTCATGCGTACGTACGGCTTACCGTCTCCATGAACGGTGCATTTCATTTCTTACCTATAAATGATTATGTAATATTTTAAATGCATGTATATACTGGATATATATTATATATACATAATGATTATAATTCTGGATATAATGGATACATGAACAACATGTAATTATAAAGGGTTATTTTTGACTCAAGTACCAATGATCGTTAAAATGACCGTTATTAACTTAAATAATTACATAGTGTTCATGACATGGAAATAAGTGATATAAAAGGAATAATGAACTTGAAAAAGGTTCTTAAAGAAGTAGAAATTAACTCAAGTTTATTATTCAGGACATTAAATAACGATCGAGTCATGTCGGACCCGAGGTATGGGATTTCGTCTCAATCTCCTTTCATTGAGGAATATTTTGTTTTATACACAACCTTCTTTTATACGGTGTATAACCCCCTTTGAATTTTATGTTTATCCAAAAGGAATATTTTTTATACGAAGCGTTTTAAAAAACGTCAAAAGGGAATGTTTTTGTCGTATGTATGCGGCGACAACGACTTCTCCGCCGCCGTGACCATTATTTGGGTTTCGGCTTCCTCTATAAGCCATACCTTGTTTTTAAAAGAAAAATAAATACCATGTTTTACTTTTCTTTTATTTTGGTATTGAAAATGGTTTTCATGATGTCTTTATATCAATGTGTTGTATAGATATCTTGTGAATGGAAGGTGGAAATGTTATGTTTCCTTTATGCATGTTTTATGTGATACGATTATGTTGAGGTTCTTGGACATTATTTTGAAGACGGGTGGTTCTGTGATAAACTAAGGGAGGGTGAGCCCGATATAGCTCTCCAATGCATTGGGTAACGCGAAGGAGTGAAACGTTAAGGTTTATCCAAAGATATTTAGGGAATATACTGTGATGGGTATTCCAAACGTAACCAAGAGGGTTACTCCCTACGTAAGAATGTTATGAATGCCTCCAGTTGCCTTTATGTCTTATGATTTCTATGATTTCTTCATGATTTTATGAGGTATGTTAAAATTATTATGTTTTATGGGTAAAGTATGATCTCATTCTTATGTATATATGTACCCATGTTTCCTTTCAATATTTTTATATCCCTTATTGATCTTTTTATGCTCATCCCAAGTTTTTTTTGAAATGTTTTTCACAGGTCAAGGGAAAGGTACATGATATGATGATAGTGTCAAGGAAGTGTCAATAAATAATCCATGTTTTATTTTAAATATGTTTCTATTGATGGGAATGAAGAATACTATCTTTATGTAACTGCTTTTTTTTATATGTGGAATGTAATGCAAGTTTTATGATCTAATTCTCTAAAACTCTAAACCCGAAAAGATCCTCAATGTGTAATCTTGTAATAACTCAAGATTAATTAAGTTTTAAGGCTGGGGCCTTATATAAATACTTAGGATATTTTCATCTTCTTTGAACTATTAACGTTCTAAGTATGTGGAGGATTTTTTTTAAGAGAATAGTTATATGTAGGTAGAATATGATGTATCCTCTATGGGGATCCATCCCCTAGTTCAAAGCATCTCTGGATTGTTTATGAAGAATTAGATGATAATGGGATCAGACCACCCTTGGATGGTAGAACTGGTGTTGAGACATATAATATGGGATTATTTATTAATTACATTGTTCATAATGGTTTCATTTAGTCTTTTGGTATATAGTGGGTCTTGTTGGTAGACCATAACTTGTAGAATCTTCCATGCCTAGTGATGAGTCAACCGCTCTAGCAGTGCCTACAATGTTTCTTTCAAAGAAGGTATTGAGCCTTTCATGGGGATTATTATTTCTAATTTTATTATTATTTTTATGCCTTAGGATCATCCTGTTAGTCAGTTGAGTGAGGCTAATACGAGACACCACTTTGAGATTTTCGTATTCTATATAAATCCAAAATTGAATCATCATATTATATAGTTTTAAATTTAAAACCATAGGATTGAAAATAAAGAATCTATGAGGGTATTTATGGAGTAAATGGGAGCCTCATTTGTTTCTAGTCAGGATTCTATGATGGAGAGGTCAGAGTCTTTATCATCAATGGATTCAAAATCTTTTTCTCCACCTCCATCAGTTTCCATTTTTAGAGTTGTATAGGTATATATTTAAGGAATAACTTCATGCTATATGGGTTAATCTCATGCTAATAATCTGGGGGATCGAATTTTAATTTGTTATTAAGGTGAAAATATATACAAACTAGTAAGGTAATATTTAAATAAATATGAATTTGATTTCAAACCCATCACTAAGGCCATTAAACATTACCTTTCTAGTGTGTATACCAAACACGAGTTAAATTTCCATTTCTAATTTTTACTGAGAATATAATGATTCCTCCAATCAGCAGGGCTTTCAGGGAAAAATTAGTATAGTTAAAAGAGGTGAACCCTCTTCTAATTCTATTTATAGTGGAAAAGAATGATTTATTTAACGCAATCGATAACTGGGGAAGTATAATTTTGTATTTTTTGAATGGTATGAATCCATTTATGTATGCTATTATCACATATATGGTTTCTCCATAGTCCATTACTATGATAACTTTTACATATTATACATCTTCATCCCCTATACTTACTTGGTTCCATCCATTCAATATGTCTCCCAGGGAACCAATGTAGCATCTCATGCCTATTTCTATCAATGATATTCTTACTACTACCGCATCCCCATTGGCCTCTATGTCTATTAATCATTTCGTTTCAAAGGTATTTGCACCCATTGGCCCTGGTACCCAAGAAGATAGTGAATCTAATTGAAAATTATTCTTTGATAGATAATTTTATTGTATTTTCTTCATAACTTTTTGGGATATAATACCACTAATTTTTTTAGTGAATTTAATCTCTACATTATCCTTCCTATATTTGATTAGTCTCTCCTTTGATACTAAGTTGTATATTATTTGATATGGTACTAGTCATACCACTAGTTTTGGTATTATAATTATTTTTTTATTTCCTTGAATATCATTCTTATTTATCTCTTACACTTATTCTTCATGTATTTTTATTTATTATTTCCTAATTTAAATTTTTTTTCTAATCCCAATGTGGTAGAATGTTGGATGAAATTTTCCATTTCAATCAAAAAAAATTATACTTCTTTTATTTGTTCTTAATAAGTTTTTTATATTATATTTTTCATTGTTACTAATTTTTCATTTAAATATACCTTCTTTTTTGATACAAAGATTACCTTTTTCCACATTAATTGTTTGGAATTCTTCTATGATAACATGATTATTTGTTCTTAAATACCAAATTTTATATATGTATTTTATCCTTTGGTAGATCTTTTATTTGATACCTTATCTTTCATACAACATTTTGTAATGACCCATTAACTTTCTGTTAGGTATGTTCTAATACATTCTTTTAGTTTCTTTCATTATTGGGTGAGTATTTCTAACCATGAAATTAGGAGGATAACAGTAATGGTGATGTTCGGGGTTTGCTGAAATTTTCAGCATAAGCCAACAGTTTCAGATATTCGATGGGTCGTTACATGAAATGTGATAGTATTCGATGAAATTGAATGGCCATCAAATAGATCCCATAAATTGAATACACCAAATCAAAATTTTATAATTTTTGTAAAGGATACATGTCATGTAATGTGAGAAATATCATTTTTAATCATGGATTGTTCATTTTGGGGTGTAACCTAAAATGAAATAATTTCATGATATAAAATGTATTATATGCTATGTAAATCTCTGAGTTACTTCTTTTAAATATCCATATAGATGATTGAAAATTCATTTTATTCTTTATCCCCCTCCTCTTGTATAGATCTATTACCCTAGGTGAATTTAGATGACTTATTTACCTTTAGAGTTATCTAATTTTGAAATAAAATAAATGTGGATAGTAATTTCATATATTTGGGTATGCATTCAATTAAGGTTCTTCATTATTTCCATTTAGAATAATAGTGTAGTAGGTATTTGTAATCTGATAATGTTTTCTTTCAATAATTTACGTTCTCCTGTCATGCCTTATATTCTTATGTTAGATTTTTTGGTTTATAATCCATATTGTTAAAGGTGGTTACCTTTCCTAGATCCATCAAGTAGGTGGATCTACCTGTAATTCTAATTTATTAAATTTTATTATTGTTTGTATTTATTCCATAAGATTATAAATGGAATTATATGTGTTGAAACTGAAAAGGGCATGGGATAGTGTTTTAAAGGAGGGTTTTCATGGAAAATATAATCACATTGATTTTGAGAAAATGTATTTTCAAACCATCAAGAATATAGAATTAAATTTCAAATGGTAATATAAAAATGTGAGCATGTTTTTTTTCAAATGGATATTTAAAGACATTTCACAGTGGGAACCTTGGCTGCATTGAGAAAGAAGCATGGGTATCCTTAGTTTGTGTGACCACACTATAAGGTGACCTCTTGTATAATGATGGATATCGAAGGACTAAATATTACTTAGACCTTATATTATTCATTTCCTAGGATCATGAGTGTCTAGTACCTATTATGTCATTGGCTAGCGTCTAATTGGAAGGTGATTATTTTTTTGAATTTTTATTTTATGACTGATTATTTCATGGATGTTAGATCACATGTATCGTTATATTTCATTATTTTTACCTAATTTATTTAATGGATATAATGTTTTTGACTTTGGTAAAAATATCACGAATTTTTTATAAAACCCATGGATTATTTGATAAATTTATTCAAATTTATATATCTAATAAATTGTTGTACAAATTTTTTGTTTTAATGATAGAACTTGTGAATTCTTGATTTTAGAACATGTATTGATTCCTTGGTGGTTTCTTACTTGGATATGTTTCTCAGACCCAAAATATAACTTTGGGTGGCTGTAAACCTTGTTTTATATAACACATGTAAATGAAAGGGTAGTTTGTAGCATGCATTCTTCACTTTATGTCACTGTTTTTGTTTGCGATGGTTTTGAGGTGACCATTATTCATTTGGAGACTTGTTAGTCTAAAATTTTCTTACTTCCATGTTTATCGAGATTGGATTACTTATATATCCATTTTTATAATTTCTTGTCTATTTTTATGATGCTTTTCTTCTTTCATTCTATGATGTTTTGTCTTTGTTTTACCTCACCCCGTAATGGTCTAGATTGGGTGAATGGTTTGGTTGAACCGGGTCGGTCTGCTATAAGTTGGTGTCATAGTAGTTACTCAGTATGAAGCATGTCAAAAATACATAATTTGGTTCTTTATCTTGGTTATATATGACAAGGATCATCATAACCCAAATATTAGGTGTAGAAAAGGGGCCTTCTTAGCTCACTCTCACAACTAAATCTGACTTTCCTTAGGTTTTCGAGAATATTTTCATTAGTATTATACCTTTTATTTAGGATAATTTCATTGAATTTTAATAAAAATATATTTAAATTGACCTATTCACTCTATTTTGTGAATTTTTTTATGAATTTTTGTTTGGATAATATAAGTGGTGAGTTTATTGATATTGGCCTATTCCTTTAAAAGGGCGTTTTTTGTTGTAAAATTCAAAATTACTTTAAATTATTATCATTTTAATGAATTGTATATGATTTTAGAAGTCATGTTAATGGTTTTGGAGTTTTCTTATGATATATTGATTATTATATATTGTTCAACATAAAATTTATCCTAGAAATATTTTTCCTAATATGAGTGGGGAAGCCTTGATTTTGGTTCTAAAGGTGGATCCTCTAGTAGACCCTTATTTGGTCGAAGTAGTTATAATAAAATTTAGATTAAATTTATAAAAAGTGTCGTGAACCAATGATGAGTAATTTATCTTTTCATGTAATTCACCAACAAACATCCACCTATATTCTATAGTGAGAATTTAACCGAATATTGAGATGAGTGGCTTGAACAGATAGAAAAAATCTTAATATTTTTTATAAATCCTAAATATTCTCATGTGGGTTTTTTCATGTATGTGATTGAGGGGATAAGAAGTAGATGGTGGAACTATATAGTGTAAGATAAGTTTCATGATGGTATTACTTATTTTTTATTCTTGAAAATATTTATTCATCAGTTTTACCCTGAGCCTTTATGTGTAGAAAAAACCCCAGAGTTTCTGACCATGGGGAAGGGGGGATGTACTGTTTCAGAGTACTCTACCCATTTTGTCTACTTGGTGCATCTACCATCAGAGCCTATCAATAATGTTTACAATTATTCTCAATAGTCTTATATGAAGATATGGAAAAAAATTAAGTTGATGATAGTACTTTTTTGTATTATTATTTTTGTGAAGTTAGTGGATTAATATGCCATGGATGAAGCAGACAAAGCTGACAGGATAGGTTTGGGATGACCTTTAGTCGATGTAGTTGCTATCCAGGGTGATACTTCTGGTTAGAAAAGGAGTCACAAGAATGGGAAGTTTTCTATAGGACTATTTTCAAGGGATTCTTCATGGAATTAATATCTTATATGCTTCCAGTGTGGTTATACAGAGGATCCTAGGACGTTTCATCCTTGGATGGGTTCTGTCCATCAAAAACATTTTTAGACATGATATCCAAAAGAAGTATGGTGGCATCCACTGACACCAAGTGATTGATGGTTCACATTGATGCTCCAAATGGTGGTGGGTCTCATCCTTAATACAATTCAGTTTTTTATGTGGCTATATATGGATGTCTTTGTGTGGGATAGTGTGTGTAAGAGTAATCTGAAGTAGGAAGAGCTAATGTTAACGGTACAATGATTATTTTGACTTATATGGTGATAGAATTGTTTTATATGGTTTATAAATATTATATTATATCATTAATGTTGGTTAACATGTTTTTCTAATTTGGATATTATTCTGTTCATTTTATATATTTCCATGACATTACGCAAGATGTTGCAACAATGTTTTAGGTGCTCCATATGTTGGCTATAAATGAACATCTTTTCGTTCATCTGGGAATTATAAGTGATTAATATTGACAAAGTTGACTTTATTATTGGAATATATTGAATTATCAACATGAATTACTAGATAGACTATTACCACCCTTAGGTATAGTTCATATATGCTGATGGGGTCACTAATGTTTTCAATGGTGAGTGGGACTCGAGATCGGGAAGGTAGGGGCTTGTTGTTCCTTATGCCGCAAATTTCTCAGGCAAGTTTTCATAAATGTTTCTGGATGTGTTTGAACCTAAAATGGGTATTATATTACCTTTTATTGTGTGTGCATACACATATTTATTTTTGGGTGGTTTTTTGTTTACCAATATAGAGAGAGGTCGAGTTTATTATTGACCTCCCCCTTGAAATTACCCCCATTTATATGAAGTCATATCGAATGTCCCCTATTACTTTGTTGGAACATAAATTCTATCTTGAGGACCTACTGATGAAAGGATTTATTTTCTCTATTATATCAACATGGTAATTTCATGTAATATTTTAAAAGAAGGTAGAAAAAATTCTCAAGACTCATATTGACATATCGAATGTTGAATCGGGTTATGGATATGAACAAATTCCATTTACCAAAAATTAATGATCACTATGGTCATATTATAGGGGATATTTGGATTTCCATTATCTTTTATGGTTATGGTACCATTATTTAAGAGTCTTATGAGAGTAATATTATGTATTCTAGGTTTAATATGGGAATTTTGAGCTTGTGTTTATGTCAATCAAACTCACTAAAAATCCTATTGTATATTTATCTTTGTTGAACCGGATAATTCATCAGTTTGTGGAATATTTTTTTCATGTCTGTTGATTATATCTTGTGTAATTCGAGTTAGAGGATTAGCATGTGAACCATTTGGATTTCAATCATCGAACATTGAAATAACATCATCTCTATGGTAAAATTACCAACTAAATGTTTTGGATTTGAGAGGTGATGTTTTTGGGAAATATGATATCTGGAAAGAGTGTCATAGTGGATCCTAAAATGGTATGGGATTTTATATCCTAGAAAAATCCTTGAAACATGTATGAGATTTGAAATTTTGGGTTTTATGGTTATTATATACGGTTTCATAGGGACTTCCCCAAGATTTCATATTCAATGACATCATTTACCCGTAATGATGTAAATATTAAGTGGGCTGAAAAATGTCATAGATATTTTGAGATTTTGAAATTGAGATTGAATTTAGTTACAATATTGATTCTCCCATAACTTGGTTTGGATTATGATGTTTTATGTGAGTCCTTAGGTATGGGTTTGAGATGTTTCTTGATACAGGGGAACCAGGTGGTGGATTTTTTATCATGATAGTTACACTCCCATGAGAAGATCTACTCTACCCATTATATGGAGTTTGAAATGGTTATAAAAGTAGTCCTGAAATGGTCTCACTATATTTTTATGGAGTGATTTACAATGTATTATGATTATATATTCCTGAAGTATGTTTTCACTCAGACAGATATGATATTGTGATAGTGATGTTGGGTAGAGTATTGTCAGACCTTTGATTTTGAAATCGTACATACCCCCAGGAAAGGAAACATTGTTGTTGATGGACTTTGTAGAAGCGTATAGACCGAAGCAGTAATGAAATAAATTGAAGAGTGGTCTCTAAAGAGTTTGTTTCCTAATATGAAATTGGATGAAAAGAAGGATTGTAGATATGTTTTCATGGACTCAATGAAGGTTGAAATATATTTTGATGAGAGATTTAGACTTGAGTAGAAGATAGAAACAAAGAGTTGATGCTTACGAGAAATACTAAATAGTGGGGAGACCTAGGGTAGGTTGTCTCGGTCCCACAGTGGAGCTTTATGATTTTTTTTGTTTTATTATTCCTTTTTTAATGTAAAAATAGTTGGTAAACATTGGAAACTGGTATTGTTTTTTCATTCACCATGGGGATATAAAGGTTTACCACAATTTGAGATGTCAATATTGGTGGCCAGGGATTAAGTTGATAATTGTTTATTTTTTATCATGTTGTATCACTTTATAGAGAGAAAGTTTGATACACCAACAACCTAGAGGTTTGGTACATCCTGTACCCATTTTGGTATAGAAGTGCGATAAAATTTCAATGTATTTTATCAATGGTATACAATAGAATCCTAATGGGAGGGATGTGATTTGGGTGATATTCAGAAACTCATTAAGTCATTTAATTTCATACCAATAAATGTACAGATGAATGTTGAATAACATGGGTACTTATATTTCTATTATATTGTGAGACATCATGGGGTTCCCTTTCATGTTGTTTTTGATAGGGTATCATGTTTCACTTCCAGATTCTGGAAAGGATTTTAGGAGGTAATGGGTTCCATATTGAAATTGGGCATGGATTATCATCTGTAGATGGACGAATGGATAAATAGGGATATTCATGTTGTTGTGGATATGATACAAGATTGTGTGATTAAATTTGAATGATATTGTGAAATAAATTTTCCTTTTTTGAGTTTTCCTATAATAATAGTCATCATGATCCGATCAGGATGGAACCCTTTGAGCTTTTTTATGGGTGTCCATGTTGATCTCCCTTATGTTATCAAGATTTGGGAGAGAGGTCCTTGTTTGATTTGATTATAGTTCAAGAGATGACATAGATGTTACATTTGATCCATAGGCATTTTTTCATGGAATAGAGTAATCAAAAATATTATGTAGATGATCATCATTTTATGCTAATGTTTGTGGTAGGGGATTGGTTTTTTCAAAAAAATTAAACCTCAATTGGGAAATCATCAATTGTGTAGGTATAATATGTTGGAACTGAGGTGTGTGGGAACCTTTTTTATTATTGAGTGACTGTGGAGGGTAGTCTAACAGTGGGAATAATCTTATAGTTTTACATTTATCCAAAATGTGTGTTTCATGTTTCCTATTTCATGAGGTATAGACCAAATCGATCCCATTTGATTAGGTGGGAGGATGTATATGTTGAGCGAGACATCACATTGGTTGAGAAGAATATTCTGATTATAGATCTCCTAGATAAGGTACTATGTGGTAAAACAATCCCCCTACTATATGTATTAGGGTAGCATAGATAGTATTTCTATGAGACGTGGGGGCGGGAGACATTGATGAGGTATTAGTGGATTTATCTTTTTGTAGGTCTATGATCTTTAAGACATTATAGGGAAAGAAAGCTTTTATAGTGGGGAGATTATAATGACCTATTATATCTCTGTCAGTAATGTTTGAATCTTTTATTTTGGATTCCATTTTCATTGCTGAATACTTCCAAAAATTATATGGGCAGGATATGTATAATGTTGAAGTCAGGGATTTTTTAGGATTTCAAAAAATACAACACTAGTTTTTTCTATTTGTTGGGTAGTTACATTATGTATAATGAGATCACATGATGTGTAGTTGATTTCAGATAAATCCCATGAACTATATACACCACATTAGATCTTTACATGTCTTGTAATGAGATAAATCGTGTTTTTAGTTTTGGGTGATGTTTTTTAGAATAACCTAAAATAAAATAATTTAATAGTGTTTATGGTATCATACTACATGTAATTCCTTGATTTTCTACTTTTATTGTAGCATACGAATGTTTATGGATTCATTTTCTTTTAAATCCCCCTCCTCTCAGTTAGAGATCTTAGCCTATGTGATTTTCTGTGACACTTTCCCCAACTGATTTCCCCATTTATTGGTTAAATACTAAGGTTGGGCACTATTTCTCTTCATGTAATGTGTTTTGGTATGTTTCTTCTTTATTTGTGGTTATGGCACTAATTTTTGTAGGGATTTGTAATTGAATTGTGTTTTAGATTAGTCATTTTCATTACCTTGTCATGGCTTGTATTCTGAAGGAATATTTTTTGGTTTTTAATACCCATTGTCAAATGAAATTAGGTTTGATGTATCCATGAGGTAGGTGGATCTGTCAACATAGTCTAATTTCTTTAATTTTTCTATTTTTCTTGTTGATTCAATGAGATTTTAAATGGAATTTCTTGTGTTGAAATTGAAAAGGGCATGGGTTGTTGTTTTAAAGGGGTTTATACTTTGAAAACGGAATTACCTTAATTTGGGAAAAAAATTATTTTCAAACACTAACGCATGTTAGCTTGGATTTTAAATTGTTTTATAAAAATCTGAGCATGTATTTTAAAATTGAAATTAAAAAAATATCACAACTGGAACCTTAGTGTGTTATGAAAGAAACCTTGGTGTGTCAAGAAAGAGACATGGGTAGCCTTAGTGTGTGTGAACCCACTAGGATGTAACCTCTTGTATATCGATGGACTATGAATGGACATGATTATAGTTGGATCTATCCATATGCCTTTTTAAGATAATGGGTGTCTAGTAATAATTTTCCCATATACTATATCCTGACTGGAAGGTGAATTTTCTGTTTCTGGTTATTTGTTGCATGGTAGATTATTTTTTGGATTTTGGGGAACATGTATATTTATATTTTATTATGTTTACCTTCATTATTTTATGATTGGAATGTTTTTTTTTTCATTAGAAATCATGACATGAAAATTGTGGAAAATTCAAGGACTATTTGAGAGATGTTTTAAAATTGTATTATCTATAATAATTCTTGTAAAAATATATTGCGTTAGAGATATAACTTATTGATTATTGATTTATAAAATTTATAGAATCCTAAGTATTTTCCTATTAAAATCTATTTCTTACATTCTAAATATAAATTTATGTGGGTGTGGACCTTGTATTATAGGACATAGGTAAAGGGAATGAAATTATGTATAATGAAGGCTTCTCTTTTTTCCACTATTTGAATTTGCGATGGTTTGATGGTGATAGTTTGTCACATGGAGACTTTTTAGTCTATAATTTTTATACTCCCTAGTTTAGCTCATTTGTTCTTTTTTGTATATCCCATTGTTTCTTCTTTATACGATGTTTGTATGTATTTTTTTGTATATATTCATGAAATTTTTTATTATCTTCATTTTACGTCACCCCATATTTGGATAGATTTGTTGACAAGCCTAGTTGATCTATGATGGTCTATTGCACATTTATATATATCAATTATTTGACCTTTGAAATGTTAACCAGACTGTTATCCTTTGAATTCATTTATATTTAACTATCATTATCTTATTCATGGTTCATGGAAATACAATGATTTGTGATCATCAAAAATGGGTTTATTTTTTTCACCTCGATATATCAATTCTGATAAATCATGTTTATTACATTTTTAATGAGATTACTATCAATACTACATAAAAGTCCTTTAAAAGTACGGGCATTTATCTATGCTAGAAAAAAGAGATGATAAGGTTGGGCTTCATAAATACAAGAACAAGTGTTGATAAAGGTAACCACTTATTAATGTCTTTTAGCACTAATTAATGTTGACCTTTATCAGCCCTTTTTTAGCACAGATAAAGCATACCTTTTTCAATGCTTTATTTTTAGTGCTGATAATGGCTGTCTTTATCGGAGATTTATTTTTAGAATTAATACATGATACCGTTTATCAGAACATTATATTTTTAACCCATAAAGGGATCCTTTATGGGTTATTTTTCTGTGCTGATAAAGGTATGAAAAAATGAAAACAGTAAATAAATAAAAAATAAATAAACTTATTATATAATATATAAATTATAAATACAAAAAATAGTATATTTTAAATATAAATATATATTTATAATTAAAATTAAACAAATAAAAATGAAGAATATGTAATCTTAAAAAAATATTAAACATTTTATTTATTAAATAATTATTAATAATTTAATAAATATTATATTATATATATATATATGATTTATATAATATATAATATATATTCTTTACATTTAATAGTTGATATATTTCGCGAATAATGGTTTATAATTTATAATTCATATGAATTAAAAATACCAAATAATTTCCTCGAGTAATGGAGATAATTGAATGTCATTTGATTATTCTATTTAATATAGATGAAACATGTATTATATTGATTTCTCATTAATATATGTAATTAACTAATTTATATATTCAAATAATACTCAAATATTTACACAGTTATTGAAATTTTATATAGGAACACATACATCTAATTTTTTTTTAATTTATTCAAATTTTCATATTCATTTTAGAATTTCATTATAACATGGAACAATTAATATTTTAAGTTTTGAATTGGTAAATTTTATTAATTAATAGATAATATTATTAAAGTTAGTTATTATTTTTTAATTGTAAATATTTTTTATTTTTTTTATTTTTCTGGGAATTTAATCAATTTTTATTTTTTATATTGTATATATTTATTTACCATATTTTAATATTTTCAATATTTATTCATCATTATTTTAATATATATCGATATATTTTAAATAATTTATATTTAAATAAAAAAGTTATCTTTTTTCAATATTGTTAAATTCTATTTTTTACTCAATTTCACTCATTTTTGACATGCTTGCAATTAACATTAAATATTCATTATTAATGTTTAAAATATATATGTAGAAAATTATTTATAAATAAATATATTTTTAAATGTATATTAAATATATTTATACATTTATTAAAACAAAATAATAAATATTATTTTAAAAATTTTATTTATATAATTATATATTAAAATAATTATATAATTTTAAAAAATTTGTCAAATAATGAACATATTTATAATATATATATATATATATTTATTAATTAAATATATTTAGTGGCTTAATTAAATTTTATTTTTTATATATAATTATAATTCTAAATCCTTTATCATTGCTTAAATAATAATCACTAATAAAAGGATTCTTTATAGGTTCATTTATGGCGCTGATAAAGACAAAAATTTATCAATGCTTAAAAAGTGTTGATAAATATTTGTTTTATCAGTGCTTATTAACATAGAACTAATAAAAGGGATCTTTATCAGTGATTTTTTATATGCAATGATTAAATTATCTCGACCTAATTTATGAACCCTAACCATCACAAATTAGTTTGTGATATCTGAAGATCTCTATAGAATCCACATACTGCTGATGATCCTCGTTTTCAAAACCAAGCTCGAATCTCTGCTAGAATAAAGCCTCCAACTATTGAATAGATTGATTGATTCATGGTTGAAAATAATCCAAGGCTCTAATAAAATCCAGGTTTTTCGATATCTAGATATTCCCTCGGTTATCCCCTGAACCTTCGCATCTCACATCTGTGTAGCCAAACAACTCAAGTTGAACTATCCTAAAATATAATGACCCAAAATTCATTATTTTTTATATAATGAAGTATCATCTACCCCGATAGCATGTGGCTCTCCTTGGGACAACATTGGTTCTCTGTGACATGAAATATACCCATACAATGTTTGGGTCATGTTGTTGTGAGGTAGAATATGCTCTTAATACCTATATTCTATGAAATTTACTTATTTACAATCGTTATGTATTGAAATATTCATCCAGATAATAGGAAGTGTTGTCATTAGTTTCGAATATTTAATTAAAAATAACATGGTAACCTTTTTTTATAATTTTATTAAGAAATTAATGGGCTATTATTTCCTTGATTCACATGTAAACTAATGAAAATATTTAACTCACCAATCATAGACATCTTGATATCATACCTCATATTATCCCCATAAAACAATTTCATTGATCTTTTTCCAATCCTTAAATATTATTTCTTAAACATATATGTGTAACATATATTTTTTACCATTCTATTTCTTGACGTAGAGGTAGTGATCAACACTATAGACCTAAAAAAACTTCTTTAGTTATTATTCCAACGATAATTACCATGTCCACATTGATTTCATAATCTGTTGAAAATACCACTTTAACTGGAACACATTTCTCTCATTTTCATCCTTAATAAACCAGTTAAGTTTCTCAATTTAAACTCCTTTGTTAATAATTATATTTAGGAACATAGATTTGAAATCTATTTGGTATATTTTTTTCTACATTTTTACTAAAATAGAAATGAAAATTCAAATAATTTGCAACTAGGGTATGGGAGTACATTTATCACAAATATAAATGCCTTTGATCTTTTAATTCCCCTGGTACACTATCCATTCATTTTTTGTATCCAATTTTCCCTAGTCAATGAGTTTATTATAGACCACCCACTTGGTTCTAATAACATTCCTATCTTTCAGCCTTCGAAAACATTCCCATTTCACATTGTTATTATTCAAATCAAGCTCCTCTTGCATTAATTTGGTACAATTATCTTCCTTACCTTCCTCTCCAAATGATTTAGGATTAATTTTGGAAAAATTGGTTTTTGGTTTAGAGTCTTAATCCTATAATTTTTCATTGAAACTGTCTGATCACCAATGAAATTTTATTTGTTGATTTCAGTCTTTCTCGTATTTCTTACAGTTCAACTATCATCCTCATCAGCATCACCTCCCAAATAGTTATTATTTCAATTTTTTCTTGAGACTCTTCAAACATCTATTTTATCATTCTTGTACTACTTAGTGAATTTTTCATCCCAAGAATTACTACTTCTTAGAGTATTTCATGCAACATAGGTTCCTTTCTACAAGAGAAATAGGATGTGTCTCAAAAAATAAAATACAAAGATACATTTATGGGAGATGAGTTTATGAGGATGAATGTTTTCAATAACTTTCACCTTTGAATGAATTTAGAGTATTCCACCTAACATAGTGGAGTAATTCTTTTTGTAAATTGAATTACCAATTTTTATAAGAGTATATTGATATTATGTGAAACAAAAAATTATTGTGTTTCCCTTATTATATTTATTTTTAAAATTCACCACTAATAATGAATATCTTATGTGTATTTATTTATTTATTGTACAAAAAAATTATTTTATGAAACCAATAAGATTGATATGAATCATAAATAGATAAACATTAATCATATGAGGAATGAGTATACTAATGTAGTTAAAGAGTTCATCATGTTTAAAATATATCATGCATATGACTCGTCCGTGTATACATTTTTTTATTCAATAAAAATTAGTCTGTATGAGTTGGAATTTACCAATTCAATCTCATTCATCCCAATTACATTGTAGGAGGACCAAAAACACAGACTCTTCTCAATCAGAGAGGTAATATTGATGATTTAGTAGTAAAATAATTTTCTATATAATTAATTTATTTTTTCATATATTTTTTACGTTATTTCTTTTTAGTATTACTCACATAAGAATTTTTTCTTATAGAGTTTGATTATTTTGTTCGATTTTTGGTTGTATGTCAATCATTCGAGACATTCTACAATAAAACATCCACAAAAATATTCTCCCTCAAAAACTTTTCACCAATGTAATTTTCACATTTCCCTCTTTCCATCAAGTTCCCTCTACTGCTCAATCACATAGAAAATATTGATGTTTCCATAGTAAAATAATTCTCCATAAAATTAATGTATTATTTCATATTGATATTTAATTTACTTCTTTTTTGTATTAATCAGACAATAATCATATTCTTATACAATAGGATTATTTTGATCAATTTGGGGTGGTCTGTTCAAAGCTGTGCATGCTCATATAATATAAGACATTGAGCTTACAACTAATATAATGATAATAATGAAATGAATTATGAATGCAAAAAACCATAATTAAATAATGAATTATGATTATTAATCAATTATTCTTTTCATCATTTTATCTATAATTTTTAATCTATTTTACATATAATATTTATCTAATACTTTTTTTATCATATAACATATTGGAACACATATATTATATTCAACTATCTACAAAAATCCAAAAATAGATAAAATTTTCCTTTCTTCCAATATTTTCACATATTCCATTTCCTTTCATTGTCGACTTGATGACACTTCATATTGACTCTATGTTATTTGACGAAAAACCATTCTTTTTGAAATCCAAAATAGTATAGGAATATCATGTACTCATTCTAATGACCTATAATGATATAATGGGAACATGAGATTCATATAATCTTCTAACATTCAATAAGAAAAATGGGTTTTAAACTAATAACATCAAATCAATTTGCAGTTGTGGTAGTTCAAAAAATAGAGTCAATGGAAATGATGGTAACATTGACAATAAATATTTTTTGAGACTTTGGGATGTGTTGGAATCCCCCTCACCATAATCTTACACATGGTGTGACCGGTATAAATCCATGAACATTATTCCATTTGAAATTGATATTAATTCTTGTAAAAAAAGACATCTAAAAAGATCAAAACCAAGTAAAGATATTCAAATTATTTTTATACCTAAATAAAATGATCTATAAGTCATTTTCTGAACTATAATAGACATTCATTCCTAAATGTGACACCTAATATTTTCAGTATGAATCAAATTTTCCATTATCCATTTAAAAAGGACATTATTGTTCAAAAAGTGTCACTCATTGAAAACCAAGAAAACACTGAATGGAGTTTCTCGATAATTTAGTTCATCGGTTCAGAAATCATTTGTGATGTGTAGGAATTAGTCACATGTCAAACTATTACACGATTTGATCATTATGAGCCAAAGTGTGTGTTTCACATTTAAAATGAAATTTTATTGAAAAACTAAAGTGATGTACTCAAAACCAATCAAATACATTCATATTGTTTTGATGCATTAATAAAATGATCGATAATTCATATGGGTTATGTAGGAATCATTCGAACCACAAACTAATGCACAATGTGACCTATATGACTCCAAGTGCATATTTTTATTTAAACTCAACAACAATTTTAGTAAAAAGGAAAACTAGCCTACTTAAAACCTAGAAAGTACATTTGCATTATTTAGATACTTTAGCCAAAATATCCATAAGTAATTTTTGTCATTTATGAATCAGTCACACCTTAATATGATACATGATGCGCCTGATATTAATAAATGTGTTTGTTATCAGTTTAAAATAAACATTTCAATTCAAAAAGTGTTACTTGATGAATACCATGAAAAAAACGATTTTATTTTCTTGATAATTTATTATATCAATTCATAAGTTTTTTTATGTTTAAGAATCAGTCTCATGTCAATATGATACATGATGAGATTGGTAAGAGATAAACTCTGTGTTTTATGTTTTAAATGTAATTTTTGTTAAAAAAGACAATTGATTTACTCAAAATAGAGAAAATTCTTTTTTATTGTTTTTTAAATTTTTTAAAATGATTCATATGTCATTTGGGATTTGTAGGAATAATTTTTACCTCAATCTGATGCATGCTGTGAATGGTATGACTCTATGTGCATCTTTGTTTACAATTTTCATCAATTTTAATAAAAAGGAAAACTAAAAAGAATAAAACTGAGAAAACGCATGAAAATTGTAATAATAAATTAGTAAAACAATAATTATTTCATTTGAGATGTGTAGGAAACTTCCAATCCTCAATTTGACAAATGATGTGCCCGGTATGACTCACAGTGTCTTTTATGTGTTTAAAATCAACATTTCAGCTCAAAACGTTTCACTCACTAAAAACTAATAAAAAAACATATATTAAATTAATAATTTAGAAATATTATTCATAATTCATTAGTGATGTGTATGAATCAGTCTCACATCAAACAGATACATGATGTGATCGGTATGAGTCAAAATATGTGTTTCCAAATTAAAAAGAAATTTTTGTAAAAAGGAAAATTGATGTACTCAAAAGTGATAAAACAAATTAATATTATATTTAATCTTTAGTAAAATAATCCATACATAATTTTATATAAGTATGAATAAGACGCACCTCATTATGATGCACGGTGTGACTGGTATGACTCTTAGTGCATATTTTTATTTAAAATCGTCATCAATTGTTGTAAAAAACTACTAGAATACACTAAACTATGATAAAAATTGGGATTATGTTGATTATTTCATAAAATTATCCATGAGTTGTTTTTTATCTATAAGAATCATCCACACCTCAATCAAATATATGATGTGCCCAGTATTACTCAATTTGTCTTTTATCATTTAAAATTTACATTTTATTGAAAAAACTGTCAATCACTAAAAACTTAGAAATCACGATCATATTTTTTTCATAATTTAGTAAATTGATTCAAAATTCATTTAAAATTTGTAATAATTGTTCTTAGTTCAATCTGAGACACTATGTGATTATTTTGAGTCAATGTGTGTGTTACCAGTTTTAAATGTCATTTTAGTAAAAAGGACAAGTGACACACTCAATATTGTAAAAATAAAATCATATTGTTTTTATACTTTTCCAAAACAATCTAAATGTAATTTGAAACATGTCAGAATCATTTATACCTTAGTATGACGCATGATGTGACAATTATGATTCGATGTGTGTCTTTTTTGTTTAATATTGACTTCATTTTTATTAAAATTAACACCTTCTGTTAATTTATTTCATTATGTTATTACTAACATAAGAATTTTGTTTTTATATAAGTAGGTTCTTTTGCAGATGTAGTATCTTGACCAGTCCCCCTGAGGCCCACATCGTGACTACCCCATGCCCGCCTTCAATAGGCCAGGGGTTGGAGACTAGCACCAAAGGCGTAATTCCCTAAAACTAGGAAGGTGTTGCCTTTAGAAATTGTAAACACACACAACCAGAGTACAAGAGGAAGAAAACACCATCTAAAAGCTATATAACAAGTGTACTGAATGCAAAGGGGACAAGAATACAAGCCCAACTGTAAAGTACAAATACAACTCAAAGCAAGTACAACTAAAAAGGGATAAACAACTGAAAGGTGAAAGCAGCTCTTGGATCGTCCTTTTGGGTTCCTACATTAAGGGTAGGCACATATGGCCTCCCTAGAACTCCACGTCCATCATACTCCACTGTTTACTGATACGTCGTAAGGTCCTCCTCTGGGTACCGCCACGTCTTGGCACTCTCGGCCTCCGTCAGCGCTGTCTGTCGTCTGCATCCAACACAACTAGGTGTGAGCATAGCCCATGCAGGGGTGAGTATAAAGATACTCAGTAGGGACCCAAAGACCCTAAAGGTCTCACAAAATACAACAAGGATAAACCACAATGTATGATTTTAATGGATAACCACTACTTATGTATATGACTATACATATACCTATGTTATTAAGTAACCAATCTCAATCGAGAGGAATACACAAAGGTCATTGACTCAGTTCAAACCAAGATTTTCATTATCGAAACCACAGCTGCTAGAGAACACCTCCTCTGTCGAGTATAGTGGCCCTGTCGTGACTCCGAGGCGCTACTCAGTGACCATAGAATACTGAGGTACTCCTCCTATCGAGTACCGCGAGTCTGCTGCCAAACCGGGCGCTCCGTTCGTTGTGGGTCTGCCACAAAACCGGGCGCTCCACCTAATAGCTGTTAGAGGTACTCCTCTTATCGAGTACCGTGGGTCTACGGCCAAACCAGGTGCTCCATCTGATTTGGGTCTACTACCAAACCGGGTGCTCCATCCACGGGGCTATTTGAATCACTCCAAGTCGAATCGGTCAAGCATTCCTCAGGTCTACAGCTACTAGGTCTCTACACTTTGTCTTCTCATCTCCAGGAGGATATGCTCCATGAGATATTGTTCAATACTCCAAGTGTCACGAAGTCTTAGGTGGATGTATCTCAAATGACAGCCACGTCATCTGGGTCTCAACGCAACAGACGGCGCGTCAATCGGCCACCCGGTCTATGAGTTATTAGCATTTTAGTCTCAGGGGGCCCGGTTGGACATGTGTACAAACCAACCTAACCGTGACTATACTATACCCTGAACTCCAGTGACATATACACAAAGGGATAGCTATGCTCGATGAATACCATTTCCCCTGATGGTTCGTCAAATGGACGTCTGGTGCCAAAGATATGGCCCAAGAAGGTAAAGGGATAGTAATGGGCCCAGGTCCGATCCGACCTGATCGGACTGACTCGGCCCAACCCATTCTGGGCCAACCTAGTCTGGGTCGACTTGGTCAGACATTCTGGGTCTGACCCGGCCCATTTGACGGGTCAGCCCGCTATGTTTTGACCCGGTCTGCTGGGCCCGGCCTAGCGGGCCGGGAGGGCGGTTCTGTCCGATTGTCGCCACATAGGCGGCTTGGTAACTCGGCCTAGAAGACTGAGCCGGTTTGTCTAGCGACGCCGTAGGGGTACCGTAGGTCGGCTTAGCAGGCTGGGTGCTGGCAGGATAGCGGGCAGGCCGTGCGAGGCGCGGGGTGGCCGACTGGACTCCAGGCATGTCGCGGGTACACCGAGCTGGCCACGGTAGGAGCTAGGTAGGTGGGCGGGGCACTGGCTAGGGGTACAGGGAACCGTGGAGCACGCCTGTAGGGGTGCGGGGCACCGAGCATTGCGCCAGTAGGGGCGCAGTGCACCGGGAGCATGCCGATAGGGGCGCGGGGTGCCCAGTGTGGGTAGCTCTACGGGGCATCGCTGGGGCGCTACAGTTCACTAAGGCATCGGGGAGCACGGCCTCTGTTCGCCTCCTACATCACCGTTGCTTATTCCCCATTCTGTAGGGCATCAGAAGAAAGTAGAATGACGGAGAATTTCGGGCCACGTTAGGTTGGCCCACATCCTACACATTTATGGGGAAAATCATAATTCCAAACGAGATAAGAAATTGATTAAAGGATGCCCGAAACAAGCCCTTTCTATACTATGTAGGGGATAAAAAAATTATAACAACTTGCTGAAATAAAAACCCCTACCTTTGATTCGCTAGTGGACATTCGTTGACGTCACAGAAAGATGGTCGTCGTTTTGAGGTAGATGATCACATCCCACGTCGAAGAGGCCCAAGTAATTAGGACAGAGGAGAAAAGTGTCATCGACGTTCTTCATGTTCTTCGCGTTCTTTGTTGGATGTCTTCTTCTAATCTCCTCTCAAACTCTCTCACCAAAGATAATTATGGAAACGGAATAATAAGAGTTGCTTATTGTTTTAATGTTGGCACAAAATTCAAATTAGTGAATTAAAACCTGGATCCACCAATTTAATTCATGTGTGGTGGCATATTTATTGGTGAGGATGTCAAGAGGCTCTCCCTCATTAATGAGGGAGATTTGGGAGGTTTTATCCTCTTCCATTAATAGGGGTCGGGTGGTCCCCACCCCTTATATTTAATGGAGAGGTTATGCTCGGGTGGTCCCTAGGATAATTATCCTCCCAAGGGAGGTTATGCACTGGTGGGCCCCACCACCATAACCTCTTAGGGGAGGTTATGGTGTGGTGGCTGCCACCACTTGGTGGTTTTAACCTCCACCAAATAAAATAATGTTCATAGTTTATTTTAATCAAAATAATAACCTTCCAAAAACCATCTTCCACTCACGTCAGAATGCACCTACGGTGAAGGTCACACTAAGCAAAAATTGGCCATGCGAGGTCAATGGTGCCCTCAGAATTTGGGCACCGGTTCAAATGTTATAAAATATTGCATGCACGTTTACGGAACGTACCCGAACAAAACTTCAGAAATTGATTCTGGGCACACTGGGCCTCAGAATCAGGCGTTGTAAAAAATAGTGGACTCGTAAAATTCCCATGCATTTTTAAAAAAAAAATTCCACGGGAACTTTGGGTCTTTACATTCTACCCACCTTAGGGATTTACATCCCCATAATATACAACTCACACTAAGGGAACAAACGGGGGTACTGGGAATGCATCGGAGCCTCCCGCTCCCATGTGATCTCCTAGAGGTTCTCGTGGTGCCAGCGAATGCGCACCATAGGAATCAACCATCCTTGCAGGACCCGATCATGTCGATCCTCAATCTCTACTAGAACCTCCATGAATTTCACCCTGTCATCGATGTACAGATCCTCATAGTCGATTATGAGGGATGGGTCATGCACGTATCTCCTCAGATGAGATATGTGAAAGACGTTGTGCAACCGATTCAACTGAGTTGGAAGAGACATGTGGTTTGACAACTCGCCTACTCTGCAAAGGACCTGGAAAGGTCCAATGAAATGCCGAGACAGCTTTCTTCCTTGACCAAATCTCTATATACCTCATCGAGGGGAGTCCCGTAGAAATATGTGGTTTCCATCCTTGAACTCAAGAGGTCTTCTTCTCCTATCCGTATAAGACTTTTGGCTGCACTGTGCAGTCTTCATCTGCTCCTGTATGATCTGCACCTTCTTCGTGGAATCCTGTATCATCTCTGGTCCCACTAGTGCTGACTCCCCTGCGTCTGTCCTGGACAGTGGCTATCTGCAATGTTGGCCATACAAGGCCTCAAAAGGTGCCAACCCTATGGTTTAGTGATAGCTATTGTTGTAGGAAAACTACACCAAGGGAAGGTGGTCCTCAAAACTATGACCAAGGTCGAGGACACAAGAGCGAAGCATGTCCTCAAGGGTATGGATGGTCATCTCGGTCTGACCATCAGTCTGAGGATGGAAGGTGGTGCTCAAGCAAAGTTGTGTCCCGAAAGCTTCCCGCAACCCCCTCCATAGCTAGGAAGTGAAGCGTGCATCATGGCTAGAGACAATAGAAGAAGGTACTCCATGAAAACGCACAATCTCATGCACATAGAGGGGTCCAGATATCTCAACTAAGCCCTGCTTTCTGATCGGTAGGAAGTGGCCCAACTTGGTGACTCAGTAAACGATCACCCAAATTGAGTCGTGACCCCTAGATGTATGTGGAAGACCTGTCACAAAATCCTTGGATATCCCATACCACTTCCACTTTGGGACCTCTAAGGGATGAACCAAGCCTACTGGTACCTAGTGCTCTGCCTTGATGTGATAACAAGTGAGGCACCATTAGACAAACTTTTCTACTGCCTTCTTCATACATGGACACCAATGCTGTCGTCGAAGTTCCTGGTACATCTTCGCCACTCCTGCATGTACCGCTAGAGGGGAAGTGTGGAACTCCCTCAACACCTCCTCCTGAAGTGCAACTGGTACGATGGTAAGTCCTTTGAATAGGATGTCGTTCCCCCCACCTTCACAAAATCCATCAGGTGCCTACCCTATGGATATATGAACACATCGCGTCTCGCAGTCAGCGTCCCCAAGCTGCACCTCCCTGACTCACAAAAGAAGTGGGGGAGTGACTGTAAGATACTTTAGATAGGAAGCACCATCCCTATCCACAAAGGATATTTGCAATATGGCCAGCTGCTCTGTCGCCTCACCTTGCAGCTAAATTCTTGTTCTCCTGCTGAGCGCATCTGCTACTACGTTCCTCTTCCCAGGAGTATAGACTATCTCGAAGTCATAATCCTGGAGGAACTCAAGTCGTCACCACTGTCTCAGGATCAGGTCCTTTTGAGAGAAGATATACCTGAGACTCTTGTTATCAGAGTACATGGTAAAACATTTTCCCATAAGATAATATCGTCACATATTCAAGGCAAATACCACTTCTTCTAACTTCAGGTCATGGTTCGCATAGTTCTCCTCATGTTGTATCAACTGCTGAGAACCATACATGATCACAGATTTCTCCTACATCCGGACAGACCCGAGTCCGGTCCCTGATGCATCGCAGTAGACTACATACCCTACACCTTCCTCTAGAAGCCTCAATATGGGGGCACTAGTCATCCTCTGCCTCAACTATTGAAATCTTTGATGGCATCTCTCCGACCACAAGAAGGGTTTCCCCATCTTCGTCAAGTCTGAAATCGGTGCTGCAACTTTGGAGAAGTCTGGAATGAATCTCCAGTAGTAGCCATCCAAGCGCAAGAAATTTTGTACATCCGTGAAACTCATGTGTGGCTCCCATGCAATTACCGCCTCGATCTTTGCTGGATCCACTGCAACTCCAGCCTCCGAGATGACGTGTCCCAAGAATTGAACCTCTCAAATCCAAAGCTGGCAATTCGAGATCTTTCCATAAAGCTGGTGCTCTCAGAGTGTGTCCAATACTACCTGCAAATGGTAGGCATGCTCCTCCTCAGTAGTCGAGTAGATCAGTACGTCTTCAATGAAGACTACGATAATGTGATCTAGGTATGGCTAGAGTATCCTGTTAATGAGACTCATGAAAACTGCTAGAGCGTTGGTTACACTGAAGGGCATAACCAAGAACTCGTAGTGGCCGTAACGACACTTGAAGGCCGTCATCTATACATCCTCATCTCAAACTCTGAGATGGTGATAGCCTGACCTGAGCTCTATCTTCGAGAACCATCGTGCTCCCTTAAACTAATCAAAGAGGTATTTATTCTTCAGGAGTGGGTACTTTTTCTTCACAGTCACCTGGTTCAGTTGACGGTAGTCGACACAGAGCCTCAAGCTCCCATCCGCCTTCTTGGTGGACAGAATCGAGGCTGCCCGGGGAGAAACATTGGGCCGGATGAATCCATTTCCCTGCAATCCCTCTAGCTATACCCTTATCTCATGAAGCTCAGCGGGGGCTATCCGATATGCTGGAGTAGATATCGGTGTCATCCTGGGGTACAAGTCAATATAGAAGTCCACCTCTCTGGGAGGAGGTAGTCCTGGAACATCATCAAGGAAAACATCCATGTACAGTTCCACCACTAGAGGATAAGTCGGACTCTCTGCATCTACTACCCTGAGGGTAAGGCAAGCCAACTAGTGAGTGATTGGTTGTACCCCCTTCTGAGTATGTTTGTCCTGTGCTGTAGAGGTTCCCTTCTCTCCGGTGAAGGTGAACCTGGTCCCATCCATGCGGACACACCATACATTTTGCCTAATACATTCAATCTGAGCATGGATTGTAGATAACTAGTCTATATCAATGATGACGACATACGACCTCGACGCCACTACGAGGAGATCCCAACCGAAGCTCTCGCCTCCTATAGTAAGCTCACACTACCAACACCAGTGCGTAATCGTCGATTATACACTCGTAAGAGTCTCTAGCCATATGGATCAAGCCAATAGCTCCATCCGAATCTGCGAGTTTCGAACAAGGGAAGTGGCAATGAAAGAGTGAATGACACCAGTGTCTATAAGAACTGCAGATAAGGTGGAGTAGACACAGATCATACCTCTAATCATCTCAGGAGCGCCGTGATCGTAGGCCTCAGCTGCTTGAAGCTGTGCTCTGCCCTGTCCACCCACTCCCTAAGGTCGGGGTGGACCTGTGGGTTGTGGTGGTAGCAACACCTCGTAACATCGTCCACCGCCAGCTGCACGACCTGCTCCTCTGAGACATCCATCTATGCCTGCAGACCACCTCAATCGTAAAACTTCCTCTGCCTGGGAGATCCCTCAACTGACTGTTGATCATATATACGGCGGGTCGGATAGTCACGGGCCATGTGACCATGCACTCCATAGGAGTAACACTGTCCGCTCCTCGTATGCCTGGCTCTGTCTCCACTATGGGTGCCCCATACAAATGATCATGGGTTGTGCAGTCGACCACTTGTTGGACTGGTCTTCTTGAACATATTCTTCATCTGTCTACTGATAGGTGTAGAAGACTCTGCTTCATGTTGGCTAGTGGTGGGTATCACTGCTGAAGACTGTTCAGCAAGGAAACTCTCCACTTGGAGGGATCGCTCCAACACCCCCATCTGCATTGGGATTCTATGAGAGATAACTGAAGCTATGATCTCTCACCCGAGTCTCTGCTTAAAGGTTTGGGCCCTGAAGAATAGGTCTCATACCATATCAGTGGAGTAGCCTGAGAGGTCGGTAAATCTCACTATGTATTGTGCCACTATCACTCTACCCAGTTGTAGATGCAGTGGCTCCTGTATCTGCACCACTCGAAGGGTGGCTTGAAAAAACACCGCCCAAAAAAAGGATCTCGAAGTCTTCCCATATAAGTGATGCCTCATCATGCATTTGGGGGATCAGGCTCTACCATCTGCCTGCTGCTGCCTGAAGGAGGCTGGCAGCAAGGATCACCGTGTAGTCTTCTGGTGTCCCTACTAGCCTGAAGACTCACCACAGCCTCCAGCCAATCCTCAGTCGCCTGTGGGTATGTCTCTCCCCGGAACCTGGGTGGCCTATGGTGCCAGAACTCATGCAACATGCTCAAGTGGAGTGCATCATCTACTAATGGGGCATGTGGCATCGGTGGCCCAATGGGAAGTAGTACTGCTGGTGCCTCCGCTAGTGGCTCAACTAGAAGAGGGCCTTGTACTGAGGCCTCGTGACTCGGCGGGCTGTCAGTACGTATAACTCTCAGGGCTCTAGATGGTCGTCTGCAGGGAGGCATCTTGAAAGAAAGAGATTTGACATGGTCAAAAGACTATACCTTGTGAGCTGACCAAGTCTGAGCTGACTTAAAGAAAATGTTTTAAAAAAACACACACGTAATCAGTGTTTTCGTGCACTTATTCGGGAATCAGATATCAGGGTCCTGGAGAATGGATACGTCGGCCGCCCACACCGACACTGGACTCCCTGAACTGAAAACCACACTTTGTACCCTTACCACTATTTCATCACATAAAAGAAATATCAGCACCCTAAGTTCTGCAGTATAATCGACGACCTCTAATACCAATTGTAATGACCCGTCCCCCGGGGCCCGCATCGTGACTACCCCAAGCCTTCCTTCCATAGGCCAGGGGCTGGCAACTAGCACCAAAGGAGTAATTCTCTAAAACTGGGAAGGCGTTGCCTTTAGAAATTGTAAACACACACAACCAGAGTACAAGAGGAAGAAAACACCGAGTAAAAATTTTATAAAAAGTGTACTGAAAGTAAAGGGGCCAAAATACAGGCCCAACTATAAAGTTCAAATTCAACTGAAGGCAAGTACACTAAAATGGGTCAAACAACTGAATGGTGAAAGTAGCTTATGGATCGTCCTCCGAGGTTCCTACCTGAAAGGTAGGTACAGATGACCTCCTCAGCACTCCACGTCCATCAGACTCCACCGTGTACCGATACGTTGTAGGGTCCTCCTCTAGGTACGTTCCAGTCCTCATGCTTTCGGCCTCCATCAGCGCTGTCCATCGTCTGCATCCAACACAACGAGGTACGGGCATAGCCCGTGCATGGGTGAGTATAACGATACTCAGTAGGGACCCCGAGACCCTCAAGGTCCCACAAAATGAAACCAGGATAAACCACAAAGTATGATTTCAATGGATAACTATTACTTACGTATAATCCCATACATATACCTATGTTATCAAGTAACCCATCTCAATCATTAGGAAAACACAAAGGCCATTGGCTTAGCTCAAACCAGGATTTTCATTATCGAAACTACGAATGCTGGAGAACTCCTCCTTGGTCGAGTACAGTGGACCTGTTGTGACTCTGAGACGCTACTCACTATCCTTAGACTGTTGAGGTACTTCTCCTGTCGAGTACCACGGGTCTGCTACCAAACCGGGCACTCCGTCTGCTGTGGGTCTGCTGCCAAACCAGGAGCTCCCCCGAATACCCGTCAGAGGTACTCCTCCTATCGAGTTCTGTGGGTCTGATGCCAAACCAGGCGCTCCATCTTCCATGGGTCTGCCGCCAAACTGGGTGCTCCATCCACTGGGCTAGTTGAATCACTCCGAGTCGAATCGGTCAAGCAGTCATCAGGTCTACAGCTACTAGGTCTCCACACCCCTCCTGCTTGTCCTTAAGAGGATCTGCTCCATGAGCCACTAGTCGATACTCCAAGTTTCACGAAGTCTTAGGTATAAGTATCTAAAAGGACCGCCACATCATTGGGGTCTCAACGCAACAGATGTCACGTCAATCTGACACTCGATCAGTGAGTTATTAGCATTTTAGTCCCGGGGGCCCGGTTGGATTCATGTACGAACCAACCTGACCATGACTTGACTATACCACAAACTCCAGTGGGGTATACTCAAAGGTATGGATATTCTTCAAGAATACTAGTGCCACAAACAGTTCATCAAATGGATGTTTGATGCCAAAGATATGGCCCAAGAAGGTAAAGGGTCAGTAATGGGCACGAGTCCGGTCTGACTCGGTTGGACCGACTTAGCATAACCAAGTCTGGGGCCGAGCCGGTCTGGGATGACCCGGTCAAAATTTATGGGTATGACCTGGCCTATTGGGTGGGTCAGCCCGCTAAGTTATGACCCAGTCCGTTGTGCCCGGCCCAGCAGACCGTGAGGGCAGTTCGGCCAGATAGTCGCCACATAGGAAGCTCGGTAACTCGACCGGGAAGGCCGGGCCGGTTTAGCAAGCAACACCACGGGGGTTCCACGGGTTGGATTAGCAGGCCGGTGGCCGGGAGGCCAGCAGGTTGGCCACGTGGGGCATGGGTGGGCCGGGCGGACTATCGGCAGGATGCAGGTACACCAGGCAGGCCGCGGCAGGATCCGGGCTGGCGGGTAGTGCACCGACAGGGGGCGCGGGGTGCCAGGGAGCGCATCGGAAGGGGCGCGGGGCACCGGGAGTGCACTGGCAGGGGCACGGGGTGTCGGGTGCACACCGGAAGGGGCGCGGGGTGCCGGGTGCGGGTAGCGCACCAGGGCGCTGTGGGGGCAGCGCAGTTCAGAGAGGTCGTGGGTAGCACGACCTCTGTTCGCCGCCTTCGTCACCGATGCATCTTCACCATGCCGTAGGGTGTTAAAAGAAATTAGAATGATGAAGAAATTCATGCCATGTTAGGTTGGTCCGCATCCTCTACGTTTAGGGGGGAAATAAAAAGGCTTAATGAGACAAGTAGTTGATTAAAACATTCCCGAAACATACCCTTTTTATCTGATGTAGGGGATAAAAAAAGGTATAGAAACTTCATGAAATGAAAACCCCTACCTTTGATTCGCCGGTAGACGTTTGTTGACGTCGCAGAAAGATGGTCGTCATTTTTATGTAGATGATCACTTCCCATGATGAAGAAGCTCGAGGAAGTAGGTTGGAGGAGAAGAGTGTCACCGACGTTCTTCGTGTTCTTCACGTTATTCGTTGGAAGTGTTCTCCCATGCTCCTATCAAAAGCTCTCACCAAAGAGAATTATTCCAATGGAATAATAATAGTTTCTTATTGTTTTAATGTTGGCAAGAAATTCATATTAGTGAATTAAAACCCAGATCCACGAATTTAATTCCTATGCGGTGGCACATTAATTGGTGAGGAAGTCAAGAGGCTCTCCCTCATTAATGAGGGAGAGTTGGGAGGTTTTATCCTCTTCCATTAATAGGGGTCAGGTGGTCCCCACCCCTACTATTTAATGGAGAGGTTGTGCTCGGGTGGTCTCCGCCATAATTATCCTCCGAAGGGGGGTTATGTGTGGGTGTGACCCACCACCATAACCTCTCATGGGAGGATATGGTGCAGTGGTCCCCACCTCCAACCACAAATTGTTGGTTTTAACCTCCACCAAAGAAAATAACGTTTAAACTTTATTTTAATCAAAGTAAGAACCTTCCAAAAACCATATTCCACTCATGTCAGAACACAACTACAGTGAAGGTCTCACTAAACAAACACCAGCACTGCAAGTTCAACAGTGGACTCAGAATTCATTTTTGGGCACCAGTTCAAATGTTATAAAATCTCGTACGTACTTTTACTGAACGCACCTGAAAAAAACCTCATAAATTGATTTTGGGCACATCGGGCCTCAAAATCAGGTGCCGTCAAAAACTACGGACTCGTAAAATTTCCATGTATTTAAAAAAAATCCATAAAAATTTTGGGTGGGGTGTTTGTTTGGAAATATCATGATCTATGTATATGATCAAAAGACAAAGAAATATTGTTGTTTTTGATTAATTTTAATTATTTGTACCTATATAATTGTATAAACTAATGTTTGAAATGCATATAATATAGTGTTTCTCTTCTATTTGTGTAGTGAATTTCATTACATTTAAATTCTGTAGTGGTACTTGATTTTGATGATATCTGGTGTGTTTTTGGTTTTGTGGTGTTCTGTTACAGCACATTTTAGTGGTGTTGCAGTGTGCTATTGTAGTACACAACATTAAGTCATGTTATCATCTATTCAATAAGCATCGATAAAGGTCCCATTTATTGGTGATTCTAAAAGAACTAGTAAAGGTCCCATTTATTAGTTATAAATAATAGCGTGGATAATTTTTTTTATTATCCATGCTTCTAAATGCACTAATAAAGGACCCCTTTTTCATTGCTTTTTTAGGTGGTGATAATGTACTGGGGATTTTATTCTCACATAGATAGTCAGTGCTTCTCTAGCAATGATAAAGGACATTTCAAGCAATGTTAAAGCCTTCTTATTATAGTAGTGTATTTTATTACAACATTTTACATTGTAAGAAATTTTGAAGAAATTTTGGACAAGTGCTAGAATGATTCACTGTTAGTTCAAAATTTATCAATGCCAGACACGTCTCACTGTCAAAATGTATAACTAACAGAATTGAGTTCCCGCCAGACTTGTATCACTATTAGATCAAATGAATAAATAATATCTTGAGTCTCCAAAAACACAAAAAAACTATTATTTCCAATGATTCTCTGTCATACCGACTCTCTTCTAGAGATCTATTGCCACCAGAGATGTCTTGTTACTTGGGATGTTATACCACCACAGATGTCTTGATGCCAGATGTGTCTTTCCATCCAAGATTGATTGTTGTTAATGATGTTTTACCTCAAGTATGACATGCATCTATATATTTCTTTCCACCTAGATGTCTTTCTACCAAAAGTGATATCATTTCCTTTCTTTTTATTAACAATAAATGTCATTTTATGATTAATTTTTCAAATTTAATACATAGGAATTATTGAATGATTGTTAATTAAAATTTTATATGGAAGAATTTAATAATAATTCAGAGCTCAGTATGAGGATATAGAATATATCATTGATTACTCTTCAAATGAAAACTTCTTCATAAACTACTTTATATTTCAAAAGACTCCCTCATGCATGTGTGGTGATCTAGAATTGTGAGAATTAGAAAATACTTGAAGTATTATTTCCTTAGAGAACACATCAATCACTCCTACTTAAATTAAATTTTGAATGAAATGAACTCCTTAAACATCAAGATTCATTCCTACAGATAGAAAAGATAATCTTTACGATGCTCTGTTATACTTGAAATTTCAGAGAAACTGTTCAATCTCATCACCAAGACACATTCAGAGACACAAAAGCATTTGATGTACTACAGACTGAGAATCAAAAAAATTCCTATATATTAATAATTTCTCATTTTTTAATTTAAATTCAATCAGTTTATTATATTATCTATTTTTTTATCACATGGTGTCTCATGTGATAGAACTAGAGAATACAAAATGTTATCTTCAATCACTTCTTCCCTTCATACCAACATTCTTTTGGAACAGTTCCCCATGTGTATTATGATTATTTTTCGTGCCACACATAACTATGGAAGAGGCTTTTGAGCCTAGAAAGTGTGAATTCTATTGTGTGTATAACCGATCCAGGTTGGGGATTTAATTATAATGATATAATATTCTTGGTAGTGGGTGATTTCCAAGCGGAGGGGATTAGGTCTCATATAGAGACTAAACCCCTTGTTTTATTCTGTTATGTGGTTTTTTGTTTCAATCTTTTCAAATCCTTAAAATACCTTTTATTTTAAACTATAAAAAATGGTACATTGATAGTTAATATTAACTAGATTTTATATTAATATTTTTTTGTTTAAAATTATTTCAAAAGTTAATGTATTATTTTATAGTGTTATAACCAAGAAATAATCAAAATTTTATGAATCTTATAAAAGATAAAAAATATATTAAACTACTCTTTTGATTAACAGGGAAATGTTATTTTAATAAGGGTATGTTATTTAAACATTATTTTAATTGAAATAAGTATTGGGAACTAAACTAACCCCCACCCTTCTTTAGTGACACACTCCAACAATCAAATACCATGAATACCATAATATCGTGGTTGTGGTGGAATAATATACCAGTACACATCAATAAATTGATTCTTTATGACCATGGTGAGATTGGATCATGTTGTTAGAAGTTATGTCATATTCATATTATATTTTTTATTTATTTAAAGGATCTATTTTGTGGATGAAACTCCTTATTTTTTCTATTTAATAAAAGAACTAATTTTTGAACTTCCTTTATTGAATTTGTTGAAAATAAATCAGGTTTATAATGTCAAATAATAAATAATAAATTATCCATTGTGAGTCATGTTTAGTGAGATAATCAATATAAAAATAGAATAATTTCATCATAACACAAAAGTGTGTATCATGGAATTATTGGGTTTTTTTGATTATTACCTCAACCTCTATATTGAAAGCCAATAAGGGTAGGGTAATCTGGGTGTTACAATTATTTATATTCTAAACCGTATCAATATGAAGGATGCATTGGGGATCCACACTATGGTTTTGGAATTCATCACGAGGCTGGATTTTGGGGTAAGTTAAAAAATATGACTATAATTTTATGAACTAATAAATTAAACTGGAATGATAGCATAGGTACATGTATCGAATAATATCAAAACATTGGTTCCACTACTATATATCCAAGAATGCTTCCTTTTTTATGTGTACCCCAGATGGTAGATGGGAACTAGGGTAATGTTTCAACTCCTTAGTGGAGTCCATTTAGAACTGATGGCAGTGGTTACTTTAGGATGTAAACCTCTGAAGGGAAATGTGAATTTGGGCATTATTCCATCACCAAAAAAGATTCCTCTCTGAAATGAAAGGGGTTTATATCCAAAGTGAGGAACAAATTTTTTATATATAATGTAGTGAAATATAAGATGAAATTGTTCCATATTAGGGTAACACTATCATTAATTACAAACGGATGGTTCATAGTTAGAAAGCATGTGGGAGAGTGTTCTAGACACAAATTCAAAATGGGTGAGAAACTTGTGGATGTGATTTGATCATGCTCTCTTGAGTAAACCGAGGTAATAATATAGGTTACTATGTTAAATTTCAAATATCATTGTTGATGTATGGACCAATGGAATAATTTCAGATATCATTGACCTTAGGGGTGCTAGAGTTTATGATCATACATCTTAGAGAATGATGATGCTGAAATTTATGGTCATACAACATCAAACAAGGTGTTTTTTATAGTTTAAGGTAATATAACTCATACCATCATAAACTAAATTTATGGCCATCGAAAATGGACAATTGGGCTTTCATTTTAATTTCATTAAGCCTTGGAAAATGGGAATTACTATTAATATTGTTCATCTAGGACCAATGAGGGTAACTTTTAAGTATGTAAATTTAGTTATCCCAATTTTCTTCACTGCTATTTTTTCTTTGGATAAAGAATGTAATTTGGAAATTATTATGAGTTGTGAGACCCTTCACAGACCATGCTTTGTCTATTGATGATTTGGAAATGGACGTACTGCTACCAATGGGGCATGCCAAACCCTTCAAAATGATGAAATAAATTGGTAAAAGTATAGTTTTTTTAATTAGGAATGTAAATGGAAAATTTTTTAAATTTTATTTATGTCTCGTCGTTAATGGGAATAATTGAAAATATGTGTTTTAGATCTTGAGAAACATTTAATAGGTTTTAAGATGGTTTTAATGATGTGATTTATATTTTTATGTGGTTTCATTCTTAAGGATGGAAATGGTGTTTTGTGATTAGGTAGTGTTTTAGAATATATATTTTTGGATAATAGTTTTTAAAAAATGCATTTCTCTTATATTTGAAATTGTGATTTGAATGGTGTGTGTGGTTCTACACTTGTGAGAATGCCAGGGTATTTTATTTTAATAATTTGATATAAATAGTTGGCCTTGATGTGTCTTATGATACTTAAAAAGAATGACCCTTATATAGGGTTGGTATCAAATGTATTATGTGTTTTTTTAAAATGTAAAAATTGGGATGAGTCTTATTGTGATTACATTCATTTTAAAATGTCCATTGAAACCATCTTAAATTATTATTTGTTAATTAATTTTAAAATTTTGATAATTATGTGATAAAGATGGAAATGTATGAAAATTGAACAACTAAAGATGGTTGGAAGACATGTTCTGAATCATGCTTGGATTCATGTACTAATGATCCATATTTTCCAACCTATAAATAATGGCTTTTGGATGATGTAATTATTCTATACTCTCCAATTTCGGGAGGGCTAGACTGATGATCCACGCACCCTAGTGCACCATAGTTATTCTAGGGAAAGACTGGTTCTCTTAATCTATGACTAATGATATTGAACCCATTATTCTGTACATGGTGTTCCATATCAAGGTTGGTAGGGTTAAACATGATTTTTTGAGTCTCGGTTGGATTTACAGGATGAGGCTGCATGTTTTTCTAAATTTTTACCTAGTAGCCTAGATGGGTATACATGATTGACCATATCCTAGTTGGGTTATTGAACTTGGGCTCTTTGATTGAAATCATGTAACCCATGTGATCTATGTTTTGTGCTCCAAAACATATGCTCTATTGTGCACTGGATTAATTTAATAGATAAGTTAATTCCCTTGTGAAATAAAATGGTGTTTGTAAATGGTGATGATATAACATAACATAACGAATGTAAATGGATAACTAATAAAATTTTAAAAGTAAAACATATCGTACTTTTCTTTTTTTTATTTACTACAAAGTTTATTATCTACATACATTGTTGTATATACATAAAATTGTGTTAGAAACCATTAGTGGTGGCCTATTAAGTAGAAATCACACCCTGCTCCGGCCTCCATGGAACTTAGGCACCCGAGCATATGCTACATAATTTCTATCACAGGTTCACGATAGAGACCTGGTGCTTGGGTAATGTATGGGATTATGGGTTTTAGCATGGAATTTCAGGACTCGGTTGGGATTTCGGTTTATGTTTGGGATGTATTTGGTAGTTTTTGGTTTGATAATTTTATTTTGACAACTTCCATCCATGTATTGTATTCATATTATAATTATAGAGTGTGGTAATTGGTTACTTATTTACACTTTCTATATTATTTTCATTATTTGTTCCTAATAGTTATTACATATATTGGAATTTCTTCTCTTCTGCTCTTAATATGATAAGAGGGTATAATCTCCCCAACATGTCTCTTGAGATCTACCTTGTAGCCGAAAACCTTTTCCATACAGGGAGGTGTAAATTAGGTCATGTAGTGACATTGATCAAAGTAGTAGATTTAGTGGCTTCTAGGCTAGGAAGTTAAAATATCTCTAGTATTTCTATGATGATGATGTTCCAAGAAAAAAAATACAATTTAACTCTTCATTCCATGGGTTTATAATGTTTCCTTTAGTTAATATTGATATCAAATGGCTCATGATTATTGATTCTTATGAATCATTCCTTTGTTAAATCCTAATGTTGTGTTTAATTATTGATGATTCAGGTATTCCTTCACATGATTTTTTTTTATAATTCACTCATGAAATCTCATTCTATCATCATACCCTTATGAGCTTCTTAATCGCGCCGATGAAAATTAGTTTTTAATTTTTCTTATTATCCTTACTAAGAAAATGATCTCACCTTTCATTTATTTCATTTTACAAATTTATAAATAAATTATTCTAAATGAATTATGTCTGGAATGGTTTCACATGAATAGTGATGATGACATAATGTGAAATAAGGAAAGATAATCATAGTGGGATAAAATACCATTTAAAGACATTGGTATTGTTTATGTATGAGTTTTTCTTAATTATCTAAAATTATAAACAAAAAAGTTCCTCGATAATGTAAGTGATCTACTAAATCCATTTGTTACTGTAGTTTTCTATGGTAAAAATTGTGTCTCCTTCATCAATGTAATATACAAAAATAGAATTTTTACTATCATAAAACTTAATCCAAGAGTGTAGTTTAGAGTCTATTATAACATCTCATGTATAACCTTGAATACAATAATGTGTCATCTATGTATATATCATTTAAAAATATTATCATCTAATTTGGAAGTTATTGATATTAAATATATTAAATTTGATCATTTCTGTTTCAATGAAATAAAATTGAATCACTGTTAAAAAATTCATTACTATCCTTAAACATGAATCTCATCACAATATCATAATTTTTTAAGATAAAAATTATGTTATTTTTTTCAATCAATATATAGTTCCTTAAAAATTAATAAAAAATCAAATATTCACAATACACTGAATCCTTTAATCTTTACTAGTGTCTTATCATTGAATGTTCTAGATACTCTATCATATTCTGTATAATATTTTATTTATTTTTCACTAACCATATTTTTGGTGTAGCTGACTTCCATGTACCATGTTTTATTAAAAAAAATAAGGGAATATTTCTTGTAACCATTCTTATAAAATTTTATTTTGATACCCATGCTAATTGGGTAAAATAAGATTATTGTACGAATTCATAGGAATTAAAACACATTTTAAAATTTTATTTGGGGGAAGTGAAGAAGATATGTTTTATAGAATTATATCTGTCAAATCTCTTAAATATCTCTTAAATATCATAAAATATTAACTATAAAAATTATATTTTATACTATATCTAAAACAATTTACTATAGATACATTACGTTTTGAAAATTTAACAAAACGTTTCTTACATTATCTATAAATATGGTTATCATTTCAAACAGTATATAGGCCATAAATTGTTTTATTCATCTCCATACTCTTGTAAAACCCCTATTTCCATCAATGTAAAATACATATGGAATCTTTCAACAAAATAATTCCTTTCTTTCTTATTCGACTTTTATTTTTAATAGATTTTTTTTGTTTTTAAAAATATTTTAATTAAGTAAGATATATATTTCGCAATTGGTTATTTTTAATAATTTTAAATTATTATTATCTTAATATGTGTCATTCAATAAATTTTATAATTTCAATAACTCACATAAATTATTTTTTATTAAATATATTTAATTATATCATTTTCACTGTACAGTTTGAAATTTTGTGTCATTGAATTATTATTTTCTTCTTTTAGATTAAATTTAAATTATCTTCAAATATATTTATAATAAAATATGATTTTTTTTAATTCTTGTAATTTAATTTAATTTCATTCTTAGTTTTTATGGAATATTTCTTATTTTCACCTTATTTTTTTATATATAATTAAAAAACTCCTAAAATATATTTTTATCTATTTTTTATTTTTCTCATATAACTTTATTAACATTGATTTTTTTTAATTATTATTTATATTAGGAACTAGAATTTCAGTCCCTACTAAAATTATTTTTCATTAAATCCACTGAACTCTAGTTAGATGCATCCTTTTCACAATCAAAATCACTTCTTGAGGATAATACGACTTTGAAAACCTATTAAAAAAACTATTTCAAACTTTCTTTTCATTATACAATAAAATTATATTCTTATGTGATACAATTTTGGACTGTGTAATGTTACATTTCCTATATTCCCATAGTGATAACACTTTTATAAAATTTAATTTTACATACTTGTATTATTATTCATATGTTATTATTCTTTATTCCTTAAAAATTACAACATAACTCCCATTTAAATGTCATAATGTTTTATATATTGTGGATCTACTAATCCATCACATTATTATTATTTTAATGATATTTTGAATCATAATGGTTAATATAAATATTTATATTATATTTTAATTAATAAATTTTCTTCTTTTAAAAATCAGTAACAACAATTTCTTGTTTGTCTTCATACAGAATAATCAAAATAATATTTTCTTCTACACTATACTCTTTAAAATACTTATTATAATTGGTTTCCACATCCATCACATAAATTTTTTTATGTAGAACTACAACACTCTTTCAACTAATGTTCTATTATAAAATGCATCCCCAAGTTCACTAATACCATTTAGGGTTCTTTTGAATCAATGGATCCTGTGGCCCATAGATTCATCTATTCCCACATTATATCATTTTACTTTGTATTATTCATTCCAATAAATATTCATTCATAATTTAATGAGTCGTAGTGTGCTATATAATTTATTATTTATGTTTCTTGAATTTTCTTATGTACTTATACATGTATAAGTGTGAAACAACTAAAGGAATAATGTATGATATAATTGAATTAGTAAATAAAAATATACTTTTGCATATCATTACCTATAAGTGTACATCTACTAATATATACTAGTTGTTAACTTTTCATATCTATTATCCAATGTTCTATAATAAATTTTTTGATATATAATTCAATGATCACCTACCATTATCCATAATAATTCTCAAATAAATATAGATAAATTTGAGGGGGTGTAAACAACATTAAATTTTATTCATTATATATTAAATAATAGTTTTCGGTAGACTTATATGTATAAGATATTAAGGATATCCTGATAAAAATAAAATTAATAAAACCTATATGTGGGGGAATTATTCAATGTTAAACGATACATTCATGTAACATTCTCTATAACCAAGTGTTTTTCTAGTGTAAGAGGTTAGTCTTGACTTGAGGGAGGGGCGAATAGACATTCTATAAATTTAATGAACATAAAACATAATAATTTTTTTCAAATTTAGTGTTTAAAAATATATTTAATTTTATATATAATTCTAACTATACAAAACAAACCATTTAAGATATTCAATGAAAATATAAAAACATCAAAATAATATTTCTTACATAGTTTAGATTGAATGACCATACAAATACCCTTCACTATTCTCTACCTAGTGAAGAGAATGTTACTCACTTGAAACCTCATTTTTGAAATAAATTTATTTAATTTTATAGACCATGTGTTTTTATCACATAGTAGAATAAAATCCAATAAAAAACCATGTCTATCTGTAGACTATAGAATAACAAGAAAAAGAAACTCTTTGGGAGTAAAATCATAATGGTGTACCATTTGGTTAGATCTTCTAAAAAATAAACATTATTTTGGAAATTTGAATGCATAAAACTATTATTATTTCAAAAATAGATAATATATATTTATATCTATAAAATATATAAAAATATAATAATAGAATAGAAAATAAGATATATCTCATTGAATAATTAATTAATTATTTATAAAAAGATCTACCATTGAAGGTTCTGTTGTTAACATGATTGAAATAGAATTCAGAGTAGAAAAGTTTCCGCATAATCATTCCATAAAATTTTGATCTCTTTAAAATTTTTAATCCAAAAAATTATATATCTCACTAAAATGTGTTATGTTCCCTATTTTATTTTAAATGAATATCCCTATATTGTTTTATATTTTTTTACATAATAAAATATATATAATATCCTATTTCTGTACTCAAAAATCCAATTGATATTATGATATTTTCTTAAGAAATAATCATAGGTATACATGATAAGAAATAATAAAAACAAGGAATTATATAATTTACCTCTATATGAAAATATCATGTTTTAATATTTCCTTAAACAATTTAAAAAAAAAGTTCATAGCTCTATTACCTTTATATGTTGTTTAAAATTGATATAATAGTCTGACTAACCCATATACATTTTAGTAAATTTTAGTATTAAACAAATAAAAAAAGTATGTATTTTGTGTTTTTGAAAATTTACTCATATATGTCAAAATAATTTTATGATAAATATAAACATAAAATATTTATAGGCCTGAAATATTTTTCGGAATCATTTGACTATAATCATTAAATCACTCTATATAAAACTCTCTATTGGTTTTATTATCAATAAGGATCATTTTTTCATATAAGAATTAATTTTTTAATCATATTTTTTCTATAAGAATAATTTTTATTTAAGATAAATTTTATACTATGTATTACATTATCAAATTGAGGAAATCCCTATAATAGTGATGTTTTTTCAAGGAACATTTTCACCGTAAGGGTCAAGTCATAACTCTATGTAAGCATGAACAATATTTTCATAATAAACGATTCTATATTATTTATGAACATTAACATAGTTTTGTTAAACATGATTCTATATGTACATAAATTTCAAATAATACCTTGAAAAAACAGAACCTCATAAAAAATTGAGGTTTATTGAAATTCGGTAAATATAAAATCCAAATACATTGAATTTATATCCAAAATATGAAAATAAATTTTTTTAAGTGAAATATATATATATAAAAATTAATTATTTAACAATGATATAAAAATTATAATTATCAAATATTATATCTATAATCATTTAAGGTACTTATCGTTAATATATTTTCTGACTGAAAATTACATTTTTATTATTTTCACATACTTTAAGGAAAAAGTGAGAACCTCATAGATCTAAACAAAATAACATCATGCACTATGGAAAATAGATGAACTTTTAAAATCAAGAATGTCCCTATTAGTATCCCTAACCCTCTTTAATATCTATTTAAATACTTATGCCTTTGAATCCAGGTCATCCATGATCATGTCTTCAAGACAATAAGGAATTTGTCCCACATTTTAATGAACTCCTCCATATATATCTTCCTTTCATTGAACCCACCTATCAAAATAATGTCTTGATTGTTGATGTCATTAAATTTTTAATTATTTTATTCTACTACAATAATTCTCTCAGTCATATCATATAAAACCTATATCAGGAGGATAATCATAAATCCATCCTCAAGAATTTATTTCTCTAAATAGTTGATATCTTCCCAAGATGACCCTTTAAGTGCCACCTCATTATCAACTTCTTGTTACTGATCATCCATATCCTCAGAAGTATCACTATAAGAAAGATTAGCCACCATCGATTCACCCTATATCTGGTTGGGGGTATTCCATCACCCAACACGTAAATTATTTATCTTTAGAAACTCTAACTACATGTTCGTGCTCATTAGAAATACAGAAATTTTCCATTTCATTGGCCCTCGACCACGAGGTAGATCCCATGCCCATTGGTTTGGGAAGGAATTAATAGTATTTATTCCATTTATATTTCTTCCCCTTGGAACGGATTCCACTCTCCATGTCACAGATTCTATTTCTAGCATTCTTCCTCCTTATAATATAGATCCCTCTACTGAGACGTGCCTCTACACTTTCACAAAAAAGATCCAGAATCCTCATCATGTTCATCTACTCCAGATCATACCCAACATTCCTCTGAGGTATCAACAATATCACTTTTGTATAGAACCCACTCTTTAGATTCCATGCCATTAAAATGACTATTCATATTTATGATAGAGAAAATAATTATTAGACTATACCCTTTCATAACATTCATCTATTGATCAAAACCATGAATAAGGATCTCTCAGCCCCTAAATAACATTAAAACACCCACACATATTTCTTGTCTAAATGCATTAAGATAATTTCCACTATATAACCACACATCCCCATAATAAGATTCTAAATAAGGTTCCAGGACAATATAAACACTTACCTATTTGATCCACATTGACCCCATAGGATCTTGCACTATTAAATTAGGTTTAGAAAAATCATTCCTCAATTGAGTGAATATGTCAGAAACCTTCGAGCCACCATTGCTAGAACTTTGGAATTTCTAAATAAAATTGACTACACTCAAACTGATATCTCCCACCTTTTCTTATACTATGAAAGTGAACTCATCCTTATAGGTAGCTATTGGGGAGATTACTTGAGAACCACAAGTCACTCTCTATAGCTTTGACAAAAATTGTGGAGAAGATGACCAACACACTCACATGTTGAAAAATAATCCATCAATTACTCAAAAACAACTGACTTCTTTCAATTAAACTCTTCCCCAACATCCATCTATATCCAGTCCACTAGTTTAATGGATAAATTGACTTCAACACAAATGAGAGGGTATATCAGATGAAAAATAGAATTTATTCATCCATCTAAACACTCTAACTACCCAACCAAATTCCAAATAATTCAAATAATTAAATTATTTTGAAATAATAGAATAATAGTCGGTAAGTATACCCAAAGTGATATCATAGGATCATACTGATTTATATGAATTTTTTTAATAAATAGAAGAGGAATAAATGATTGTTGTTACATTATCAAGGTGCATTGGACCAAGCTTGAATCAGGTCATCGGACAAATTAAAATGGATCAAAAAATGTCACTTATCAAGGATACCCACAATCTCACTTCCCTGGAAAACCAATGAATAATATATAAAATTATTGAAAGAAGAAACCAAAGGCCGTTCGGACAAAAAATGAGCCACCAATGTTAAATTTTGAAGGCTAGAAGCTTCTATAAATAGATAATAGGAATGAAATATCAAGGGAGACCCATTGAAGAGAGTTTGAACCATCAGGTATACTGATATTGAATAAAATGATAGAACATAAATGGGAAATGAAAGAGGATAATAATATAAAGGTATTCATTAGATGAATATATACATAAATCCCCCCTCTGATGGTGAGGGGGAAGAATCATCATCATGGCTAGGGCATCGTCATGGTATCAAAATGAAAGATAGAAATTCCTATAAACACACGGGTTTTAGTTATTGTGGTAATAAAGGTGAAATTGAAGATCCATCATGTCGCATAATAGTACTCAATAGGGGTATATGGATTGTGGTGGGAATATTTCATAGATAAAAATGTGGACTAATATTGATGAAGAAAACAATGGGTTCAAAACCATGTTACTAAATCACTCTAGATGAATGAACAAATGCCTGAGGGGGTAACACCCTATGTGTTACACCATCACATGAACTAGGAAATGTTGAGGTGAGGTAATTTTTTTCTCTAAGTTTGAAATCATGAAGGTGAGTTGTATATATGATATATATTACTTATGAAATCATATAATAATTTGGATCCCCTATTATACATTCTAGAGTCATGGAAGGGAGTCCAAGGTAAATCATCGCGCACATTTGAATATCGAGATCCATAGGGTTACATACTGGGATTTTATATCTTAGAAAAGTAACATTGAAGGGAGGTAGGATGAGAATGGGTTGATGTTCCATCACCAAAGGAGAATCCACTAAAATATAGAATATTTATGTGGATTTTTACTTAAGAAACCTAAAATGGGATAGTGAAAAGGTGAGTGATGAACATGTTGTGTTTAGACACCCTAGGAGTTATTAAAACAATTATTATGAATATTGATGGATAATACCAACACTAGAATTGTATTATGTGGAATATTTGTAATTTTGGTCTCAGATGGTGGAAAACTCAAGAAAAATAATTGAAAAAGAATTCGGTCATAAATTATGGGTACATATATGATATTTGAAGCTATATATTTTAAGGTAATATAGAACATAAGTTGGTTTTGTTCCTTGGTTAATATCATGGAACTCGCAAAATATTTTCACTATAGATTAATGTTTAAAAATTTGAATCAATAGATAGATATTTTATTTTGTTGTGGTAATGTAAACAAAAATTGAATAGGATGTTCCAATGTTAGTGTAGATGACCTCAGAGTGAAGTGCACAAGGTTTAAGGTCATGATGAAGGCTCATTTTTATGTTCCAATTATGGTTTTGTATACATGGTAATAAATTTTAACTTTAATTGGATACAACATGGAAGAAGGATGGATCGAGGTAGTCAACTGGGAAATAGAGTTCAATAGAATGCCTGACGTGGATTTGATGCCAAGAATCAATAACTGTCTTCCTCAAAAATGAGGGGAAACTATTTGATGAAGGTGTGAATATGACATGAATGATATTTTAAGGTCATGGGACAAATAAAATCCCATTGTAGTTTTGTATTATCTCAACAATGTTCATTAATTGTTAACTATGGGAGGTAATTGATAGATAATACATGATTGGAGTTGTGTAGAGTTTTTATCTTTTACATGGATACGAGATTTGATAATCCCTATGTATCATGTTATATTTGAATCAAGACACAAATATTTATCTAGTGTGGATTAATTCACCAATGATCTATATCATCCATAGAAACATATAAGTCAATGGTACAGAAGATATAATTTGGAAGAAATAACATCACATGATGTTAACTAGGAATGTCTTCAAATGAGTGCATAAATTTTTATAGATATACAAGTCTTTTGTGAGTCAGGGAATGGGGAATAATGCCTCACTATGTATATATCGATGATAATAATCAATTTATTCCTAGTTCATTAATATAAAAATTATATATAGATCTAGACCACATATAGGGAAAATGGGTATCATCCTTGAGATAGTTGAGACATGGGATTTGAAATGAGATGAAGGGTTGTCCCAATTATAAGGACATAATAAATTTATTGATTTCTTCATTCCTTGGGATTAGGGGTTAGAATCTATCCAAGTATCTCATGTAAAAATATTTGGTTCAAACATAGTTATGGAATATGTGTTAGATGAAATAAATTAATGGAGGTGGTTTCTTATTAAGGAAGGATTAAAATACCTTTTAGATGAAATTCATGTCATAGGTTGAGTAATGTGTATTTTAAAGGGAACTTCTAGGATATTTATTATTCAGTTTCATTTTACAGAATGATGATAGGAACCATGTAGTTTAACGTCACAGATTGAAGATGTAGATCACATTTTATAACACTAAATAATGGAAAAAATGTGGTTGTGTGGTATAAATATATGTAGATATCACCAAAAGGTTGTTTCTTCCTACCGTTAATGTCTATAAATCTTGATTTTATTAGTGTGATGACCTATGAAATCTAGTATTACCATGAGAGTCATGTTCAATGTGACCTTCAGAGGGTAATAAAGATAATTCTCATTAAACAATATTGTTTGATAAGGATTAAATGGAAAATATTTAAATCATACATTATTAATAAATGAATCGTGTAATAAATAGGTAATATGATTTAACATGGTTTATAATAATAGTTAACCATAGGAGTATGAGAAAAATATTGAGGCAAATCACGAAGGGAGTTAAAACTCAACACAAGAAAATTGGAGTAGAAGATGGGTAAATCATAACCTCCAAAATATTTATCATGATGTTGGTAATATATTGGCTGAGGATGACCACTAGGAATTTCAAATAAAATTTTTCCATTATCTCATCATCTGGAATGGTGGAAATCATGTTGAGTTAGAATATTTACCATTATTGAAACACATTATCCATTACGTTGCTACTATTATTTCTTCATCTAGGACATGTACACTAGAAGGGATATTATCTAAGATTTGGTGGTTGTTCCATTGACCGAGCAGTGTCCTTTTGGAAATTAATGGTTTTTGGGTAAACTGAAAATTAAGAGAGATGATGTGTGAGGTGAATGGGATTAAAATCATCAGGGGGATGAGAACCCTGGGGAAACAATATAACAATTTAGGAATATCAATGGGGTGTACCACATTTAATGGAGTTCCAAAACATTGAAAGAAACATTGTTTTTTTGACCATTCCATATGAGGAATTGAGGTGGTCCTTGATGATATATATCTTATTAAAATATAGCATTGAATTAAAGTGATTGTGTCTATATATAATTGAATAATGGAAATAAAAATGAAAGGGAACTCGATAAAAATGTGTATATAGACAACATAAAGGGAAATGGTTAATTGTTTATGGTCATGGAACTTATACCAGAGGGAAAATTTGAAATACTCCATGCAACACTAGCTTGGAATGCAAGATGTGAATATAATAGTCTGATGCTAATTTAATCATCCTTATACATTTGTTGAAGTAGTTTTATGTCATCATACATGGAACATATTATCACTATCATATTATGATCAAGAATCATTGACTACCTCTTATAAAGTTTTGATCTCTTTTGGTTCCCATTAGGAAAAGAAAACCTGATGTGAAAATAGAGTAGTATGACAAGGATGATGTCATGGGAGACCTATGGATAATTCTAAGATATTAGATATATTAATCAATTCATATCTCATTAGGTAATAATTAATACATAGATAGATATCCGGATATTAGGCTTTGACATGGATCTAATAGTTATATAGAAGATGAGGTTGGAAAATGTATTAGTACTCTGTTGAGAAAGGGAATAATAAGACATGACATATTTTACAAAAAAAATTCATTACTGGGAGTAAAATTGTGAATTTAAGTAATTCGTGGTTGAACCTAATATAAGATACTTTGTCATCACTACAAATATAATGTGTTTGGAATCAATCCATACTTTTTTGTTTAGTGGTGTTGTGAATGGTTTCTAATACTTTATGGGGTATGTACTCTTAGATAAGGATCCCAAGAGAATTCAACAGATTGTGATTTATAGATAAATATGTTATCAACATAATTTAACATAATTTTATTTGGACTAAGACCAATTATATTTATCATCATCTGTAATGTATGTTGATTTGATAGTTTAACATCATACAGTGAGGATTATATTCTACATTGTATATTGTTATACAATTAGGACCAATTAAAATTCTTCCAAACATCATGTTCTAAGGATATTTATCACATAGTTTAATATCATATGTCAATGATTATATACTATGTGTTTAATGATAATAGATCGAGGACTAAGGCTAATGTATTTTAATTTCATATAAAAATTAAAATAACCATTCATTTTAATAAATTATTTGGATGATGATATACAATGTAAATTAAGGTCTAGATATTGAGAATATTGTGCCACATACATTAATTTCTAGTGATGATGATCCATTCCTAGTAGTTTTTAGCAACACATTATGGAATTCATTTTGACTAGTTTAATATTGTGTGCAATTGACTAATGATTCTATATAATTTAACATAATATAGAAATAATGAAACTCTATGAAGTTTGAAGTCATGAAGCTTGAAGATATTCATATTTTAAAACATTCATGTGACTATGATGATGTGTTTTGTAGTTTAATGTAATACAATAATGGTTTCTATGAAACTGACATGTATTTATACAATGTAATTCATTAGTAACCACTTGAGAGTTAAAGGAGTGACACAGACTATATCTATGGGGATCAATTATTATGAACCATTAGATAAGTACTATTGAATGATGATGTGAACCTCTAATTTATTCTATTTATTTGGTGGTTTTCTAAAGAGTATCATCAGTTTTTTGAAATCTATCTCCAATACATGTTATAAAAATGAGAAAAGGTGAACTATCCTGTTAAATGCATGAGAAAAATTGTTCTAGTGGACCTAAATTTTCCACTGTTATTATATACTATTTTCAATTTGGGATTATATTTTTTCTATTGAAATAATGGATGAATTTTCGTACATAAACTAGATATAGATAGTTTTCCAAAGAGATTATATCCAAATATTAGTGAGTAGTATTGCTTATTTTCAATAAACTAGTGAGTAAGTGTTCACCCGAGAGGAAGTCATAGTTATCAAATGATATCCCCACAAGGCACTAGAGACCTTATTAGGATATATAATCTATATTTTATTCAACATCTTTTGATTAATCTCATAAATGACCTTATATAATTCCTTTATTTTTTTATTTACTGATGTTTGATAATGGTATGTATAGATGGACCTGATATTTTACTTGGAATATAAATACTTTAACATGAAGGATAATAAGATGGAACCATGGTCTGTAGGATTAGTTTAGATGACTCCAAAAAATGAATATTGTGGTTTATCATGAATTCAATCACAGACTTATTAATAACCTTTTTAAGGGGGTTATTTTCATCCCATATTGATACAGAATCAATAGTGGTATGGATGAAAAAAAAATTCGTTTGATAATTGGTGGGTAAGGGAACATAGAATAGATTACTCATATAGTTAAGGGATATGAATATTTGGGATTATTTAGAATATCTATAGGATGTTCCACGATTTCCTCATTAACTCAACATGTTTTACACTTATTTCTAAATTCCATGTTTTCATGAGCCCTTCTGGGAATGTAGTGACCCAATATTCTAATCTAGTGGGAGATATTCAATAATGTCTAGTGATTTTATGATTCACCATAATGAAATGTGATGAATTTCCATAGCTTATATACAGTTGATAAGGATTCCATAAAATCTATTCATGTAGAGTACACACTCTCTATTGGTTCCATCATAGATGATGAAATTCTATAAATTCTGATATATTAGTTATCATTTGGACCTTCTTTATGGAAGTTATAAATGTTGTAAGAACTAAATGAAGGGAGATTTATAATTATATTTGTTTTATACTTCTATTTCATTTTTCATTCCTTCCATTGAATGGGAAATAAATAGTATATTTACTAATCAACCATCTTCACCATGATCGATGAGGGGAATCATTTTTCAATGGGAAACACTATTGACCATGTAATCATAGTATAGACTAGAAAGGAATGTTTCTAGGAATGTAACGACATCTATTTAAATATTATAATTTTAAAAAATTAACATACTATAGGGATTGACTGATATTTGGTCACCATATTATGGGTATGATTGTGTAAAGGGATGAGTTGATGATTGCTAACAGGAAGATAAATATTGATCTCCATAAGGACTCACTATAAGTCACTCATCATGTGTTCCCATCGAACATGGATATGAAGGGATAATTCAAGGATGGTGATAATTTATTTATATTCATTTCCATTATTATTGAATTATTCTAAAAATTTGGATTATTATGATATAAGAACCATTAAAGCTATAATTAAAATAACTCTAATGCAGACCCTATTGATCTTATGGTCATACAAAATTTACCCTATTGGGTTTTAGGGGGAACCATAAAGGTGACTATTTTCTCATGTAATTGATTAATTGATTGAGAGAATGGATACTTTTGGAATGTAATTTTATATAGGAAACTCCACTATGGATGTATGCATGGAAAGGAAGTATTCTTGAACATATCCCATGATATTCTTCTTGGAAAAAAACATTATGTTGATATACTAATGGATCTAAACCCATCATGATAGTCATATATTTAGTACAAGATATGTTATTATATACTTTTTAATCAATGCTACATATCAATTGGATCTCAATTTGCTTCAAATAATGTCACAAAATCTTGATTTCAGAGACAAAGGAAACTAAAATTTTCTTGGAGGGGTGTATCTATCCCATGTGTATAACATCTATTAACTATGTAATTATAAACTATTGTTATTGATTTTGAAATTATTATAGTCTAAACGGGGTTCTAGTGGATTTCATAGGGGATATAAAATAAATCTACAAAGGGTTTACCTAAACATGCAGTATACTAAATGGAATATGCATCAAATATTTAAAAATGTCATCAAATGCATTTTGGTATTCATCATACCAAATATAGGTAGATAAATTCTTCAATATAATGGATAATGACTAAAATTTGGTTTCCATATTTTTTAAAAATAATAGTATCAATCCAAACCTTCATTAATTCCTCATATATCTTATATATTTCAAATAAGAAATTTTTTCAAATGTTCATGATCTTCTCAAACATGAACTCGATGAATATTTACCACACAAAAAAAATAAGTGTAATTTATATTAGATGATACTAACGAAAGAATTAATGGATTTTAATATTCTTCATATTGGAAGGATCAAAACATACACATTATAATGTTCATTGGTGTTGGTAGGATTTGGCCACAAAATCGTCCACATAAAACTCCACCAATATTTCAATGTGGGGCTTGAAGTTGTGATTTTTATATATAATAGATGTTTCTATTAAATTATATCAGTTGAAGGTAATATCTAGATGTAAATATAATCCCATAACTTCAACGAATATAGTGGCCTATAGAATTTTATGGAGAATATTGATTTGAAATTATATTGAGTAATCTTCTATGAAGGATGTGGACTTGAGGAAAATTCCCGCATCAATAAAAAATATTTTTAATGGGGATGGGGAATTCATAATTTTTGAAAGAGTAGTTGGGGATAAAAAAAATTGATACATAATCTTTTTTTTATTATTTTCTTTAAATATTATAATAATATATAGCCATATAGAGTTATGAACATCATTGGGGAATTTTCCTTTATCCATCATCTCAATACTGGTCTCAACCATGGTTCCATAGAATGGAAATACTCTCCAAGAAAAATTCACACGTTCATGTTATCCAACGAGATATCTAAGATCTTATAAAGTTTCATATGTATATATTTTTATAAGAAACATGTAGTTCCATTAAAATAAATCGAAACACTTCTTCAAGAGTTTAAAATACTTCCCTTGTTGGTTTGGAGGCAAGGAATCCATATTCAATATTGTCCTCAAATAATTCTTAATATTAAGATTATAATATATGAATTCATTAATAGTGGTGGGAAATCCTTTTTTAATGGTATAAAGGGATTATTAAAATTCCTCTTCATCAAAAGCATGTGGATTAGAGGGAGGATATGAGTCCTCTTGTTCAAGAAGAAAATAAAAATATCACTATCAATTGAGGTGTAGAATTATTATACAAAGAATCTTTTCATATTTTTTTTAAAAACAATACTAATAAAAAATGAATCATATGTCATATGGACTTCACTAGCTTAGTTTACATACCATGTTCAGACATTGTTTCTTGGTCGACCTCCAATGGGTTAATTTTTTTTAGTACACAAAATAGAGGAGCTGAATATTAATTATAGGATGACTATTCCCAAATGTAATTACATATGAATTCATAGGTATCATAGGAATATATCCATTATATTAGAATCATGTGTCTTATGTTCGCTCCTTCTCCTTGAGAAAAATCATTTCTGATATTGGGGTTGTTGTAAAGACCTCAACCCTAGTAGGCCAGAGTTGGTTGTTCCCTTTTTACATTGGAATATGATATAAGAAATCACTTTCTTAATGAAAAAATAATTTAGTAGTAATGTCAATAAATATACATAATTGAAATTCAAATTACAAATAAAAAATATACACAATTATTTTAGTTTGATAATTCCATTTTCCACATAGAATATCTATGTATATCAATAAAAAAACACTTTTGGATATCTTGGGGAGATAAATCATAATAAATTGGTTGTCTTAAATTCTTAGTTTTGGTATACATATAATGGAAGCAATAATGAATTGATAAGAATATTAAATATATAAAGGTATATTACTAAAACACATTCCATTTTACCAATAACTCAATTTTAATATGGTTGGAATAAATAATGATAAAAAAAATTCAACATACATAATCACATGCTCTTTGAACATATCCATGGATAGTATTACTAATCAAATAACCAAATGGAAAATAATAACTGATCTTATAATGAGGGAATATATAATTACAAACATATAAAAACATATTTCAAGACATTCACTATGTTTTCAAATGTCCATTTAATATATTTATACACTTATATATTTATAATTATAGCTAAATAAATATTTTATTAAAATATTTTATATATTTATATATATTTAAATATTTATTAAATTTGGAAATAATTTACTTAAATAATTTATATACTTACTATATTTATATTTATATTTTATTATTACATCTTTATAAGTATATTTATGTACATACATATATTGATATAAATATAAAATCTCTAATTATAAATAATTAATTATAAAATGATAATAAATATATATATATACCGGAATATATTTACTATATTTATATATATATATATTAATTATATATATAATTATTTATAAAAATAATAATAAATACTTTTTCAGTGCTTACATAATAAGTTATGATAAAAGCATATTTATCAGTGATTTTATCATGCTAATAATGATGATGCTTTATCAGTGCTAAACTAAGAACTAATAAAATGAATGTTTATCAGTACTAAAACATTATAACTAATATATATGGAATTTATCAGTTCTTTTTTATCACCGATAAAGTGCTACCATTATTTGCGCTAAAACATAATTTAGAAATATTACTTTTATTAATTCATAATTAATATGTTTTGAAAAAATGCCCTGTTATCAGTGTTTATTTTTAAATACTGATAGACCATCCTAATCTATTTTTTATAAAAAAAACTAACCGTTTGGGATCCCATCACTATAGAAGAACCTTTCTATGGAATCTGTCCACTACCATAACTACTCCATGGTAAGACAATGATCGAATCACACCACTCAACTACCTTAAGTTTCTTGAACATCTCGTCTGATATCCATTGATTGGTTTCAATTAGGGTTCCTAAAGAGGGGCTCATATTTTTTTCAACATAGAACGTTAAGACTTATATTATAATTTGTGTATATATGTTTTTTGGTTTTTTATTTCTTCTGTTATGATGTGATTATTTGTGGTATGATTCTTGTATAATATTTTTTTTAGATTATGAAAAGAACAATTTGTTTATGGTCCATTTTTTTGATTTACTACCATTATTTTGGTGTTTTTAGACTGTTATTTTGAATCAAATTTCCTCTTTGCCTATTTTTATATCTAAAGAGAGAACCATATCCTAAGGGTATATGGTTATCAAAATATTCACCGTCCAAGTGGAATTTAATAGTACTTATAAATGAATCCTTCCAAACAACCTCAAATGTACTAGTATGAGGAATGGTGTAAAATTTTATACTAAGGCACCATGAAATAATGAAATATTGAATGGAGATATGACATTAGTATCTTTAATGGGAATTAACATCCCATATAGTATATATTATACATGATAACGAGGAATGAAGATTGTATTTGGTTTTTAAATTTTAAAAATTGTTCCGATTTCTCTAAATCATATGTATTATTTCTTTCACACCTACCTAAAATTTGTTATATGTCTAATAAAACATCTGAAATCTATGAATCCATCATCTTGATGGATATTGGGAAATGATATTTCCTTATAAAAAACCCAGGTATGAATCCTTTATCTACTTTATAGGGATATTGATTAAATAGTTTGACTGAAATTATGTTTTGTGACCATCATAAGTGTAGGGTACACATGATCTTATATTTTATATTTATCATGGGGTTTCTTCATAATGAGTATATCATGGGTTTTGGATTCATTTAATCTTTGACTACCAATATAAGTTTTATTCAATCCAAGGAAAATTATAATCTCCATAACAGACCTTCAATGCATCAAATGATTTATTAAATTGTATACAAAATGATGAAATAATATGATTTGTAACACTGGTTGAAATAAATGGTGTAATTTTTTTTGGTGGAATTAATAATTCATTAAGATATCTTAATCAATAATTTATTCATGTAATGTGATATAAGAAATTTTAACATGATTTTTTTTTCATTGGGTTCTTCCATATCACATCATTATATATGGCTATTAATAATATATTATGTGATAAAATAAACCATTTTCATGTTTCAAAATATATATTCAAATCACATTTATTATATTGATCAATGTTAGAAAATATGAGTACTATTTAAAGTGAACTTTTTCTTTTTCTGTGAAGATGTCATAAAATATGATAGATAAGAGGGGAATATATAATTCCTATGAGTGAACACCAGTTATAAGTAATGATATAGATTTAAAATATGTCATGGATTTTTATATAATGTATATCATTAGATAAATTTTGAGGAAACATATTATTTTTCTAATTATCATTAATAAATAGAATAATAATATTTATCATATGATTATAATTTTTTTCAAAATTTGTTATATTAAATTAAAATTATATATAATAATTTTATACATGAATTATTTATAAAGTATTTATAATTAGTTATTAACATATTATGGAGCATTTAACAAATACATTTCATTAATATTAATTAATAATACTGATGTAACTTTTTCATATATATTTAATGTCTTACTATTTTTGATAATGATTATCTAATGTGTATTTATTTATATATTGTATAAAATTAATATTTTATATACCAAAGAAGATTTATATGAATAGAAAATAGTTATACTTTAATTATTTGACAAATGAATATGATGACATAGTTAAATAGTTCATCAACTTTAGAACAAAGCATGCAGAAGATCCTTCTAAATTCATATGTCTGTGTATACGTTATAGTTATTCAATAAAAATTAGTCTTCAAGAGTTGTATGAACATTTGAATTTTCATGGAATAGATCAAAACTATAAATGTTGGACTAAACATGGGAAAAACTGAATGTCGACATTGATTGAGATGATACTATGGTTTATGAATCATTTGATATGAATTCTTTTGTAAAAGATGATGGAGATCGCATGAATGAAATGAAAATGGAATTTAAGGATGACCATCATGATTGTCCAAATTTTTTTAGGATTAAAATAGTTTTTCCATGAAACCATTATATACTAGTTGTACTAAATATACAACATTTTCAGCTGTATTAATGTTATATAATTTGAAAGCTGGCAGTGGATGGAGTGATTCTATCCTTTTAGAAGTACTTGGTCTCCTGAGTGATATTGTACCAGATGAAAATTAACTACCATGATGAACATAAGATGCTAAATTAATGTTATGTTAAATGGGATGATCCCTAAAAAATACATTTGTGTCCAAATGACTTCATATTGTATCACACTGACCATGAATCACACCTAAAATTCCCTTGAGTGTAGAGCATATTTATAGAAGAAAATTGAATCATATTCTTCAAACTCTGTATGTTAATTTCCTATCAATCCATGGTTTAGAATACTATATGGATGTCAATAATCCACAAAAAAATTAACAAGGTATATAGACACAAAAATTAAATATAAAAACCTATGTCATCTAGAATATTCTCCTAAATGTATGAAAATTTATTACGTGTATCCTAAATTTTGAGTTGAGCTGAAAAACATTAATATTGTGTTATCTACAGATAGAATAAATCATTTTGGTGTACATAGTAGTACCCACAGTAAATGGAATGTCATATTGGTAAATTATATCATGCTTCCATGGTTATGGATGAAACACAAATACAATATGATGTCTTAGTTTATATCTAGAATAAAGAAACTTAGTAATGATATTGATGTCTATTTGGATCCATTGACTGGGGATCTGAACTTGATATGGGATATAGTTATTACAATGTATGATGCTCATAGAAGTGAAGAATTCACATTGAGGGTCATGTTATACGGAATGATACCTGACTTCCCCACTTATGGAAATTTATCAGGCTGCAGTATTAAATTAATTTTGGGGTGTCCCATTGGTCAAAAACACACATAATCAGTTTGGTTGAAATATTCCTAAAAGAGTGTGTATTTTGGACATAAGAAAATTTTACCTCGATGACATAAATATCGATCATGTACTATAATATTTTATTTTAATATCGAACATGGTACAACATCATCTCCAGTAATGGGTGATCATCTATACAAGAATAGAAGAAATATTGACATTATTTTCGATAAACCATTTTTAAAAAACCTTTATAAATTAGGTGGGAAGAAGAGATCAATTTTCATTGAATTTCCATATTGGAATTGTTTGTATGTGCAACATTTTCATGATGTCATTCATGTTGAAAACAATTATTTGATAGTGTTATTGGAACATTACTAGATGTTCTCCTAAAAACAAATCATGGTAATAAGGCTAGGATGGACCTGACTGAAATGAGGATATGGGAAGAGTTGGCATTGGTGAAGGGTAACAGGAGTAATTTTCTTCCTCCATAATTTTAAACTCTATCTAGATAGGAAAATTTTATTTTTTTTTCTTTTCCATACTAGTGTGAAAGTTTCATAGGGGTATTTATAAAATATCATTAATTTCATGTCAATGAATAATTTTAATCTACAAGGACTAAAATCACATGACTGCCATGTTTTGATGAAAGAATTAATGCTTATCTCTTTCATTTTCATTCTACCTCAAAATTTACAACAAAAATTTACCAGTCTCTACTTGTTTTTTAAATCCATATGCCGTAAATATGTTGACCCAGTGATGTTTTCCATAATGAATAATGAGTTTGAATTCATATTATGCGAATTAGAGATGTTCTTTCAACCATAATTCTTTTATATAATGTTATACCTAATGGTTCCCATGGTCAAATAGGTTCGGATTTATGGTCCTATCCATTACATATGGATATACCCTATTGAACGGTATCTAATGATTCTTAATGTGTATGTCACGAATCGATTTTGGACATAAGGTTGTATTGAATAACGATATATAATTGAAGGATCTGTTGAATTAAATACGGATTACTTATTAGGAGTTAAAAGCATATGTCTCCCAAAGTGTCGTCATAGTGAATGACTTATCGGTGAATAGATTTTCAGAAGAGATATTGTTGCAATTACATTCTTGGAGAAAGATCAATAACATTGTTACATATTACAAATTATTAAAGATGTTGATCAATTCATTGAAGCACAAAATGACAATATTTTATATTTGAATCCATCAAGGGATGACAGATGCATATCCAATACAAATAATCAATAATTTATAGGTTGGATAAGGGATTAAATTTATAGAGAGTTATTGAAAAATATAAAATCAACTATTGAACGACATCAATGGATACCCAGAGGAACGAATGAGAATTTTATATCTTACTCCACTTTTGTAATAAATTATTATACATTCTATAGAAACGAACATCATGACTTTAGTATGACACTAAACATTGGTGTTACTCTTATGGTTGAAGCAATGAAAGTATCTAGTTCTGTGGATAGAAATCCAATTTATGAAATTATGTCATGTTTTGGAATTATCAAATAGACGTATGTGTCAGATTAAACAAAATTTCAGGTGCCTCATTAATGATTCTAATGGGTTGACAATATCAAGGGAGTGAAAGGTGATGAAATGGGCTTTGTGATGGTAAATTTTAGTATGTAATGGGAAAAAGGATGATTCATTCATAATAGAATCACATGAAGTGTAATAAATTTATGTCACTGATCAAAAAAACATGAATTGATAAATTATCCTGCTGGTGACTAAAAAAATGTTGAGTTAGTTGAAAATTCAATCATGGAAGACCCTTTCATTGGGAAATCACAATCAGTTCATGTTAGTCCTATAAATACCCGACCCCAGTTTCCCAAAGCCTATTCCTTATTAACATACATTGGCATGATTACAAGAAATTCATATCCCGAAGTAATGAATAGTTTATTAGATTGGGAAACCCAAATGAATAAAAAAGTTAATCATTAAAACATGAATTGAAAAATTAAAAATAAGTTCTATTGGGAACAACCACCACACTTAGATTTTCCCATAAAGTCAATCATACTATACATCTTCACATCCTGGGAAAAATGAAATATAAGATGGGGTGACCTCATATGATCAATAAGGGTAAGAAATACATGGGAAGATACAATAAACATAATCATTAAGCATGGTGAATAATTGAAAACATGTTCCTTTAAAAATAATAAACATGAACACATTATGGAAGGAATATGAACTGAGTAATTAATGTTATAATAAATATTAATAATGAGTATTCTCTTATTAGAATAACCACATGAACTTTCAATTACTAGTTTCATAATGAGGTAAATTCATATGTCAAACTTTCTAAAACATACCATCATGGACTCAGCCAATACATCTAAAAATGATTAATGCCTCAGTAAAAACAATAACTAAAATTGGGCAAGGCCTAGGCCAAGTCCATATTTATTTGTCTAATGAGACATACCAATTCACCGAGGGGATATAGAGGCCACACCCATAATATAAAAATTCTAATTCATTCCTCATGTGAATGTGGATAAAAATAAACAAACATATACACATGATATGAAAATAACATTACCCAATCTAAAACATAATCACGATCAATTTTGACTTGAATGATGAATGGTATCAAAATAGAACATCCACAGTCAAATTGATCATAAAACATTGAATAAAATTAGGAATATGATATCTTACAATATTATTCCCAATCATTCATTTTTTATAGGAGTTTTAAAATTGAATGAGATACTCTTATAAAATCATCCAGTAATTCATAGGATAAATACTCTTTTACTTTAAAAATAAGAGTTCCTTCGGAAAAGTATTGGTAAAACTAAAAGGATGTAAGATTGTATTTTCATAATAAAACTAGTGATTTCAGAATGAAAATGGTTTCTAAAAAATTATTATAGAGTTAGCTTGAAAATAAGTTGGAATTTGAGAAATTCCCATGAGTGGGGATTGTATTTCGGGAAGAATTTTTGAATGATACCTTTAAAACATATAATAGCCCATAAATGATGGTAGGATTATTTTTATTAAAAATATATAAAACATTAAAAAAATTATAAGAGGTAAATATTAATGAATAAAATTTAATTTAGGTAAGTAGATAATAAAAGTAACCCAAATGAAAATGGAGGTTCTGGTGGAAAACCCTTAACATAAGTTCGAAGGTGTTCCTCACTTGATCATAATGGCCTTAATAATAAAATTTAATTAAAAAAATTTATGATTCCAGAACCTTCTCTACATGTAATTGATTTATAATAGACTTTTAGGTTCATTCATGTCTTTTCTGGGTTAAAAGATTCTATTTCATTGTTTGGAGTGTTTTATTTCTTTGGGTTTCATGATAATTTTACTTATATTCATGTATGGATAAACATATACAATGAAATTGGTTGTCGAGTATAGAATATTATTTATTATGGGTGAACAACCAGAAGATTACATGGTTATAAAATTCGTTTGTTTATTGGGAGTGAAGATGAATCATTGTATAAAACATTAATGACAATTGTTTGGGATAATTTTAAAAAATGATTCCAGAACATTAAATATGTTATAATACATATATTATAGTCTAGTTAAACCATAAAAATGGTTTCATGACCAGAAATGAATATGATAATAGAAATTGAAAACTCTTGGTCCTTGAATGCGGTGAATTGACACATCTCGGTTGGTGTTTTCATTTCTACTATAACATAAGAGGAAAAGAGAGATGATGAAGAATTATTATATTATCATAAAATAATTCTATTACATGTAAGGTACTGGATTCCTCACAAAATTTGGATGAAATGGGGTACAAAATAAAAATAAATGAAAGGAACATGAAATAAATGAAAATTAAAATAAGAATATAACTCTTGAAGTAACCTTCCTTGGGAGCCTCTTAGGTGAATGCTTTTGGTCGTTTTAAGAGACTAAGGGCTTATAGATGTGGGACATGATCTTGGGAGTATTTTTTAGTAGATTTTAGATAAGTCGCGAGGCTTGAGAGTACTGATGAGAACAGGGAGTGGGGGGGGGGGTAGTCGAGGAGAGGAGGCATTTCCCTTTATTTTAACCATTATTTTATTATTTTTCCAAAGACTTCCAATAATATTGTTTATTGTGAACAATAATATTAATATGTTCATTATATTTCAAAACAAGTGTGCTTACATCATCCATGATGATATGAATATATAATATAACAGATAATGTACATATATGGTAAATTATCATGTTTTACTATTGATAAAAAATTCGAGTATTTTAGAAAACTCCAAAAACATCACCGTGCAATTTTTTTGTCTTGTAGAATTCAAAAATGAATTCCATTTTTTGAAAATAATTTTCTAAATATTAATAATATAATTTATAAATAAAATCTTAATTTAATCAAAAATAACAATTTGGAAACAATAATTCTTTTTATATCACCTTGAAAAATTAATCAACATTTCATTATTTTATAACCTTATAAAAATAAAATAATAGCACGATTTAATATTTATATAGTTCATATTACTATTCATATTACTATTCATAAGTTTAGGTTACTATTAACCAAATATTATGTTTGTTGTATCAGACTCTAAATAACTTACTAAACGCTACCATGTAAGTCAGTTTTTCAAAATTCAAATCTCATAGGTGAAGAAATTATGTTTAATGGCTAGGTTATATCATTTTTGTGTATATTAGAGACTCAATGTTTCATGAAGTCAATATTAAATTTATCTGATAGATCTTGGGTTGTTAAGTTATCCCCTCCTTACAAGAGTTGCTTCCTCAAATTTACTATAATTTTACCTCATAAAAATATTTGGGAAGTTCTTTATCATAAGCCTCTCAGGCTCCCATGTTGCATCTTTGATTTTCTGATTTTTCCAACGTATCACTACTAGTCAAGTCATCTGATTCATCAATATTTGTTCTTTATTGTGTAGAATCAACATAGTCATTTCACTGAAAGATAATATAGGTTTTAATCTTATACATTTAGAAGTTGGGACATGAATTGGGTCTCGTATGTACTTTCTCGGTAATGAGACATGGATCAAATTGTGTACTTTAGACATGCTAGGAGTAATAGAAAAATGATATATAACATCTCCAGTTCCCTCTAGCATTTTAAAGGGTACTATATACCTTGGGATCCGTATTTCTTTCTTCCAAAATATAATAACACCCTTCCATGGATATACTTTTAAGAAAATATGTTCTCCCACTTGAAACTCCAATTCCATACTTTGATTTTAGCCTAGTTTTCTTTTCATTTTGAGCTGATTTGATATGTTCTTGACTAGTATTTACCATTGTTATTGTTTCCTCCACAAGCTTTTGGCCTACAAGTTTCCTCTCTCTAACTTCATCCCAACAAGTTAGTGTATGGAATCTCTTTTCATACAATGCTTTGTATGGTTCCATTTAAATATGTTAATGGAAGCTATTAGTGTAGAAAAAATCTACTAAAGGTAAATATTGATCCCACATACCTTGAAAGTGAACATAACATGATCTCAATATGTCCTCTAAGGTTTGGATTGTCCTTTTGGATTTCCCATTAGTTTGTGGGTGATTAGTAGAATCCAATCGAAGATCTGTATCCAAAAAAATTGATGACATTTCCTTAATTTTGATGTAAATCATAGATCATGATAAGAAAAAATTTATAGTCGTACCCCATGAATTATCAAAACATCATTGATATAGAGTCGTTCTAGACCCTCAAGTGTAAAATCATCTTTTATAGTGAGGAACTGTGTATATTTCGTATGTTGATCAAAAATTACCCTTATTTCCTCATTATTTCTAAGAGTTTTGTGTAATCCAGTAACAAAATCCATGGTGATGTCATTATATTTCCATGTAAGAATAGATAAAGGTTTCATGACTTTTCTAGGATGTTGTGGTTTAGACTTCACTGGTTGACAGACTACACATCTTGTAACATAATCAGAAATTTCCTTCTTCATGTTATCCCACTAGAATTTATCTTTGAAATCTCTATAAAATTTTATTCTACTAGGGTGCATAGTGAAATTTGAGTTGTGAGAATCATCCAATAACTCCATTTTCTGCTCATGTATTAAGGTAACACATAACCTCTTCCCCAATTTTAGAATTACATCTTTACACATGAAGTTATACAACATCCCATATTTCATAGCCTCAATTTTTATTTAATGATTCTAGTAATTAGAGTGTAAAGATTTAATTCTTTCCAATAAATAAGGTTGGGAAAAAATTAAAAAAGTAGTGATGTTTCACCTTCTTTGATAGTTACCATATCTATTTTCACTAGATCCATGTACAAAGGTTCCTTGTCAATCCTTGTTTTGTTGATAACCCCATGATCCATCATGCTCAATGAATCAACTAACTTATTTTCCATTGATGGGTGGTACTGAATGGAATAATCATAATCCATGAGTTGTTTGAGCCATCTCATTTGTCTCATGTTCATTTATTTTCGTGATAATATATACTTTGGACTCTTATGACCTGTATATATCATACAATTTTCTCCATAGAGATAATATATCCAAATCTTCAGAGAAAATATTATAGACGCTTACTCCAGACCATGACTGGGGTAGTTTTTTTCATTAATTTTTAACTGCCTTGATGCATTGGAAATAAGTCTATCATTTTACATGAGGACATAACCAAACCCTTTCTTTGACGCATCACTATAGATCCAAAACCCATTATTCCTTGATGGTAGATTTAGGATTTTAGAATTCTTTAATATTCTCTTCGATTCTTTGAAACAGTCTTCAAATTATTTTCCCCATATAAACATAACCCATTTATGTGTAATCTTGGTCATTGGGTTGGATAAACTAGTGATGTTATGAATGAAATGCATATTATAACAAGATAATCAAATAAAACCACATACCTCAGTTATGTTCTTTGGAGTTGGCCATTTTTGCACAACCTTTTTCTTCACATGATCAACAGATATTCAATCCTCAAAGACAATGTGGCCAAGAAAGGTTAACTATTAAGGCCAAATTTCAGACTTTTTATACATCTCATTTGATTTATTTATTCAAAGATTCTTCAGCATGGTGAAAAATTTATTTTCATGATCTTTCTTAGATTTGGGAGTATAAAAAGATATCATCAATAAATACCACCACAAAGTCATCAAGATAATACTTGAAAACACTTTTCATTGGATCCATGAATGTATAGTGTGAATTTTTCTGTCAAAAATGCATCACTACAAACCCTTAATTCTCATACCTGGTTTGAAGTACTATCATTGGAATATCTTCCATCCTCAAACACAACTGATGATATCCAGTTCAAATATCAATCATTGAAAAATATTGAGCTCCATAAAGATGATAAAATAAAGCATCATTGTGAGTTATGGGATACTTATACTTTATTAGTATAGTATTGATATCCCTTTAGTCAATGTTTAACCTCATAGATCCATCATTCTTATTATTGAAAATAATATGGGATCCCCATGGAGAAACACTAGGGAGAATAAATCCCTTATTTTTCAATTCCTCTAGTTTTTTCTTCATTTCCTATAATTACACAGTGTCCATTGAAAAGGGTTCTTTTATATGGGCCTTGAATCAGTAATTAAGTCAATAGAAAACTCAATTTCCCACTCCAGAGGATGTCTAGGTAAATACTCTGGAAACATATCTAAATATTCTTACACAATATGAACTTACTCAATCTAAACATTACATTCCTCACCCATACGTATTGGATTTCATTTTCTCTAATATTTTAATTCAGTATAGCTAATGGTGGTGGATCTAGATTACAATCACATGGTGATGTTTCTTCACTAAAGATAATGGATTCCATATCATCCTAAAAAATTATAACCTCCACCTTCTTAAAATAAATTTTTGCAACATGGTTTAAAATAAAAAACATACCAAGGATTATAAAAAATTAAATTAGGGGTTTTATAATAAATTCATTAGATAAAGCTTGTTTATATTTTATAATGGGGACTTTGTGACATAACTTTGTTGAAATGATACTTCCCATATGATTTCTCACTGCTCACTCCGTTATTAAATAAAAGTGGAAGTATATAATTTTCATGGAAAATTGGGAATATATGATATAATGATATGATCCATAATCAAATAAATAATTGTCTATGTTTTTTGAAATGATTAATGATCATTCCACCACATCATTAGGAACTTCAACATCAGCCGTTGTAATCAAATAATCTTTTACCTACTCCCTTGTCCTTTTCTGATAAACGATTCCTTGACGCTTTTAAAAATCATTATCATAGTGTCCATTCTCCCTAAAATTATAGAATTTAACATCAATAGAATTTTTCTACCCCTTTAATACACCATCATTATGGTAATTATATACACAATTTTAGCACACCCCTTTTCCTTTTAAGCAGACACCAGAGTGTTTCTTTCCACAATTATCACAAAATGGAAATTCAAATCATCCTATCTTCTAAATTTCCTTAAATAATTTTCAAGAGTTTTCAGAAAAACTTTTCTTTTATTTCCTTACTTTAATGTCATAAGTAAGAGAGAACTCTTTTTGTTTCCTAATAGCATATGAGACTATATCTTCGTATGATGAGAAATTTTAGAAGACCAGTTCCCTCTGGAGGAATGGATTTAGTCCATAAAACAATTCATCAATATTTCTCCTTGGATTATGTATGTTGTCCACATAATTCCTTGATAACCTTTAGATGTTAGATTCATACATTTCAACATTATCATATTATTTTTCCCTCAAATTTAGAAACTGCCTTTCCATATTTGATCTCTATTCGCAAGGAAGGTATTTCTATATAAAAAGTTCTTTAAATTCACTCCATTCCATGTATTCTATATTTTCCTCCTCCTTTGTGTTTTTAAATTGTGACCCCATTGATTATCATCTCCTAAAAATTAATAAGCTTCCATGAAAACCTTCTCCCATTCATTTCATCCGAAGGTGAGAAATACCTTTTCTAAGGAACTTATCCCCCACACCGCTAAGAATGGGTTTGTAGTTCTATGAAATAATATATTCTGTTGTCACATAATTTTATAAAACATACATCTTCCACATTGTTGATGTAGATTCTCCATACATGTAAGGTTATTGTTCATACTTGAGTATGTTGTCCCAGTATAGTTATAAGTTGATTTGTGCTAGTCGCAGCTCCAGAGCAAACATCATCATCTTGTACATGAGGCCAATACCATCAAGGGATACACACCCTCATGTGGTTTAACTTCCTTAAAAAAGGATCCATTTCTAAAAAATTCACAGACTAGATTATTTTATGAATCATAATGTACTTTATCAATGCAAGAACCTAGTTCTTCCTTTGAGGTACGGTTTCTTTTATTCTTTTTTCAATTGTGTTCTTTCTGAGAAAATAAGGGAATTTTGGGAAAATTTATGGACTAATGTGATAAAAGCCTTGTATTACCAATAACACACCATGTAGTATGTTCGTGTGGGAATAGAATACATGGAGTGTGGTCATGTCGAAAAGGAAAAGAGGAAAACAAACTACACATCGTGTGCTTCCTAGTACATGAAATGTAATCGTGTAGGAATGTCTTAGAATGTCTGTTGGAAGAAATCATCCACCAATTGAACAGTAAAATGGTAGAAAATTGTTTATATGGTCTTAAATTCCATGTACATTGTGTTTTTCACTTAAAATGGGTAGTAGACTCGTTTTCTGTCATTTTGGACAGAGGAGGCACTGAGTTTACAAGGTAGTAGCGGCAGAAAAGTATATGATTCCCAGTTGTGCATCCTAATATTATTTTGACCATCGTCAATCTTGATTGAACCCATTCAGTGATTGTTCATATAATATTGAGCCATTATTGGTTATTTTTTTTCTTTACTATGTTATTTATGGTGGCGTAAATTTTCTTGTTTCATAGATTTATACCATTATATCATGAATTAGAATTCAAGGCTAGAAAAGTTGAGTCATACTACAACGATGTATGTGGTCTCATGCTAATTTCTGAATGTAAAGTTGTTTATATGTGTCATTGTAAGAGAAACCATGTTTTTTGTCACTTTGTTAGGATGTTGACCAGTTTTAATGCATAAGGATGGTTAGGAAATTAATTATATGATTGGAAGCATGTTGACACTTTTTTTATTAAGGTCCACCCTGCAGCTCTGTTCTATTAGATAATTCTGGTTGAGCCTTTTGGATTTGGGTAACTATGTTTATGCTTCTATTTTTCTTATTATGGGATATTAGAAATGAATTTCTTTATTAAACTCTTACCAAAGTTAATTTTTCTGAGTTAACCATGTAATAGTTTAAATATTTCATGTGTTGATGTATCCTAAATGTTATATATGTTAGGCTTGGCCCTGTTGAATTATTATTCCTACATGAAGAGATTTGGCATGCCACTGGGAATGGTTTTTTGTGCCTATGGTCTAAGTTTTGTTTTTCTTGTGAGAAATTTCCTATGGAAAAGGATTTTCTATGTCTATGGACGACATAAGGGGAAGGTTTCGAATTGAGGTTTGATGGTTGTAATGACTTATGATATGTCTTCCTAGCTAAAGCATAAGCTTATATTTGTTATTTATTTTTACTTTATAGATTTCTTGCCGAGGTATCCAATTTTTTTTCTTGAATAGGTTATTGGATAGACATGGCTGGATCCAAAGAACATACAATTCGATGGAATTGAATTACTTAATGAACTTGACCGGTTTAAATGGATTAGGACTTATAAGATTGTTTACTTTTGAGTGATTCCTAGTTTAATGATTTCATTATTAAACACAAATGATGTATATACTCACTGATAGATTGGAATAAACATTTGGTGCTTGACTACTAGGATTTACTTCTCACACCCAATTTGGGTCATGTTTTTCAGCCCAAACAGACTATATTGCTGCAAGTTTTGATAGGGGCAAGGATCCATATACAGGTACATGATTTTTTCTTTGGAGAAGGAGAGCATGGGACCAATCCAAGGCTTATGACGCTACTGTGTTTCATTTTATATTGATGTACATTAGTTTTTTAATGTACTTGATAGCAGTGTATATTGTTTTTACTTCTTTTTTAGAACAAGTGACATGCTGCAACATTCTGATGTTATATGCCTTCTGGTTTTATTTACCTTTCTGTTTTCGGTTGTTTACATTAGTTTCATGTTCTTTATTTCTGTCCCTATTTTTATTTTTTATTATGTTGTGTTACACTCTACCAATGAGGTCATAGATTCCTCATTATCACACTCTAGGCCCTCGCTACTATTCGACAACCTCTTGCATTTGGAGAATACAATTGAGGCTATGTGGCCAACCGGGTACGAGGCACCTTTTAGTGGCATCCAGATCTGGGTCATTATAATGTGGTATTAAAGTTTTTTATTTTCTAGTTTTCTTTATTATTTTACAATGATATAAATGATATATAATTTGGTAATTAGGTGTTTCAAAATGTAACTAACCTATGGACTTGGAAAAACCATATTTTCTCGAATTAACATTTTTCTTTTGGATTTTCAGTGATTACAGTTTATTTAATTTTACCATTGGGTGAAACACTTGTTTTGTTCTATTATTATTGATATTATTGTGGTTCTATTTTTTTCAACCCAATGATATGAGGGTATTCCATCTCATTTATCATATAAAAAATTGTTATAATTGTATTCCATGAATTATGCAATGCCATGTAAAACGAATTAGATATTTCATTCTATTATGATAGATTCCATGCTAGAGATGCATGTTGTTGTGATAGTACCTTGTTAGATATGTCTTCTGTTTTTATAGGTGTATTGGTATGTGATATGGTTATAATTGGATGGATTCCAAACATTGATCTCTTATGTTTATGGGCCCTGTTGGATTAGAATTTAGTGGATCATGATTTAGCCTTTTGTATATAATTTTGTTTTAATATGCTATTATTGGGTGCCAAAATATAAGGACCTAGCCTTAAACCTTACCTAATCTTGTGTTATTTCAAGAATACACATTGAAGATCCTTTTAGGTTTAGTTTTTTAGATAATTAGATCATAAATCATGCATTACATTCCACATTTAAAAAAAGTGGTTACATAAAAGATAGTATTCATTTTTTCCCATCAATGGAAACATATTTAAAATAAAACATGGATTCTTTCTTAACACTTCCTTGACACTATCATCATATCATGTACCTTTCCCTTGACCTGTGAAAAACATTTCAAAAACATGGGATGAGAATAAAAAGCTTAGTAAGGGATATATAAATTCAAAAAGGAAACATTAGTACATGTATACATAAAATCAATGAAATCATACTTTACTCATAAAACATAAGCACGTTAACATACCTCATGAAATCATAAGGTTTATGAATAACTTATAGAAATCATAAGACATAAAGGTAACTTGAGGCATTCATAAGATTCTTACATAGGGAATAACCGTCATGGTTACGTTTGGAATACCCATTATAGAATATTCCCTAAATCTCTTCAGAGAAACCTTAACGTTTAACCCCTTCACGTTACCCAATGCATTGGAGAGCTATATCGGGCTCACCCGCCCTTAGTTTATAATGGAACCACCCTTATTCATAAAAAATGCCCAAGAACCATAACATAATCATAGAACATAACTTAAGAACAAAGGAAAGAAAACATTACCATATTGTAATAACAATATAACATTTTAAGATATTCAAATAATGAATCCATTCTAAAAACCATTTAAAACATTTAATAAAGAGATTTTTGAATAAAAGTGTCCCATACCACTTTGAAGCTTTTAAAATTTTAAACCATTAATATTTATATAAATAAATCGTTAAAAATATTTTGAAAACATGGATATTAATGAGAAATATTTATAAGAATAAATCATTAAAACATTTAAAATGATATTATAGTTAAAGGGTTTTTAACAAAATGAGAGACACTTGAATACAATAATTGAGGAATAAAATTTAATCAAAACATTATAATATCATGAGAATAAATGAATTCATGATATATTATTCCAAATGATAGTATATACACCATATAAGAGTGAATTAGTTCATAACAACAATGAAGTCTCAATAGAATAGTAAAATGAGATGAAATCCATTATAAAGAAGGTATCCTTAAATTAAGGATAAATCAATCTCATAATTATGTGTGACAAATACAAATACAGCCAATATAATTTGATATTAAGTAGAAAACAAACAGAGGTCATTCACACATATTCATAGGATGACATATTCAATAACTACAACTTGAACCCAATGAAATCGAAATTGGGTTAAGAAGTTTCCTTGGTAAAATTCGACAGCATAACAGCGTCAATTTAAAATTCATAACATTAGTTGATGAGAGATAAAATGGTATCTCATAACATGGACATAAAATTAAAATCAATAAGGATATATAAGAACAAATCCCAACATAAAAATATGTAAATTAAAAGACATAACAAGATATGTCTTTTTTAAAAGAGGAGTGAGAAACGTTTCCTTAACGATTTGGGAAACTTTCGAAACGTACACCCCGTGAAAGAAGGGTCACACAATGAAGATGTAACTAACCATAAATGAGATTATATTATACAAATAGTAAAATAATGGTTAGTACATACACCACAAACAAGGAAATAGTGTCCAATGTAGAATGAATCTCACAGGAGTAAAAAGTGAGATGAAAATCCCCTTATGAAAATTCGGCAGCCTAACGGCGCCACATAAAACTTCCAAAAATGGATTCATGAGATAAAATAGGGTCTCTCATTATATTAACATAAAATTTAAAGTAATATTTATATAAAATAACATCCCTCAACATAATAAAGAGGATATTAAATTAAGTTACATAAAAATAGTACTTAAAAATAAAGAGAGAGGTAGGATCCCTTACGAAAATTCGGCAGCCTAACGGCGCCACTTAAAAATTATAAAAATGAATTGATGAGTGTAAGAGTGGGTATCTCATTATATTAAAATACAAATTACATTATGGTTAATATAAAATAACATCCTCCAATGTAATAACATGGAGCATAAACGAAATGACATAAAATAGGGTACTTGAAAAGAAAGAGAGAGGTTGGATCCCTTACCTCAAGTCTGACTTGTCTTGTTTGTTTCTATATATTCCAGAATAATAAACTTTGGTCAATTTATAATTTATTAAGGTACTCCTTTATATATTATTATTCAGTTCATATCACATATTACAATGTTATAATAATTTGTTAATAATGTGAGTTCATATCAGACGTTTTTGTCGATGTTTGGTACATGAGTCAAAAAAGAACTTGTTTGAAAATGATTGTTCGTGTAGTTATAAGTAAATAATCTCCAGGATAGAATTAATGATTTAAATATCATATGTATCCAGTAAATATTCATTTTATACTATTCCATAACATTTGTAGATAAAAAGAAATGAAATTCACCGTTCATGGAGACGGTAGGCCGTACGTACGCATGAACGCTACTTTCATTTCTTTGTCATATTAATGGAATTAAAAATCATTGATAGATATATATATTATATTTCCAGTATAATATATATGTTCTATAGGTCACATAGGTTTATTAGTTTCATTCTTTATACATTCCATGTATTGCATGAACGAGTCACATCACTTGAGGGGGCGGTAGTCCACATTTCCTCGTATGAAATAATCGCAATTGCACAACATGAAAAGCATGAAGGTATGTTTTAAATATAAAATACAGAAGCATATGGGAAACATAAATATCATAAATATCATATATAAAATACAGTGACATCGTAATGACCACCATTAAAAGGTGTTAAGAGAAGATTGAACAATCATCGTTTCGTGAGGCAGTAATTCGCCATCCACAGAAACAGTATGTTCTTTAACCATTAGACGGAGTTTTGTGTAAGTGTAGATCGAATAATTAACATAACAACATAATAGTATATTTAATATACTGTTGTTGTTACAAAATAATGGAATAAAAAGATTTTAGGGGTTTGGAGAAGCAAAATAAAACAAAATAACACAAGTGAAGACATTACCTTTAAATCGGGTAACTCCTCTTGGTTTGAACCAAAAGGGTTTCTTGAAGATCATTCTGAAAAAGGTGAGGCTTCAATGATGAATAGAGGGATTTGGAGAGATGAAATGTGTAGGTTTTGGCTGAGCCAAAGTCTTGGGAGGTGTGGCTAAGCTGGTAGAGTTGGGGGCCTTTTATAAGAGAAGAGGAGGGGCACTCTTGGAAAGTTATAAACTATTACTTTATTATAAAATGATTTTCAGAATTCAAAGGCCCCAAAAGGATATATTTCTAGGATAAGGTGATAAGGTTTCTAAAAAAACCCATAAAATAGGTTTGTGACAAGTTTAAGACTTATATTTCACCCTCTCTTCTCATTTTATTTAAACCATTCAATTATGAGGTAATCACTACATCATCACAGTGTCATAAATAAATTAATTTATTTAATGTCTAAAAATTATAAAAAAATATCATGATGTAGAAAATATTTTTATATTTTTAATGATAATTTATAGTCAAAAATATTACTTTTATAAACCGATGTAAAAATTGTTTTAGTAAAACAATACATGTTTGTAACTTTTTATTTTTAACTTTAAATAAAAAGTTATTAATGTCATTTTCCAACCAAAGTGGCTCCATGGGGTCCCTAAGTTGACCCATGGATTTTCTGGGTCGGCCAAGACTCATCCAATAAGGTTAGAACATGTGTCAAGGTCATTTCATATTCTTATTACATTATCTTTACCTTAAATTACACTAATTACCTTTAATCGTGATTTATAAAACATAAAAGTTACTATTCACCAAAAAATTATTTTAATCTCATTGAACCACATTTTACTTCCAAATGAAAACCATGTATGTTGGATTTTTAAAAATCAAATCACAGAAGGGGTAAAGTTTCATATAAATGAAAGTTCAATTTCTTTAACTACCACTTAGTGGTTTCATTATTCATCAAAAATTAATGTTTTTCAAAAAAATACCAAAAATTCACCCTAAGCTATATTTGATATTCTGAATTAAAAAATGATGTCTATTTTAAAAAATTCAAAATATATAAGTTGAATTAAATAATTTAATAATTCAGTCCCGCTGTCAAAACAAATAGCGTGTTTTTAAGAAACAATATCTATTAAAATATTAACACTAGTTTAAGTCAAATTTCAAAGTGAAATTAATTCCAATGACCACTATTGGATTAAATGGTAGAAATATATTCAAATTAAACTTTAAAACCACTTAAAAATATAATCTAACCATATATTTAAATTAGATGAAAAAGCGGTTTTGATGTAAAATGCAGTATTTTTTCACTATTCATTAAAAAATGAACAATGTCAGAAACATACCAAAAATTTAATCAAAGTAAATTTCATTGTCCTAATCATAAAGAATAAGATTATTTTGAATAATAAGGCTTATAAAATTGTCAACAATTATATTTAAAAAAGGTTATCCATCAAAAGGTGGTAAAACAATTTTTAAAAATATTAGAGTATTTATTCTTAAAATTGGATTCATTTGGATTTTAAGCCTCTAACATTTATTGGATCAATGTAAAAATATTTAACAAACATATGTAATCATTTTTTAGATATTTCTATTCATTCCCTCCATTACAATGGATAGGCGTTAACTATTATAATATTATTATATTATTAGTGTGTAACGTAAGATTTCAAAGAAACTCGTTGTTGCGCATTGGGTATGCCATCAAGCATAACATTCCATTTAAAGTAATATTAACATTTTATTCACAAATATTGATAAAAATTATAATGTAATATTATTTATTTACCTGGGATGTTACATACTTCCCCCCTTTTGGCAATTGTGTCCTCACAATTTCAAAATTGGTCTTAGAAACTTCAATGAAAGTCCCACATCGGAACAAGAGTGAGTAAAACTATCACTTTAAAAGAATGGGAGAGAAGTACAAAGGTCACCCAAGATAACCCATACTAGGATTCCACAAATGAAAATATGGATATGGAGGAGAAAAAAGGGTAATGTTCTGATGTTTAGTGATAGTAATCATGTCTAGGAGAAAGTTAACCACAAGAAAGTCACAAACTTGTGATGGGTTAAACGGTATTCGATTCCCCGGTAGGAAATGTTAACAAACAACATTTTTGTTTTAAGTTACTCTTCATTGAGAAATTTATTTTTGAGCTTAACTAAATCCTAACGAAACATACTTACTTGTCACGTAGACTTTCAACTTTTACTAGATTCCTTAATCAAACTCATATTTTCTCCAAAAGACGAGTATTTAGGAAGACTTGTTCGCATTAAGAGTACTATAATAAACTTCTTGAGAATCACTTAATCCACAAAAGAGAACTATATATTTCCCATGTCTTTATATCTCAACCAAAACCAAACCAAAAAGTTTAGTATAAGGTCAGATAATACCCAAAAAGGATATTTTTTTTACAAAAAGAAAAACTACTCCTAATCTCCAAAATTTGTCAAACAAAACCCAAAGTTCAACGAAGACCATTTAGTAAACAATTTGCCCATAAAATTATTCAAGGTAAACCCAACTAAGATTGAAACCCAAATAATTTAAGGATTTAATCACATAGTCTCCCAATGTACAAATTAACATTTATCTTCAAATAACATCAGTTTCCCTTAAAGTCTCATATTGAAAAGTAATTAACCTAATCACATATACTCCATGATAGGTTAATAATTTCCATAGATAACCCAAAATAAACTTACTCTTGATTCATAAAATAATCTGACAAAAAAATAACTAGTCAATCTAACCACGAACTTCACGTAGTCCAGTGGTAGGCGATAAATACCAGTCACACTTTGGTTGTGGGTTCGATTCCCACAGCTTTGTCCGACGCGACAGGTTGTCACATGGTCTGCATGTTGTCCATTTTCCAAAACTATATAATTCTTAAAACATTCCCCAATAAGAGATAAAATCTTAAAAAATAACCATAACATAATTTAACCTCAATTTTACCTCATTCCTTTCATCTTCCATCATAACATATAGTAACCCATAATTACCTCCAAAGTAAGGATCATATAAACCCTAATGGTTACCTTTATAATTATCACATGAACTTCCACATCGAGTTGGTTCTATCATACAAGAGGCATTAGAGAACTCACCAAGGTTCAAGTGGTTGATCATGACTCCTGATTGTTGGTTTAGAATAACCACAAGATTTTTCATTCAATCCCCCATTTCATCCAGTCTCTTAATAAGAGAACCACCCAGTTCCCTTCAAACCCATTGTCACTTTGGTTCCTTCTAGATCCATCCTTTTTCTAAAACCAAAAAGGTCAATGTGAGTATATCAACAAAATCATCATGTACTAAAGAGGAAGATAAACACTAAGATATACTTATCCAAGTTATCTCAAACTCATTCCAACCTTCAAAAATAAAAATGACACTATCTAATATAATAACCATTGTGGTTATACACAACTTGTCACTTATGGTTAAACAACACTCTAACCTCTAATGTTATCTAAACCGACCTCTAATACCAACTATAAGGACCCGACCTTAAACCTTACAAAATCTTGATTTATTTCAAGAATACACATTGATGATATTTTCAGGTTTAGAGTTTTAGAGAATTAGATCATAAATCATGCATTACATTCCAAATTTAAAAAAAGTGGTCATATAAAAGATATTATTCATTTTTTCCATCAACGGAAACATATTTAAAATAAAAAATGGATTCTTTCTTGACACTTCCTTGACACTATCATCATATCATGTACCTTTCCCTTGACTTGTGAAATTTTTTTCAAAACATAGGATAAGCATAAAAAGCTCAGTAAGGGATATAAAAATTTGGAAAGGAAACATTAGTACATGTGTACATAAGAATCAATGAAATAATACTTTACTCATAAAACATAAGCACATTAATATTCCTTCTGAAATCATAAGATTTATGAATAACTCATAGAAATCATAAGACATAAAAGTAACTTGAGGCATTCATAACATTCTTACATAGGGTGTAACCCTCATGGTTACGTTTGGAATACCCATCACAGTATATTCCCTATATCTCTTCATAGAAACCTTTACGTTTAACCCCTTTGTGTTACCCAATGCATTGGAGAGCTATATCGGTCTCACCCGCCCTTAATTTATCACGGAACCACCCGTATTCATAAACAATGCCCAAGAACCATAACATAATCATAGAACATAAATTAAGCACAAAGGAAAGATAACATTCCCACATTGTAATAACAATATAACATTTTAATATATTGAAATAATGAATCCATTCTAAAAACCATTTTCAAAACCATTTAAAACATTTAATAAAGGGATTTTTGAATCAATGTGTCCCATACCACTTTGAAGCTTTTAAAATTTTAATCCATTAAAATCCATATAAATAAATCCTTAAAACCATTTTGAAAACATTGATATTAATGATAAATATTTATAAGAATAAATCGTTAAAACATTTAAAATGATATTTTAGTTAAAGGGTTTTTAACAAAATGAGAGACACATGAATACAATAATTGAGGAATAACATTTAATCAGAACATTATAATATCATGAGAATAAATGGATTCATGATATATTATTCCAAAGGATAGTATATACACCATATAAGTGTGAATTGGTGCATAACAACAATGAAGTCTCAATAGAATAGTAAAATGAGATGAAATCCCTTATAAAGAAGGTATCCTTCAATTAAGGATAAATCAATCTCATAATTATGTGTGACAAATATAAATACACCCAATATAATTGAAGATTAAGTGTAAACAACCAGAGTTCATTCACACATATTAATAGGATGACATATTCAATAACTAAAAGTTGAACCCAAAGAAATCGAAATTGGGTTAAGAAGTTCCCTTGGTAAAATTCGACAGCCTAACGACGTCACTTTAAAATTCATAACATTAGTTTATGAGAGAGATAATGTTATCTCATCACATGGACATAAAATTTAAATCAATAATGATATAGAGGAACATATTTCAACATAAAAATATGTAAATTATAAGACATAACAAAATAAGTCTTTTTTAAAAGAGGAGTGTGAAAGGTTCCCTTACCGATTTGGGAAACTTTCGAAACGTACACCCCGGGAAGGAAGGGTCATAAAATGAAGATGTAACTACCCATAAATGAGATTATATTATTCAAATAGTAAAATAATGGGCAGTACATACACCACACAAAAGTAAATAGTTGCCAATGTAGCATGAATCTCAAAGGAATAAAAAGTGAGATGAAAATCCCCTTAAGAAAATTAGGCAGCCTAACGGCGCCACATAAAACTTCCAAAAATGGATTGATGAGAAAAAATAGGGTGTTTGAACATATTAACATAAAATTTACAGAAATAGGAATTTAAAATAACATCCCACAAAATAATAAAGTGGAGATTAAATTAAGTTACATAAAAAGAGTACTTAAAAATACACAGGTAGGATCCCTTACAAAACATCGGCAGCCTAACGGCGCCACTTAAAAATTATAAAAATGAATTGATGAGAGTTATAGGGGGTATCTCATTATATGAAAATAAAAATTACAGTATGGTTAATATAAAATTACATCCTCCAACTTAAGAACATGGAGCATAAATGAAATGACATAAAAGAGGGTACTTGAAAAGAAAGAGAGAGGTCGGATCCCTTACCTCAAGTCCGACTTGTCATGTTCGTTTCTTTCTATTCATGAATAATAAAAATTGGTAAATTTATAATTTCTTAATGTCCTACTTTAAATATTATTATTTAGTTCATATCACATATTAAAATGTTATAATAATTGGTTAATAATGTGAGTTCATATCAGCCGTTTTTGTCGATGTTTGGTACATGAGTCAAAAATGAACTTGTTTGAAAATGATTGTCCATGTAGTTATAAGTAAATCATATCCAGAATAGTATTAATGATTTAAATATCAATTATATCCATTACATATTCATTTTATACTATTCCATAACATTTAGAGATAAAAAGAAAGGAAATGCACTATTCATGGAGACGGTAGGCCGTACGTACGCATGAACGCTACTTTCATTTATTTGTCATATTAATGGAATTAAAAATAATTGAGATATATATATATTATAATTAAAGTATAATATATATATTTTATAGGTCCCATAAGTTCATTAGTTTCATTATTTATTCATTCGATTTATTGTATGAACGAGTCACATCACTTGAGGGGCCGGTAGTCCACACTTCCTCGTATGAAATTATCGCAATTGCACAACATGAAAAGAATAAAGGTATGTTTTATATATAAAGTACAGAATCATATGGGAAACATAAATACCATATATATCATATATAAAATACAGTGACATCATAATTTCCCCCATGAAAGGTGTTAAGAGAAGATTGAACAATCATCGTTTCATGAGGTAGTAATTCTCCATCCACAGAAACAGTATGTTCTTTAACCATTAGACGGAGGTGTGTGTATGTTTAGCTCGAATAATTAACATAAAAACATCCTAGTATATTTAATATACTTGATTTGTTACAAAATAATGGAATAAAAAGTGTTTAGGGATTTGGAAAATAAAAATAAAACAAAAGAACACAAGTGAGGACATTACCTTTAAATCGGGTAACTCCTCTTGGTTTGAACCAAAAGGGTTTCATGAAGATCATTTTTCCAAATTTGAGGCCTCAATGATTAATATAGGGATGTGGAGAGATGAAATTGGTAGGTTTTGGACGAGCCAAATGCTTGAGAGGTGTGGCTAAGGTGGTAGAGGTGTGGGCCTTTTATAAGAGAAGAGGAGGGGCACTCTTGGATAGTTATAAACTATTACTTTATTATAAAATTATTTTCGGATTTCAAAGGCCCCTAATGGATATATTTCTAGGATAAGGTGATAAGGTTTCTAAATACACCCATCCAATTCGTTTTTTACAAGTTTAAGACTTATATTTCACCCTATCTTCTCATTTTTTTTAAATCATTCATTTATGAGATAATCACTACATCACCACGGTGTCATAAATAAATTAATTTATTTAATGTCTAAAAATTATAAAAAAACTATCATGATGTAGGAAATATTTTTATCTTTCTAATGAATATTTATAGTCAAAAAATATTACTTGTATAACCCCATGTAAAAATTGTTTTATTAAGACAATACATGTTTGTGACATTTTAATTTAAACTTTAAATAAAAAGTTATTAATGTCATTTTCCAATCAAAGTGCCTCCATGGGATCCCCAAGTTGACCCCATGGATTTTCTTGGTCGGACATGACTCATCCAATAAGGGTATGACATGTTTCGAGGTCATTTAATAGTATTATAACATTATCTTTACCTTAAATTACACTAATTACCTTTAATCGCAATTAATAAAACACAAAAGTTACTATTCACCAAAAAAAATATTTTAAACTCATTGAACCACATTTTACTTCCTAATGAAAACCATGTATTTCAGATTTTTGAAAATCAAATCATAGAAGTGGTAAAGTTTCATTTAAATGAAAAATCAGTTTCTTTAACTACCACTTAGTGGTTTCACTATTCATCAAAAATTAATGTTTTTCAGAAAAATACCAAAAATTCCCCCTAAGATATATTTGATATTCCGAATTCAAAAATGATGTCTATTTTACCAAATTCAAAATATATATGTTTCATTAATTAATTTAATAATTCATTCCCACTTTCAAAACAAATAGCGTGTTTTTAAGAAACAATATCTATTAAAAGATTGACACTAGTTTAAGTCCGATTTCAAAGTGAAATTAATTCCAATGAAAACTATTGTATTAAATGGTAAAAATATATTCCAATTTCACTTTAAAACAAATTAAAAATATAATCTAACCATATATTTAAATTATATGAAAATTTATTTTTGATGTAAAATGCAGTATTTTTTCATTATTCATTAAAAAAATGAACAATGTCAGAAACATACCAAAAATTTAACCAAAGTTAATTTCAATGTCCCAATAATAAATAATAAGTTTATTTTGACAAATAGAGCTTATAAAATTGTCGAAATTTAGGTTTAAAAAAGGTTCTCCATTAAAAGGCATTAAAACAATCTTTTAAAAATATTAGAGTATTTATTCTTAAAATTGGATTCATTTGGACTTTAATCCTCTAAAATTTATTGGATAAATGTTAAAATATTTAACAAACATATATAATCATTATGTAGTTATTTCTGTTCATTCCCGCCATTAAAACGGCTAGGCGTTAACTATTATAATATTATTATATTATTAGTGTGCAACGTAAGATTTCAAAGAAACTCGTTGTTGCGTATTGGGTACGCCATCAAGCATAGCATTCCCTTTAATGTAATATTAACATTTTATTCACAAATATTTATAAACATTAGAATGTAATATTATTTATTTACCTGGGATGTTACACAAACATTGATTCTTGGGGAGTATGGGCCCTCCCAGATTGGATTTTGGCATACTACTGGTTGGTCTTTTAGTAGAACATGGGTTTTTTTGGGAAACTTGTATATTTTGTCTAAAAACCCAATATACACAGCGTGTAGTTTAGCCTAACACACTGTGTATCCTTCATCTTCAAGGGAGATGTTGTTCCAAGTTTTAAGAATAATGTGGCGTGTAAGATGTGTACATGTCGTGTAGAATATGATCATGTAACAAGACATGTGAGAGAAAACAATGGTTGTGGAGTTTTGATTAGAACTTGTCGTGTACTTTTGGTACACACTTTGTAGCATACCCAGGAATAACCCGTGTGGACACATCCATGTGGGAGTACATGTCCATGTGAACATAACTATGTGCATTATGTGTGCTCATGGAACACACCATATACCTGGGGTTGATACATGCCCAAGCTGGCAGTAGCAGACGACCATGTGACAATGTAAGGATACATGTCGTGTCTTCCATATACACGGCGTGTAGTCCCTTTTTTCCAAACATTGAGGGTATTTCCTGTTTTATTTTCGATCCACTGAATGTTAAACCTTGATGATGAGCTTGAACTAAGGTGTGTTCCTGAACTTTTAGCATCATACCTCCGCGACAATCAAGAGTTGTACTCCAGGAGAGTGGCGATGATCATACTCTAGAAATTGTAGGTCGTGGGATACTGAAGGATCCACTAGTTGTTCTAGCTGTTGAACCAGCTATTATACCAGACCCATGTTTAGATGCACAGTTCAGTGAAGGCTTTGTGAGGTTCATATAGACTTTTCAAGAAGCACCGCAAGCTGCCAAATCTATAGCAGAGATGATACATATATTCTAGCAGCAACATCTGCCTACGTTTTTCGGGATGGTGGACCACAAGTTGTGAAATCATGGCTACAATCAGTGATGACTATCTTCGAGTATCTAGATATACCTCTTTATAAGAGGGTAAATCTCGAGACATATATGCTATGTGATCCCAGTAAGAGAATGTGGGATGTTATCACTCAATAAGGGAATAATTGGGATATGAAAAGGTAAGAACTTGAGGCGGAATTCTATGATTATTATTTTCCAGAGACACTGAGGGCTGACTTAGCCCAGGAGATCATGCACTTGGAGTAGGGAACACTATCACTTAAAAACTATTCATCCATATTTACTGATATTTAGCATTTTGAACCCATTCAGCTGGGTGATGAATTATCTAAAGCTAGAATATTCTTTGATAGTCTCAGTTTTGATATCTGATCACATGTGAATGTCTTCATATTTCATCCGGTCTCTTATATTATGAATTAGGGGCTGATCATCGAGAAAAAACTAGTGAAATCTAGTGTTGTGAGCCAGGGCGGTTGAACACAGGTTTTTGGTATAATTTTAACCGGCATTAGGAAGCATCATGTGGAGTTCTCTCACAGTGAAAATAACTTCCATATAATTTATTCAGGTGTCTAGGTTTAGTGATTCCATTGCAGAAAGGATGGGAACAAGAGACCTCAGTGCCCATGGGACCCAATTATGTGATGATCTTGCAGCATGATGGGCCATCTACAGTACTACAGTAGGGAAATTTGATCTGTGTCTAGTGAGGGGGGTTCATTATAGACTCCAGTTGAAGGGGAAGGGTTATTACCTTCTCACCATTCTAGAAAATGGAATACGTTGGGTTCTTCAGGTCAAGGTGGTGGTCGTGGTCGTGGTAGTAAGACCCTTGGATCTCAGCAATAACAAAGCAGGCTTGTATAGGGTATCCAATCAGTGTCTCAGGACCATGGTGCATGTTAGACTTATAAAATGCATGAAACCCCCACAGAGTAGGATGTCGGACCTTAAACTATTAGAGGCACAATCATTTTCTCCTATTTTTTATCTTCTTCACGTTTTGATACTAGTGTGACACATAGTTTAATATCTATGGCCATTGTGGAAAAACAAGGCCTTTGTGTTTATAATTATTCTGATGATATGCCTCTAGACACACTATTAGGGATTCAAAAAGGTAGGTGTGCATCAGTTCAAGGAGTTCCTCCTTTATATTGGTGGGCGTCAATTTCTATGGAACCTCAATATCTTAGAGATGACAGGCTTCAATGTCATTATCATAATGGGTGGTTAGTTCCTTTTGAATACTTTTTTGATTTCTCTAATTTCAGGGTGAGTTTCATGTCACCAGAGTGTTATGAGTTTCTAAATTAGGGTGAATAGGATGTCTAGGTGAGTAGAACTGGAATGGAGCATCATGGTATGGGCGGGATGATAGCCCAGATTGTGAAAATATACAAAGATGAGAACTGATAATGTCTGGAATACATCCCTCTAGTGGTTTATCATTTCAAGGATGTTTTCCCGGATGAAATATTAGGATTACCATCAGTTGGAGAGGTGGAGTTCACTATCGAGCTAGTTCTAGAAGATGTACTGGTATCTATTCCCCCTTAAAGTATAGCTATGATAGATTATCAAGATCTCAAGAGGAAGTTAGAAGATATGGAAGATAAGGGTTTTATCTGACGCAATACTTCTCTAGTGGGTTCACCAGTCCTTTTCATTAAAACATCAGAGGGTACCCTTAGGCTATTCATTGAATATCGAAAACCAAACAAATTGAATATTTAAAATTGATATCCCTTGCCACGAATTGATGAACTATTTGATTAACATCGAGGAGAACGATAGTTCATGAATATTGACCTATGGTCAGGATATCATCAGGTATGTGTTCGACCGACATACATACCTAGTATAGTCTTTCATAGTTGGTATGGACTCTATGATTACTTGGTTAAGTCGTTTGGTATCATAAATGTGCCAGAAGTTTTTAGGGAGCTGATGAACTGAGTGTTCCATCCTTTCCCAGATTCTTTTTAGTGGTTTTCATTGCTGATAACTTGTCTTATTCTCATAATTGATACCACCATGATAAACACCTTGAAATTTTTTTGAATACACTTAGAGAGGAACATTTACATGCTATTCTTTAAAATGAAACTTTTGGATGGATCATTTTCACTTCCAGGGTCACGTCATCTCATATACTAGAATATCAGGTGGCCTAGAGAAGGTGAGAGTGGTATTTACCGGGGATCTGCCTAAGAACATTATGGAGGTATAGAGTTTCATGGGGATAGCTGGTTACAATAGGAATTTTATACATGACAACTCATGCTTAGCATCACTGATGACACGATGGACTAAGAAAGGTGTGAATTTTGAGTGGTCAGACTCTTGTGACGCAACTTTTCAATAGTTTAAAGGACGTTTGAATTCAGTGTCAATGTTGATATTGCTAGAGAAGGGAAAGATTTATAATGTGTATAGTGATGCATCATGTATTAGGCTGCGAGTAGTACTTATGAAGGTGATCGAGTTGTTTCATATGGGTCTTGACAATTCAGGCCACAAGAGAGGAAATACATGATGCATGATCTCGAGTTGGATGCAGTTGTTCATGCATTGCGCTGTTGGAGATATTATTTATTGGGAGATCATTTTTGGTGTACATGGACCACAAAGGTATCAAATACATCTTTACACAGTGTGATTTGAATATGATATAGGAAAGGTTGGTGGAATAACTTCAGTCATTTGACATTGATCCTACCTATACACCTAGGAAAGGTATTGCAGTGGCTAATGCACTGAGTAGGAGGAACCAAATACAAGTAGTGCTAGAGGCCAGTGGTGAGTGTAAACTAATTTATATTTTTTGTGAGATTCATTTAGAGGTTCATGATTGTTAAGGACAAACTTGTCTTTTATCTATGGGTGTCACCTCTACCCTACTGGATAGGGTGAGGATGAGGTAACAATCAGATTTAGAAGGTTTGGTTCTACAAGAGAGTGTGGAATATGAAGATCCTCCTCCTAGATAGATGATAGGAGATGATGAGATTATGCATATCTATATACATGTTTTTGTTCCATGGGATATACAGGAGGAGATGATGCAGGAGTTTCATGCTTCAACTTGGGCAGTGCATCCCGAAGTCACCAAGATGTACCGAGACTTGTGCTGCCTGTACTGGTGTCTAAGTATGAATTGAGAAGTAGCTGGTTTTGTTATGATTTGTTCCACTAATCACCTGGTGATGGCGGAACATCAGCGGGAAGCCGAAATTTTACATCAGTTACCTATTCCAAAGTGGAAATGGGAAGATGTCATAATAAATTTTGTGATAGGGTTACCGAGGCCTCCTAGAGGAAACGATGCAGTGTGGGTCGTAGTTTACAAGCTTACAAATTTGGAAAACCTCCCTATACCCACGGTTCAAAACCATAGGTATAGCCCCCAAAACGGTGGGTATAGGCTATACCGATGGTTTTGGGAACCGGGGGCTGGAATGACGTCGGGATAGGGGGTCCGGCTATACCCACGGTTTGGAGAAACCGTGGGTATAGGATTTCCACAGCATGACAAGTGCGTTGCCATGCTAGCACAGTGTTGACCCCACATTTCTGAAAATGTGGGGATTTAATCTTCAAAAAATGCACCCAGGCAATTTCGAACCCTGGCCTCCCGCTACGCTTGGCGAACGCGCCCAACCAACAGACCACCCAAGCTATGACTTCAATCTGTTATATATACATGTATATTCTGATATATATTAATTTGAGGTATTAAAATTCCAAAAAAATGTTCATCGTGTTTTGAACCCATACCTCACACAAAGTCTCGTGACTACACACCAACAACCAACCAACCGAGATGTGATTAATAACTGTTATATACACATACATCTACGTATACATATAAATATAATCCACGTTGGTATTTAAATTCAAAAAAAGTGGCCAGAGGGATTTGAACCGGCGACCTACAGCAGACATGGAGAACGGTTTACCAACCGATCTACTAAGTTTTTGATATTATATAATTACATTTACGTAAATATAGTAATGTAAACCTTTAATAAATTCCTTCCCGCCTAATTTTTTTCATGTCCCGCCTAATTTTATTTTCCCACCTTAACGTGGGAAAGCTTTACCCACGGATCTGGAGAACCGTCGGAATAGGTCTTAAAAAAAAAGTCCAATACTCACGGTTTTGATGAACCGTCGGTATAGGTCTTTGGAAAATACCCTATACCCACAGTTTTCTCCAAAACCACAGATATAGGTCTTAAAAGATAACTATACCCACAGTTTTTTGCACAACTGTGGGTATAGGAGGCCTATACCCACGGTTTTCCAGAATCGTGGGTATAGGTTCCCATACTATCCCTATTCGCACGGTTTTGGAAAACCGTGGGTATAGACTTATTTTTCCAGTAGTGTTACAAAGGTCGCTCACTTATTTCTGATCAAGGATACCTTTGGTGTAGATGATCTTGAAAATATGTATATACGAGAGGTAGTAGGACATCATGGGGTCCCTTGTTTTAAAATTTCATATTGGGACTCCATATTTAAATCTCTTTTCTGGTATATTTTTTAGAGGGTGCTCGGTATATAGGTGCTTTAGAGCACAAAATACCTCCCTCAGACTGATGACTAGCCAGATCGTATGATACTGGTGTTAGAGGACATGTTGTGTGAATGTTTCATAGACTTTGAGGGCTCTATGGAGAAGTATATTCACCTGGTCAAATTCTTCTACAATAATTGTTTACAGGGGACTAAATAGTTCTAACCTTACAAGGGTTTATATGGTTGGCCATGTCGTTCTCCCTTGTGTTTGTTAGAGGTAGGTGAGGTAGCCTTACCGGGACCATGTCTCTATTAAGATACTTTTGAGCAGGTCCACATGAGTTAGAGACAGACGACTATGGCGTAGTCTCATCAAAACTTTTACATCCATCACCACAATGACCTTTGGAGTTTGAGGTCTGGGATAAAGTATTCCTACGTGTCTCATAGAGGTTGGTACATAATAGAATCATAAGATAGCGTAATCTTCCATAGAGATATCTTTGAACATTTGTGATACTATAGAAAGTAGGGTCGGTTTCCTATTAGTTACAGTTACCTCAGAGGTATCACACCATGGATGACATCTTCTATGTATATCATCTATACCGCTATCACTTAGACCCCTTTCAAGTTTTTTATCCCGAGGAAGTCAAGCTTGAGGTTGATTCATCCTTTTAGGAACATCTAATTTGTATAGTTGATAAGACCACAAATGTTATCTAAGGCTGGGCAGTTACTCTCATATGGGTGCCACGACAGCATGGTCGAGTACTGGATGAGACTTGGTAGAGGGTGGCTGATATATGTGCTTAGTGGCCATAGTTATTCTTCGATAGTCTTTCACCACCTATTAAAGGGAAATTCGGGGTCCAATTTCATTAAGGGGGTGTTTTTAAGAACCCAATTATTTCATTGATGTATGTTTTCTTCTTTCCTTTTTTCCTTTGGGTTGTTTTTGAGAAAACAAGGCAATTTTGGGTAAATTACTAGAATCATGGGATTAAAGGCATGTATTCACAATATTACACCATGTAGTATATCCATGTATGAATGGAATACATGGTGATTGGTCATGTCGGTATGGAAATAAGGAAAAACAAACTACATGCCATGTACATCCTGGTACACACTATGTAGTCATGTCAGTATGTCCTGGAAAGTAAGTCGACAGAACTCATCAATCAATTGAAAAGTAAAATGATATACATACTACGTATATGTAATTACATGTCATGTATTTTTTTTATTAAAATGGAAATTATAAACTTTTTCTATCATTTTGGATAGAGGAGGCACCAAGTTCATGAGGCAGTAGTTCCGGAAGGGGATTTGGTATCTTATTGATCATCTGAACTCTGTTTTGATCGTCGTCAGTCTTGTTTGAACCCAATTAGTGAGTAATAATTGAATCATGGGCCATTATTGGTGATTTTTTTCTTTACTAAGTTATTTATGGTTGAGAAAATATATTTTTTTTGAATATATATATTGTTCTTACTTCAATTGAAAGTCGAGGCTGGATGAGGAGTGTCATACTACGACGAGGTAGGTGGTCTCATGTTAATTAGTAAATTTCATGATGTTTATATGTTCCATTGTTCCTCGCTCTAATGTTTTTGGAGTCTCGTTGTTGATAATTTGACCCATGTTAATTCCTTAAGATGGATAAGTGATTAATTATAATATTTGAAGCATGTTGTGACAACTTATTTTGATTAAGGGCCATACCATAGGTGTGTTCCCTTGGATAACATTTGATGGTACTTTTGGCTTAGTATAACTATGGTTATACCTTTATTTTCCCTGTTATAGGCTGTTTGAAATAAATTGGTTAACTGAATGCATACCAATGTGAATCGTTCCAAGTTAACAATGTAATAGTGTAAATAATGCTTGTAATTCCTTATGATGAATTGATTATATGTCAAGATTGGCCCTGTTGAATTATTATTATGAGGGGAAGAGATTTTTCATTCTTGTGGTAATGGTTTTGTGTGCCTGCGGGCAATGTTTTGTTATGCATGTTGGCAATTTCCTGAGGGAAATCTTTTATTATTTATGTGGACTATATGTTTAAAAGTATTCGAATAGAAGTTTTACTTTTTTAATGAATTATGACACAACTTCCAAGATAAATCACAATCTTGGATTAATTTTTCATTTTTAATTGATAGATTTCCTACTGAGGTATTCTCTGTGTATGACTGAATAAGTGATTGACTATACATTCTAAAATCCCACGAACAAATGATTCGATGTAATTGAAATTATTAACGGACATGAATGGTTTAAATAGAAAAATAATTATAATACTATTTACGTTTGAGTACATACTATTTAAATGGTTTCATTGTTATTCATAGCTGTTCTATATACTCACTTACAGATTGAAAAGGAGTTTTGGTGGTTACCTATTTGGATTTATCTCATTCACCTTATTTGGGTCATTTTTTGGTCCCAAATAGACTCTATTGATGCATGTGTCGATATAGGCATGGAACCTTATACAGGTACTTGATTGCTACTTTTGATTAAGAGAGCATGGGACCAAGACAAGGCTTGCACTGCTACTTTTTTTATTTAATATTGTTTTACTTTAGTTTTGTATTGTACATGATAGGAGTGTAACTTGTTTTCACTGATTTTATAAAACATGTGACAAGATGCATCATTATTATATTATATTCCTTCTGGTTATCTTTATCTTTATTCTTCCATTGTTTACTTCATTTGTATGTGGTTTACTGCATCCGCTATTGTTATTACGTATTCCGTTGTGTTACACTCTCCCGGTGAGGCATTCTTTCCCCACTATCGTACTATAGTGAATTGACGTTATTCACTAGCCTTGGGAATTTGTGGAAGTGTGCTTGAGGCCATGTGTCCAAACGGTTATGGGGCACCTTTTAGTGTTATCTGGATCCCATATGTTACCCTCAACATACAAAAAATAGCTAACATAAATTGTAATCATATACATGGATAATCCCATAATCATAATCATAGTTTCTTTGAAAAAAAAATTCATTGTAATTATTCATAATTGATTGTAAAGAAAATTTTATTTATCCTAATCAAATCCCATGTGAGTGTAAAAAAAATTGTGTACTAAGGCATGTTGTTGTGTACTAGGATACCTCGTGTCAAGCCCGAAACTCCTTGTCAGAGTTTTCACACTTATGTACATATTTGCAAGAACCAGATAAACTTGAAGTATATAGACATGGTTTTATTTAATAAAATATACACATAATATATTCCTTACCAAAATTCTAGTATGTTCTTGTATGTTTATCCTCAAATATTATCTTAGGGGTTTATTCCCTAATTAACATTTTCTAATCTAGTTTCTATTTTTTCTAGTAAATATCCTCTGATACCAACAATAAAGACCCAACCCTAATTCCCTGGAGCCAGTACATTATGAAATTACATTTGAATGATTACAAGAAATTAATATCCTGAAGGAATGAATAGTTTAGTAGATTTGGAAATCCAAATATATACATAAGATAAACATTACATATTGAAATGAAAAAACAAGAAATATGTTCCATTGGGAACATCCACCACTCTTAGATTTTCCTTGCAAGTAAATCATAATATACCTCATATTGTCCTAGGAAAAATGAAACATAATAAGGGGTGAGATCAGATGCACAGAAAGGCTAAGAAATACAGTGGAAGATATCATAAACATAATCATTAGTCATTATGAATAATTAAAAAACAGGCCTTTAAAAATAATAATATAGAACACATTATGGATAGATTATGAGATGAGTATTTAATTTCCCAATAAAGCATAATAATGGGTATATTACTAGTCGAATATCCACCTGAAAATTAAATTTATATTTTCATAATGGGGGAAATTCATATGCCAGACATTATGAATCATACTGTCAAGGCCTCAACCAAGACATCTAAAAATGATTAAGGCCTCGGCCAAAACCATATCTGAAAATAGGAAAGGCCTTAGAGAAATTCCATATCTATTTGTCACATGAAACCTAATATTTCAATGATGGGATATTGTGGGCCCCACCCATAACTTACTATTTTTAATGTCTTCCTCATACTAAAATTAATAAACATGAACAATATATACACATGAGATATAAATAACATTCCCCAATTTGTAACAGAATCACTAACCATTCTGAGTAGTGAGATAAATGGTTTCAAAATAGCACATCCACAATAAAATTGATCATATTCCATTTAATATAATATGGAATATAATATCATAAAATATTAATCCAAATAATACATAAAAAATAGTTGTTTTGAAGTAGATGAAGATACTCTTATAAAATCATCAAGTAATTCTTGATATATATACTCTTTTACTTTAAAAAAAGAGTTCTTTTGGAAGACTATTTGTATAAAATTAGAAATTAAGTTTGATATTATTTTCAAAAAAAATTACTTATATTTTCAATATAATGGGTTCTTAAAATATATTATAGTGTTCCCTTGAAAATATGTTTGAATTTAAGAAATTCCATTGAGTTGGGATTGTATTTTGAGATGATTTATTTGGAGATCCGCATAGAAAATATATGTCCCAATAAATTAAGGAAGGATTATGGTTGGTAAATATATATAAAATATTCAAACAGAAATTATGATGATTAAATATGGATGGAGAATAATTTAATTGAGGTAAGTAGATAATAAGTGTTACCTGAATGAAAATGGAGGTTCGGGTGGAAAACCCTTACCTTAAGTCTGAAGGTGTTCCTCACATGATCTAAACAACCTGAATAATAAAATTTTGGTTCATAAATTTATGATTAAAGAACGTCCACAACATTATGTTGATTTATTATACCATTATTATGTTCATTTAAGGTATTTTGATGGGTTAAGAGATTCAATTTCATTGTTTGGAAGCAATTTCTTCCTTGGTTTTCATTATCAGTTTACTTATATTCATGTACGAATAAACATGTAGATTGAGAATGGTTGTCTTGAATATAAGTTGTATGTTATTGGTTAAAACCAAAATATTACAAGGTTATAAAATTTGTTTGGTTATTGGTAGTGGAGATGAATCATTATATACAACTTTAATGATAATTATTTGGGTTAATTGGTGGGTTATGATCACAACGAACACATTTTGTTTTATTGGTTAATATCATGTCTAAAAATGGATCAAAAAACCTTAAATAAGTTATAATTCATATATTATATTATTATTAAACCATCCAAATTGTTTCATGATGAGAATATAAGATGATAATTGAAATTGAAAACCTGTCCAATGTGATGAATTGACACATCTTGGATGGTGTTTTCATTTCTAGTATAAAATAAAGGGAAATGAGATATAGTGAAGAATTATTACTTTATCATAACAAAATTATCATACATGTAAGGTATTAAAGTCATCACAATATTTGTAATAGAGGAGGTAGGTAAATGAAAATAAAATAAATGAACATGAAATAAAAGAAATGAAAAGAAAAAATTACCTCTTAGAGTAATCTTACTTGAGAGCCTCTTTAGGGGAGGGTTTTTGGACTTTTTATGAGACCAAGAGCTACTGAATATGGTGGGGGGGTTTGGGAGGATATTTGAGTATAATTTATACAAGGCATAATTCTTCATAGGAGTTAAGAGAAGAGGGAGTGAGGGGGGTATAATGGAGGAGATGAGGGGTTTCCTATTGTTTTACTCATTATTTTATTACATTTCCAAAAACAACCCATATTATTGATTATTATGACCAATAATAGTAATATGTGCATGTGTGTTCGAACTAAGTGTGCTTACATCATCTAGGATTCTATGAATAGTGACGTTAACTGATAATGTATACATATGGAAAATTATCGTATTTTATTATTCATAAATTTTTTTAGCATTTCATAAAAATCCCAAAAAAATAACATGAACCATATATGAATGTGTAAAATTAAAAAATGAAATCTATATTTGGAGAAAAATTTTCAAAATATTATTAATATTATTTTTAAATAAAATCAAAATTTATTTGAAATTAAAAAAATTGAAACTATAATCTGTTTTAAATCACCTTACAAAATTAATCAAGATCTCATTATCATATAACCATAGGAAAATAAAATAAAAATATTATTTACTATTAATAAGGGTATTATTACTATCCATAAGGGTATGATACTATTCGCCAAAAATTCTGTTTGTCTTTTCAGAATCTAAATATTTTATTGAACGCAACCATGTATGTCAGTTTTTCGAAATTCAATTCACAATGGTGAAAAATTTATGTTAACTGGCTAGGTTATAACAGATATTTGTTTTGTTTATTCAAAGTGTTTCACACATTCAATATTAAATGTATTAGAAAAATCTGGGGGTGTTACATTTCCCTTTGTCGACAATTTCATATACGTTAGAGGGGACTAAAAAAGGGGTAGTTGGAATCTCGATAAAGGATCCAAATCCTTAGAACCATTAAAAAAGAGGGTTCAATGAGAAGGTGAAAGTGTTTTTTAATATATTCTGATTTTTATCATAGTATTATATTTTATCTAATACATTAACATAATCTAAGTTAAATAATTGACTACGCATACAAATAATGTCTTCTGCACATGATGATGTTATTAATCCTACTAAGGGAAAAACTATAATGAAGGAATCCCTTTGAAAATATATAAAGGTAATGATAGAATATACTTTTTATATTATAAATAAAATTATACAATGGGATGTTGATTTAATTTTCATTATTCCTTGATTAGTTCATTTATTTTTGATTATTGATATCCTAATACATAAAGAGAAATGGCGCTTCATTTTCTTAATCATAATGGTAATCATGACATACTGAAAACTGAGAAAACACATTCATGTTGTTCAAATACTTTAGGAAAATCATCCACAAGTCATTTGCGATGAGTAAAAACCAGCCGCACCTCAATCTAGTAAACAGTGTGATTGGTATGAGTGAATTTAGGTGTTTCAATTTGAAAATAACATTTTAGTAAAAAAGACAAGTGATGTACTCAAAAATGAAAAAATACATTCATATTGTTTTGAAACATTATGAAAATGAACCATATGTCATTTGGGAGATTTATAAATCATCCACACCTCAGTATGATGCACGATGTGACCATTATGAATCAACATTCATCTTTTTATTTATAATAGAAATCAATTTTAATAAAAAAGAAATCTGACATACTCAAAATCGAGAAAATGCATTCACATTGTTTATATACAAGAGGAAAATGTTATCTAAGTCATTTTTATGTATAGGATTCATCCACATGTCAATATAATACACAATGTTATCAGTATGAGTCAAACTGTGTGTTTTACTTTTAAAATGACATTTTAGTAAGAAAGACATGTTACATACTCAAAACAGAGAAAACATATTAATATTGTTTTGAAACATGAAGAAAATGATATATATGTCTGTTGACGCTCCTTTCGTCACAGAATCTAAAGATCGGAAAAGGGAATATCTCAGCTGAAAATGATTCATCCTTTGAAGAAAACATCAAAAATCGACAAAGGCATGAACAAAGGATCAACAGCAAATCCACCGCGCAAGTTATACCACCGCCGCGCAAGTATACTTGCGCAGCTACCTTGGTCGCGCAGGTGACTTGCGCGACCTAAATGGTAACCGCCCGGTAACCGCCCTGGGTCTTCTATTGCCTATAAATAGACCCTGTGGGCCCCCCATTCGGGAGGATCTTTTTCCAGAAACTCGGATTGAAGCTCCCAATGCCCAAGTCTCTTCTCAAAGCTTCCAAAACAATTCTAAGGTAATTTCTTACCTAGAACGGAAGATCTAAAGAGAAGAAGGAAGGCCTAAGTGTTGAAACTTATCAAACACTTGCGCGCCGACTTAATTCCTTCAATATAACTTGCGCGTCCTTTTTTGGAAGAACCTCAAGGGGATTCTAAAGGTTTCTATGAAAAGTCGCTCAAGTATTTCAATTCCGATTGAGAATCGCGCAAGTACCCCTCATGTCGCGCAAGTATACTTGCACGATCAATACTTGCGTGCCGCCGTAGGACTTGCGCATCTTTTAAGACTTGCGCGCCCCTATCTTTTTGGGTTCCCATCTTGCCCATTTTACCCCTCTTAAGCCATTTCACCTTTCCTTTTCAAGATTCAGTCTTCAAGACACTCTTCAAAGCTATTTATGGCATGATTTTCTTGATTTGACTTTCCTATCTGAAAGGAATTCTGTGGAATCTCTCTTAAAGTCTAGTGATGTAAATATCCTTATGTCACTAAAATACGGAGAGTTCATTCATTCAACCTCATCCTTTAAGATGATAGAATCCTAACTTGGGTCTCCTTTTCAGGAATAATCCCCAGTGATAAAACCTTTAATCTGGGCATCTTCCTCAAGAGTAAGACCCAACCTCAAATATGGGCATCCTCCTCAGGAGTAAGCCCCAAACCTTAATCCCTAACCTGAGTCTCCTTTTTCAGTAATAAGACTCAGTCATAACCTTGGGCTTCCTTTTCTGGAGTAAGTTCCAAGTCCCTTAACCTGGGTATCCTTTTTCAGGAATAAGACTCAGTCAGAACCTTGGGTCTCCTTTTCAGGAATAAGCCCCAAGTCCCCTTAAATTTCTCTTAACCAGTCATAATTCACCTTTGATTTGGGTTTCCTTTTCAGGAATAAAACCCAATCATAAATACCCTCCTAACTTGGGCATCCTCCTTAAGATTAAGCCCCAAGATTAGAGTATTCAAATCTCCATGAAGCACATATAACTTTATGGACCCTGTTCATGGATTTTCTCCCTAAAAGTAAATCCTAAACCTTCATCTATTTGGGCAGTCATCCATACATAAGCCCCAAACAAATTCTTATGATTGCATCTTTCATGGCACAATTGTCTAAATTTTACTAATACCTCTTGTTTCTCACACCGAGCATGACTCACGTGAGCTTAGAGTGTAAAAGTAATTATGACATTCATCTTTGAGCCATCAATCATAAACATCATACTCCATTTCTCGAACTACGTGGGTTCTGATTCCTTTTCCAAAACAAAGGATACGTAGGTAGCCCTTTTATGGGTTCGATACCAACTTTGAAATAATCTCTGTCCTTCTGAATGACGATAAACTTCAAGTGCCCCACTGAGTGTCTTTAAAACCAGCCTGGTCATCATAATGACCAAGAGACTTTTATATAAATGTTTTGAAGGATACCATTGACCAAGAATCTCTAAACAGATATAAATGATTCTCTATTGATGAAGAACCTCGAATACATATAAAAGATTCTCTAAAATTCTTGCATATTTAATCATTGATTGTTAAAACTAAAGGAAAACACATTTTATACTTGGTAATGTAATAAGGATTCACGAACATAACTTAAATCTATAAAGAGAGTCCCGGAGTAGACAATAATTCCCCTCAAAAAGGTGTGATGAGTCCGACCTCCCATCCTCTCGACCAATGAAAATTCCTAAGTCTCATTAGTCCACAAGCTAATGAGCGCCTGCCTTTGGAAATTAGGTCCAAACGGATGTGGAATCATTGGATGTTTCCGGTTCTACGAACAAACCCGTTAGAAACCGATCAGAACGTTTGAATCTCCCGTCCAGGAGGTCATCCCCGGATTCCGTGCGAAACAATGTCATTTAGAAAGTTTATAAATATGTTTATCCACATTTTGACACATGTTGTAATCGATATGACTTAAAGTGCATATTTTTATTTAAAATAGTCATCAATTTTGGTAAAATGGACAACTATCATACTAAAAATAGAGAAAAGACATTCTGATTATTTTGAAACGTTACAAAAAGAATCTATATGTCATTATTGATCTGTAGTAATCATAAGCACCCCAATCTAATACACGATGTGTCTGGTATAAATCAAAATGCTCGTTATCATTTTAAAATCAACATTTTAGTTCAAAAGTGTCACTCACTAAAAACTCCTCAAACGAGCTCATATTTTCATGATAATTTATGGAAATGATTCATAAGACATTTTTGATGTCAAAGAATATTTTTTATTTCAAACCAGTACAAGATGTTATTAGAATGAGTTAAAAGTTTTTGTTTTAGTTTAAAATGATATTTTAGGACAGAAGGCAAATGACGTACTCAAAGCTGATAAAAAATTTCAGATTGCTTTGATACATTATCAAAATGACCCTCAAGTCAGTTGATACATGGTGAAATCATATACAAGTCAATCCAATGCATGGTGGTATGTGTATGACTCCATGTGCATATTTTTATTTAAATTCAAAATCAATTTTAGTAAAATTGAAACTTTTATTTATTTTGTTTCATTATATTATTACTAACGTAAGAATTTTTTTTCTTATATGGGTGCATTTGTTTCTCAATTTGGTGTGGTTTCTTCGATAATTGAATGAGTCGGGTCCAGAAAAATAGATAAAGGAATATTCATGTTTTTGAATATATGTAACAATTTGAATTTATGTTACTGTATTAGGGGTAAGATTTTTCTACCTAGAGAATACTTTTTAATATCAAATTTTTTTTGACCTAATTATCATATTGGATAAGGAATATAATTTAAGAAAACCATTTATGGCATAAGAGATAATGTATAAGGTCTTAACACAACGCCATATAATTATGTTAATTAAATTTTATAATTAAAATTTCATATTATAATACCTCATCCCTCAATATTTATTTAGATAATTTGTTATAAGTGGAAAAATAGACCTCAAGGGTAGAACAGAACTATTTGGTTGTCGTAATTCAAGAAGATCAGCCGAAAGTGTTGATTCTCCACTCTCTAAGATCATATTTTACATGGAGAAGCATTTAATTGAATTTATTAAAAAATTTGAAGTGGCATCAAAAATATACAACACTTGACACAATGAATCATGTTATACAATCTATCAAAAAAGGTGGATGAATATAGACCACCAATCGTAGGATTGTAGAATACCACTCATCGATTTTCAACACTTGAAATAAGTTATAACGGAAGATATTAAAAATAATATCAAAAGTCCTGGTAGTAGGGAAAAGTGGTAACACCTAAATATGAAAAATATATAAGAATAGAGACATTAATGTATAGTAGATGAATTTAGATATTACCTCAATCTTTTCAACACACCTAATGGTGAACGATTTAGAGTTCAGACAAAGGAGATCAAGAATCCCAAGATGACTTTAGGAGGAACCCACATCGGTGGAGGATATCTCACATCCATTTTATAAGGATGGTTAATGGATGGTTTTGGGTAATAAAATATTTCAAAGGAAAACCCATAATTTCACCCTTAATTATTGGGCTGGATACTTTGGTCACATAGTTGGCCAAGCCGTGCACAAAACGTACACCCAGTTCTGCAAAAAGGGGTACCTCGCATGGGCTAGGGACATGGTTTGGCTAACCATGTGCTATATATGTGGAGTTCCATTATCAAGAGGGGTCAAAAATCCATCACAGGCATGTAGCTGATTTTGGATAGTTATATATAGATAGTGCACCCCCAACTCTCATCTACCACACTTCTTTACAATTAGGTAAACTGTGTGGAATGGTATGCACAGTTTCTCTTAACCATGTGGCCCACTCTATTATTCCTAACATTGGGCCTCCTAGATCCGAAAATGCCCCGGACACCCCAATAACCTCCTTAACTTAATTAGGTAACATTAAATTGTCCAAACAAGGAAATTATATTCTAAAATCAATGATATGAACCTTTATGGATATCCTGGATGTTATAAAATACACTAAACACACTTTAAGATTAGAGATGTGTTCTCTTACAAAACATGAGATTAATAATTTCAATTTTCATGATCAAACAATTCTACCACTTTTCATAATCTATTAAAAAACAAATATTTGTAAAATATAATTCTAAATATCAATGCATGAATTGAATCTACATGATGATTTATTAAGTGGTTCTATAATTTCAATTTTTAGTTTGTAACAATATTACTTTTCTCTTTCATCAATTCACACAAACCTAATACAAGACACAAGGGGTAAATTTTTTTGAATTGTAAATTTAGAAATAATGAAATATATTTATTTTGGGATAAGGGATATATGAAAAAACATTGATAAATATTATGTGGTTGCATACTTATATTCATGAATTTTTAGTGAGAAGTAGTTTGGTTAATGGTTTTCTTAATCTATCACCCCACATGATTATTTGTTTTATTATATTTTACATTGATAACTCAATCATATTATCTTTCTATGAAAAATTGATATTTCATATTAATATGCATTTTGTATGATTTTTGTATCAGGATATTTTAAATATTATATGCACATTAATATTAGATAACAACATCATGGTTAAATTCATATTATCATCAACATTATATAATTATTTATTCTTATAGAACTATTGAGTGAAATCAAATGGCATTAAATTTCACAAAATATTAAAATAAATTTAAGAGGTTATTCATACAAGTATATCTAATGAATATGTTTCTCATGAAGAATGATCCAATATATATGAAATTATTAGTAATAACATATCAATCCAAATTAATTTCATATGCAAAGACACAGAAATTCCACTTATTTTTTCTCAATTATATGAGAATTTTACGAGTCAGTGAGAATTGTCGGCACAAGATTATGAGGCTCTGTGTGCCTGGAATGAATTTCAGAACATTATTTAGATTACATTCAGTAAATGTGCATGTGGGTCTTTTTAACTGTTGAACCGGTGCTTGGAATCGAAATCTGAGGATTCCATTAAACTCACAGCGCCAATAGTTTCTTAAAGAGACCTTCACCTCGACTGCAGTAGGTCGAGGGAGAAAGATAGTTTTTCACTTTTTCATGGAAAATGTAAAATAAAATTATTTAACATTTTTTTTCTTTTTTTGAAACCTCTCTATATGAGTTATGGAGGTGGGGACCACTCAAACTAAAACCAAAATTTGAATTCAATGGTGGGGACCACCTGACCCTTAAAACTCCCCCTTTAAAGTTGGGAATTCTCTTGAACTTCCTCCACTTTAATTGTGCCACCATCCTTTAATTAGTTAATCAAAATTTATTCCAACAAACTAAATAGATAAACATATTTTATTTGGTTGGCTATTCATATTGTTGGGGGGAAGTGTTGGAAAAGGGGAATCAGGATAGAACTTGGAGAAACACACCTCTAATGAAGAACAGACCATCTCCAACGAAGAACAAGAACAGGGGATTGTCAAACAAGTGGCTTTGTTGGAGGAGTATTGCTTTAGGATCGACAACTGCCAACCCATTTTCAATAGTGGGTGATCTCCAATAGATCCTTCAAGGTATGGGTGTGTTTTTGTTTGATCATCGTTAAATTTTTTCTCTCACGTTGAATCACCTCCCATGATCTGCTTTCTACCGCTCTAATGTGGAGGGTACGGGCCAAATGAACATGGCCCTACCCCTCTGTAAATATTGTGGTTTATTTTTGTGTTCTTCTCTATGGGGGAGGATGTTGACAGACACTGGTGGGGCTCAAGAATGGCAGCTGACACCACAGATGGCCGCGACCGTGCCGTCGGAGATGAGTCGCGACCCGTCGGCCACGGCGGCAGACAGAGGGCAGCCAGTGCTTCAGATGGATATGGAAGAATGGTGGTGTGACAACGTCCTACCATCGGATCAAGAGACTTCAGATTTCATGGCCATGGAGGATGGTGGTTGTCGGCTGGAGTTCGGCCGGCCGTGGAGGGGCAGCGTACGACGCGTCACTGGGTGGAGAAAAGGGCTAGTCATTTCAGCCGCCCAAGATGGACCGAGCGGGACCCACAAGGGGTGTGCGAATCCCCCCGAATTTGGAAAGTCCAGGCCCAGTGGGATGGGCTAGGTCTCCCGAACCGGGTCAGGTTGGCCTCTGCAGGGTCGGGTCGGGCCAGACCCAAACCCGTTACGACCCTTTCCACACTTTTGGGCATAACTTTGGCACCTGACATCAGTTTGACGAACCGTTTGTGGTGTTGGAAGCCTTGAAGAGAAATGTTACTTTTGGTGTAACCCATTTGTGATTTGGATAATTTTGGGGTATGATCGGGTTTGATCGATCACAAATCCAACCTGGCCCTTGGGATTAAAAGGATAATAACATACAGACCGGACGTCCGATTGATGCAACGCCTATTGTGTTGAGACCCCTTTTACGTGGTGGTCCTTTGTGATACATCTTCATGAGACTTTTCGGAAGTTGGAGTATCTACCAGTGACTTGAGGAGCATACTCTCCTGAAGATGAGCAAACTTAGTGTGGGAACCCAGTAGTTGGCTGTAACATGAGAAAGGGATCCTTCATGGGTCTGTATTTGAGGATCCCACATTGATCCGCTCTAGGAATCCATGTGGGACTACACTAAGATCTTGTGTGGGTCTGGTGTACTAGGATCTTTTTTGTGTCTAATGATGTACTAGGATCCTGTGTGGGTCTGATGATGTACTTGGATCCTCTGTGGGTCTGAAGATGTACAAGGATCTTGTGTGGGTCTGACGCCGTACTAGGATCCTGTGTGGGTCTGATGATGTACTACGATCCTATGTGGGTTTGATAATGATTTATAATCTTATGTGGGTTTTACTCTTAATTGAGTAAGTTGAATTAGTAGTTACATCAAATCATCTCTACTATTGTACCTAAGTTATACCTGGTTTGAGCTGAGTTCTTACCTTTGTGGTGATACCTTTGTGGTAGTCTTATGTGTGGCATACTTGTGTGGTGCTTTCATTCGCCATGGTACCTTTGTGGTATTATTCAGTGTGGCATACCTGGGTGGTACATTCCTTTGTGGTGATAACCTGGTGGTATTTTTTGGTGTGTCATACCTTTTTGGTACTTACCTTCATGGTATTCCTTCCTTTGTGGAACAGTTGAGCTTTGGGCTTTTGATTTGGACCCTGTGTTTCCTCATGATTGAGATGAGTATACATGATAACTTAGGTATATGTATGGGCATATTCCTAATTTGGGTTGTCAGCTGATTTCATTATTTGTGGTTTATCCTTTGTGGATTTTGTGAGACCTTGGGGGTATCGGGGTCCCTACTAAGTATCGTTATACTCACCCATGATCAGGCTATGCCCACACTTTTTGTGTTTGGTGCAGACGATGAAAAATGTTGACTGAGGACGAGAGTACCAGGACTAGAGGTAGCTCGTAGATGGACATTAGACGAGGCATACCAAAGAGATGACTGTTCAAGAGTTGTACCTACCCATCAGGTAGGATCCTTGGCATGTGTTCATAAGATCTATTCTAGTTTACTTGTACTATCCAGTTTTCTTGTACTTTCTAGTTGGTCTTGTATTCTGGCCCCTTTTCACTTAATATTCTCACTCTATTTACTATGCAGTTTACTCGTGTTCATATCTTGTTGTGTACATGGATTCATGTGGTTACAGGACATAAAGGCAATGCCTTCCCGGTTTTAGAGAATACGCCTTTCGATGCTAGTCGCCAACCCCTATCCTATGGAAGGTGGGAATGGGGTAGTCACAGAACGGGCCCCGAGGGATGATTCATGATAAATTAGTATTAGAGGAGTTAATTCTACTATAGAACATAAGAATATGATATTTTTAACAGTAATCGTGTTAAGTGTAGTGAGTGTGGTTATCTATTTAGGGAACCTAGTGTTGGTGCAGTGACCGACGTATCCATACACCAGGACCCAGACTTCTGATTTCGGACTCACTGCACGAAAACACTAATTGCGTGTGTGTTTTTTAGAGTTTTCTTTGTGATCTCTTTGATTCACCTCACCAGGTATAAGTTTTTAACCTTGGAAAACCTATTTCTTTTCAGGATGCCTCAACACAGACATCCATCTAGAGTTCTGAGTATAGTATGCACTGATATCCCATAGAGCGAGGATGCCTCAGTGTAGGGACCTTTTCTGGTAGAGGAACCAGTAGAGGTACTAGTGGTACCATTACCCGTTGGGTCACTGATTCCACCATCCCAAGAAGCAGAGGGTGCACGCCGCTTGAGCTGTTTCATGAGTTCCAACACTAGAGGCCACCCAGGTTCAGGGGAGTGACAGACCCACAAGTGGCTGAGGATTGGATAGAGGCCGTGGTGAGAGTCTATTGATGGGTAGGGACACCATCTAATCTAATGGTGATCCTTGCCGACAATATTCTATAGGATGCTATAAAAAGATGGTGGAGCTTGATGCTCTAGGATCACGACGAGGTGACACTTCTCTGGGTAGACTTCGATAGCCTATTTTGGGCAGAGTTTTTCCCATTGACACTTCGCGCAGTGCATATATATGGGAATTTTCATCTACAGTAGGGCAGTATAACTGTGGATCAGTACTCCGCGAGGTTCACTGACCTCTCACGATACTCCACTGATATGGTGTGGGACCCAATATTCAAGGCCCAGAACTTCGATCAGGGACTCAGGTGGGAGATCAGGGCTTTGATGATTTCACTTAGCATTCCGATATAGGCAGGGGTGTTAGAGAGAGCCCTCATAAAGGGAATTTTTCTTGCTAAGTAGTCACCAACAGCGAGACGCACCACCAGGCATCACTTAGCGGAATCTTCTGTAGATGGAAGCAGACAGATGTCACAGAGTTCCAAGCGGACCAGAGCTACATGTAGAAAATCGCATGACTCAGGATCGATTGTGCAGGGTACCAGAGACAGATCCCATCATGCGAAAACATGCATTATTACACATGCGGTGGGCAAGGTCACATGGATCAGGAATTCCCGAACCATTGTACGGATGATCAACAGATGGTCGAGGGACTGCCCAGGCAGAGATAGAGTTTCGACCAAGGAGGTCTGTTGGGAGTAGGTGGATGTGGAAGAGGAGTTGTTCGTACAACAGGCGGTGGATGACGATCAGCGATGTTACCACAACTACCACCAGGTGGTCCACCCCGACCACATGGAGAAGGTGGACAGGGACGAGCTCAGCTCTAGGTAGCTGAGGCCTACTACCATGGCACTTTGGAGATGATACGAGGTATGATATGAGTCTACTCCCCCTTAGTAGAAGTACTTAGAGCCACTAGTGCCAGTCATTCTATTATTTCCACTACCATCGTTAGGAGCTCGGAGATTCCGATGGAGCCATTGGATCGATCTTTATGGCTACATGATCTTACGTGAGCGGATTCGATGATTACGCACTGGTACCGTCAGTGTGAGATGACTCTAGGAGGCGAGAGTTTCAGCTAGGATCTCCTAGAAGCAGCATCAAGGCCTTATGACGTCGTCTTGGGTATAGACTGAATATCTAAAATCCATGATTATATTGACTGTATTAGGCGCAAACTGTTGTGTGTCCGCGTGGATGGAACTAGGTGTACCTTCACCGGTGAGAAGGGAGCTTTTGCAGCACAAGATAGAATTACCTGGAGGATAGTGCAGCCGATCACTCATCAGTTGGCCAACCTTACCATTGGAGCGATTGATGTGGAGAGTCAGAGCTATCCTGTAGTGGTGGACCAGTACGTGGATGTATTCCTTGATGATGTTCTATGTCTATCTCCTCACATAGAGGTGGAATTTTACATTGACATATACCTCGGGACGACACCGATATCTACACCAGCATATTGGGTGGCTCCTGCACAGTTTTGTGAGCTGCGGGTACAACTGGAGGACTTATAAGGGAAAGGGTTCATTCGACCCAGTGTCTCTCCTTGGGCAGCCCCTATTTTGTTCGCTAAGAAGGTGGATGGGATCTTGAGACTTTGTGTTGATTATTGGTGCCTAAACCAGGTGACCGTAAATAACAAGTACCCACATCCGAGGATTGAAGACCTCTTTGATCAGCTAAAGGGAGCATAGTGGTTCTTGAAGATTAGCCTCAGATCGGGCGATCACTAGCTCAGAGTGCAAGTTGAGGACGTGCATGAAGACAACTTTCAGATGTCGGTACAACCATTATGAGTTTTTGGTTATGCCTTTTGGCATGACCAACGCCCCAATAGTGTTCATGGGACTCATGAACAGGATCTTTCAGACATACAATGATTTTTTGTGGTGGTCTTCATTAATGACATTCTAATCAACTCAGCTACTAAGGAGGAGAATCTCTATCATTTGTAGGTAGCACTGGACACACTCCAAGAGCACCAGCTTTATGGTAAGCTCTCGAAGTTCCAGTTCTGGAACCGAGAGGTTCACATTCTGGGACATGTCATATCGGAGGCTGGAGTTGCAGTGGATCCAGTGAAGATTGAGGCTATAATTTCATTGGAGACACCCAAGATTGTGACGAAGGTACAAAATTTCTTGGGTATGGTTGGATACTACCGTAGATTTGTGCTATACCTCTCTTGAGATGCATCACCTTTATCAGCATTGAAGAAGAAGGGGAAACCCTTCATTTTTTTGGAGAGAATCCATCAGTGTTTTAGGAGCTGAGGTAGAGGCTGACTAGTGCCCCCATCTTGAGGCTACAGAAGGAGGGCGTAGGGTAAGAATTCTACTGCGACTCATCAGGGACCGGGCTCGGATGTGTCCTGATCCAAGAGCGATCAGTGATCACATATGGTCCTCGATAGCTGAGACAACATTAGAAGAACTATGCTACCCATGACCTGGAGTTAGCAGCTGTGGTCTTTACCCAGAATATGTGGCCACATTACTTGATGTATGAGCGTTTTACAGTCTACTCAAATCACAAGAGTCTCGGGTATATCTTCTCTCAAAAGGACCTGAACCTTAGACAACGACATTGGCTTGAGTTCCTCTAGAACTATGACTTCGAGATATTATATAATCCTGGGAAGGAGAACATTGTAGCTGATTCATTTTGTAGGAGGTATAGTATACAAATGCTAGGTGAGGCGATAGAGCAGCTGGCCACTTTACGGATATCCATTGTGGATCAGGATGGAGCAGTTTTCCATCAGTCTCTTACAGTCACTCACCCACTTCTTCAGTGAGTCAGGGAGTTGTAGCATGGGGACACTAAATGCAAGTAGAGGCGTGCTCATATATCCATGTAAAGAGTACTTGAAGGATTCTATGAAGGTAGGGAGCACGTCATCCTCTTCAGAGGATGTACCATGGTACCAGTGTCACTTCAGGAGGAAGTGTTGAGGGATTTCCACACATCCCCCTTACAGGTACATCTAGGAGTGGTGAAGATGTACCAGGATCTCCGACGATAGCACTTGTGGCCGAGAATGAAGAAATAAATAGCATAGTTTTTCTCTCAGTGCCTCACTTTTCAGCAAGTGAAGGCGGAGCATCAGGTATTAGCAGGATTAGTTCAGCCTTTAGAGGTTCCACAGTGGAAGTAGGATGAGATATCCACGTAATTTGTGATAGGACTTCCACGTATATCTAGGGGTCATGATTCTATCTGGGTGATCGTTGAAAAACTCACCATGTTAGCCCAATTCTTACTGATTAGAGAGCAGGGTTCAATAGAGAGCTAGAGATGCCTCTATGTGTACACGATTGTGCGGCTACATGGAGTACCCTCAACAATTGTCTCTGATCGTGATGCATGTTTCACTTCTCGGTTATGGAAGGGGTTGCAGGAGGCTTTCAAGATTTAGCTTCATTTGATCACCGCCTTCCATCCTCAGACAGTTGTCCAGACTGATCATACAATTGAGACCCTTGAGTACATGCTACGTTCTTGCGTACTAATCTCCATTCACAGTAGGGAGGATCACTTTCCTTTGGTGGAGTCTGCATAAAACAAAAACTATCACTCCACCATTGGGATGACACCATTCGAGGCATTGTACGACCGACCATGAAGATCCACTTTGTGTTGGACTTACCCAAGGGAGTCATCACTAGTGGGACCAAAAATGGTATGAGCTACTAAGGAGAAGGTGCAGGTCATCCCGGAGCAAATGAAGACTACACAAAGCTGGCATAAGTATTATGACGACAGAAGATGGGGACCCCTGGAGATCTAGGATGGTGACCACGACTTTCTATGGGTCTCACCCTGATGAGGATTGCAGAGATTTGGTTTGGACGACAAGTTATCTTCGAGGTTCATTGGACCCTTTCAGGTCCTCAGCAAAGTTGATGAGGTGGCTTACCGCCTACCATGTCCCCCTCTGTTGCACCGAGTTCAGGACGTCTTCCATGTATCCCTGCTAAGGATATACGTGCACAACCCTTCTCACATCATCGACCATAGAGAGATGGATGATGATGATGGGGCAACATTCATAGAGGTTCCAGTAGATATTGAGGATCAACAAGAGAAGGTCCTTCGTGGGTGGTCGGTACCTCTAGTGTGAGACCGCTGGCAGCACGTGAACCTCTAGGAGAGAACATGGGAGCCGGAGGCTCAGATTTGTGCTTAGTACCACCACTTGTTTTCCTAGTTGTTTTGTGATGTGGATTTTGCTGATCTAAATCCCTAAGGTGTGGAGAATGTAAATACCCCATAATTACATTTAATTTTTATTAATCATAAGGGAATTTTACGAGTCCGGATAAATTGACGGTGCATGATTCCGAGGACCGGAGTGCCTAGAATGAATTTTTGAACTTTATTTCGAGTACGTTTAGAAAATGTGCAAGTGAGTTTTTGTAACTTTTAATCCGATGCTCCGAATTGAAATTTGAGGACACCGATGAACTCACAGCACCATCATTTTCTTAAGGATACCATCACCTCGACTGCAGTAGGTCGAGGATGAAAGATTGTTTTTCACTTATTTGTGGAAAATGAAAAATAAAATTATTAAATATTTTATTTTCTTTTTTTGAAACCACTCTACATGGGTTATGGAGGTGGGGACCACCCAAACTGAAACCATCAATTTGAATTCAATGGTGGGGATGACCTGACCCTTAAAACTCCATCTTAAATGTGGGGATGTCTCTTGAAATTCCACAACTTTAATTGTACCACCTTCTTTTAATTAATTAAGACATCTTTAATCCAAAAAATTAAATAGATAAACATGTATTATTTCGGTGGATATTCTTTTTGTTAAGGGAAGTGCTGGCTAAGGGGAATTGGGAGAAAAAATGGAGAAACACATCTCAAATGAATAACACACCATCTCCAATTAAGAACAATAATTAAGGATCATCAAACAGGCAACATCGTTGGAGGAGTCTTGCTTTGGAATCGAAAAATGCCAATCCATCTTCAACTGTGGGCAATCTGCAATTGAACATTTGAGGTAACAGTGTTTTTTTGATTGACCATCATTAAAATTTTCCTCTCACGTTAAATAACCTCCCATGATCCACTTGCTACAACTCTAATGCGGAGGGTACGGGCCAAACGAACATGGCCCGACCCCTCTGCAAATCTTGTGGTTTGTTTTGTGTTATTAGCGATGGAGGAGGATGGGAACCCACACCGGTGGGGATCCGGGACGGTGGTTGGAACCACAGCAGGCCGCGACGAAGGTGGCGGCGTGACTGCACCTCTGGAGAATAGTTGTGGTCCATTAACCGTGGCGGGGGACAGAGGGCGGTCAGTGCTTCGGCCAGCCGCGGAAGCACGGCAGCACAACTGCGCACTACCATTAGAGCAAAGGGTCGTGGCCTGCCTGGCCACGTTAGATGTTAGAAGTCAGTCAGAGTTCAGCCAGCAGTGGATGGGTGGTGCACGATGTGCCTCCGGGAGGAGCAAAGGGCCGTCTGTTTCGATCTTCCAAGATGGACCGAGTGGGACCCGCGGCGGGTCTCGCGTGTTGGCTGGCGACCGAATGACTTCGGTCGTTCTGTTTAAGATGGCAGGGGGTGCGTGACTCCCCCCTGCCTGTGGCCAGGCCAGGACAGAGCTAGCGGGTCGGGTCGACCTGAACTAGGTTGGGTAGGCCCAGGCCGGGTCGGGTTGGGTCGGTCTGACCGGGTCGGACCAGACCCGAAGTAGTTACCACCCATTCCACACTTTTGGCCATAAAATTGGCACCGGGTGTCCATCTGACGAACCGTCTGCAGCACCAGAATTCATGGATAGAGACAATCCTTTTGGTATACCCCACTTGATATTTTGATAAATTTGGTGTACAGTTGGGTTGGGTTGAACACGAATCCAACCAGGCCCTCAAGACTAAAAGACTAATAACTTACAGAGCGGGTATCTGATTGACGCACCGTTTATTCCGTTGAGACCCATTTTACATGGAAGTCCTTTGGGATACATCTTCCTGGGCTTCTAGGTAGTTTGAGTATCGAACAGCTAATCGAGTAGTGGACCCTCCTAGAGATGATCAAGCTAAGTGCGGGAACCCTGTAGTTGGCTGTAACATGAGAAATGGATATTTCGGGGTTCTGTATTTGAGGATCTCACATATATACACTCTTGGGATCCATGTGGGGTTAATCTAGGATCCTGTGTGGGTCTGCTATACTAGGATCATGTGTGTGACTAATGATGTGCTAGGATCATGTGTGGGTCTGATGATGTACTAGGATCCTGTGTGGGTCTGAAGATGTACTAGGATCTGGTGTGGATCTGATGGCGTACTAAGATCATGTGTGGGTATGATGATTTACTACGTTATTATATGGGTTTTATGATTATTTAGGATACGACATGGGTCTACCTCTTAACAGAGTACAATGATTCAGTAGTTACATCTAATCATCTCTACTAATGTACCTATATTATACCTGGTATGAGTTGAGTCCTTGCCTTCGTGGTGATAACATTGTGGTATTCTTTTGTGTGGCATACCTGTGTGGTACTTTCATTTGTGGTGATACCTTTGTGGTATTATTCAGTGTTGTGTACCTGTGTGGTACTTTTCTTCATGGTTATAACCTTGTGGTATTCTCTGTGGTGGCATACCTTTGTAGTACATACCTTCTTGGTATTTCATCCTTTGTGGAATAGTTGACCTATGGTATTTTGAGTTGGACCCTGTGTTTCCTCATGATGGAGATGGGTATACTTGATAACGTAGTTATATGTATGAGAATATACCTAAGTATGTTTTTCAGTTGATTTAATGCTTTGTGGTTTATACTTCGTGGATTTTGTGAGACCTTGGGGGTTTCAGGGTCCCTACTGAGTACCATTATACTCACCCCTGCATGGGGTATGCCCACACCTTATTGTGTTTCGTGCAGACGAAAGATAGTGCTGACTAAGGACGAGAGTACCAGGACTAGAGGTATCTTAGAGGTGGACATTAGATGAGGCTTACCAGAGAGACAACCGTTCGAGAGCAGTACCTAACCTTTAGGTAGGATCCTTGGCTGGTGTTAATATGAGTTATTCCGATTTACTTGTACTTTCCAGTTTTCTTGTACATTCTTGTTGGGCTTCTATTAAATCCCATTTTCACTTACTGTTCTCAATCTATTTATCTATTCAGTTTACTCGTGTTTTTATCTTGTTGTGTTCTTGGTTTCGTGTGTTTACAGGATATGAAGGCAATGTCTTCCCGGTTTTAGGGAATACGCCTTTCGTTGCTAGTCGCCACCCCCTAGCCTATAGAAGGCGAGCATGGGTTAGTCACGACATGGGCCCTGGGGGACGGGTCATGACATCATGATATTCCATAAATTTTTTCATTTATCATACCACAAAATAATTGATAATCAATGGTGATATATTCATTCTTCATGATTATCTTTACTTCATTATAGTGTTTCTATTCTAGATATATTTTCATCCAGAACACCACACAAGTTATATATAAAATTTTCAAGCATTTAAATATTAACTCTAGAATAACAAAAATTAATACAGATTTAAAAAATTTTCTAGAACACTTTTACCATTATAATTCAAGAGTCTAGATCCGAAAATGTTTAGAGTAAAAACTAGATTTTATTATTGAATGTTAAACATTTTACATAAATAATTTTAATGGTTTTAATTATAGATGATTGTATATTTTGGTCATTGATTGAATTTAATCAAATGAAAATATGAGATATAAAAGAAATTTATCATCTCAAATATTAATTTAATGAAATTCACAAACTATTCAGTTGGTTATTTATTATTTAAATCAATGACTATGTCTTAAAAATACACATTTAACAGAAACTAATATTCCTTATAAAATTTCATAAATATTTTCTTGTTTAAAACATATTTCTTGGTTTGTAACTTATGGAAATAAGAATATGAAAATTCATAGAATGAACTTTTCCCATTATTAAAACCATAAAATGAGTTCTTAAATCAACATACCATTCCAATGACATCACCATGATGAAATACCATTGTGTATATATGTTTTATTTGATCACTCCATTTGAAAATAACTTCAGGAATTATATTTAAATATAAAATATACTTGTTTAATAAAAATGAACAATGATTTTTATAACAACCAAAGGCCTACTACTCATTAAAATTTTTATTTCATATCTATTAATTAAATATGAGAATAAAATTTTCATAATATCCTCACTTTGTTCTTAATTACATTCTGATGGTCACTATATTGATTTCTGAATACACACCATGTTTTAATGATTTAGTGACGATTAATTATTTTCACAAGCTCTTATTTTTTTCTCTTATGTTTTTTCAAACTCTTTGTTCATGGATTTGTCTACCGATTCTTTATATGACCCTTACATTAATAATTCCAAAATAACCTATGATAATTATTTAGTATTCTTAATTATCCTTATACGATATTTTTTCATTATACTTCTCTTATATCTAATTATATTTTACTAATTATAATTATCTCACTTTTTTATTATATTGCTCATTGGATGTCACTCTTAAATAGTGACATCAACAACACATTAATATTTAAAATATTATTTCTTTTATATGATATTATACCCTTTATATTTTTCATTTAGTTCTTCATGATAATAAAAAACATCCCTCATATCATATTTTCAAAAAATGTCTCCATATTTTCCAAGAATTAATAAAACATCATTAATATTCATGTTCCAATTGATCCACCTATTGAAAAAGTTTTAATCATTACATATGGATGAAAACTAGATAAAGAATTTTTTATCCTCTATATTTATATACATTATTTTTAACTATTCCATATTTTAAATATAAATCATGGTTCAAATTAAAATTAACATTTTCAATGATGTATTCCTTTGTTTAAGTATTTAATAATGTGTTATCATTTCTCATTAACTTAAAACCCTATTTTTTTTTAATAAATATACACTATCACTAACTTTTTTTAGTATTTCATTGGATACCAATATATATTAGTAGTTCCATTCTATGATATTAAATGTCTGGTTTTACCATTCAAATAAAAAAATAATTATTTTTTTTCCTATTAGTGAAATATCTTGTTTTATAATATAAATTTGTAAATAACTTCTCTCTTGATCTATGTTTATTATATATAATTTTTCAAACAATTTAATCATATTTATAAAATCGGTTTCATTTTTATCTCAACTATAAATAATTTTCCAACATTTATTAACATGTTTTAACATAAATGGAATAATAATTCATTATATAGATCTATACTAATATATAAAAATTCGAGGAGATTTTCCTCATGAGATCCCCTAACTGACATAGAAATACAAACATGGATGTGAACAAAATAATGAATATAAGGGTATCTGATATTATATTTTATATAGGGACATGCCATCGTATTTCATCATATAAAATTGTTACCAATCATCTAAATATCTTATATTACACTAGGATTTCATGTTACAAATTTTATACACTAAAAATTTCCCCATTCTATATTTATAGATGTGACCATGACTTGTATTATATTGTATATTTTAAACCTCCCATTTGAGGAAACATGCATTCTCTATTTTCTCGACATTATATAGATAAATTATTTTATAATATTTTAAATACAATGATTTTATATTATTAATCTTAATATATATTATTTTTTTATTTTATATAGATCACATAGTCAAGAACTATAATTAAAAAATATTATAATGATAACCGTGCTAAATTTAATTCTTCAATAAACAAAATTATTATGTTATATAACAATGTTAACATCCTTAGGTTCTCTTATAGAGATATTTATCTTTAATATCTTCATATAATCAATTAATTGATATATAACATTAAGTATATATTTAAAGAAACCGTGAATTATTTAATTTATATGAATTTTAGTTTCATTTTATTTTCTGGGAAACACTTAAAACATCTCATCAATGAAAACCTTTATATCATATATGTTAGAAAAATTATCCCATATGGATTTTTTCATTATTTGAGTCTTAAAATTCCAATTGTGTTTACCATTTTCTAAAATTTGTGCCAAAATCAGAATTGGTTTATATATTAGAACTAGTTGGAGTTTGAAGGATGGTTTTTAATTGATTGATAGAAGCATTGATCCATTTCCATAAAATTATAACTCTTTTTATGAATGGATAAATGGTAAATTCTACTTGAAAAAAAATTATTAATTGGAATGAGGACTTTGAATTTATTAATTGAGATAATTTTATATGAAAACCCCATTAGAATATTTATGAACTTAATAGTATTGATCACATGAACAACACAATAAATTATAATGAAATAACGTTTCAGTAATATGAAAATACAATTGGAGAATAACTATACTCCATAAAATTAAATTATAGGCTAGTAAAATCCCATAATTTTATATTTTTGAAAATTTTGGTATAATAGAATATTCATTGTCATGAAAAAAACTGTAAAAATAACTTGAAATATAATGGGGTATTTGTATTGGATAAAGATAAATATCCATGGGAACTATATGAATGTTGAATTAAGGATGTAATAATTAATTATAGGATTATTAAATCCACATGACCATTGAAATAGTATTATGACCATAAAAATGGAAACATGTCCATTTGGAATAACAAAATGACTATTTGAATTATAACATGACCATTAGAATACAAAAACGAAATTATATAATAATTAGTATTAATTAAATTATTATATTAAAATATTATAATTCCATAAAATGTATTTATATATTAAAAGTCCTAGATAATTTATAACATCACTTTTGAAAAGTTATACTTTATCAAATTTTTTAAAACCTAATTTTTTAATATTCAATATAATGTAAAATAGAAAATTGATTTATTAAAATCAATTTCATGTTTGAAAATATAAATTATAAATTATCCATGTTATTTTTTTATTATTATATAATAAAATTTTCAATTTAGGTGATTATCGAATAACGTAGATTTTGAAGTAGTATTATTTTATGTTCAAATATTATTGTAATAATGAATAATTAAATCATATAAAGAGTATTTCAACACAAAATGCGATTATTAAAAACATAAATTCATTTTAAAACTATAAATATAAATTGAAAACTTGAAATAAAATTTATAACATCTAAATAGATAATTCATATCATTAAAAAGGTTAAATTTTCATTTCCCTTTAATATAATCTATTAAATTCCATGATTAAATGATCTCGATATCCTAAAAATTATTTTTAAATCTAAATTTTATTAATATCAATTAATACTAATATTGTAAATTTTATATTACAAAAAAAAATATTCAGTCTCTTTGGAAAAAACACCACAATTAAATTATACATCCCCCTCTCACCATCTTTGGAAAATAAATTTATGAACAGTTTTAATGTCCTATTATTTACACTATTTCATCACCCTATGTTCACCTAGATCCCTAGGATAATTTTATTTATTCAAATACCATCCTATAAATAATTATGTCCTAAAAATAGATAATACATTAAGGGACATGTACCATTTCCACCATCTTATATTCATTTGTATCATCATCTATTCTTCTATTATTATATCAGTATCTAACCAATCCCGAAAAAATAAATCGTTTACTAAATTAAAATGTTATTAATTTTATTTTACTAATGAAATATCATTATTATCTAATTATATTATATTTTTTATTCACTTCATCTTGTTTTAACAACAATTTTTTTTCATATGTAAATGAGGATGTTGGCTTTTAAATACTTATCTCCATCATCATTGTCGGTTATCATAAATTTTTTTGAATGAATATATATATACATATTTATTTATTTTTAATATTATTTATTTAATTTAAATAGTATAAAAATTTAATTATAACCATCAAATTCAAAATAAAGGGTTAACTCAAGGAATCGTGTAATAAAAACCCATAAAAATTGGCCAATAATATTAATAAGTAAATTCTAGTGGTTTTAATTTACCAATAAAATTAAAATTGAATGGAATCTACCTATGTATTGGAGTTTTAATAAACATAATTCTATTATATAGTAGGTGTGAAAATGATAAAAAAATAAGAACAAAGGTAATGGGAATCTCAAGTATAACTATTTATATTGGGTTTATAATCTATTTATCCACCTATTTCCTATACTTATTCCTAAATACCCCTAAATTTCCCTTATATACATTACAATTTATTTCTCAATGGATATTCTTATTTTGACCACTCCTTGATTTTAATTGTGGCTATTCTTCTCCATTTTAGGGTATACAAAATTTTCATTTTCAAACCGACACTTGAATTACTAAATTGCCCCCCATCATTTATTGGTTATCCTATATGATTATTTAATCTATTATTTTTTAAATCATTAAAAATACTATTCATTTCACATGGGTTTATTATATTTTCATGATTGATATATGTCTCTATTCTTTGTGGAATTCAAGAATATCAGTATATTAGGTTGTGATAGGTGGGCCCCAGATTTTATATCGGTATAATGAATTTGATAATGTGATATTTTTATTGAGATTGTTATGCATGATCTTGATACTTTCATTAATCACATTATATGAATTTTTACTCTTAGAAGTTTTTAATTGTGAACATGATTGTGTCTTTTTCACATTATTTCTAGGTTTTATTTAATATGTTATAATGTTTCATTATTATTCATGCTCCAAATTACATGTCATTATAAAATGATTTTTAGATGATTATAATTTTGATAATGTGCTTCTGATGTGAAATTGATGAGTTAACCGACCTATGCATCAATATTTATACATGTTTCTTGATCCATTTAAATTGTCGTCCCCTTTTATTATTTTAGAAAAGTTTGCTAAAAATTATTTTTCAATGTATTCACTTGTGCTATAGACTCTATTAGTAAATATAACTGTAATATATGTAAGTAATTAATAAATTTCGAGATTTTACTTTTTATTTATTATGTACAAAACGAATTTTCCAAATTCACTAAATCACATGATTTTTGGAGTTGTTTCATTATATAAAATTACTTATAAAATATCATATTAATCATGTATGTAAAATAATAGTTCGTATAATTGGAATAAAATAAATTATTCATCTAATTGGGGACTAGATTATTAAAATAAAACCTAGGAAAATCATTATGATATTTTAATTGAAGGACTTGGCATTTCGTTACTAATATTAATAATTTAATTTTTTATAAATTATTAAGACTTGTTTTCTATTAATCCATTAAGTATTATAAAAATGGTCAGAACCAAAATTAGAAAATTGAACTAGTAAAAGGATAAAATTATATTCATTGAAGGATATGGAAAGATATATTTATTTAAAATTACAATAATTCATTTAAATGCAAAATAATTTCTAAAACTATTGAATCCCCTCAAAGATACATTTATGTAGAGATATATATAAAACCCCCTAGAAGTTATTTTCTTGAAACCCATATTTTTATAAATTATATATTATTGTGTGTGTGTGGAGAATCCTTTTGAAATTTCATAATCCTCCGTCATATTGAATTTTTATTTTTCTAGGGAATGAATTTAATATCTCCACATAGAGTAGATATAAACTATTGGTAATAGAATACTTTCACAATATCCCAAATAATTCCTTTATCCTATATAAATGAAAGGAATAATAGTAAAATCCTATATTAAATATATCAATGGTATGGGTATTGATTCCCAAGGTATAAGTATATATTCATCAAATGGATATTATAGTGGAAAAACTAAACCATGATTTATTTCATATTGTGATTGAGTATACTAATTTATTTCATAAATAATTTCTGGGTTTTACCCTAGAATATTAGTAATATTCATTAATAGATGATTAACATCGAGCTACACAAATATCTTATAGAAATTATAAGAAAACCTATATAGATTCAGAGGAGTTAAATAAAAAATAGTTTTTCTTGGAAAAAGGATTCATATTCCCTATTAAATGAATTGGGTTCCACTATTCATAAATTATAATAAAAATGATGGTTATTTGGGATAATTTGTCACTACTACAATTGGAAATATCTCAATAGTATAACTATAATGAAGAAGTGACTACTTCTATTTAATGATGACAACATATTTCAACCTTGTTAATGAGATCAATAGTTATCAACATTTAATATTTGTTTTGAGTATCATTAGATAATGGAGAGGTGTGAATATAATAAAAGTATTTCCTTCCATATAATGAAGGAACTCTATGATTTTAAAGTGACTGTATTGAAACATTAATATTACCCTAAAATAATTAAATATTTGATGAATAGAGTCTTTAGAGATCAGTTCAGCAATTTTTTCTTACTTATTATTATCATTATCATATACTCCGAGACACATGACAAACATATGAAAAACATAATGGTTGAATTAGAATGTTTAATTAAGGGGATTTTATATAGTAATAATTGATTGTGTTATTTTGGATACAATAAGTCTATTTTTTTGGAATTTTGTCATAAGAACTTGAATAATTGAGGTTCCTTAAATGAAAACAGATATTGAGGAATATATATGAAAGGCATGTGTCACAAAGACTCATAGTTTCATGTATTACATATAAATTATAAATTTTTTAGGAATTAATCATGATTTTAAATATAACTATCTAATTTAAAAAGTTATGGGGTGATTTATTTCATGATGAAAGAATGTGGAATTAAATTACATAATCTTAGTAAGAGGAACACCAACGAACCAATGTTTAAAATACCCTCATGTTATTAAGGGATTCAAATATAAATAATTTTCTTATAGAATGGATTTATCTCCATAATCATGTATGATTATAATATAATTAGCTAAACTATAAGAAGATTAATCACCCCATAAGTGAAGTACTCAAAATATGACTCGGAGATATCATGATTTCATATGACATATTGAAATTGAGGATTTGAAGGCATCACCTATTTAGAGATAAGTATTAAATTTATTCTGAAATAATAGATTAATGTATATATTCACATTGATATATATGCGACTAAATTAATGATAATGGTCAGAGTATGTAAAAAAAGTTTTCTTAATACACATCCTTCCTGAAATGTAAAATAAGGAAGTCGATTCTTATGTATGAAGAAACCTACTATCTTATTATTGATATCCCCATGTAATTAAAAATATATATACGAAAATAATATTGGTCGGGTAGCCATCCAATCATGGAAAAATGATTTCTCAACCACCCATAAAAGGGAAAATAAAGGAGGAATATAAAAGATATTTGGATTCGTTAAAAATGATAGAAATATTTGAAGGGTTGATTCATGAATAAAAAATAAAAAATATTAATTAATTTAGTTTGGATCTAGAAACTATTTTAAATACACTCAAATATAAAGAATGTGTCATTGGATGATTTATATAGCTAATATGTCTCCATTATCCCAGTATGTACCATGACGCACTAATATGATAACGAGAACCTATATTAGGATGTCTTAAATAATGGAATTAATGAGTACAACATTATATGATTGATATATCAATATATTAATTTAGTATATTAAAAGTATAAGGGTATGATGTAACCATGACATATAAAATCCTAAACATGGATAAACATCATAATGGATTTATTTACTGGACTTTCAAAGGAAAATAATTGAAAACTATAAAATGGTTTTTCATGGATAAACTCACCTTCACTGCTCTCTAAAATTATTTTTAAGAATATTTTTCACTTGTTCCACATACCATTATATATACCATGGATTTTTTGAAACTAAATAGGGAACCACTTCTGATTTCATCTAGTTGGGATCAACATTTTACCACCATATTCATGTGGTGTCTTCAACATGCCTTGAATACTATATTGAAAATTAGTAGGGTATATAAAAAATAGAATAATGGAAAATATGAAAGTAAAATTTATATTATTTATGAAATGATTATAAATTTCTCAAGTGATATTATTAGAATATGGGATAAATATATACCATTGGTTGTTTTCTTAGTTAATAAAATTTTACAATCAATAATAAAATGGGCCCCATATGAATCTAAAATTGGGATGTGATAAATAACTTTAAAATTTTCAATTTAAATTATTGAAAATATATTGTTGGAACTTGAAAATGTGTATGGAATAATGATTAAGGTTAAATCCTTTCAGTAACACATAATCTGTTATCATAGTTAGTCAATGATCTATGATGTCAATCATTTAAGTGACCTTTATTATTTAATTGGAGAAAAGTGTTCCTTCATATATCCCCATTGATTAGAATTGGGATATTTGGAATGAATGTAACCCAATATCCTAGGAAAATTATTCCCCATATTACTCTTGATCAATTAGTGTATATAAATAATATACTTCCACTTCCACAACACCTCTCTCAGTTGTAGGATTTATTCTATGTATGTAGTCTAAGGGAGTACATACCCAACCCATCTTATGTACTGAATGAAAAGTTAGTACAACTGAAGTATGACCTCTATTATGTGGAGATATTATTTAAGATCATGATTTATATATAAAATTTTCTTTATGAAAAAACAAAAATCCTTATCAAATTATAGAGGGAAAACCAAAATTATTAATCAGATAAATTGGAACCTGGTGAATTAATGAAATATTAGTGCACCCATATATTATTGGATTATTATATGAGTTAAAATATTGAGTAGAAAATTATTTTTGAGTGAAGAATGTGATAACCTAGTGTTTTATATATTTTATTTCAAATATAATATGTATATATATATATATGAAAAGAGCACATTCATCATAAAATTAAAATTGATTGGGATTTGTTGTATAAATATCTCATTTAAGATAGAGAATAACATTAATATATTTATTTACATAGATGAAAATAAAATAAGAAACATAAAAAATAAAAATATAATTTTAAATTTTAGAACCTTACATTCTCCTTTAAATATTCATATCATCAAAAACAATACAAAAATAAAGAAACTCTCATGAAATATGTTTGAAATTTTTTATCAAATGAAAATAAAAGTAATAAAAACTATTTCAATGATTAATTAAGGAAGTAATATATATTTTTATTATTTTTAAATAAAATATGATTTTTTTAATATTCATAGGAAAACTAAAAATCTAATCATATTGTTAGGAATAACTACATGAAATATATAATACAGACATGATCATTAGAATAGTAAAATTACTATCAGATATAATTTATAATTTATTATGTAATTTAATAAAATTATATTATCTCCCAAAAATATTCATTAGAATTATAAATCTTAATGAATTATTAAATGAAATTTTCAGCAATTGTGTTTTAATAATTTTTTCAAATGACATATCATTTTTTCATAAAAATTATTACATATGATATAAATTTATATTTAAAAATGTATATCTTTTTGAAGATAGTTCATAAAATATATCCAAGATTGTTCTGAAAATAAACTATAATATTATATGACTATTAAAAAATAGTCTTTTTGATGTATTATTATTTCATGATGTAATATTAATATAAAAATAAAATTATTACAAATAAAATGGTTGTATTAGAAAAAACTAATTTGTATATGATAAATTATTAATTTAAAAACACCTTCATAAATTTATCAACTAAATCGTTAATTTTAATTTGTTAATAATTTAATGAATACCATTAAAAAACATTTTAAGATTTTCTTCATTTTATTATAAAAAAATAAATTTTGTTTAGAAATAATCAAAATATTAATGAATATATATATATTTAACTATAATAAATTCATAATGTAAGATACAAATATTATTTCATGTTTTACTATGTAAATGATATCTTAATCATTATTTTTTATAATAAATACCAATCTCATCAAGTATACACCCTCTAAGACCCCTTAGTAAATTACACCCCTAGGACTTCTTAAATCCCATAATATGCCTTATTATCTCTCAATATGTATACATAAAACCAAAATAAAATTCACATTCAATAAAAATAAAATCCTACAACGATTTATTTTCATATAAAATAATCCAACATCAATGAAGAGTTAATTTGTTTCCTTTATCCTATTTCTTTCATCGTATATTCTTTTATTGTGTAATCATTATATAATACAATCCCCTAATATAAATCATGTTCTATGTTAAAATCATATTAATGTCAGGATTCTAGTATGACATCATTATAATATATATATCTATAGTTATTTATATTTATATAATATTTATATATTATCTCCATCCATTTTGTACGTCTCATTAAGTGTTATTTTTATCCACCTATGAGACATAGTCAATTCATTGGGTAACATTGCCTACATTTATGGTTAAAATAACTTATTAATAGTGAATAATTTTTAATATCATGTATTTTTTTCAATTTGAGGTTATTTGATTAATTTATAAATAAAAATTAATTAAAATCATGAAATGGAACAAAAAATTTGATAATTCGAATAAACATTTCATCGAACCATTTCTTCTATTTAAGAAATATTATTAAATAAGTGTTCTTGTGATGAATGATCAAGACTGAGATAAATGAATGAAATAAGCTAAAATATTAGTTTTTTTAATGAAAAAATTTATTTTATAGGATGTTTCAATTTTATGGGAGACAATAGTACCCTAGATAAGGGGAATTTCAAAAATTACACTATTCATTGGGTTTATCCTCACCTTTTCACTATATTCAAAATAATTATTCTAAGATCCATCCTAAATATAATTTTTTACACTTTTTATATATTTTATATTAATTATTTTACATTTTTTTCATTAGTTTATAGTTACTTTAATTATAATAAATAGAGTCTTTATTCATATAGTATCTCCATGATTTATGTTTTTAATATTTTTATACTCTTCAGGATTTTTAAAAATTTATTTTCCAATACCAACCATGAATGAATTTTTTTCCCTTATTAATAAGTGGAACATTTATTATTAATTAGTCGATATATGGATTACGAAATTTTTTCAAAACCCAATTTTTCCATTGATTTTTCTCTTCATGTTTAGTATTGATGGGTGAAACCATTCTTTATGAGCATATACATTTATAATGGAAAGACCTATAAATATATAAAAAATAATTAAATTGGGTAATTATATATATATATAGTTATTATGAAAATAAATGATACATGAAATGTCCAAATTCATTGAAATTATTTTTGTACACAAATGTTACAAAAACTCAATGATATAATTTTTTACAAACTATATATCAAATATTATCTGAAATGTTATGATGTTATATTAATATGGAATTATCATATAACTTGTCTCTTTAAAATGATTTATATATCCTCAGAATGGTTATCTAATTCTTATGAAATGTTAGTGATGATTATTATGCTAACATAAGTACCAATATTGTTTCATGTTCCATGTCATACAATATTATTCCTCTATTTACTAGGATTTTATCTCACACTCTCATAGGTATTCCCCTATTAAACCATATGAACTAATGATTTTATGAACCTTTCTACTATGTAATTACTTAAGGATCATAATAGTGTTAAATATATTATTTATTGAATTATTTATTTTTGTATAAATCGTTATAAGGAACTCAACCATAATATGTTGGAAATAATATTATTATATATGTTTACTATAAAATTTATTTAATAATTATTTATAAATGATAAGATATCACATATAATCATTCAATATATAATTTAATGTTTACAATTTTTTAAATTTTTTTGAATTTTAATATGATCATAAGTCATTAGGCATCAACAAAAATCTATTATTACATGATATAAATATTAATTAAATACAAAAATATAATTTTTTTTGTCTATATCTCTCATATGTATGCATATATCATTGAAGATATATAGTTAATAGGATTATCCCATATCATGGTTACCATGGAATATTTTTCTGTGAATAATCTATCATTACTAGAGATTAATATTGACATTTCAACTTTATTGTTACTTTAGTTTAAATTCCATTTATAAGAGAACAAATTTCTATCGAGTAATTTTTTTTATCAAATTATTGAATTATTATATTAAAATTGTGTTTGATATATTATTTATCATGAAGGATCCACTGTAATTATATATATATAAATCCATTGAATGAGTTTTGAGATAAACTACTTGTAATTTATTGGAGAATTTTTAAAAAGATATATCATATATCATTGGAAAGGTATTGAGGTGCTGGATCAATACCATTTTGAATTATTCTATCTGTATATATAATTAATGAGTAAATGGTTTTGTAATTGTTCAATATTTTTAACTTTTCTCTAAAATTTATGGCAAATAAATTGAAAACTAAAAAAATTGGAAAGAGATTCAGTTAGGGGTTGAGTTTTACCCATGATTCATTTTTGATGTTCATAGAAGGTGGATAACTATGGCCAACTCATTGTAGTATATAGATAATATAAAGAATCTATAGTTCCATTGGTGGAACGATGAGATTCATATGATCTAGGATTGGATGAGGGTTATTTTACAACTTCTACACAAGGTTTAGTAGTGCATAGACCAAATAGGCTCTATGGATAGCCATTCAATCCCAAAGGATTAAATAATGAGATGATATCTACATAACCATATTAATGAAGGTACAATGGCCCTAATATACATGATGTTTACCATTATTATCATCATATTTGGTGGTTACCCTTCATTATCGGTCAGCCTATTTTGACAAGTAATGTGGTGAGAACTGGTTAATATGATATGTATAACTAATTATCATAGATAAATTGGGTGTTTCATGACTTGGTTAAAGAATTAATTAACATTACTAATGATAACATATTATAAATCTCTAATTATATGGATTGTGAGGCATAATATAATGCACTTTTATAGAATATGGGGCTTCCACTTGGTATGACTAGTTTTTACATGAGGCATTCCACTTGTGGGCTTCTTGAGGGGGTCATTTTTAACATCAAAAATATCATTGAGATCCTTATAAATTACATGAAACATTGAAATCATGTTTTGAACATTTGAGGACATATTACCTGTATTTTAAGAATTTGGTAGAGAATGTTACATGCTTTAAGCTATTTGGGGGGCGGGGTGGGGGTGAAACATATTGATCATCTTTTAAAAATAAATAATAGTATAGGTTTTTTGAAGATAATTTTATAGTTAACTTTTCATGTTAATGTTCAATTATGTTTTAAAATAATTGTTATAAATTATTAATAAGTGAATAGTGAATAAAATAATAGGTTCTGTGTTTTATATCTTAAAATCATATGTATTTTATTACTATGTGAAATGAGTTTAGTAATATGAAAATTTATAGACATAGATGGTAGTTTGGTATTAGTTGATTTAAAAAATATTATTAAAATTTAATAAAAATAATAAAATTTAATGAAAATTCATTGAAATTAATTATTATCTTGATTAGTCATGGGGGTGAGTATCATAACGACAGGAAGTTTTGGTCGACCTCTCTTAAAAATTATGTGATTATGATATGCTATTACTCGAAAATAAAATTGATTATTAGTTTCATAATGTATCCTGTAAGAAAATAAGGATGCTTCATATATATATTAGTAATTTGTTATGAAATAATGATTTTAACAATGGTTAAATTGAATAGTAGTTGATGAAATAATGTAATATAATAAAATTGAAATGTCTACCATATATGTAATTAAACTAAATTTTCATAACAAAATATTTCTTGAGTGTGGTATTCTAGCTATATAAGTAAATTTAAATCCTATGTGAAATGTTTTTTTATAAAATGTATATATTATATAGGATTACTATAAATTTATTTGTTTGGTATATATGTTATTATTTAATTCCTAATATGGAATGTAGGTTTTGATAAAATTAATGTGGAAATAGATATTTAATTGAAATAGTCTATAATGGTGGTTAATTTTATATGTAATGGGAATACAACAATTATATATCCTTTTGAATGGAAATTCCTCAAATGGTGTGAAATTGTTGTTAAGAAAATTTATATTCATTAAAAATTTCTTGCATCTAATGGAAATGATTTAGTGACTAGTGACATTAACCATGGAGCTAAGGTAGTAAAATCATTCTAATAATCCATTTTATAGTCATTGATAATTATTGTGTATTATAGAATAGTATCCAATGTCCTATGATATGTTTAAAATTAAATTATATTTAATGTAAGTGGAATTAACTATGCTCTGATATGCAAATTTACATAAACTGAAAAAAATATCATTATTGAATTATCATCACTACTGTGGGACAAAATATGAATATGGTAACATATTATGGATGTCATGGAGTCCAATGATAAAAAAATTAATACAATATTTAATCTATTATATAGTTTATATTGGGATAATTTAATAAATAACGTTCACATGCTATTGATTTATAATTATATTTCTAAAATAGTGGCTATGGGAAATCAGTTGACGATGATAAAGAAGATAAAAATTTCTTTATGAGAAGTAATATGAGGTTAATAGTTGGCTAATAAATTGGTATTATAGTGACTACTTTTTTTTCTTTCCAACCCCAAGATGAAATATTTATTATGATGATTGTATATCGATGGTGATAGGTATAGTGGTGGATAAATTTTACACTCACCCTTGGTTTAGTGTTTGAGGGTGATGAATGTGAAAAAACCTTTACCAAAAATATGTTTAGCTAGATACCTATGATGAATCATTAATTTATCATTACTTACACACTAAGTAATCTAGTATAAGTTGTGTTAGATACTCCAGGAAGGTTATTGATTATTAATATGTCCTCCAACATCATTTTTTATGAAAAAAATCATGCCAAATTTATTTAGTATCCTTGGTTTGTGAGTTTGATGTTGTGAATTTTTTTAGGGGAATAATTCTTATAGAATCCCTTTTATGATAATGAAATAAATTTTAATTGCCCTTAGTGGAGACACTCTTCATCAACCTAAACTGTTATGCACTAATAGATAAATATGCATCAATTAATATCCTTACTGTATACCCTTTAGTATGAAATTGGGTGTACTTGTCAAAAAATGAATCCGTAGTTATGTTTATTTTCCATAATATTCCAATATATATCACTATTATATGGCATTTATTCTATCTAGACAGCTATAGGAATCCTGTTTTGACATAGTGATTTTTCCCTTCTGGGATATGTATATTTTCTTGAATAGGATATCATTATTTAATTCTATACTATTGAGAAGTTTAGGGATCATTATTGTATCCTAATAAATATACTATAATAGGATACATGTATTTCAATAAACACGTAATGATTACTACATAGATGGTAAATTTCATTTTTTTGATGTCTATAAATGGATTTCAGATTAGACTACATCTATTTCCATAATAATAATTGTTATTTTTGGTTGTGTGATGGATGTGATCCATGTGCAGACTGATTAAGAGGTTTCATGATTATTTTTGTGAATTGTGATGATAGTGAGTCATGTTAGAATACCAAAACAATATTTACTATTGAATAATGTAGATAATATATGTTTATGGTATCATCTCACTCTTGGTGATGACCATAACATGTATTATTATACTCACCCCAATAAGAATAGTTTCAAGTTATTCATTACGTGTTTAAGATGACCAGTTAAGAAATATAATGAATTTTTATATGGGATGAATATAGGATGATGATGTGGATAACCTATGAGGTGTTAATCCCATGATGATGACCTCCCTTATATAGTTATCTTTTATGAGGTCACCTTCTTTGGTTTTGATGGGTTTTTATTCTATTAATTTATTAAATTTTTTATTTTCTTAAGTATACCCCTGATATTAATGATTTTTATGTCTATGTATTTTATTTTTTGGATTTTATATTTCATGAATATCGTAGAGTATATGGATGTATGATATTTTTTTAATGGTTTATTGAGAGGTAATATTTCCCATGATGTGCAGGTACCTCAATGCTTGTTGATATACAAACTCTTAGTGGAGGGGGTATTGTGAAGTTCCCTTATTTTTTACCTGGAATAGGATATATTGTTTTCAAAGATATAGGATAGAGTAATAAGTTTTAAACATTTCATTATTGTTCTGGATTATTTATAATGAGTCTTATTAATAATTTATAAAGCATTTTTTCTTAGTTAAGTGCATTATAAATTATAAAGTAGTCAATGGATTCAGGTGCATGACTCTCATATGTGGAATATTAGATATACCTTGTTATAAAAGATATGATTTTATTGGGTTGGTATGAAATCATATAAACCCCAAATACTACATTTTGAGTTCATGATTTATTTTATTTCATCTTTAGATATTTTTTGTGGGCGGTAGTAGCATTAAATTTATGACATTATAATTTATTTCACTAAGATTTATGTTCAAGATTATTTTTGTGATATAATTTATTAGGATTATTATGATATAGAAAACTCAAATTTCATTAATGGATATTGTAAGAATCATAGATAAACATATATTATGGTACTTCTCTCTATAAATCTATATATATGATTTTTGAGGGATTTGTTGACACACACATCATCATCTTCAAAAAAGTTTTCCCAACATCTATATAAAATTTTCCATAATTTTTTTGTTGTTTTAGAGTTTATCCCTTTATTGATATAATATAATTGAAACTTTTGATTCTTTAAAAAAATATATTTTAGGATCCATGGAATTTTATATTATTTAAATTTATATTCTTTTAATTCTACGTTGATTACATTTATTTTTATTGGTGTTTTTCTTGATTTAGTTATTATGATCATATTAAAACAATTGAATTATGATAAGATATATTAACAATTCATGATTATAAATGCATGGAATTCATTCTATAATTGAATATTTCATTTAAAAACATGAATTAAAATCATTTTATGGAATGTAAAATGGTTACTTAACCTTAATTTGTCTATTAGTTTAATGCACATAAAAAGTTTTGTGATTCTTATAATTTGGACTAAGGTTATTAGTTAGGTTTCAATATATGAACGTAATGGAAATTTATAGTGGATATTATTTTGGGGATTGTAAAAGGAATAATTTATATTCATTAAATTATATCATTAGTAATGATCAACATGGTTTTGGGTTATTACACAACTTTTACTAATTCAATTACAGTCATTTATTCATGGAGTATAACATTTTCCCATGATATGATGGCATGGGTAATATTGAATTTTGATCCACTGTGTTCCATGTTTGGGATAAAAGGATACTGATATAGGATAAATATATATATATATATATATATATATATATATATAATATTATCTTCTTCTATAGAGAGAAAATGGAGTGGTTAATCTATTTTCATGGTACAAATCAATTTGGGCTAAACATGTTTGATGGTTAATGAACATTGTTTGCCATTAAAATATATAGTGTGGTTGTGATATTGTTGAAAAAATGAGTTAATACGAAGATATTTTATTTTAAAGGATGTTATTTTCCTTTCGATAATTTTATCTTAGAGATGTCGTATGATCTCAATTTTTAGTTGGAATATATCTCACTAACTTATATGAAGTATTTTCTTGCATCGAGTGATGCATGATCAATGTACTTTCTTACACTGAAATAATATTTATTTTAGACCAAATTTATCAATTCTAGTTTTTTTACCAAATAATAAAATTACAGAATGAAATTTAAATATCATAATCCTAGTTTTATATATATTCCTCGGACTTAGGATTTTTCGAAACCCAATGATCAGATATTGAGATAACCTAGATAGAAATTCAAGAATATTATTTTATTACTTTCTAACACATTATAATTTCAAAAAATCACCACACATACATACAATTATTTTAAATTTCTTGAGTATTAAATATATTTAATCTGATATCACTAAAATTAATTTCATAATTTTTTAGAAAATTATGGGATATCTTTTTTCATATTATTAACATTAATTTTATAATTTAGGTCACATAGATTAAGAACTATTTGAATTTGGGGATATGTAAAAACTAAATTGAATTACATATATCATACCATGAATTTTATTTTTCCTAAATGGACTTCATACCACCATTAGAAGTATATGGTTGGGATGGATGTATGAACTATAGTGAGGAATCTATAAAAATAGGAGGGTGGTCTGATTTAGGATCAGAGGATAAAAATTCCTCTATGTTTACCCTAGGCATACTAAGAATACTGTAGATCTAGAATTGATGGTAATATTTACATTTGAGGGATATAATGTAATGATTATGGGTATGTATCTATAGAGAGTTGGATATAATAATATCTTGACGCACATGCATCAACTATCTAATCATCAGATTCGATGGTTATTATTCATTCAAGAATAATTCATTTTAGTGGTAGACACAGTGAGGGGCGGGATATTAGGTTGGAAGATTAAATATATGATGATGACATGGATCGACGGGTTATGATATAATGTGATATTTTATAAATTTAATGAAGTATCGTAGGCCCCCTATAATCTATCATAAGAGGCATGGTGTGTCATGTGTTGACATAATGAGGGAGTAAAATAAATAATTGTTTTGTTAGATGATGTGTCATTCCACATGTAGGGGCTGTAGGGACCCAATTTGTATGTTATAATTAAATTAGACACATTTACACATCTGTTACACTTTTAAATAAAGTTTTATACTTTTAGATATCATTATTATGATATTTAAGTTGTTGATCACTAATTATGTGTGTATATAATTATAATAATTGAGTAGAAATATAATGGTGATGAATTTAATTCGGTTCCATGTTTCATTGCTTTATGTTATTGCGTACTGTGAAAATTTGGGAGATGAGTTTAGTTTGATTTGAATTTATAAATATAATATTATGCAATTTAAATTTCTATAAATTATTAAAATTTATTAATATATATATGTCAGTAACAAAAAAAGGATTTTTAGGTTTTCATGTTTATTAATTCATTTTTTGTATGGAATCATTCAAAAAACAAATATTGAAATTATATATGAAATGATTCCTCATTGAATAAAATAATAACACATGTAGGGTCTTAAAATTAATTATGAAAAAATGTATTTGAGATATTAATCATAAAATATCACAATGGATGGAGTATTGTAATGAAGTTATATGAAATTCATTAATTAATGATAATGAAAGGGGATTATTGGACTATAATATAGTAAGATAGAGGTAATCTAAATCCTTAGGTAAAATTTGTTCTTTTTTGAATTGGTGTTTTTAAAATAGTATTTTTCAACTAGTGATTTGTGTTGTTGGTTATATAGAATATATTGGTTAATATAAAAAATGGTATCAAATTTTCATGGATAATATATGTGGATAAGTATATTGAATTCAAAAGGGTGATAGTATGGGGTATTGAAATAATTATGGGATTGGATGTAAATAATAATATATCACAATGTATAGTTATTCCATTAAATAATTTTAAATAATCCCAAATGAAATATAAATAAATAATAATCAAATTATAATTGAACATAAGGTAATATGGAATAGTGGATTATATCTTAGGGGTCAAAGTAATGGAATATTTCTCATTATGATTTTATTGAATGATTGGAAAAGATAATTTATACAATGTGGTAACCATAATTTATGATGACTACTTGGATGGAACTCTATATAATGGAAGTTTAATTATCATACATTTGATGTCTCTAGATGAATAAGTGAATTTCAACATTTAATTTAAATAAATTATTATCATAGGATTATGATGAGAAATAATATTTTAAAATCATTAGTGTTATTAGTGAATATAACAGTGAACATGTGGAAACTCATATCTATAATGATATACTATATCTACCTATATAATTCAATAGCTAATGTTAATCTGTTATTGGATATTTTTTTTTCTTTGTTAATTAATGGCCAGTGGTAATCTAATGAGGATGATGGAAAAACTATAAATTTATGCACAACAAGTCTTATGAGGTTGATATTTGGATCCACAATTGTCTTTGTGTGGATTTATGTGTGTTCATTATCACTCTGAGTTATGATGAATTATGTGATGGAAGGATATCGATGGAGATGATGTAAGAATGTAACTAACATATAGAAACACTAAGTTTGGGGTTGTAGTGGGAAAAATGATGATACTTATTCCTCCAACTAAATTTCTATTTTTATTAATGATAAAACTTGTTTTATAAGATTAGAGGGAACCCATACCGAGCCCAATGGAATTGAAAAGTGGTGAAATGTTCCTAAATTAAACACCACAAACACACTTGACTTTTATTGTATAATCCATATACACCTAGCTAATAGTTTGATACATGTAATTCCTATAATATTTATCATTTGGGATAGATAGAATTAGGTAATCCCTAAAGTACCCTTAATGAAAAATAATGAAGATCAGATAATTGTATATGGGAAATATCAATTATATCCATGATATGAAAAATAAATGGATGGTAATAAACTTGAATATAAATGATCGTCCCCCCCCCCCCACATGTTAGGAATCGAGATTGATCACCAAACACTAGATATAAACATTACTATTTAAATACCACTCTCGGATTGGGATTAATAAATATTTCTACACATCCCATGATATGTATATTTCCACATTTATTATATTATATATAATTTACCCAATATATTTCTATATCCTCATGAATCCAAACATTTATAAGCTAGTGGATTATAGTTTTTTTGCTTCTTTTGGAGATGTGCACTTACAGTAGCTGGAGATATGTATTTCCATCAACACATCCATAATATATGTATATGTTTATATGCTCTAGTACTTTGAAAATTATTGGATAAAAGTATTTACTTTTTATTATAATGTTTAAGGAATATATGTTGAAATAATAAATATGAATTATATAGATACTTTTTTTTGTTTAATTGAAATTAATATCATTTTTTTCATTTTAGATCCATGCGCCTCTAAAAAGGGTAATGTGCTAATTTAAAAAATGTAAAAGAAAATTGATAAGGTTATTGATGATACTGTTGGAATCTAGAAATGTTGCCTACCATTATATTATATATTGGTAATTATATATGCTACTTGAGTCATATGGAATAATCAATACTTATTAACCAAAATAGACTTATTCTATGAGAGAGAGTATTTGTACCACCTATTTGAGATATAAAATGATAATTATGAATCTATAATTGCTACCAGAATGAGATTCTGTTATTATGTGAGGTATTAATTCTATTGTTTAGTAACATTCCATATACTAGACAATTTTGGGTAACAAATTGAAAAATAATATTTTCAAAATAATATATTAATTCATTTTTTATTATGGTGGCATTTGTATGGATGCAAGGAAGCGACATGATCAATTTAGAAACCTTGTGGTGATGATAAGGATTTGTAAGATTCTAGATAAGTGTATTATGGGATAGTATACCTTTCTTTATTATTAATATTCAATAAATATTTAATGGATGTTTTAATTAGTAGTTACACATTATATTAATTAGATAAATATGTGAAACTGTCAGGAAGAAAAATAAATCTCCATGAAATTATCTATTTGAAAGGATATTTTCCAATCATAATTCATTATTACTTCATTATATAATGGAAAAGAGATATTCATAGAAGAGAACCCATCTATCTCCCTTACAAAAATGTAGAACTAATTAATTTTGTTTTTTTCATTAATAAAAAATGTAGTGATAATAATAAATAATGGATTCTGAGGGTGAAGATGATAATGAAATTTGGACAATGGACATGGATTCTAGAAAGTGTAATGAAAAAAAAACATATCACCAACAAGAGAATAATTATTTCAAATTTTTCAATTGATTCTACTTTCACATCATATGATTTTACCCTCTTCCCAAAATGATCATATCACATTTTTTTCTATAGTGAATGAATAATTTCAATTTGAATTATTAAATTATGATCAATTTTTCTAAATAAATAAATTTTAATTTTATAAAATTTTGTCTTCAATAATAATTATGAAAATATTGTTTTAGGTAAATAAATTTAATTTATATAGCATTAAATTATTCTCGGAATTGAACGAACAAATATTTATTTCATAAAAAGTTATTTCATCTTAAAAAATATTTTCTACAATGATTTAAAATAAAGATTCAATGTTTATTTTATTACAAATTTTTACAAAATGGATTTTTAAAAAATAAATATAATTTTTCACGAAAATTTATCAATATATCATATTGTATTATTAATTATATTTTATTATAAATCAACTAATTTATCCATGAGAAACAACATATTTGAGAAACAATACTAACAATACCATGGGAAAAGTTTTTTTTGATGAAAGAATTAATAGTTAGAGAATACGGAATGTTAAATAAAATTGTTTATTATATTTTGTTTTCCATTCATATAATGAATTGATAGTTACCTCTAAATTTTTTATTAGATCAAGTGTGTTGATTAATTTATTTGATAATAATAATAAATTTTTATTCTATTTCAAATTAATTAACTCACGTTATCCAAAAAAATGGTTTAAATATGAATTCATCACGTGATCTAAAAAAAATTTAATAATTTCATTAAACGTCTCATAATTTAATATTATTTAATTACAATTCATAAAAACTCATCCTATGTTATTATAAAAATAGCATATAAAATAATACATATTTTTTAATTAAATTAATCAAATTATAAATGAATCTGATTAATTTTGTGATTTGAGATGTGAGAGAATTATCAAAATCAATTATACATCCTCAAACAAATGTTATATTAGATTAATGAAATCCTAACTTCCCTCTATTATTTTATCAAAATAAATTTTGGAAATATTACTTTTATGATACAAAATATATATATATATAATTTTCATTATTTTTTCCCAATAATGTTTCCATGGTGAATTTATTATATCAATTTCCCCAACCATTATAATTTATATGATGTTTTTTGTATTTTTTTTTAACAAAATCAATATCATTATTGGAATATAAAATAATATATATATATATATATATATATATCAATTATTTGATCACTTTAGAATATAATGTCATCTCATCTTGAGGGGAGATGTTCCAATCATAAGAAAACAAGTGAGGAGTGATGGATAAAATGAAAATTGTCTTACAACAATGAAAATTTTCATATTGTTCATTATTATTTCTTTAATACATGACTACTATGGACATAAATTATATTCATCACCACAAATATTCACATATTATGATTATATCATCCATTATTAAGAAAAACCATATCAAGAAGATATTATTATTCATCATACCAAGATAGATAGTGAGATTTTATTATTTAGCCGAAAATGTTTCCCAATAACAAAAACAAAGGATGAATGATTATTGGAAAATTTCATCTCCAATAGGTAATTAGATAGATATTTTAATTATGTGAAATTCAATTCTTGTAATCCTCTATATAATCCCATTTATAAATAAAAATTAAAACCTCTATTACATATATATATAGTATCACTAATCACCTAAATTAATCTATCCAAAATTAAAATTATCTCAAATATACCAATGATATTTCATCACATATATTCCATGTGTTGGCCACATAACTTCCATACAGCCACACTAATTTCAAAACATCATAAAAATAAAAATAGATTGTTCAGATACTATAATGCTTTAGATAATGAGCTCAAATTTCATAGTGAGAATATCTTTAATGGGTAATATAATTTTTACCTCTCTAAAGAAAATTTACCAGTTTAAGAAACAACCATTATCATGAAACAACCCATTAAATCCCTCATAGGGATACCTGAACTGATTGTAGACATGTAGGAGTAATGTTCACCATTACCCTAGTCTAGAAATCAGTTTTATGATCCCAATATAAAATCACTGGGAATGATTTCACATGTGAATAAACTCAAAGGTCAATAATAAAATATCAATATCTTAGCTGGAAGAATAAATTAAATAATTAAAATGGAATACAATAAAAAAAGATAACATCCATAAAAACTCACCAAGAATATAAATGAATAATAATTAACATCACATAAACTATAAAGGCTGTAGAAAACATGAAACATAAAAAACCTAGAAAGAGAATAACTATAAAAGACACACACAATCTCTATGTGACCCATAGTCAAAATACACATCCTATGAAGAACATCTAGAATATCACCAATCCCATCACATTTTAGACACATAATGATTAACATGAGAAAAATCTATAATAACAACATATTTTAGATTATATATATAGGGTGAAAGAGAAACAAATACCAATAGATTGACACCATAGAGATTGTGCAATTATTTCCAAATAAAATCCATTATATTCAAGAATAAAAAACTCAATTGATAAAATATTTTCAATATATAGGTATAAAAATTTAAATCGTACACACATTTTATAAAATTAATTAGTTTGGATTGACTAAAAAATCACTCAAAAACTAACATTTCATATGGCCTTATCCCCCTTTATAATGTATTTCCTATTATTTCAGTAAAGGGAATTGTGGAGTTAGACCAATTTTTTAGAAAATTAATAAAACACTAAAATCAATACAGTTTGATGAGAACCACACAAAAACAACTTTTACCTTCTTTCATAAAATACACCAAATGATTTTTATAAAATCACATCACCTTGTATTTTCACAGAACAAATCATGTTTCCATAATAATTAATTAACAATCCTCAAATACCGAAATAAATACACCTAATATAATTATTCCAAAAACAATGAAAACATGGCATAACTAATGTTATAAAAAATAATACCATCACATAACCCAATAAATAGGAATGAGAATAATACTAGATTTATCAATCAAAAATGGCACAAACATAACCCATATAAATAAATGGGGCATTAGAAAAACACAGAACAAGATCGAAGAATAATTTTCTAGTTTCACATAGAATAAAACAATTTTTATCACCATATAAGAATTTATAAAAAGATTATAATTGGATCTATAAAGATTAAACATCCAAGATATCACTTGATCTCTGGGTCCATAGTTAGGTAGCACACTCGATCTTCTACCAAAAGGATATTTTGGTCACATGGTAAATTATTTATAAGATCACTTTGTATTCATCATAATGGTTAACCCGATACCTTGGATAAAATTCCATTTTTACAAAGTCAAGAACTCACTAACACATAAAATTACTCATCTACTACTGAGTGACTATCATATCTACATCAACAAGTTTTGATCATAAACTAACATGACCATTTCAATTCAAGAATCAACACCATTCAATAGTTCTTTTAAAACACTTTTAATGACTCGTTTGAATGTATAAACCCCTTTTAATCCAATTTATCAAACACATGGAGTTCTTTTAATCTAAATCCATTTAAAATTGCATTTATATATATAATTTAAAAATAACCCCCTAATAAAAAAAACATAAAAAAACATCACTTATAAATCAAAATGAAGTAAATTTAAGATATGAAAACCAAAGGTGATAATTAATATAAGGTATATGGTGAAAAAAGACCTAAAATAGAGACACCCACACTTCTTAGAAGAAAACCAACATTCTAAATGGGCCTATATCAACATCATGCAATGAAAAGTATTTTCACAATAATTTTGAGTATAAATCTAAACCAAAATTTAAAAGATAGATCATAAAATACATTTAGAATAACCATTTAAAATACTAACTCAAAACCATTTAGAAGGACCATTTCAAGAACCAACACATTCCCCCATTAAAATACCCTTATATAAAAAATTATTCTCTAGAAAATTTTAAATCACACAAAATACCATTCCCTAGTTCATGTCATGACACCAATTAGGTCAAAGAATTTTAAAATAACACATTATATAAAAAATTATTCTCTCGAAAATTTCAAATCACTTATCATTTTTAAAAACCACTTAAATTTCCAATAAACATGTTTGAATGTCAAAATAAAACGCCTTGAATTTCATTTAATGACCCAAAATTGGTTAAAATAACAACAAATGAGATGTCCTATTTAAAACCCAAGATAAAAATAATTCAAAAAAACATGTAATTCTAGGAATCTGGTGAAATATAATGTAAAACAATTTTTTCAAATAGAAATACACAGTGATGAACATTCTAAAAACCACTAATCCATCACACATGGCCTAAATTTTAGAAATCATATATTTTAAAATGCCACTAACTCTATGGAAACACAATTAATGAAAATGAAAAAACCCAATATCTACTATTCATCAAAAATAATGAATGTGGTCATATCCTATAGTGGTGAGAACTCTAATACATCTCAACATATCATACTTAATCCCTAAACAATAAAACTCCACGATTCAATCACCCAAACCCCTATAATTTAATTTGAAGACCTCTAGGGTTCAAGGGAGATGGAAAATTGAAGTAAAAGGGTAGAGGGATATAAAGAAGAAGAATACCTAGAAAATAGAGAATAAATTACAACACATATATGAAGTTAGAATTCCTAGAATTCCTTACATTTAAATGAGTGGGAGGGACAAACCATAGTTTTATTCTACTTGGCTTTGTTAGATGATACAAGAATGAAAAGAAACCCATTTTCCTCTTAAAAGAAAATGGTAAATACATTAATTTTAAATTTATGTAAATCTGGGTAATTCAAAAAGGATTTACACCTGATTTTGGAGACCATCCATCAAATTTAAAACTGGAACCTACTAAATTAAAGTTATCCATATATCATTACCTATGGGTTCATATGGATCATCTACTCATGGTAAAACTTCACTATAAAGAACTAACCAAAAACATATATATATTAAAAACTTTTCACATTGTTTGTATAATATTTCTGAATACATGTGTTTAGACACTCAAGGAAAGGATGTGTTCCATAGATACAACAAATATCCATCTCAACCATGTGCAACCCACATAGGTCATACTATTTCAGTTAAAAAAATGGATAAATCCACACATAATTAAACCCATAGGGTTACACCAAAATCATATAAAAATTAAATTAATAAAAAATAAGAGAGAAATAAAATCAATCCATAACATAAAATAATTTAAAATTCCACCAAAATTTACCAAAAAAAATTATTGGAAACTATGCTACAGTTATAGAAGGTATTACAATATCCCCATCATACAACTTTTTACCCCCAAAAAACCCCATATTCAAATTTGGGTAGAATGATATATAATTGATCATTGTAGAGTGATGTGATATAGTATTAAAATTAACTTGGTGATTTGATAAAATAAAACGCTCAATTATCTATTATTCCTCCATACTAAAGTACTAAATCCACAAAACTGAAATATTTTTCTATGAAAAATAAAAAAAATAAACATAAGAACAATATCTAGATGAGATAGATACTAAGAAAGCCTCTTCATAATTTTCAAATATATTATATTGTGAACTAAAAAGTAAAAAATACACATGAATGAAGTCATCCAATATTAGAATGAAACCTAAAAATCATCCTTATAAATCAGTAAAATCCATCCAGAAAGGATGATTATAAAATGAATTCTTCTAACATACAAGGAGAATGTTTTCAATGGGAAATATAATAGCAAAGTACTCAAATCCCACAAAAGAAAGTATCATCAATATTAAAAATCATTACATCTCAAATGGAGGAATCAAGAGTATACAACCAAAAGAAATGTCCTTGGATCTCGAACGTGGTAACTATACCGTAAGGGTAAACTAGGAAAAAATCATGGAACATCGTCCAATGGTGAACCCCACAAAGATGTATATACCAAATTTTTGAGAACCCAAAGGAAACTCATGTCCTAATTAACCTAGAACCAAGCAAAAGGTCACCAACACCAGTCGTAATAAAAATATTACCTAAAAATTTTCATGGGATAAGAAACCATAAGTTTCCCCAAAGGAAGGAAACAAGAATAACAAGACACAAAAAAATTATGAAAACCCAAATACATTCCCACAATCCAAAAGGATAAAACAATGATCTATATTCTATTACCCTCAATAAGAGAATAACTCAACCATTATCAATAAATAACTTAATAAATTTGAACAATGCAATCAAATATTAAAGGAAAACATATGGAATTCTAGGAAATAGTCGCAAGGCGTCAATACTAAGATAAAATAAAAACAAAATATTCATGAAATAAACTACAAAACATATTAAATAACCTATAATAATTAGTGAAAGAGAACCATCCCAACAATACTTAAAGACAAAATAAAGATTCAGATTAACCAAATATACTTGGTACCTAGTTGGTGTTATGAATAAAAAGTTATAAATTATAAAATAAATGTGACTTATCATATATAACTACAAGGAAAAATTTACATATCTAATAGAAAATCCATTTTGGGAGGTTCATAGATTCTAATAAATGTTATGATTCCATCATAATATACTCTATAAACAACCAAGTAGTCACATAACCATGGGAATCAATCAATGATCCCATTTAAATGTAATATGGAATTATCATTTTAAATAATCTATTGAGAAGAAAATTTTAAAACAAAATTTATAAATCTCGTTAGAGAACCAACTAATTTTAACCAACACCCCTGATAAAAAATTTAAAATAATGTATGTGATCCAAAAGCCTCAAAATTATTTTAAATCATGTGAAACAATTGTTATATTATGATTGAATTTCAAAATAATTCATAATAAGTATATGATTTTTCTATAATATATTCCATTCAGTTATCAAAAAAATATTTAAAATATTTTTTTTACTTAAATCAAACCAGAAAAATTGTTATGAATTAATCCATGTTTCTCATTGAAGATTATTTTTTAGAATTTTCAATTTTAAAACAATATTATCTAAGGAAGTACTTTATTTAACTAAAGTGTAAAATATCCCATTGATGAATTTTTAACAAGTCAAAAAATTCCACTATATAATCTTAAAATTTGTTTCACATTAAATAGTTTTCTAATGAAATATTTAAATATAAAACACTTATGGATTTTATCAACAAACAGAATCAATTTTCTCAATCCATGATTTTTTTTAAAAAAACATCATTGAATTTATCCCTTCCATTAAAGAAAAAAAAATTAATTTCATAGAAAAATGTCCCTGAGGGACCATACTAAACACAAATTTATTAATCTCAGATCAAAAACATTTAATGGAATCAAAGTCAATAATAACTAATGATAAGAACACTCTATTGTATAAATCACCAATATGAAACATCATTGAAATAAATACGGGGACTAGGGGAAACACAAATCTGAATGAGAAAATGTAATGTGGTTATCTGGACTGCACAGACCATTAAACTGTCTGCCAACTAGGAAACTGGTACTATCATGGTTTTGGAGACATTCTACATAGGCACGGAATGGTCTACCAGACCATGATGTATAACTATATTTCCATATTTCCTTCACCACATTGGCCACTAAAACTCAAATAAAACCTCCATATTAATAATAAAATAAAAGGGGTTTAGAGCATCATCATAACATTTCAAAATACATCAATTATATCCAAACCTGAACTCAAAATCATGTCTCAAAATAGATACACCAATCTAGACTTGCGGTTCAGTACAATGAACAACTGTCTAAGTATGTTACTACATAATCCACCAGATTCTTGATGAAAATACCTTTATCTACACTTCCCAAAGACACCACAAATAATTGGAGTTTCTGTATCTAACAACATTTTCTCATGAACATACCCTGTATATCTATTCAATGGATACTTGAACTAGTCTAATACCTACTTTTGGTGCATTTTTTATTACCCTGGGATGAAAACTTTTACCAAGTTCATAGAACATAATCATTGGAAATGATGTAACCCTTAAATAAAGAACATTTTCAATTATAATACATCCATATTAGATTAAGATGTATAAAAAATAAGTGATTGGATAATGAAAAAATAATAATATGGTATCCATAAAAATATACAAGGAACATAAATACATGATTATAAAAATCCATTAAACTATAATAGTTATAGAAGAGCTGATATTTAAACTACCCATAAATGGAAATATAAAAAATCTTCCAACAATATCTATGTGACCCATACTCACACTCTATATCATATTCCAAACATCTAGATATGCCTTTATCTCAACAAATAGGAGAACCATGATGAATCACCAAATATAGAACCATAATAAATACATATACCGAGTGATATACACAAGATGTGAGTAGAACAAATATTTTTGGTTAAATACCAGGGATTTTATGAAATTATTACAGTGGAAAATCTATTTTTTAAAATTATTAAATTACCAATTAAAATAGGATTTCAAACCACATACACACAACATCAAAATTAGGAAAAAATGTAATAGTTAGATTTTATTATACTAAAATGAAGAATAATCACCAAAAGGACACATCTTTACTAACCCTCATACCCTTTATCATGAAAATTTATCCCTTCTTCTAAAAGAGTGGAGGGAAGATTCACAACCCTCTGTCTATTCATCACTCAAACACTAAAAGAGTTATTTTTTGTTGAAAATCACACAAGAAATCAAAACACCTTTTATTATCATTAAAAATATCCCCAAAATAGTAATTTTAAAATCAAACCACATTGTATTTTCTCAAAACAAGTCAAGTTTCAAAAATCATGAATAAACAATGGTCAAATAACAGAATAAATCCTCCTAAGAAAATCATTCTTGAAACACTCTAAAAAAGGAATAACTGATTGTATTATCATAACCATCATTATGCAACCAAATATGTATAAATGATCATAACATAAGATATTTCAATAAAATAAGCAAATAAGTTATTGAATAAAAGAATATAAATCAATAGAGAATAAGAAATAAATAACATGGTATCTAACAATAATGGAATACTCTGACATAGAATAAAACACATTTTGATATCCATTTAAGTGATAATAACAAGATCAAAGGTCGCTCGAACTTCCTCAGGCCCAATCATCCAAGAGATCATTTTTTCCAATAGTCCACATTTTTTAATCTCACATAGTATTCCTCCAAAAGGATCACATGACTCCATGGTTAACATAGGAGAATAAAACTCTATATTCCTCCCAGAGTCACCCTCATATCCTCGAACAACATGCCATTTAGCCTAAGTCAAACACTCACACACACCCTTGCTTCCCCCTGGTCAAGTCAATTCCAAACCTATCCATGTCAAAAGTGTCCATAAAAATAAAATTTCAAAATCCAATTTAATACAACTATATTCTCATTTCACATCAATCATTAACACTATGAAATAATTATTTAATACCCCATTCAAAAACTCATTTTCAATTATAAACCCTTCTTGAGCTATTTCAAAAAAATACCTCTATAGTTTATTAATGAAAATTCCCTTTGAAAACCCTCTTTAAAACATTATCATTTCAAAATATAAAATAATAATAAAAAAAATATATAAAATATCAAAAATTATTCAAATAAAATGAAATTTCACATTTAAAAGACAAATGTGATAAAAAAAACATATATTAATCCATGGAAAATGCCCTTAAATAAAGACACCTATATAACTACCGTACTCTTTATTTCATATTTTAAAAAAAATTATTACATAAATTGTCAATTAATACAACCCAAAATATTGATAGGGATAGTTTCTTTTTGAAATTTGGTTCATTAGATAACACCTTAAAACATAAATAATAATATAATTTTTTAAAACTACCTCTACATGGTCAAAACATTCCTTTATACATAACACTGCATGGGATAACATGAGGACTTACATAACATCAAGGTGATATATAAATCATAATCAGAGAATAAATAATTTATAACAATAAGAAGAAAATAAATTTTAGACAATAAGCATATAATTACATTATTAAAAGAACAAGAATAATAAAGAATGATATAGCATGTTAATCATAACATGAGATCTGTGGAAACCACTAGAAACACTATATCATAAACATAGATCATGGCTAAGACAACCTATAAATCATGTTGGTAGAAGTACCATAATGAAATTAGGTAAAACCCATGTCCCAACATGACGTATGGTGATTCTAACCATTACCCAATATATTATATTGCTTTATAATTTTGTGTTCACCCGTCTCAATCATTTCATTATCATTATTAAGTGTTCCCCATAGATCAATAAAAATGGATTTATTTAAAATCATATTTTTTCCATGGTCTATGTGTATCTAATAATCAAATTTAAATCCCCAATAAATGAATTATATGTGTATAAAGAAGAATAGCAATGATATAAAATTTTATGATCTATAATAAACAATTATTTTAAAATGTAAAATCATTGTGTAATTTCGGCATTAGAACGATGTCACATAAAAATTCATAAAATTGGCTGATGATAGTGAAAGGGGTCTCTAATAATTTTTATATGAAATGGAAAATAATTTTTACATGTGAATACATGTCCCAACATAAGGTATTGGACCAAATAAGGCAAAAAATAATTAAAAAACATGAAGAGAGAGGAGAAGGCGAAGAACTTTGACATGAATGTGTGACTCTAAAAGCTTCGGGGCTTCATGAAAGCTCAGTATCCAATTTTAAGACTCTATGGAGTGGAGGTAAGAGTGTGAACATGCTCTAAATAGTTTTAGTGACATGAAATGGGGGGATTGTTGGGTTTATATAGGAAATTAGAGGGATATATTTATTATTTGTATTTTTGACTCTACATAAAAAATATACCCAAAACCTAAAACTGTACAGTGTTTTTAACCATGGTTTCTACCAAATGGGAGTGGTATACATAATTTTATAAGTAAAAGGGACTATATTATAAAAATATTATCATTTTTGATGTGGATGTGAGTCACACTATTAAAAAAATGATTTAAAAATCAAAAAATGTATTACAACTCATGGAGGATTCATAATAGATTAAAAAAACACATTATTTTAAAGGTAAAAAATTTATCTGGTTGTGCATCATATTTATATTTCTTATTACGTCACATTGGTACATTTTGATTTCATAAAACACAATGTATACTTATATAGTATTTATTCTTTCTTAAAATTTTTTACTTTCATAGAAAATTATTAAAAAAATCACCAATATATATTGTTGACATCCTGATTCTGAAAATAATATCTATTCTATGTAAATAATTTCATATATATGTTAATTTTATCATTTTAAAATAAAAAACCAATATTTTTTGTGAATTATGGGATTTTGACAATAACATTTTTTGAACCCTTATAAAAAATTATATTTTTCCTCATAAAATTTATATTATAATTTATATTTGATAATAAATATTGATATATTATTTACTTCAAAAATAAATTAGTTCAAAAATAAATTAGTTGAATTTGAATATTAACCAAAAATATTATATGTGATTTAAAAATCATTTACAAAGGAACAACAATAAGATTAAAATATATAAATTGTTTTATAAAAAATAATGTAAATATTCTTATTTTTATGGTCTTGATACATATCCTTTTAATACACTAGTATACACCCTAAGAGTGAGGTGCATGGTGGTGGGGCTTTCATGAGGTCGTTCTATGAATATGGTTTCGGTCATGATCTCAATGACCATGATATTCTCTTGTAAATAGTTTCCATCATTCTTAAGTTGTTGGGTCTCAGCTTAGTCTTGGTAAAGGGAACACCCAAAAATGTTATCTCCCTCAGAATATACAAAAAATTGGATTCATAGGGTATGATCCAACTGGTTGAGGCCATCACTTACTTTTTCTCTGTAAGAAGTATTTGTAAAAACCTCTATATTGATACAAGTAATGTGATCACTAATCAATGACTATATTATCAATGGTAATGATAATTATTTGTCATCAAAATCCAGTTGGATATTATTAAAAAATGAGTTCATATGTTTTCATTAACTATATAAAATTTAATTAATTTAAAATGGGGAATTTTATTAATAATAGTTTGGATCATTATAGTCTTCCCCCATTTATAAATTTCTCCCTCATAATTTTCATTTAAAAAACTAAAATATATGAGGGTAACTTAACTTCATCACCTCCTCTAGTTTCACTATTTCTTCTTCAAAATTTTGGTATCTCCATAACACTTTGATGAGAGGCATTATCATATTTATTTGAACTTTTTCTCAATGATCATTGATCTTCACTGGAATCTCCTTATAGGAATGATCATTCTCTAGTGGTACCATATTGGGATTTAGTAAATGTTAGGGTAATGATTATCACTTTCTCAAGAGGGATTCATAGAATACATCACATAATTGAGAGGGCATCGGTGGGAGTTCTAGTCAATAGACCACTGATCTGATTTGATTGAGGATCTCAAAGTGTCGATATACCTTAGACTATGATTTCCCATCTTCCCGAATTTCATCACTTTTTTCCGTGGAGATATGTGGAGGAATACCATGTCTCCAACATCGAATTCTATGTCTTGTTGATAATAATTACCATACCTCTTTTATTGAAATCGAGTAGTCTTGGTGTGATTCTAAATGGTCTTAACCTTCTCCACCATTTCCTCAACCATTTTAGGACCTAAATGTTTTTCCCCCCATGTTCATCCAAACATGTCATTGTCTTGCACATCTTCCCATAAAGGGATTCATAGGGAGGAATTTAGATGCTCAAGTGGAAACAATCATTGTAAGAGAAGTAAACCAAAGGAAGATCTTATCCCCATAAAACGTTAAATCCCATAGAAAATTCTCAAAAAATTTATTATGGGTTCTAAATATTATGAACAGATTGGCCAATAGTTTTAGGATGAAAGGTCGTACTGAAATTCAGCTATGTGTTTAGAGCATTTGGACAATTTTCTATAACTGAGAGGTGAATCATGGATCTCGATATGACACAATTGATAGTGGTACTCAATTCTTCCTTAGAAAATCTTTGATGTATATCCGTTCTAGTTGATCCAGTGATAAATCCCCTCAAAATCACAATGAAATATGCAGTATTTGTAATGCGGTCCACAAGAACCCAAACAGTATTGTTTCCTTTAGATGTATTCAGACGTCCAAATAAAAATTCAATTGCTATGTTTTACCATTTCCATGATAGTATGGCTAATGGTTGCATCATCCCATTATAATTCTTCATTTTATCCTTCAATTTCTAACATACCAAGCACTTTGATGTATATTCCACATTCTTCTTATTCATGTTCTCCCACCAATAGTGCTCTTGGAGTTTTCAATTCATCATTGTGATTCGTGGGTTAATTGATAATGTAAAACTATTCCCATCATCCAATTGTACCTTCCTAAACTATATAGTTTATTTAACACATATTATTGACACAAATCTCAAAATTGTTTCCTCATTGGCATTAAACACTGAGGAATTCTCATTCCATATAGTTTCCACTCTCTTCTGAATTCCCGCAAAATCATTTTGAGCATCCTTTAACCTTTCAAGAAGATATAGCTAAGAAATAATTTTTGAAAGTATTGATGATGTTCCTTTATTTATTACAGTCATTCCTAGACTCTTTAAATCCATGGAGATCATATAATTTTTAATTCTAATTAGGGATATAATTGACGGGTCTTTTCAACTTAAAGTATTTACTGCCTTTTTTTCTTTACTAGGATGGTTGTGGATAGAGAATTCATAATCTTTATTGGGTTCTAACCATCTTCTCTAGCTTATATTAATATACTTCTATGTGAATATAAATTGGAGGCTCTTTTGATCAATATATATCTGAAAATTCTTCCCATAGAAGGAATTCCACCATATTTTCAGTGAAAATATCACATCTTCCAACTCTATATACTACATGGGGTTGTTTTACACCCGAATTTTCAAATTTCTTGAGTCATAAGAAATGAATTTTTATTTTTCAACAACACACAGTCCAATCCATTCTTTGAATATTCATTGAATACTATGAAAAGTTCCCCATTTTTGGGTAGTTTTAGAAAAGGGGCAGTGATAACCTCATTTCAAACTCCATGAATCATTCTTCACATTCATCATTATAAGAAAACATGAATCCATTTCGTGTTAGATTGGAAATAGTGTTTGAAAAATGTGATAAATTTATCACAAATCAATAACAATACTCAGACAACCCAATGAAAATATAGATATCTATCATAGATGTTGGCCATGACCAACCTTCGATTGTTTTTTTCATTGAATGGTCAACATATATTCCATGGATTATGATGAAATTCACTAGGAATGATACTTAAGTCAACAAAAACTCAAACAAGATGTACTTGGCATAATGATAATTCTTTTACAAGGTTATTATCATTGTTTTCAAATGAACCTCATGCTCCTCCTTTCTTTTAAAATATATTTGTATATCATCTACAAATAATAAAAAAAAAATTATAGATAATCAATAGAGATTCTATTCATAAAATACATGAATATTTATAAAGAATTAGTGAGTCTGAATGTAATCACTATGACCTAATATTTCCCATACCTTATAAAAAAAGGCATTGGGGATAACTCCATTCTTCAATCATACTTGATAATACCCCCATCGAAGATCCACCTTGGATAAGTATTGTGATCCACATAACTGATCGAAGAAGTCATCAATATGTTGCCAAGGGTACTTGTTCTTCATCTTGAGCTAGTTGAACTTGTGATAATCAATGAAAATCCACATTGACCCATCCTTCTTCAGGATGAAGAGCACATGTGCAACCCATGGTGAAGCTCTTGGGTGTATAACCCCTTTATCCAAATTCTCTTGTAGTTATTTCATTAGCTCATACATTTCCAAAACAGCAATTCTATATGCAGTCATGGATATTAGAAATTCCCAAAGTATAATCTTGATGGAAAATTGATCCTATCAGATAGAAGGAAGACCAGGTAATTCCTTATGAACCAGGTTAGGGTATTCCTTCATAATATTCTTTTCATCAAGGATGATCCATTCCTTAGACTCACACATCTGAGAAATAAATGATTTCATATAGTGAAATAATATCCATTCCTGAGATGATGGTTTTAAAGAATATGAATCCTCCACCTTTCACTTGTAAAGAATTAGTGGTCGATTTCCCACATAGAGAGTGATTTTCTTCTTACAGAATTTTATATTGGTTCTATATAGAAGAATCCAATCCATTTCAATAATTGCATCAAATTCCCCCAAAGTAAATATGATATAGATCACTAGGAAGTTCATCCCACAAATGATGATAGGGGATTAATTATATACACAGGATACAATAATTACCCCATTTTTCATTTTCACTAACATTTTTACTTCCAAGATTTGTGGTGGTGTTTGAATAATTACAATAAACTTTCGTGATATGAAGGAGTTTGTAGAAGCAAAATAAAAAATTGTGTTCTTTGTTATTTAATGAATAACTATTATGCCTATTAATGTCGTGGATTTCCAGAGCTTTTCGTCTACTTGGATTTAACCCACAAAATAAGATATCAACCTTATATTTGGGGGTAAATTCCATGATAGGGGTGTATCAAACAAGTTTTATGATGTTTTCCTTGTATTCACTAATAGATTCATCATTTTTTTCATTTGTGCAATGAAATCCCATTCCATTTTAAGATTGAGAGTGCATGGAAAATATTTATTAGAAAAAAAAATTTATAATTACTTCAAATCCATTATTTAGATCTCTTCCCTAGTAATCATATTCTTGATCAATGTTCAATACTGATCGTCTTCTCTATCCAAATGAAAAATATACATAAGAACATTCTCTTGTTCAAAACATTTAATAATGGAGAAGAACCTCTCAACAAAGTTGATCTATTGTTCCATGATTAAGGGATCTGATCCTTTGAATGCCGAGGTCTTTTTTCACAAGAAGATGTCGATTGTGGATTGTTCACTAATAAGGGGTTTGTGTTTTCCTCTTGATCTAGGTTTCTTTTCAGAAAATGAGTTTGTATATAGAGTATCATGAAAAAAATTGATTCAATCTCACATCAAGTCAGACATCTCATTGGGAAAATCATCAAATTTCCATTCGCATTGGTTATTAACACAATTCCTCCTATTATGGGCCATTTTCTAGAATAAATTGAATATTAGGTATGATTATTTTAAAATATTATACATATATAAAGGACTCAAATTAAAAAAAGGGATAAAATATAAATTCCATTTATCCCCTTAACTTATGAGTCTCTAGGCTTCAATATATGTAATCCATGATCTATTTTGTAACACATATTCTTATGGAGAATTTTTTGGTCCCTTAATTATGTTTCATAATGAGATTATGAATTTACCAAAACATATCCCTAGGGAGTGTCAATAAAGGCGTGTAGTAAGGCCAGTTTTTGTGTACCAGATTACCCTATGTTAGGCCTGAAACATCTTATTGGAGTAGTTACCCCTAGTTACATATGTTCCAGAGAAACATACACTTGTAGTATCCAGACATGGATTTATTTTCAAGATAAACCACTTACTCTATAATAACCAAAATTTAGGGATGGTTTCTTATAATTAGACTTATCCCTAAGTCTTTCTCTAATGTTTTCTACTCCTAATCCCAAAAATAACAAAATATATCCTTTGATAAAAACTATAACAACCTTGCTCTTTTTTAACATTTAAACATGATTTATTACTTAAAATTACACATAATAAAACATTAATTATCAGTAGTTCAATTTTATTTTCGAAATTAGGTACATTACCTAACAAAAAAAACATGAAAAAAGACATCTTTATTGAAATATTATATTACACGATCAAAACGTTTCTTCATACCTAACAAAACATAGGATAACAAAATAACATATATACAAAAGGGGTGAGATATAAATTCTAATCAGTGAATAAATAAACAATAATATAGAGAATACAATACATGATTGAAAATAGGCATATCAATGGATCATAAAAGGAACATGAATAATAAAACATGATATAGAATCATAATCATACATGGGAAATTTGGAAACAATTTAATGCACTTCATCATAAACATAGGTCAAGGATAAACCTTCCAAGAACTAATGGTGGATAAAGTCCCACAAGATAAATAGCATGTCCCAATGTGTGATATCAAACATATGAACATTACCCAATGCATTGGTGAACTTATTTAATTCTTAGTCTTAAGTGTGCCTCACAGATCAATCAACATGGATTCATTCAACATCATAATTTATTACATGATAATAGAGTGTGGAATTAATACATTTAAGTCCCAATTAAAATAATATTATTTTTATTAAGAGGACTATCCATGATAGAAAATGGGAATGGTGTTCTCTACAGAATTGTTTTGGAACGGAATGTCATGGTGCAATTTCAACAACATAACGATGTCTCAAAAAATCATAAAATGGATTGATTGGAGATAAAGGAGTCTCTCAAAATTTATATAATAAATGTATAGTATTATTGACATAAAAATACATATACCAACATAAGGAATTGGAAATAAGACGGGGTTATATAATAATGAAAATTTTAGAGAGAGGAGAAAGGAAAGAACACATACTAGAATGTGTGACTCCAAAGTTTTAGGGGTCTTTTTGAATGGATGGGGACACCTTAGGAGGAATGTAGGGAGTGGTTTGAATATTTTTTATGTGCTTGAATGGGTTTTAGTGAATTGAAATGGGGAATTTGGTGGGTATATATAAAGAAGGAGGGGGGATATCATTATTATTTAGGTTTTCGACTCTACATAATAAAATATCCAAAAAAACCATCCCATTGTTTTTTCCATTGGTTTCAAACGAATAAGAGATATTAAAATTATTTTATTTAGAAAAGGTGATCAAATATTATAATTTAACCCTTCATGATAAGGACGAGCATCACACTATAAAATAAATGATATTAAAACCATAAAACATAATATAACTCTTAAAGGATTCATAATGTCATTAAACAATAAATTAAATAACATAAAATCACATTATTTTAAAGGTAAACCATATATTTGTTCTTGGATAAAATTTATATTACTTATTACATCACTTTTAGGTTATTATGATGTCATAATACACAAATTATATTTATATAGTATATATTTTTTTCCTGAAAATTTTATTTTCTCATAAATATATGAAAAATTCCATATTGGATAATTTAGACACCCTGATTACAAAAATAATATTCATTTTGTCTAAATAATTCTCTAAATATGTTATTTTTCTCTTTTTATAATGAAAAATAAAATTTATTGAGAATGACGGATTTTCGGTAATAACATTTATTTGAACCACTGTAAAAAATTAAATTTTACTTCAAAAAAATTTTATGATCATTTTTATTTGATAAAAATATTGAAATATTATTCTTTTAAAAAATCCATTAAATAATTAATTAATTAATTGTATTTTAACATTAACCATAAATACAATTTAGGCTTTAAAAATCATTTTCAGAGTAACAATAACAAGATTAAAATGTATTCATTATATTAGGAAAAATAATTTAAATATTTTTATTACTAAGGTATTTATACATATCACATTAATTCACTATTGTACACCCTAAGATTAAGGTTCATGATAGTGGGGCATTTATGGGGTCATTAAGAAAACATCGTTTGGTCCATGATCTCGATGAGATTGACATTATCTTATAAATGGTTTCCCTCATGCTTATGTTATTGGATTCCAACTTAGACATGGTTATGGGAAAAGAACATAAATGATATATACCTCAGAGACTCTGAAAAATGGGCTTTATAGTGTATGATCTTACTGCTTGAGGTCTTCACTTCTATTTTTTGTGTTAATAAGATTTTTTAAAAACCCAATATTTATAATATTCATGTGATCACTATTCAATTAGTATATTATCAATGATAAGGATACATAATGGTCAAATAAATACAATTTTATTTAATAAAACAAAAATAGTGAATGTTTTTTATAAAACTATAAGACATTTAATTAAATCAAAAAGGTTAATTTTACTCATAACAGTTAGGTTTATTGAAAATTACCCCTCATAAAATACACCTAAAGTGAAAAATAGACCTTTATCAATGATTTTGAGTTAGTTGAAGATTTATAGTGGTTTTATATTCAGCTCCAAAAACCAATTTAAACCCAAGTTCTTGAAATATTTTTATAATCACCATCCAAAATAATCACTCATATCCATTTTAGAGAACTATTTCAAGATCCAACATTGTTTTCCTTAAAATCCCCAATGATCATAAAATTATTGTCCCATGTTCATGTCACATCCAAAATGGATTCAAAGCGTTTTAAAAAACACCCTTTATTTAAAATTATTCACTTAAAAATTTCAAATTCTTTATTATTTTAATACACCACATGAATTACCAAGAAACATTTGTGGAATTATAATGAACCTAATAATCATTAAAATTTAGGACTCAAATAGTGTCTAAGAACATAAAATTCTATATTAAATCTACATAAAATCATAAAAATTTTCAAAAACACTTTTAATGTAATGAAACACATAAAATTCCAGGTAAAACAATATTATTAAGTGGGTAATTTCCTTTAACATCATTTAAAAAATTAATTCATGGAATATTAATTAAATTTAATAGGTAGGTAATTTAAAACCATAAATTGCATAATGACATATTAATCTATGAAAAGCTAAAAAACACCCACCTCTGTTGAAGTGAAATTATGTTAAAAATCATTTCATATAATGGGGAGAAATACAATGATGCTCATGTTTTTTTCCTTAAGAATTAATCCAAAACAACCATTAATCAACCATAAACACATAAATCAAACTCAAAAATCATCAATGGCTCATCAATGAGGATAAAATAGAAGTAAAAGGGTATAGGGAGATAGAGGAGGAAACCGTGAGGAGGGAGAATAAATTACCTCATTAACTAAAATGTATAAGGGATAAGATGCCTTAAAATTAAAGAATTTTAATATAGAAAACACTCCATGGGTGCACCTTTTCTCAAAATGATTGTTGGGGGAATAAAATAAACACATTGGGAAATTACAATTGAAGGGGAAACAAGATTTTTAATTTTATGTGATTCTAGGTTTCTTGTTTGGTTTGGCCCATGGTTTATGAAATAGTACACCAACCTTGCAGTTAGAAGTACCTAAAAAACTCATTCGTAATTTTTTATAGACCCCCTTAGTTAACCTACCAATGTGTAAACCATACCAAATGATGATACCTAAATAAATATCCTTATAACACACTTATCACACTAATTTTTTTTAACATGGTTAAGATGTGTGGTAGGCCCATAAAGGAATCGAATAGTGACATTATTAAAACTATGACAAACCCCCCACAATGTTCTACCTATACAGGTCAGGCCATGAACATTCATTAACTGGTAGAAACAACCCCAAATAAGGGTACCCACACTATTACTCCATAACTATGAACCTTATGTGATGCATGGAAGAAGAAAACCATGAAAAATAAAACTATTGAAAAATTACTCAAATGTTTTTAATTCCAAAAAAAAATCATTAATATAAATAATAAGAAATCATTCAACAATAAATCGAAGTTTTACATGAATATTGTAATAATTTACAACCAATATCTCTTTGCAGAGTAATAAATATTCTCACCAATGTAACAAAAAAATTATATTAATAATTATTATTTATTCCATAAGACTCATATTTCCTTGAAAATAACAATTATTTAACTTAATTGTTAATAAAATTTCCCAAGAACAAAAAAATTATCGTAATATGTATAAGTTTTATTCTGTGGTGTAATTTCCATTTTTCATTATTAGGGACTTGAGACTCCCAATATATATACTATGATATGTCAAAAATATTAATAATAAAAATTCTACACAACCTCCTCATATTTCAAATAATTCATTAGAAAAATGAATAAAAGATAGTGATTCTAACTATGAAACTTATAAAACTAAATTTTATGAGAAAAAAATCAATAAAATTGTTTAATCTACTACCAATGGTATGATGTCTAAAATAATTTGTATACATCCACACATGAAAATTGATATTTTTTAGTATGTATGTCTTTAAATCCTTTTCTAATTTCCAATACATCAAAATCCTTCATGACTGAATGTTTTCTGGAATTATAACCATTTTAGAAGAATACATTCTCATTCTGTAAGCGTTATATACCTCAACCCCAATTACCTTTCCCTCATAAAAGTATCATCTATATACAAGGAAATAAATATATTTAATATATTTTGATATCCACGGTAAATAATATTACTTCGAATTATACAACCAATGATAGAGTTACTCTATCCACCTTTAGTAATGTCAGCAATATTGGTTATATAGAATTATACTATCTGTGTATTATCCCACTACTATGATCAATGGTAATATTCCACAAAAACTATTAGAGTGTTTCCAAGTTTGAAATTCCCCATGCCCTACTCCATCTCTTTATCCAATTCCACCATTCTGAGGTATAAAAAAATTTACAGTTTAGGGAACTTTGTCAATATGGATTTCCATTCTTATTCACTTCCTCAATAATCAAAGGTAATTTTTTCATTTCATTTTTACATCAAAACATAAAAACATTCTCTATTTAAAAAAGAACAGTTCTATTGTGTACCACATTTTTGAAAGATACTAACAATAATATTGATGACTAACACCAAGCTACAAAATCTACCTATCCAAAATTCATGACACATTCATTACCCATTCTATAAATTGTTAATTAATATAGTCTGAATAAAGAAGATAACAATCATCAATTAGCTACATTCCCATGTATAATTCTTTCTATTCTTGAGTGACTAAAATGAAAACCAATATAAAACATCCCCATATTGTATATGAATTTCTAAATCTTTGGGTGACTAAAAATTACCAAATTTTTTCTTTGTCGAGTATTTAGTTCTTATAATGTGACCATGTCTATGTAAATCTTTGAATACAAATGAAATATCTATTAGGGGAATCCACTATATATTAGGGGGAGATGAACATGATTACCTTCTTCATGAACAAAACATTAATTAAAATCCCCATGAATAGATCTTCATGTAATACCACATAAATAATACCACCAATAGTGTGTAAATTTATTATTTTTCTTGACTAAAAAAGAAAACAATATCCCATAATGAGTAGTAATTCAATTCTAATGATGATTCAACTAGGTCTGGTCCATAACACTATCAAATCTCAAAACATAGATCCAATTTCATCATATTAATACTTAGTTATTTGGAATATGTTAAGGAAATATGATTTCTGTTGATAGATATTATATAATTGACATTTTTCTATAAGTGATCTCTATAGTAATCCCTAATTTCGGATAAAATAGTGTCGGACGAATTCCTCTCTTCTATGTTGATAGGAATAAAGGATGATATATATAGGGCATGAATCATACCTAATATAACTATAGATATTATTTACTAACATCCATCCATAGTGTGTTTCATCCCTTATCTATAACTGATAAAAATTTATATTCTAAAATAAACAAATATTTTTTGTACTAGTGTGAGTGGATTGATGACCCATCCACTATAAACCACTTGTCTATAGCCGTCTCATCAATTATAAAAACGTCAATGGTAATTCACCATTCCTATAATTTGAGGTCCCTTTGAATCATTGTTATCCCGAACATATAGGTATAAGTATGAAGTATCTACTGATATATGTATTATTCCCATAAAATTGTGGTATAGCTCTGTCAGGAATCACTCAACAATGTATTCTCCACGATGGAATATTGCATATGTGGGGGTAAGTAAGAGCGTAACATTATTCGGTGTCCATTATATAATGCTCTACCTGATAACATAAGAATCTTAAATTCATTTTTAACCATAAACATGAAGTATGATATTTGTTATATGATCCTCAATATGAACAAATATATTTTTGTGATACCCTGTCAAGCGATCATTATCTTATAAAATCATATAATTTTCACATCATTGAAAAAATTACATATTGAAAAGGTATCATACTCATAAAATGAAAAATTAATCTGAGCTTGAATATATATATTGGACAGACTGTGTAATACAAGAAAAAATTGGAGAGCTATAAATCCTAGTACTGGAATAAACATGATGATTAATCATAGCATATGTAAAAAAAGATAGAAAATGATATCGTATAAGGAAATAATCATGAATATTCATAAGGATAAATGGAATAAGGAACATGTAATAATATGTTCATGGAACCATATAAATATAAAAACAATATAAAACATGAAATAAGCATAAGTCACGTCTAGCTACCAAGGAAACATCAAAAGGTGGAGAGAGTCCCATCATGGATAAGGATTAATACATAACCCCACACATATCATCTCATGAGTCATAACCATTACATATTTAATTGGATTTATATCTAATAACATACATCATAAAATCTAGATGTATATGTGATCCAAATAAGGGAATAAATCATAAGGGATAAACCAAAAGGAATACCCATGGAAAGAGATGGGCCACAGAATCATGCCTCACATCAAAATCAAAGGATATTTCAAAATGAGTATAAATAGAATAATTAATTAAAAAATTTATATTTTCCTATAAAAATAAATAATTACATCTCCAAAATATGGTGTTTATTGAATACAAATTAATGAGGTATGGTAGACAATTGTTTAGAGAAATGTACTTTAAAATGGTCTTTTAAGGAATGAGTTAAATAAATATGAAATTAGAAAGAATATGAATTTTTCTTTGAAAAAAGGAATGTTAATCCATAATTGAAGTCCTTAAAGTATATCATTAATAATTTAAAAAATTAAATGGAATAAATAATTTAATTGATTATTACATAAACAGATAAAGGGGTAGAAAAATTCAAATTTATCTGGATTTATTTTGAAGAAGGTATTGGGAAATGATCTTATGTCCTAGGAAGGAAGAATAAGATAGGTATATATACAATAAGAATATATGATGAAATAAAAATAATTTTTTAACTTCAAATATAGTGGTAGAGTGATTTATATATATATATATAATATTCAAAAACCCAAGAGAAAATGGTTTTTCAGAGAGATCCCTTAGCTTTTTTTCAAATTTATTCTACATTTTAATTTTATATCCATGAAAATAAAATTAGATTAAATAGTTAATTGATTCAAAAAAATCCATTTATTTTTTTTAATTATATTATTTTCATTTAGAACCATTTCAATGAGAAATAAATCATATTTTATTTTGTTATGAGTGCATTTGTTTCATGGTTCCATGCTCAGATGTCTTGTGGAAAATTATTGAAATTATTTCCATAATTTAATAAATTAAAAGATGTGAAATAAGATATTATTATTGTTATTTTATAAACATAAATCAACCCAATTATCCTTATGTATTTTACTATAAGTACGGTACATTTTGTATAACCATTATCGTTATACAATTAGTTCATTTAGATAGTTTTAATGATCATCATGATCTTGATTAATTTTAAATAATATTATAGATATTTATTAATTATACAATATAATATAGTATGTAAAATATTTATTATCATCATATTTAACCACAATATTGTTTCAATATCTATACATGAATATAGTAGAGAAAAAATTATGTATTTTTTTCATAGAGGTGGTGAACCCATCAAATTGTGATCAATGTTCTCATTTTAGTATAAAATTAAGGGAGAGTAAAAGATGGATAATAAACCATAAAAATAGAATTTTTATATATTTTGGATAAATATGTTTCCAAAACTAGGTGTATGGTAATTAAATTGTGTGGTAGAGGAAGAAAAAAATAGAAATACTTTTTGGAGATAATTTACCTCTTCCATCAGTTTGCTTCTCTTAAGCTACCCTTTATGTCTCCTTGGTATGTACTATGGTTTTTCCAAGAGTTATAGGGATATGGGGAGATATATGAATATTTATTATTAATTTTTTTTGTACTATACAATGCTTAGATTGTGTGATTATAATGGGTGATGAGGTGTGATACTTATATAGGGAAGAGAGGGGTGTTTTTCAATGTGACATTGATTTGTTTGATATTTTTTCTAAAGAATACAAATATTAATGATTCATGCAACTATATACATTAATTAGTTGATGTGAGGTATATATAATTGTCACAAACATCAATCATGACCTAATTCAGCATTTATTTTTCTAATAAAGTAAATTACTATAAATTACCTCATTTTACAATTCACTAAAAATTAATCTATCATCGATAATAAAAAAATTACAGCATAATTGTTTTTGGATATGTTGATTCAAAAAATGAAATACATTTTATGAAAATAAATTTATGGATATCAAAATATAATTTTTAATATAAAATTATATTTACTTGAAGAAATTGTGATATTAATATTATGTTCATTTTTCTGATCATTTTATAAATTGCATGTGGTATTGAAAAATATTATTATTTTGATAATAAAACTTAATATTAGTTTCTAAACCAATTTTATAAAGAAAATTATCTCACATAATTATATTTTATATAAGAATGTAGATATAACATTTTTTTTATAAATAAACACAAATACATTTTTTATCATTTTTAAAACATTAATTTTTCTTTTATCGAGATATAAATATGAAATATTTTGTTTTATTAAGATGACCAAAGATTATTTTACACATAAAATATTTATAATTCAATTATAACTATCATATTACAATTTATAATGGTTATATTACAATTCCAACAACAATTTTACTATTCAAACAATCATATTTGTAATAATTGTTTGGGTTTTCTAAATTCTATAAATACAACATATTTCAGTTATCCATCTTTCCCTTCAATTTTATCTCAAATATATATATATATATATATATATATTAATTTATATGATGAATATTGAATTATAAATAATTTTATTCATTTTACATTATTATTGATGAGTTCAATTATTCATGTGGATCGAATAGATCGAGATTCTAATATTATTTTTATTTTATATTCTATTTTTTGTTCCAATTATATTATTTTAAATTCTAATCACTATAATTATTGTCTAAATTTAATTTTCAAAATAATATTATAAAATAATTCTAGTTTTCATTCTATATGTAATGTTCTTTATATAATAGAACATTTATTAATATGTCAAAATTATAAAATCAAAAGGAAAAATCTATTTATGAAATTATTGGTCATCACCTTATTTCCCCTAATAAAATTCACTATTTTATATTTCATTTTTCATGATAAGGTGTAAATATGTGAGTGTAAATCTACATTATTTCTCCCTCTAGTTTCCATGTATCATCCTGGTATTTATGGTTCCACTATAGTACTTTGAAAAAATGTGTTATTTTGTTTTGTAGAACATTGTCTCTTTGATACATTATCTTTACTAACTACTCCTCATAAATAGTATCATGCTCCAACATTGACACCTCATGATTATGTAAGGGTGAGGGATCAGGTATGTACATCCATGAGAGTGATAAAAGAAACATTTTATCTACTTAACACATGATTGGTGGTAGTGTTTTTTAATATAGCACAACTTGAATGTGATTGAGAATCTCAAAGTGGTCGAGTTTTTGAGAAATATATTTCCCTTTTTCCCAAATCTCATTAATCTATTATATGGTTATATGAAAAAAGTTATTTCTACAATCATAAAATTTCGGACTCTTGGATTGATATATTCTTATATCTTCTATTAACTTCGAGAATCCCTAATGTTCTACTATGTGATCATGAACATTTCAATCATTTTTTCTGTCATTTAATCACCACAAAATTTTTTTTCACCAACTTAATCAAAAAAAATATAGATTTTCTACATACTTTCCTTTCAAAATATTCATATAGTTCTATTTTGGTGATTATTAGAAACTATTATTGTAGTGAAAATTTACTAATATATTATGTGGATCCCAACACTTTGAAGTCCATTGAGTAAAATCTCAATATTTCCTAGATTTTATGGATAGTCCACTCATATTGGCCATTGTATTGGTGGTGATAATCTGTACTAAGGTTTGACTAGGTGTTTATATAATTATAGGGAAATTTATAAGGGATACATGAAAACGCTGTATCTTGATATGAAAAAATTTATATTTTCTATTCTACATAGCCTCACCACTTCTTTGATACATATCCTTTCATTTTGATCGGGTTAAAATTCCCCGTGAATAATAACTAAATCAGATATATTTATAGGATGATCCACCAGAAAACAAATAGTAATATTTTATCTAGATATTTTTAGAATTCCAGTCATAATGTCCATGGTGATGTTGTCACATTTCCAAATAGGGATGGGTAATGGTTTTATCATCCCCTTATAGTTTTTCCCATAATCTCTACGTTTCTAACATACTTGGGAAATTGACTTATTTTATATGATCTCCATCATTATATTTTCCCACTAATAGTTATCTTAGAGATATTGATACATATCTATGATATTTAGGTTGATGGATATGTCCAAAAATTGTGCATCATTCAACAACACCATATTTATCTCTATATGTGATGGTAAACACAGTTGGACCCAAAAATTCTAATTCCCTCGTCATCATTTATAAACAGTAGATATTTTATGTTACATTTATCTCCAACAGTATTTTATATTTACCCATTATTTATTTTAAAATACTTCATTATCTTTATAATTGATGGTTTAGAAATCATTTTATCAAGGAAGGATGTTTCTCCTTTCTTTATGAATTTCATATCCATCCTTTTCTAGTTTATAAAGATTTTATATTTATCAATTCTAATTATTGATAATGTCATAAGTTCCTATAAACTTAGATAATCTATTACATTATTTTCACACCCTTGATGGTAGTGGATTGAATAGTCATTTTACATGATCCTATCTAACTCTCTTTGTTTAAAAGTATGAATTTCCTTCTATATAACTATATATTTGAGGCTCTAATAATCCATCTATATTTGAAACTTTTCCCCATTCCAAATATTCAACGTCAAGATTTCTGTAGCCAGTCTAAGAATATTTTTGGGATAATTCTACTTATAAACGTTCAACTTCCTTTACTATTAGTTTATCACTTGGTAATTTTTTATTTGTATATAATCTAAGAACTTATTTGAATAGTCATTATTAACCACAAAAAGTTTCCCACGTGAAGGTAGCATAATAATTGTTGTTGTTATAATATTATTTTAAAAATTACATTAAACACTTTTCACAGTAATTATTTTAAAATATTACATACCCTTTTGATTAATCTTGGTTAGTGGTTTTGATATTCTTGATACGTTTCTCACAAATATTCAATAAAACAGAACTAGTACAAGGAAACTATGGATCTCCAATAAAAGGATGGTTTCTGCCACTGTGGAATTTATTTTATAATATAATGGTCTATAAATATCTCTTTTTTGGTGATAACATTCACCAATAAAGCTACATACTATATGAGGAACTCACATTTACTATAACTTGCCTATGTCTTTTTTTATAATTATTTTTTCCATATACTCAAATCATCTTCATAGTCGTCATTGAAATCACATCAGATCATAATATTATTTATAAACAATACCACAAATTTATCAATATAACATCTATAGTCTTCATTCTTATAGTTTGTGAATATTTATAGTGTATTAGTGAGAACAATGGGTATCAATATGAAATCATAGTGTTCATATATTATTCAAAATATAGTCATGGAAATATATTCCTTATTCACCATGAGTTGGATATATCATGAACAAATGTTAATCTTATAGAAGTAATAGACCCCAAATATCAAATCAAACATGACACCAATATATTTCATATGATTCTTGTTCTTTATCATGATCATGTTCAGTTCAACACAATAAATATAGATTTGTAAATACCCATTCATAAAAAAGATAAATATGACTAGAACACGTCACATAAAATCACTCAATAATATAAAATCCATATCCATATTTCATTTTAGCTTCTTCTTCATCCCATTTAACACGTTGGTGGACATTCATTTAGGAGTCTCAGATATCCGTAGATATCTAGGTATTAGATTGATTGAGAACTCATCCTCTCGGGTAGTCCGTGCAACTTTTAAGAAGTACACCAGTATAGTCCCTTGTAATGGACTTGTCATGAAGAATGATTATCTCCATTATATCAAATATTTGAGGTAAATATTATTCCTCACAAGAAAATAAAATCCATTATTGATAATTAAATTTCAAAAGGATAATCATCATCCTCCTTACACTTATACCGAATCATGGGATGACTTGAGATTTGAAGAGTGATCTCCATCACCAAATATTTGATGTTTTCTTCATAAAGATATAGCAGATACATTGACAATATAGCATAAAATTCCACTAAATAAAGTGTTACAATAATTTTTGGGATGCTCAACCCATGCACATTGACTGGGGAGCAGTTATATACTTTGGATGAAAGAATATTTTTCTCTTTCTCTCTCATGGATATCTCATCCTCAAAGTTTTTTGGTAATTTTGAATAGTATTAATAGATAAGAATGACATAAATTAATGTAAATTACTATAATGATTTAGAAAATTTCAATCTCATGTGTAACATTTCTAATTTATAAATATAGTGTCTTGGAATAAATCTAGAAATATTTTTGAGACCAGTCGCTGAGGCGTCACATGATTTTGTGGCTCAGTCTTCCAAGATTTAATTTTTTAAATATATTATATATTTTAAAGAAATCCATGAACAATTTTCTTAAAAAAATGAGATAATATCTAAAAAGAGGATCAAATCAGAAATCTAAGGCTTATGTTGAGTTCTAAGCCTATATTTTACCTTAGACATGACAAAACCAATTTCGCCCTTATGTATTAGTGGAAAAGTCATCATGAAAATGGATAATAGTAAAATTAATAAAATTAATTTATTTAATATTAAATAATTAATCAACCTAATTATTTTCTACAAAGATACATAAATATGATATCTAAAAGATTTTCACACAGCCTTATAGATCTAGAAGAGTCTTTGGATGAACTTCCCTTGTAAATATACAATTAGATCTATAATCGACAATTAGTGTGAAATAGAATTCAATGATCTCTACAAAAACAACAATGTGGATTCTTTATTTATCATATATCAATATAAATAAATGTAGTGTATTTTTTTCTTGGATTCGTTCCCAATTATTCATTTACATTATGTACATGAATCATTCTAACAATAGATTTATTAAAAAATCATTCATATTGTGGAATGATTTTTATCTATGGTTATTTATAAGGAAATTTTTTTATTCATTTCTGGATTTTCATTCATCATTATAATGGAAATGGATCAAGGCAAAATGAACATTGCCAACTCTCATTACTCTTTTAATTTTTTCTATGATTTCTCCCACCATTCATGCAGTTCATCATCGATATTAATTTTTACTTGTATTTTGACTAAAATATAGAGAAATTAACCATTATGCACCTATTTCATTGTGAAACAACTTGATATTACAGATCCAAACTCAGTATTATGTGGGGATTATATGAAAAAAAGTAGTATCATATCAGATAGATTTTGATATTCCGGATCTTCATGTTCATCGGTGCATGATAATGGTTTATTCTTGATGGATATTTATGAATCGATTTCAGGGTCGGAACCTAGTGGTTAGTTATGATATAGATCAGCCGACTACAGACTAATGCTATTTGGTTAAGTGAATGGATGAATCAATGATTTGTGGAGTAGTGGAATATCTGCGAATAATATCATGATTTTTCGTAAAATCCCACAACATGTGGTGTGAAATCTGGGGTTACACAGCATATCAGACCCTTGGTGTAACACCTATATATTTTTATTTTGTATTTCACTTTGAATAATTTTAATTCTTCAATATCTTGAATTATAGGAAACCTTGATTTTAAACGAATCTCATTAATATTATATTTTAGTTATAACCATTCTATTAAATTAGACGGAATAAATATCAACCACTAATTAATTAAAAAAATATAAATTCCCAACCCAATATGAGCATATTGTTATGTTCTTAGAAACAAATCACACATTTTTTTTTGTAAAATCACATTATTCTTCAAAAATATATTTTCTTCATAAATGATTTTTTTCTTTTAATGAGTAAATATTAATTTTTATTGGTGATATAAAATGTATTAGACAAAATAATTTCCATTTTTTTATTTATCATGTCAAAATTATCATAAAATTATTTTTTGAAAACATTTTTTATAGAATATTATAAATAATAATTTTATTGAAAATATTATTTCATTTTAAATACTTTTCCATGAAAAATTTTGTTTTAGATTAATTTTAAATATTAAATAGTTCATTTTAAATTTAAATAATAATATTATGGGGTTTTTAAATTATTTTATACATGATTTTTTATTATAAAAATTATTTTTTAAAACCGATTTTTTATGAAAATTTATTTTCCGTAGTGTTTTAATAGTTTTTTTAATCAATATTTTCAAATATTGGGTTTTAAATTTTGGAAAATGGATTAGGAATATGGATTCCAAATTTACAAATTTATTTAATTTTTCTCTTTATTTTTTGTTCAATATGAATATTAACGTTTGAAAATTGTATTACCTTGGTAAAGGGTAATTGGGTGATTTTGGTTAAAAATAAAATTATAAAGACTATAAAATGACCCTAACACATGACCAAATTTTATTTTATGACAATAATTATATCCTTGATAGCTAATTATAAAAATAATGCTATATATTAGACAATTTCCTAAGAAAATGACTTATATAATATTTAAATCAATGAAAGTCACAAAATGTCACTTTCTTTATCTTAAATATCCCTTATGTGTCCACATGGTGATAAAGGTATGTTTTGAAAAAAATATAATGTAAATTTCTAAATAAATAGACATATTTTTATGATATAAAGATATTTATGACTTTTTGGGACACTTAGATGAGACAATAACATTTATATTATTAAATTTAATAAAAATTGTAAGATGTCACATTCATGTTTTTGATAATATATAAATTTAAATTTCTGTTTACTAAAAAGTTATATTATTATATTAGTATTATAAATACTTATAAATTGTTTACAATCATCATGGTATTTTTTTTATTTTTTATTAAATAAATATGTTTATTAAATAATTACACAACGCATATGGGATAATTATTTTATTAATAGAAATATCAAAGAAATGTTTTTAAAAATTTTAAAATTAATATTATTTTATCTAACTAATTTAATAAAACTAATATTTTACATTAAATTTACCTATTATTTGAATAATAAAAAATAATTTTATTAAGTTAAATTTTTATATTGATATTTTTAAAATTCCAAGTAATGAATATTGTCAAAATTGACAGTAATGATGTTTTATGAAAATAATATTGTATTAAATTACATAAAACTAATATATACTGTTTAAAAACTCACAATATTTATAATATGGTTTAAAATATTTAAAATTATTCATTTATGGACTAATTTACATCAAAAAAGAACAAATTACAACCTTTTAATATTGAAAATGTTGTTATATTGGTTAAAATTAAAATAAGTTAACTAAGGGTAAATCAAAATGATAAGGTTTAAAATAAGAAAAAACTTGTCTAAAATATCTTAGTTAATGAAATTTAAAAAGATTATAATATTATTTTAAATTCTTTGTCCTTTTTGAGGTATTTTTATAGAAATAAAATTTAATATAAGTTAATATTTTTAGAAATTCAAAAAGTGACCCCAGCTCAATTATTAAAGGGAACCTCCTCCATAACTTATTAAAATAACATTGATACTTAAATACTATTTTTTCCTTTCCAAATTATCTTCTAACCATATTTACTCAAATTATTGAGGTTCTAATCTTATAAAAAATTCAACCCTAGTGACCCTAAGTTGATATCTAATAGATGTTTTATGAAGAATAGGTAATCCTCTTTACTTAGTGTTTCAAGATTATTTCTTCTTATAATTCCTCCTCATTTTATTATTAAATTATAAAGTAATAAATATAGTGTACCCTATATTATTATATTTAATTGTGATTATGGAACAAAACATATTCTTTATGTTATCTATCCTATGATGCAGATAGATTATTCCACTTTCCTGATGCCATTATTCTTTGAAGAATCCCCTACGAGATTACAATGTAATTTTCAAATAAATTTTTTTCACTTAAATTCGAATTTAATTTTAGGAAATGTTAATTTTTTTAAAAAAAGGAAGGATATTTTTATGAAGAATTTATTTCTAATTTTAAAAAGGATAATTTCCACATTAATTATTTTTATGTGATATCTCAGTATTAGTTTCGAGGTAAGATAAATTTATGTGATATTATGTCATCTTAACGAATGATATTTTTCAAGGAAACTATCCTTATTCTCCCTATGGTTGGTTTATTATTGTGATATAATGTTATTTATGAAACCCATTTCTTTTCAATGGGTTATTTTATCATATAATTATGTTTATGAAACCAATTTCATTCTACGGGTTATGATATGATGAATGATTTCTATTCTTATGGAACACATATGTATGGTTGTCATTATGTGATGTGTGGGAAAAATATCTCCTTCTAACTGATTGGGTAATGTTTTATATCTCTGGATATAGACAATACTATAATGGGTAGTACAATTGGTTGTGTAGTACAACGCAAGAATAGAGAGTGAACTTAGTTCAGTTTGGAACATTGTTCCCTTTAATGATCTTGGTTGCGATCCTAGACTAATATAGAAATTAATTTCTATGATTATGTGTATGAAAAACTTCCTTTTGTTGTGTTATTATCTCATTGAATATGTTATTTTATTCATTATGAACTTTTATGATTTATTCCATGAAACAATATTCTGATAATCAATATGCATGATATAATTTTCAAAAGTTATTTTAATATTCTTATGACCTTATGCTTATGTAATCTCCCTTAATTTCCCTTACTGGGAAACTATTCTCTCCCATTTCATATTCTTTATTTCCCCATTGTATAAAGAAATATATTACGAAATATGGGTTAGAAATGTTTCTAGTTTTGAAGAAATAAGTATGAGATGATATAGATGTTTTATGAACTAGTTTTTTATATTTACAAGTTTCTAAAGTCATTAACCTTGAAAGGTTGCAGTGTGGTTTTGTTAGGTTATTTAATTATTATCTTTCAAATGTATTATCTATGTATCAAAATTACGGGTCTTTATCATTCCTATCAGATAAAAGGATTAGTTAACCTTTGGAAAAAGGGATGATAAAAACTTATTAAGATCCCTTGGGATAATTATATGTATAAGATTAAATCCAAGAACTTGGATAATGATTATGGACAACATGGTATTAGAACTGATAAGTTTTATATTAAATGAAATTTACCTTGTTTATGAATTTATTTTACTATCATTAGTGTTTACCACACTATTATTATTTGTTTTAGTCATTGGAGGGTACCCAAAGGAACCACATTAATGCTAAATGTGACGGTAATTCAATGATTTTCCTCTAGAGTAACCGAATGTTATGGGAGTTCGAATGGAAACCCATTTTTTTATTCTCTCACAACATTATCAAGCTATGAATTATTCGGGAAATCCAACTGAGAAAAGTTGGGAACCACATTTTTTTGATCCCTTCAAAAGGTACCATCCATCATATTTCAGTGGGTCTTCCAATCCACTGTTGGAGGAACAATGGATCAGTACCATTGGAAATATATTTAAAATTTTCCAATGTTTGTAACATGAGAATTTGATTTTTTTTCATTTTGAAGGTGAATCTGATCAATGGTGTAATATTACAAAGAATTATAGGCAATGATATTAAATTCAATATATGGAATGGGTTGAGTTCAAGAACATAATTTTCAATAATTAATTTACTATAATTATTAATATTAATATAGATAAGTAGTTCCTTGAGATTAAGAAAAATAATGATGAATCTTTCGGTTCCTAAGAATAAAATTTTACTAGCCTTTCCAGGAATGTTTCATTTATTATCATTCAACATAACAGTAAGGTTGGTTGATTATTAGGTGGTTTAAAACAAAGTCTATAAATGGTGTTATCTATTAGGGACATTAGTAGCCATGAGAGAATAGTTCGGTGTGATGTCATTTTGGAGTCTAAGATCGGTGCTCCCATAAATATTATGGGTTCGATAAAAAGAAAAAGAATGGCATTCCAACAAAAATCTAAAAATCCTAGTGAATAGAATATCCACATTACATCATTCTCAAAAGGTTGAAAGAAACATGGTGGAAAATATCTTAAGGGGACTAGTAAATTATTTATGAGTGAAAAATATAGTCATCATTCAATTGACTAATGGTGATATGGGAAAAAGGTAGTTAGTGATGTGAATATATAAAAGGTAACAAAGATTGCGTATACTACAAGTCAATGATACAAGTGCATTTAAAATAGTCATTTTGTAAACCCATTATTTAATCCAATGGTTATAATCGATATTAGAAACCTTTTATGCCCAAAAAAATGAAAATTGCATTTGATCGCTACTGAGGATGTGGTGTATGAAAATGAAGCAGTTAAAGGTAAACATACACTCCACTCTAAAGTATCTAATGTTGTATTTGATTTTAGATCCACACAATATTTTATTTTAAAGGATTTTCTAAGGGTATCTCTATATTACCTCAAAAATTCGATTTGGAGTTAACTTTGAAAACTCTTAATGGAAGAATGGTCACATCACAAGAGTAATTCACTTCAATAGTTGATGTTTTTGGGATAGTGCTTCTGAAAAATCAAGTGATCATTCCCTTATTTGAACTAAATGTGATTATTGGCATGTATTAGATTTTTCTATATGGACCTCATATTAATTTCTATGGAAGGGAAGTTACATTTCATATTTTGAATGAATCTATGATCATCTATCGATGTATGGATGAATGTGAACTTATAATATAAATAAATTCCATCTTGTGGGTCTTAATTCATATAAATGAAGTTTATCGATATTATATGGTTGAGGAGAAACACACAATTAAGGATACACCAATTATATTAGAGTTTTTTATGTCATTATGGAATAATTTGTTGGTATTCCATAGAATCACAATTTTTATTTTTCAATATAAATCTTAATAGATATTATGCCTATTTTATATACTACTTATATAATTTCCCCAATTGAGTTACATGAATTGAAGAATAAAATTCGAGAGAATATTGTAAATATATTCATATTCCCTAGTTTGTCACCTTGGGGTGAATTTGTTCTATTTTTTAAGTAGAAACATGTATCAATGAGTCTCTACATTGATTATGAAGAACCTAAAAAGATCAATATCAAGAAAAAATATCATCTCCCTCGTATTGATGACTTATTTGACCAACTACATGGAGCTAAATATTTTCTAATATTTTTTGTCTATCTGGATATCATAAATTAAAGTTCAAGAATGAGGATATACCCAAGACAAATTTTTGTAGAATGTATAATACAACTAGTTCCCTTGATATCTTCATGTATTAAATTAATAGTGTATTTAGAGGCTTTCTAGATTAGATTGTGTTTGTTTATATAGATTATATTCCTATATATTCAAAGGGAAAGGAATAACAAGAAGATAACTTGAGTATTGTACTGAAGATCCTAATAAAGGAAAGTATTTATGAAAAATCTATCAATTGTTAATTTTGGGTTTATAATGATTAATTGTTGGGTCACATAATCTCAAATTAGGGGATATCTGTGGATTCAGAAAATATAGATGTTATTGGAAAATGGACCTAAACAAAAACTATAAGTAAGATATAAATTTTTCTTGGTTTGGATAGATATTATAAATGTGTTTTGAAAAAATTATAATGATTATCTATTCCACTCATGGTGTTCACTCAGAAAGGAATTACGTTAATATGGATGGAGGAATGTGAAGATAACATCATTGAGTTGAAATGAAGGAGAGTTTGTGCAATTTTGATCACAATACCCAATAGTAAATAGAGGTTTATTAAATATATTGATGAATCCAAGAAGTGGCTAGGATTAATTCTCAGGAAAAATGATATTGTGATATAATATACCACAAGTAAATTTAAAATACAAAAGAAAAATTTCCCACACAATGATTTGGAGTTATTTGTGGTAATCTTTGTATTGATGATTTAGAGGCATTTTCATTATGTATAAAGGTCTGATATATATATTTATCATAAAATTTTGAAGTCAATGTTCACTCTAATAGTGTTTAATATATTCCAAAGTATATGGTTGGATTCGATTAAATATAATAACTTCTCAATACATTACCACCTGGAGAATGCAAACAAGGTGGTGGATGATTTTTATTTGAAATGAAAATTATATCCTATCATTGATGGGGATAAAAAAGATAAAATATTTATTAATTTACAAAGAATGGATCTATATATTTTAATTGAAGGTGAGAAATTATATATTTTTCAATTGATTGTTCAACCATATATATAAGTAATTATTAAGGAGGAAGAAAAGGAAGGTGTTAAACTATAAAAGAAGGTGAGAAGTGTTTCTGAGATAAAATTTGATTGTGATGGAATAATAAGGGTTTTGAACTATGTTAATATTCTTTCTATAATAGAATTAATTAAGGATCTAGTGTATGAGGCTAATAGTTTACCATTCTCTATTCATCATGGAAGCAGAAAAGATTTATAGAGACCTTAAAGAGTATTTTTGCAGGATGGAATGATGAAATATATTGCAAAATATGTTTATCAGTTTTTGTTTATTCTAAAAGTTATGGATAAGAGATAGAATTATAAGGGTATGTTAGAACCATTAACCATACTATAATGGAAATGGGAAAACAACACCATTTTTTTCAGACATCCCAAAACATATAAATCCCATAGTTTTATATGGGTATAGTTGATCACCTTAAGATGTCAAAAAAATTGATTTTTATTAGATATGACTTCTCTCATGAACCATTATCCATAATATATATTTTTCAAGTGCTGATATTGCATAGATTTATACTTTATGTTATATATTTTTTGAGACCTATGGTTTTCCTCAATGTTTTAAAGAAGTCTTCAGTAAGCTCTGGATATAGAGTAAACTTTCATCAATGGTTATCATTATTATACAAATGGAAACTCTGAGAGGATAATTCATACTCTAGAAGACATGTTGAGATCTTTCTCTATGTATTTTCAATGTTGTTGGGATCAACACCCATCATTGGTATAATATTAATCTAACAATATATTTTAATCTTTTATTAAGATGGATGCTTATGAATAACTCTATGATAATAAGTGAAAAACTCCAACCTGATAGAATAATGTTGGAGAAATAAAGCTACTAGGAACTGATCTAGTTAAAAAGATGGTGAATAATGTTAGATCTATTCAATATGAATTTAGAGAAACATCTAGTCGAAAAAAATTTATGTTGAAAATTAATGAAAATAACTAGAGTTTAAAGTGGGTGATAATGTATTTCTATTATTATCTCCTTGGAATAAAGTGATGGTATTTGGAAAGAATGGAAAGCTAATACTTAGGTACATTAGTCTTTTTGAATTTCATGATCGTGTTGGGAAGGTAACTTATAGATTGGGTGTTCCATCGAATCACTCTCAAGTTAATTACGTATTCCATGTATTCCTCCAAATAAAGAAAATACCTAATGTTGCATATGTCATAAAATCCTAATTAATTCAATTAGATCAACATATTTCTTATGAAGAACAATTTATGGAGATTCTAGATCGTAGGGGGAAATTTCATCAAAACAAGGGCACTCATTTGGTTAATGTTTTATAGTTGAGCTATCAATTTTAGGAAGATATGTGGGATCCTGAGAAAGTGATGATGGATACATATCCACATATTTTTGTATCCACCTGATTATCAGAGGTAGAAAATAATTTTATGGGGGTATAATATAACACTCATATTGGTATGAAATATTTCTCTTTAAATAATATTAATTATTTAATATCTTGTGTATCATGAAATCATGAGTTTAAATGACTCGTGTATATTTTATATGTTTTTTATAACCATGCCGTTAAAGTGGATGGAATTAATATGAACAACATATTTATCAAATAATTGTAAAGGTACATCTTAATGTTAATGTATTGGTTATTACATAGAAATTGATCATAATTGTTTTTGTAAAATCAATTTATTCTATAAAAAAAAATTTTATACAAAAATATGTTTTCTTATTTTTAGAAGTGAATTCCGATTTATATAACTCTATAAAGTAAATTTTACCAAATTAATTTACCTTTTATATTTCATCATGAAAACATTATCTTAAAAATATTTTCGGGAAACACTTTTTTTAAGGAATAGTTAACAAACTCATTTTCATTAAACAAATTTTTTTAAAGTATTTATGATGTAAAATTATGTTTTGGGTAATTTTTAAATTTCAAATTGTTATTTTTAATTTAAAATAATAAAATTATGGTTTTTAAAAATAATTTTATACATGAATGTTTTATAAAAATATTGTATGTTTTGAAAGGGATTTTTTTTAACATCTATTTTTCATATCATTTAACAGGTTTCATTTTAAATTATATTCTGCAACTTCACGATTTTTTATTTTGAAAAAATATATTGTAAATTTGTATTTAGAAGTTCCAAATTTAGTGAATATTCCACTTTAATTTTTTTTCAAATATTAATAGTAGGCTGGGTAGATTTTATTACCACAGTAAAGTATATATTGGGTAATATTTGTAAAAAATAAAAATATGAAGACTATAAAATGAACCTAACACATGAAAAAATATTATTGTATGAATATAATTCATCCACTAATATTTTAAGACTGAAATTAAGTTCTGTAATAGACACGTGTCCATGAAAATGACTTATATAATTATTATATCAAAGAAAGTCACAAAATATAACATTATTTATCTAAAATATCACTCATGTGTCCGCATAAAAAACATGTATTTTATTAATTAATATAGACATAATTTTTTACTAAATAATAATATTTTCATAATGTAGTGTTATTTATGATATTATTGGACCCTTATAGAGATTATGATATTTATAATATTTTATTTAATACAAATTTAAAGATGTCACATTCATGTTTAAATAATATATCATTTTTAATATAGGGTTAACCAAAAGATATATTTTCCTATATTTATTATAATGGATTATAGAATATTTATATTCATCATAGTATATTTTTTAAGTTTTTATTAAAGAAATAAATATATTAAATAATTACACAATAAAGATGTGATACTTATTCTATTAATGTAAATATAAAATATGTTTTATTAAAATATTAAAATAAATATGATTTGAGATAATTAATTTTTTATGAGAATTATATATAATACCTTGACCTCTAATGGATTTAATAAAATATTAATTTCAAATTTAAATTGTTATATTTATCTTTTTAAAAGACTATGTAATTAATAGTGTTAAAATAGAGACTAATGATACTTTTCCAAAATAATATTTTATTAAATTAGTTAAATACCATTAAACATATTTAAAAAATAAAAAATAAATATAAAATTATATATAATACTATAACTTGATCATATATTATCTAATTGATATGACATAAAAAATATAAAAACCATATAATAATGATTTTTTAGCTTAGTAAAAATTAAAATAGCTTAACTAATGGTTAATCAAAATTATAATGTTTAAAATAATAACAAAAAATGTCTAAAATCTATTTCATAAAGATATTAAAACGTTTTCTCATCTTATAATAGAATCCATGTCATTTTTATGTATTTTTATTGATATTAACTATATTATAAATTAATATTTTTTGAAATTCCAAAAGTTCCCCTCAACTAAATTATAAAAGGGTACCTCCTCCCTCACTTATTCACATCACATTGAGAATTCATACTTTGAACATACCCTTCCAATTTATCTTCTTGAAATTCCATAGCCACATTTTATAGGTATTAGTCTTCTCAAAAAGAAAACCCCAGTGTTTCAAAGATGATATCTAAAGGATGTTCTCTGAAGAAGTAGTAATAATCTTTATCAAAAATTGTCAAGATTATTTTATCATCCACTTCTTCTTCATGGGTTGTTTCTATTTTAAAGTTATAAATACAAAATGAACTGTATTTTGATATGTTATTATGATTATGGAACAACTATATTCCAATTTTCATCCATCCGAGGATATGAATATATTTTTCTTTTATCATGAAAATATATTTCCTTGAAGCTCCCTTACAATATTATAATGTTATTTTCAAAGAAAATGGTTTCTTTTAAAATTGCATGGAATTTTATGAAAAGAAAAATATTCAAAACAGATAGAATATTTTCCTATAGAATAATTTTTATGTGATAAAAAATGTCATTTTCCTCAAGAATTATTTTTAAGTACCCTCTTAAAATTATTTTCAATTTAAGATAACATTATTTGATTTACTTTTTCATCAATGATTACCTTTTTAAAGATACTATCCATATTCATTAAATGGTTTTTTATTAATGTAATGATATTTAATAAATCCATTTCCTTTCCATTGTTTATATTATTATTTAATGATGTTTTTGAAACCCATTTCATTCTATGCATTCTGATGTAATGTATGATTTATTTTCTTGTAGAAAACTTATGTACTATTTTTATCATTGAATTGGAGGGACCTATATATCCCTCTAATTCATTGAGTAAGGATTTATATCTCATGAGATATAGTACTATAATGGGTAGTAAACATAGTTCATCAATACAGGGCTTGAATGAAGAGTGAACTCAGTTTGGTACGGGTATTTCTTCACTATGATGGTCTTGTAAGTGAGCCTTAACTAATATTGATATGTAATTTAATTCTTATTAGTATGAACAAAATTTCATGTATTATGTCATTCTATCATGGAATATGTCCATTGATAATTTATGAACTTCTATGAGTTATTCCAGGACCCAATATCATGTTCTTTGATATCCTGAATATAAATTTCAAAATATTTTTTTGTGTTCATATTCCCTTATTATTATGTTATCTCCCTTTATAACCCTTATCGATCATCTGAGATCACCCATTTATTATGTTCAGTTTCCCCATGATATAAAGAAATACATTAAGTAGTATATGTAAAAAATGGTACTAATTATGAAGGAATAAGTGGGATATGATGTAGATGTTTTATGACCATGTTTTTTATGTATTCCAGTTTCCAAAGACACTAAACCTATATAGTTTTGGTGTGGTTTTTAATGTTATGTAATTAATATTAATATATTTTATATGAAGTATCTATGTATGACAATTATAGACTATTTTACCTTAAGTGGCTCTAGGGTTTCATTATGTAGTTAAGTATCACATGGCGTGTGATGCCTAATAAACGACATATGATCCCTCACCTGGCACTTGGTGTCTATCACATAGGCTAAAAATATAGAAATAAAAGGAAATATATAATCATACACTGAAACTATTTTCATGATATGGAAACAAGCAGGAGAACATAGTCTAAGATAGATTTTGTACTTAGGCACGTACACAGACACATAATTGGGATTTTTACATCGGAAGAACCCGGTGTCAACGGTACAGTCCATGTAATACAAGTTCATGTCCATTACTTCTTTAATGCTAGCTTAAGTCCCTCATCTTCCTTATCTTTCACAATTCTTGTGATGGATAATTCTTTTGATCAATTCTGTGAGTGTTATTTTAAAATCATGTCCTACATATGGGATTGTTATTCCGTTAGTGGGACTGCATGGATATAGTTTTTGGAATCCTCCATGAGGCCCAGATTAAGATCCTCTATAATTATCATTTCATAGGTTGAATTCTTGGTATTTCCACGACTTACACTATGTAGGTGCCACTCAAATACATAGCAGGTTATTTCAGATTGTGTTTTTGGTATACATCATGGCCTAGTATGTGATCGTCATCTATGTATCATTTCATTCAGACTTCAATCATATACTTCATATTGGTATATCTGATGAGCATGAATCTTCTAATGCATGTCATTAGTGCTAAGCGACTCATGTAGTGTGTTTCCTTGACGGGTGTTATATGGAACCATTTAGCATTATTCATATAATGGAATTATAGTTGCGAAATTACCATGATATAATGTTTATTTTTTGATTATATATAGATATTATTGTTATATCTGTTCAATATATATACCTATATCTAGAATACTATTATTCTAGTTGTTAAATTCTTAGAGATTTCAAGGTGGCTTACTAAGAATTATTATACTCATCCCTACATGGGTATTTCCCACACATCTCATTTTGTATGCAGATGATCAACCATTTAACATATTTTTAGTGGGACTAGGACCAGAAATATCTTAGTGAACCAAAGATATCTAGTTTTGTTCTTATAGTCACCTTTACAACATTCGTAATCTATAATGTTTGGTTGGACTTGTTTATAAAATCTTGGTGGTCAGATTGCATTTGCATCATTTTTCTGTAATAGATGTTTCCATTCTCTGGTAGTGGGATATAAATGTTGGAACACATGTTTTATTAGTTGTTTTATATTTCATCATTTTATGAATTTGGAGATATGCATTTTTGTGTAGGTACCTTAGGTTAAGGCCTTTAATCTGAGTGATATGCTTTCTCGGCAATAGTCTCTACCCACTTCCCTATTTGAGGCAGGCTTGGGTAGTCATCAAACGTTCCCCATTGGGATGGTTTGTGATATAATGGTATCAGATTAGTTTGTTCTACTTTTTTAACAGAGTCTATGATATTGGTTTCTAGAAAATGAGTTATGTGTTTCAATCTTTACTTTCAAGATAGGCGCTCCAGTGTTGGTGTTGCAGTTGACATATCCATGCACTATGACATTGATCACCCTTTATTCGTCTCTATATATGGGGACACTAGTTGTAGATAAAATCATTTTTACATGAATTATATAGGAATGGTTTGTGGCTTCCATGCCCTTCTTGAGTCATCTCTCTAGATATACTCATTGACCTTGGTACATATTTTCTATTTCAGGATTCCTCAACAATGAATTCAAAAAAGTATTCAGCATCAAGGTAATAAGGGTGTTCCCTTTAGTGATGAATCATCGATACATGGTCATATTATATAGTTCTTACCTACATGTAGTTCACTAGTTATTCCGCCACCTACTGATAAATATCTTGTACGCACAGTACCATTAGATGAGGTGTATAGGCTGAGCGTGCTTTATTCATTTCAACGATATCAGCCCCTTGGGTTCTGAGGTGAGCCTAGCCCATAGTAATTTGAGGATATTATTAAGGTGTTGATACGAGTTTTCCATATTTTTAGGTGTCTGGTAGATTAAATAGTTGTCATGATAGTAGGCCTTCTTCATAGCTCTATAGGATGATGGTGGTGTTTAGTGACCCAATCCTTCAATTAGGTGACTCTACCATGGTATGATTTTTATCACCTTTTAAATGAGGAGTTCTCCACAGATATGGTGAGTTCTATAATAATATAAGAGATTATATATATTCAATAGTTCATTTTGACAGTGTCATACTATTCATCAAGGTTCACTAACCCATCAAGGTAGTTGATGAATATGGTTCATGATTAATTCTTATAGGATTTTACTTATGAGTGAGGATTTCATTGAATCATTTGACCCATCATTATACCTATATGAATTCCAAACTATGATAGGGTTCTAGAGCACTCTTTATTGTTCATAAGTTTCTTGGATAAGAAATTGAAGACATTGGTTACCGATAGTATTCACATAGAAGTAGAGACTTCAGAAGTAGGGAGATGCCGTATGTCTCATGGTCAGGGAAATGTGAGCCATTTTAGGAGCAAATCCTTGGAAAGGGGGTCTATAGTTCATGTATCATAGGATGGATCTATTTATCCTGGGGATAGGTAGTTATATTCATGTGATGACATAGTTCATCTTGCCCTGGATTGTATGATCCACAATGTGAACGATTGGGTGATAATGTATTAGCCAAATAGGAAGAGATAGTGATAATATAATATAGGTCAGTAGGGTGAATAATGTGGTAGAGAGTTTTAGAGACTATTTGGAGGTGGTAGTTTCTTCGACTTGTTACCACCACCACACCTTGGTGGTCAACTCTAGGCTAAGGGAGCTCAAGGAAATGGGAGGTTTAGATGTAGTCTATTTAGGCTTATGACCCAAAGGCTCTCTAGATGATAAATTGTCAGATCTTTGTCTTTTCTACCGTAGATGTAGTACTTATTGACATAGTAGTGATTCATTCATTTATGTCCACTAATTAGGATCATTAAATAGGGATTTTGGTTGATCCATTGGATCAACCCGTGCATTTGGAGACTCCTACAGGAGGTGGCTTAAAGATCACACACTTTCACAAATAGAGTGGACAGACTCTTGGAGGAAAGAGTTTCTATTGGTATATATTTGTATAAGTGATTAGTCCATATAATTTCATCTTATATTTTGACTTTTTATCTATGTTTCATTCCAAAATTGACTATTTTAGGTAGAGGATGTTGTGTGTCCATAGCGAGGGAAACTGGTTTTCCGTTGTGTGTGAAAAGGAAACTGAGGTAGCACCGGATGGACTCATACATAGTGGGTGAAGCTGATTACTAATCTCTAAGAATTTCTGTCCCTTGGCCTAATGAATTTGATGAGGTTTCAATTCCCTATAGTAGTGTAAGATTATGAGAAAATATTTTATAAGAAAGATCAATGATTACCTCCTCACCGATATATAGATATATGTATTGATGTAAATCCTCGAATGACCCCAATATTTGTGACATCATATAAGATTAATCACACAAATATCCATGAGCTGAGGGTGCATTGGAAGACTTGAAGAAGAAGTATTTTGTTAGACCTAGTGTTTTACCCAAGCATCCCAAGCATTGTTCTCAATAAAGATGTATTTGTTCTTGAGTTTATGTGTATATTATCATTTACAAAACCTAGTGTATATGAAGAATAAGTTTCCACTTATGATGTACAATGACCTATTTTATTTTCTGAGAGGGGCATGATTTTTCTTGAAAATTTACCTAGGATCAGGATATCACCAATTGAGAGTTAGAGAGGATGATATACTGAATAAAATAATCAGATGTCTCTACGGTCACTATAGGTACTTGGTTATTCCCTTTATCATGAGAAATTCCCAATAAGTGTTCATGAGACTCATGAACATGAATTTTTTTTCCATTCTTAGACCAATTTATGGTAGTATTCATTAATTGTATCATTATGTACTCAGTTTCTGAGGAGGATCATGTGAGACACTTGATGATGGTTATGGACATACACCGAGATAAATAAATATATAGGAACCAATCAAGGTTCTAATTATGAATTCAATACATCCCCTTTTTTTGATATGTTATCTCAGATGATGGTGTATCATTGGACCTGGATAAGGTCGAGGAAGTGTTAGCTTGGAATCCACCCAAGAGAATGATAGAGGTATGAAGCATCCTTGGGTGGGAAGGATACAATCAAATATTCATACCTAATTTATCCAATATATCATCTTTGATGAAATATTTGACCACAAAAGGGAAACAACTCATGTGGACCAAAGAGATCCCACAGGCTTTCCAAAAGTTGGGATAGAGATTGATGAACACTCTCATATTGATATTTCTAGATGAGGATGTTGAGTACATGGTGTTACAAGAACATCATTAACTGAGATTAGTTTTTTCTACTGAATAGGTAGGTAGATATTGCATATGGTTCACATTAGTTGAGGCCACATTAGCAAATCTACACATCCCACGATATTCAGTTTACAGTGGTAGTCTTTACATAGAAGATGGTGTGAAACTAACTTATGGGTTAGTTATTTATCCTCTATTCCAAACACATGAGGCTCTTGTATATGTTATATCATAAGGATATTAACTTGATAAATAGGTGATGGATATAGTATATCTAGGATTTTTACTTTGAGATTTTATATACTACTTGAAAGGGGAATGTGGTCACATATGATCTAAATAGGATATATTATTTGTAGTTGCTGAGCAAGGAATCAGAGTAGTTAGCCTCATTGTAGTTGTCCATTGTGTTTGGGAATGAATAAGATAACCTCTAGTCGATGGTTGTTACCCTCTTCTTATACATTGATTTTGGGAGGCACATCATGGGTATATCGACACTGAGCCACTATGTACTCAAATATCAATTAGACCTGATCATGATTTATTTTTTTTGATGGTGGGGAGTATTTTTCTCTTTTTAGAAGAAAAATATGGTACCAGAGATGTTGTGATAAGTGTTTCTAAGATATTTTCATACATATCCTCTCGATGCACATCTAGGTGTGGAAAATATGTACATGGTCCTCCGATGTTAATTTTTGTAGTCGAAGATAATGAATGGAGTTTCATAGTTTGTCTCTTGAGGACTTACATGTCACCAAGTGAAATCTAAGAACCCAGTTCTAGTTTTTTTAGCTCAACCCCTTGAAGAGCTATACTGGAAGTGGGATGGGAAAACCATGTTCTTCATGATGGGGTTTCAATATATATCCATGGGACACGATTCCATCTGGGTGATCATAGACTTACTAAACAAGTTTGTACAGTTCATACTTATCTGAGAGTAGAGTTAATTAGAGATTATGGAATGCCTATATGTGTAGGAGGTAGTATGAATCCATGGATGTCCCTTGATTTGTTTTATAAAAATGATGTTGGCTCCACATATCATTAATGTAAGGGATTGAAATAGGTTATTGGGACTCAGCTGTGTTTGAGAATGAATTTTCACCATGAGAAAGATGGGAAGAGTGAATAAACCATTTAGTTCTTAGAGGAAATTATATGGGCCTTCATGGAATACATTGTTCATAGTTTGGATGCTCACCTACCACTAGTGTATTTTGAATACAAAAACAACCATCATTCCACCATCAGTATGGAACCATTCAAGGCCACGTTCGGGAAACCATGCTGATCAAAACAATGCTGGACCAACCCAAGAGTGTTAGTACGTAAGGACCCGAAGTTGGTCCAAGATACTACAAAGAAGTTTAAGATCATCCATGAGTGGATGATGACTACACATAGCCCTCAGATGTCCTATACTAAATGAAAATAGAGGTCAATGGAGTTCGAGGAGTGATACCATTTGTTCCTAAAGGTTTCACCAGGATGTGAAATATAGAGATTTCGACAGGGCATCAAGTTATATACATGATTCATTGTCGCTAGAAAATACAATTTATATTTTATGAGGTAGAATATCTCTTATATATACCACCATAGTTAGACCCGGTACACAACATATTCCCCTTGTAGTTGAGGAGGTACTTGAATGATCTGTTATACGTCATCAAATGGGGTGATCTAGACATCGAGGATGGAGCTTCCTTTAGTGAGTACTCGTTAGATATATAGTATCAGCATAATAAAGTCCTTAATTTAATTTTTTTAACCTAGTGAATTTCTAGTGCAATCCAGGGAATATTTATGAGATCACTAGGGAAAGGGAGAATCAGATGTGTTATTAGTAAACATAACCCTTTTTGTACCTATTTCAATTTTTGATATGTAAATAACCAAGGTTGGGATAATGTAACATACTCATTTATTCAATGTAATTTCTTGGAATTTATCTTGAAGTATCTTTGAGACTAGACACTGAGACAGAGCATGATTTTGAGGCTTGGTGTGACCAGAATTAATTTTTGCAATATATTAATTTTATTAAATTCTCACAGACATATTTTTCCTGGGAAAGAGGAATAACATCTAATTTGAGGATCAGAATCAAAATATTTGTCCATTTTTGACTTCATATTGTGGGTTTTGCCATAGGGGAAATATAACTTCGGTCAGTGTGAGGTAATTATGGAAACTTCATCACAAGTGTAAATAATAAAAAAATTTATTAAAAAAATTTATTTAATTTGAATATAAGTAAAGACCTAATTATTTTATATAAATATTAATCTATGGGAAATCATAGGTTCGTCTACATAACCATAGATATCTAGAGGATTTGATGGAAGGTCTTCATTTACTAATCAAAAACCGGATCAATGATCGGCAATCGGCATGCAATGGAATTAAAGGATCTCGCCAACAACAATGTTGCAGATTTGTTCTTCATTAGTGATCGATCCAAATCATGTTTGGAAATTTTTTTGGATTATTTTCCCATTATGAATTTCTATAATTAATTTGAATAAATAAACCAATAAATTGATTCATGGATCACCTGTATTGAAGGATGACTTTTATCTATGGGGATTTATTAGGAGAATTGTTTATTTATTTATTGGATCTTATTTAATCATTCTAATGGAAGTAGATTGAGGTTAACTGATCATGGTGGGTATTCATTACTATTTAAATCTTTTCTTGGGTATAACCCACTACTCTTATGAATTTATTATCGATTTTCATTTTGACTGGAGGTTCGACAAAAATATAGTGAAATCAACCTTCATGCGCTAGTTTCTTAGTGAAAAGGTTCAATATTGGAGATCATCATTAAGTATGATGTGTGAATCATATTAAGAGGTAATAAGTATTTAATAAGATGGATTTAGAGATACCTAATATTCTTGATCTTCCCCACTTGTGGATGGATGACACATGAGGGTGATTTATGAATGGATTTGAGAGTCGCAAATATGTGATCAGTGATGTTAAGTGATGATCAACACCATATTTTCATTTTTTTTCATGGATAATGGCCATATTGACAACTAAAGAAGTGGGAAAATTATCATGAATCATAACTATATTTCTTGGAAAATATCATTACACACGTCTTGTAATCTGGTATTACATGGCATGTGGGACCCCTGGTGTAGTTCTAGGGTTTCCATGTGGATTTAAGTTTCACACATCTTGTGAAACCTATCACATGGAATGTGACCCATTTATTTGTACTCAAATTGTATCGTAGAAGATACATGTTGTTCCACACATAGACAACAATAGTTGTAAATTGACATAGCCATCCAAAAACGGACATGGATATGAGTAGATGGGATCAAAACCGTTGTGTACTCAGGTGTGGACACAAATAAAATAATGGTCATTTTACAATGTTAGAACCATGTTTCAATGGGTCAGACCATATACCACCAACACACAATGTGAACTACTTCAATGTTGTCTTAAATTCATTTTCATATTCCACTTAAAAAGTTTTTTTTGGGGTGTTTTCCCCTGATCCATTCCCTAATTATTAGTGTATAATCAAATCCTACACACAAAATAGTGATATATTTAGTGGGAATTCTTGGATAGAGTATTCAGAATAATTCTGTGAAACCTAGAGTTATATCAAATATCATCATCTTCCCTAGCTAGAGTTATTGGTATCTTTGTGACCAACACTACATGGGTAGAAATCCTTTACTAATAGGGTCATTATAGAATGATTTTTTTTGTATACCCTATGGCCTTAGGTGTGATCCTAATATGTTTATCTTTCTCCTTAAACTTGCAGCATGTAATTTTTTTGGAGAGATCTGATGACCTTGAATCCTTGGATGGATGCCATCAATGATATTTGGCTCATTTAGTGTGTTATCCTTGATGATGTTTATGTGGAGCCTTCAAGGATCATTCCAATAGTGGAATTATGGTTGTGACGTTACATTAATATTGTGTGTCATTTTTAGTTTATGTAGATATTTTTGTAATATGTGTTGTAGATAGATAATTTTGTTGAACAAGCTGTTATTCCTATTTTTATATTCTTAGTGACATTGCAGTGTCGTAATATGTTTTCTTATACTCCTCCTTGTATGGGTTTTTCCCACACGTTTCATGTATTATGAAGAAGCTAGACCTTTTTATGTAGTCTTTAAGGGACTCGAATTAGGTAGAGTTTAGTTTTCTTGATAAACTAAAGTTGTACTTGAGGTCGCTTTGATAGCATCACCATTATACACATTTAGAATGGACTTGTTTTTTGGATTATTTCTAGTGATATTCTATTTATCCCTTTTTTTCATCAGTACTTGTCATCATATACTGGTATTGGGACTTGGAATTATGAAAACAAGTTTTATCAATTGATTTAAATTTCAACATTGTATTCTCTTAGATATGTGTTCATGTTTATAAGTTCCTTAGCTTATATCCCCCCATTTGAGTGATATGAAATGTTACTTCTAGTCGCTAACCACTATCCTATATGAGGCACGTTTGGGCTAGTCATTATAAGGCCCCAGCCTTAAACATTACTTAATCTTGAGTTATTACAAGATTACACATTGAGGATCTTTTCGGGTTTAGAGTTTTAGAGAATTAAATCATAAAACATGCATTACATTCCACATATAAAAAAAGTGGTTACATAAATATAGTATTCTTCTTTCCCATCAATGGAAACATATTTAAAATAAAACATGGATTCTTTCTTGACACTTTCTTGACACTATCATCATATCATATACCTTTCCCTTAACCTGTGAAAAACATTTCAAAAAACTTGGGATGAGCATAAAAACCTCTGTAAGGGATATAAAAATATGGAAAGGAAACATGGGTACATATATACATAATAATGAAATCATACTTTACCCATAAAACATAATCACTTTAACATACCTCATCAAATCATGAATAAATCATAGAAATCATAATACATAAAGGTAACTTGAGGCATTCATAACATTATTACGTAGGGAGTAACCCTCTTGGTTACGTTTGGAATACCCATCATAGTATATTCCCTAAATATCTTCGGAGAAACCTTAAAGATTCACTCCTTTGCATTACCCAATGCATTGGAGAGCTATATCGGGCTCACCCGCCCTTAGTTTATCACGGAACCACCCGTCTTCATAATAATGCCCAAGAACCTCAACATAATCGTATCACATAAAACATGTATAAAGGAAACATAACATTTATACCTTTCAATCACAAGATATCAATAAAACACATTGATATAAAAACATTATGAAACCCATTTTCGATACCAAAATAAAAGAAAAGTAAAACATGGTATTTATTTTTATTTTTAAAAAATGGTATGGCTTGTAGAGGAAGCCGAAACTCAAATAATGGTCACGGCGGTGGAGAAGTCGTTGTCGCCGCATACGTACGACAAAAACATTCCCTTTTGTCGTTTAGTAAACGCTTTGTATAAAAAATATTCCTTTTGAATAAACGTAAAAGTAAAAGGGGTTTATACACCATATGAAACAAGGTTGTGTATAAAACAAAATATGCCTCAATGAAAGGAGATTGAGACGAAGTCCCATACCTCGGGTCCGACATGACTCGATCGTTCTTTAATTTCCTGAATAATAAACGTGAGTTAATTTTTAATTTCTTAAGAACCTTTTTTAAGTTCATTATTCCTTTTATATCACTTATTTCCATGTCATGAACACTATGTAATTATTTAAGTTAATAACGGTCATTTTAATGATCATTGGAACTTGAGTAAAAAATAAACACTTTATAATTACAAGTTGTTCATTTATCTATTATATCCAGAATTATAATCATGATGTATATATCATATATATCCAGTATATACATGCATTTATAATATTACATAATCATTTAGAGGTAAAAAATGAAATGCACCATTCATAGAGACGGTAAGCCGTACGTACGCATGAACGCTACTTTCATTTCTATTTCGTATTTTATAGAATGGAATCATAATGATATAAAGTTATATTATAATTCCAGTATAATATCATATATAATATCATAGTTCCATCCTTTATACGTCCCACATATGGTATTTAACGAATCAAATCACTTTGAGGGGGCGGTAGTCCGTACTTCCTTAAATGAAGATATCACGTTTACCCATAATGGAAACCATAAAGGTATGACCAAAATGAAAAATACATAATATTAAAGAAAACATAAACATATTATATATCATATATAAATATAGTGACATCTTAATGTCCACCTTTGAAGGTGTTAAAAGAATGTTGACCAATAATCGTTTCGGGAGGCATAAATTTACCATCCACGGAAACAGTATGTCCTTTAACCATTACATGTAGGTGTGTGTAATTGTTGCTCAAATAATTCTTATAAAAACATCCTAGTATATTTAATATACTAGATTTGTTACAATAGAAATTAATAAAAAGAGTTTAGGGGGTTGGAGAGGCAAAATAAAACAAAAGGACTCAAGTGAAGACATTACCTTAAAATCGGGTAACTCCCTTTGGTTTGAGCTCAAAGGCTTCCTTGGGAAGACTTCTTCCCAAATCTAGGCTTCAAGGATTAATAGAGGGACGTGTAGAGACAAAATGGGCAGTGGTTGGCCGAGCCAAAGGCTTTGTGAGTGTGGGTAAGGAGGTAGAGGTGGGGGCCTTTTATAAGAGGAGAGGAGGGGCACTCTTGGAAACTAAAGAAATGTTACTTTATTTTCAAATGGGTTTCGGATTCCAAAGGTCCCAAATTGATATAATTCAAGGATAAGGTGATAAGGGTTAGAAATATACCCACCCAATAGGTTTTGGACATGTGTAGGTCTTAGATTTTACATTATCTTTCCATTTTATTTAAATTGTAAAATAATGAGGTCATCGCTGCATCATTATGATGTCATAAATAATTTAATTTATTTAAAGTCTAAAAATTATGAAAAAATACTATGATGTATGAAATATTTTTATCTTTACAATGAATATTTATAGTCTAAAATATCATCTATGTAGAAAAAATTAAAAATGTTTTAATCGGGTGATACATTCTTGTTATATTTACTTTCTTTAAAAAAAATAAAAAGATAACAAGTCACTTTCCACAAAAGTAATTCCATGGGGCCCCCAAGTTTGGCACAAGGAATCCCATGGTCGGTCATGAGACAACCAGTAGCCTTAGGACACATTTTAGTGTCATTTTGTATTATTATGATATTATTTTATTATCCTTTACTACCCAATTACTCATTAATCAAAATAATTAAAGATAATTACCGTCGTTACTATTCATAATGTCCAAAAACAAAAGAGACTTAATTAAATACTTTGGACCTTCTGATTCCAAATATGTAATCCATTTTACCAAATTCTAAACACATAAATTTCAATAATTGATTTAAAAATAATTCTCGTTGTCAAAACAAATTGTGGGTTTTTTTGAAACAATATCTATGAAAAGATTGGCATTAGTTTATGACCAATTTCAAAGTGAAATTAATCCTAATGACCAACATTGGATTAAATGGTAAAAATATATTCAGATTAAACTTTAAGACCAAATAAAAATATAATCTATCCATGTAATTAAATTAAATGAAAAAGCAGTTTTGATGTAAAATGCAGTATTTATCACTATTCATTAAAAATGAACATTGTCAGAAAAATACCAAATAATTATCCAATGTAAATTTCAATGTCCCATTCATAATTAATATGTTTATTTTGACAAATATAGATTATAAAATTGTCCAAATTTTGATTTAAAAAGGGTTTGCCATCAAAAGGCAGTAAAACAATCTTTTAAGAATATTAGTGTATTCCATGCTTAAGATTGGATTTATTTTCATTTTAAGACTCTAAAACACAATCTAATTCATTAATATACATAGATAATAATATATATTATTCATTACTTTATTGGGATATTACATCCTTCCCCCATTTAGAAAATTGTTTCCCTGCAATTTATTTACTTATCGAATAAATGAGGGTACTTATCCCTCATTGCATTTTCAGATTCCCATGTTGCCTAATCGATCATGTGGTTTTCCCCCAAAACCATTAACTGATTAATCACCTTATTCTGTAACACTTGATCCCTGTGGTCATGAATCTGGACCGGTTGTTCCTCATAAGATAGGTTCTCTTCCAGCTGAACTACCTCTGGACTCAAAACATGAGATGGATTTGGCATGTACTTTCTCAGCATAGAAACATGAAAAACATTATGTACCTGAGATAAACTCGGAGGTAAAGCCACTCGGTAAGCAACTGATCCAACTCTCTCCAGAATTTCATATGGTCCAATGAGCCTTGGACTCAGCTTTCCTTTCTTACCAAATTGCATCACACTTTTCCAGGGTGATACTTTGAGAAAAACATGATTACCTACCTCAAAAGAGAGATCCTTCCTCCTGTTGTCCGCATAACTCTTCTTCCTACTCTGAGCTGTTCTCATGTGTTTCTGTATCAGCTGAACTTTTTATGCCAACTCTTCTACCAATTCTGGTCCCATCAACTTCATTTCACCCACTTCATCCCAGAAAGCTGGAGTTCAACACTGCTTCCCATATAACGCCTCAAATGGTGACATCTGTATACTGGAATGAAACTATTATTATATGAAAATTCAACCAAAGAAAGATGTTGGTCCTAACTTCCCTGATAATCCATTGAACAAACTCGTATCATATCCTCCAAGGTCTGAATTGTTCGTTCTGACTGCCCATTTGATTGAGGATGAAAAGTTGTACTAAAATTTAATTCAGTACCCAACGACTTCGGAAGGCCCTTCCAAAAGTTAGAAGTGAACCTGGGATCATGGTCAGATACAATGGAGGGAGGAACTCCATGTAACCTGACTATCTTTTTATGATACAAACAGGAAAGTAGATCTAGGGAAAAAGTATCTCGTATAGCAAGGAAATGAGCATATTTAGTCAAGCGGTCAACAATAACCCAGATTGCATTATTACCTCGAGATGTATTCGGTAATCCCACAACAAAGTTCATGGATATATTATCTCATTTCCACTCTGGCACTGGTAAAGGCTGAAGTATCCCATTCAGTAATTTCCGCTCTGCTTTAACCTGTTGACAAGTCAAACACTTCATAGTAAAATCAGCAATATCTCTTTTCATTCCATCCCACCAGTAATACTCCCGTAGATCTCTGTACATCTTAGTAATGCCAGGATGAACTGAAAACGGAGAACTATGAGCTTCACATAACAACTCTCTCTTCAACTGTGAATCACAAGCCACACACAACTCTTCCCAAATCTCAAAACACAATCATTATCAATGATGAATTCATGAAACTTACCTTTCTGAACCAGCTCTACCTTATTCTGCAACTCACTGTCTTGCTTCTGTGTTTGCTTGATTCTATCTGATAGAGTTGATCTCACTGATACCTAAAACAAAACAGAAGAACTTCCTGCACCAACAACTTCTATGCCAAATTTCATAAAATCCTTAACCAAAGGATCACATTCCAAACGCAACATTGCTAATGAAGAATTACTTTTTAGACTCAAAGCTTCAGCCACTTTATTTTCTCTTCCCGGATGGAAATGAATTGTACAATCATAATTCTTGATTAATTATAGCCATCTCCTTTGTCTCATGTTCAATTATTTCTGAGTGAATATATACTTTAAACTTTTGTGATCGGTATATATTTCACACTTTACTCCATACAAATTATGCCTCTAAATTTTTAAATCGAAAACAAAAACATATAATTCCAAATCATGTGTAAGGTAATTTACCTCATGATTTTTCAACTGACAAGAAGCATAAGCAATTACCTGATCATTCTACATTAGGACGCAACCAAGTCCTTTCAATGAAGCATCACTGTATATAAAAAACTCACCATTCCGGGAAGGTAGTGCCAAAACTGGAGCATTCACCAATCTTCTTTTCAATTCCTGAAAACAATCATCACATTTTTTTGTCCAGATAAACTTAACACCCTTCCAAGTTAGCTTAGTCCTTGGACTAGATAACCGTGAAAAATTTCTAACAAACTTTCGGTAATAGCCTGCCAAACCAAGGAAACTACGAATCTCTATTACATTTGTGGGTCTTGTCCATTCTTCAACAACCTTTGTTTTTTGCAGGATCAACAGTTATCCCATCTTTTGAAACAATGTGACCAAGGAAAGAAATTTGTTGCAACCAAAACTCGCACTTTCGGAATTTTCCATACAGTTTCTTTTCTATTAAGGTTTTCAAGACAACCCTTAAATGTCTTTCATTCTCCTCTTTACTTTTAAAAAACCCCAAAATATCATCAATGAAAACCACCACAAACTTATCCAAGAACTCATGGAAAGTTCTATTCATTAAGTCCATGAATACAATAGGTGCATTGGTTAGCCCAAAAGGCATTACTACAAATTCATAATGGCCATATCTTGTAGGAAACACAGTCTTCAGAACATCTTCTTCCTTTAACTTCAGCTGATGGTACCCCGATCTCAGGTCAATAATTGAAAAATACTGAGCTCCCTGGAGCTGATCAAAAAAATCATCAATATGAGGAAAATGATATTTTTTCTTAAAAATGATATTATTCAAGGCTCTATAATCAATGAAAAGTCTCATAGAACCATCTTTCTTTTTAACAAATAAAACAGGAGCACCCCATGGTGATTTGCTAGGTCAAATGAAACCTTTCTCTAATAAATCTTGCAATTGCTCCTTCAACTCTAAAAGTTAAATTTGATCCATTTGATAAGGGGGTTTAGAAATTGGCTTAACATCAGGAACTAAGTCAACAGTAAAATCAACTTCCCGATCTGGTATTATTCCTGGAAACTCATCAGGAAAAATATTAGGATACTAATTTACCAATGGCACATCATTAATCTGAACAGTTCCTTTATTTTCAATGATGTGTGCAAGGTAACATTCATTTCCATCTTTTACAAGTTTCTTGGCCTCTTGATAAGTTATCAACAGTAAGGGTTCATTCTTGTACACAAAATGAAAGTATTTCTGAAAAGAAACTTCTTTAGCTCTACAGTCAATCTTAGCATGGTAAATAGAGATCCAATCCATACCCAGGATAACATCAAACTCTACTAGAGGTAGAACAATAAGGTTTGCAAGTAGGTTCTTTCCCCAGATAAGGATAGGAAAATTCTTATAAATTCGTTTTGCCTCAACATTTCCCCCAGGTGTTTTTACCACAAGTTCAGGAGTAATTTCTTGAGTTGGTATTACCATTTTACTAGAAAAGTTTTCAAAGTTGAAAGAATGTGTAGACCCCGAATCAAACAACACACTGGCAAAATCTGAAAAAACTAACAATGTACTTGATACAACTTCATTTGATGGCCTGACATCTACTGAAGTAGTTGAAAAGGATTTCACCACCCCTTTCTGCTTGTAGTCTAACTACTTCCCATCACTCAAGCTCTTTGTCAGACACTCGTTTGCATAGTGACCCATCTCATTGCACTTAAAACATTTCACTAACTGTAAATCAAATTTGGTCTTACCTTCACCTTGATCTTTTTCAGTGCAATCACGAGCCTTATGTCCCATCTTACCACATCGGTAGCACTTTCCAAAATTCAGAAGACATTCCCCAGCATGCCTTTTTCCACATTTATAACAAACTGGAAACTTAGATTTCTTACCATCAGAATTTTTTTGAAGAATTCTTCCCTTTCTCCTTCCACCTTGGTCTCTTCTTCTACTGGTTTTTATAAAACACTTGATCATCGGAAAAATCTATTTCCACCTTCTCAGCACATCGAACAAGATTTTCATAACTTTTAAACTCACGTGAAGCTAATTCCCTTCGATATTTTGGCTTTAATCATGAGTAAAAATGATTGGTTTTACTATCAAGGTCTCTAATAAAATTTGGATCATACCTTAATCGAGTGAACCTTTCTTCATAGGTAGCCACTGAGTCTTCCTCTTTCCTCAATTCCAAGAATTGTTTTTCCATACAAAGTCGAACAGACTTACGAAAATACTTCTCAAGAAACATACCTTTGAATTCATCCCAGTCAAGAGAATCAATCTCATCAGCGTCCCTGATATTTTTAACCATCGACCACCACTGATCTGCTTCACCCTCCAAACAGAAAATAGAAAGACTATCCATTTGATTGTCTGGACACCCCATGACATAAAAAATCTTCTCCAGTGATTTAATCCACCCTTCAGCTAACATAGGGTCATATGATCCTCTGAATGATGGGGGATGTTGCCTCATGAAATGATCAACCACTGACATGTTCCTCTGCGGTTGATCTGGCTGGTCTCGTGCATGGATACCACCGCCATTTATCGCTTGAGTCAACTGCGCCATTACTGCAACAAACTATTCAGTTCCAATTCTGACCATCTCAGGATACTAATTTGGAAGGTTATTTCCTTCTGCATGCCTTCCTAGCACTGCTTCCCTGTTTCCTATGCGGAAAACCATTCTAAACAAACATGTCTTAGATGAAGCAACATGGTAATATTCAAATACTATATCATTTCAATTTGACCATAAAAAAATATTTTTGGGTAATCATTTAACAGAATTCTAACTCCTAAAGTTATCTAAACCAACCTATGATACCAACTATAAGGACCGAGCCTTAAACCTTACTTAATCTTGAGTTATTACAAGATTACACATTGAGAATATTTTCGGGTTTAGTGTTTTAGAGAATTAGATCATAAAACTTGCATTACATTCCACATATAAACAAAGTGGTTACATAAATATAGTATTCTTCTTTACCATCAATGGAAACATATTTAAAATAAAACATTGATTCTTTCTTGACACTTCCTTGACACTATCATCATATCATGTACCTTTCCCTTGACCTGTGAAAAACATTTCAAAAAAACTTGGGATGAGCATAAAAAGCTCAGTAAGGGATATAAAAATATGGAAAGGAAACATGGGTACATATATACATAAGAATGAAATCATACTTTACCCATAAAACATAAGAACTTTAACATACCTCATCAAATCATGAATAAATCATAGAAATCATATTACATAAAGGTAACTTGAGGCATTCATAACATTCTTACGTAGGGATTAACCCTCTTGGTTACGTTTGGAATACCCATCACAGTATATTCCCTAAATCTCTTCGGATAAACCTTAACATTTCACTCCGTCACGTTACCCAATGCATTGGAGAGCTATATCGGGCTCACCCACCCTTAGTTTATCACAGAACCACCCGTCTTCATAATAATGCCTATGAACCTCAACATAATCGTATCACATAAAACATGCGTAAAGGAAACATAAAATTTCCACCATTCAATCACAAGGTATCAATACAACACATTGATATAAAAACATTATGAAAACCATTTTCGATACCAAAATAAAAGAAAAGTAAAACATGGTATTTATCTTTCTTTTAAAAAAAGGTATGGCTTGTAGAGGAAGCCGAAACTCAAATAATGGTCACGGCGGCGGAGAAGTCATTGTTGCCGCATACATACGACAAAAACATTCCATTTTGTCGTTTAGTAAACGCTTCATATAAAAAAGATTCCTTTTGAATAAACGTAAAAGTCAAAGGGGTTTATACACCATATAAAAGAAGGTTGTGTATAAAACAAAATATGCCTCAATGAAAGGAGATTGAGACGAAGTCCCATACCTCGGGTCCGACTTGACTCGATCGTTCTTTAATGTCCTGAATAATAAACTTGAGTTAATTTCGACTTTCTTAATAACCTTTTTTATGTTCATTATTCTTTTTATATCACTTATTTCCATGTCATGTACACTATGTAATTATTTAAGTTAATAACGTCTGTTTTAACGATCATTGGTACTTGAGTCAAAAATAAACACTTTATAATTACAAGTTGTTCATGTATCCATTATATCCAGAATTATAATCATGATTTATATATCATATATATCCACTATATACATGAATTTATAATATTACATAATCATTTAGAGGTAAGAAATGAAATGCATCGTTCATGGAGACGGTAAGCCATACGTATGCATGAACGCTACTTTCATTTCTATTTCGTATTTTATAGAATGGAATCATAATGATATAAAGGTATATTATAATTCCAGTATAATATCATATATAATATCATAGTTCCATCCTTTATACGTCCCACATATGGTATTTAACGAATCAAATCACGTTGAGGGGGCGGTAGTCCGCACTTCCTTAAATGAAGATATCGCGTTTACCCATAATGGAAACCATAAAGGTATGCCCAAAATGAAAAATGCATAAGCTTAAGGAAAACATAAACATATTATATATCATATATAAATATAGTGACATCATAATTTCCAACTTTGAAGGTGTTAAAAGAATGTTGAACAATCATCGTTTCGGGAGGCATAAATTCACCATCCACGGAAACAGTATGTCCTTTAACCATTATATGTAGGTGTGTATAAGTGTTGCTATAATCATTCTTATAAAAACATCCTATTATATTGAATATACTAGAGTTGTTACAAAAGAAATTAATAAAAAGAGTTTAGGGGGTTGGAGAAGCAAAATAAAACAAAAGGACTCAAGTGAAGACATTACCTTAAAATCAGGTAACTCCCTTTGGTTTGGGCTCAAAGGCTTCCTTGGGAAGACTTCTGCCCAAAGTGAGGCTTCAAGGAGTAATATAGGGATGTGGAGAGACAAAATGGGTAGGTTTTGGCCGAGCCAAAGGCTTTGGGAGTGTTGGTAAGGAGGTAGAGGTGGGGGCCTTTTATAAGAGGAGAGGAGGGGAACTCATGGAATGTAAAGAAATGTTACTTTATTTTCAAATGGGTTTCGGATTTTAAAGGTCCCGAATTGATATAATTGGAGGCTAAGGTGATAAGGGTTAGACATATACCCACCCAATAGGTTTTTTACATGTGTACGTCTTATATTTTACATTATCTTTCCATTTTATTTAAATCATCAAATAATGAGGTCATCACTGCATCATTATGATGTCATAAATAATTTAATTTATTTAAATTCTAAAAATTATAAAAAAAAATTACTATGATGTATGATATCTTTTTATCTTTACAATGAATATTTATAGTCTAAAATAAAATCAATGTAGACAAAATTAAAAATGTTTTAATCAGGTGATACATTCTTGTTATATTTTCTTTCTTTAAAAAAAATAAAAAGATAACAAGTCACTTTCCACAAAAGTGATTCCATGGGGCCCCCAAGTTTGGCACAAGGCATCCCATGGTCGGCCATGAGACAACCAGTAGCCTTAGGACTCATTTTGGTGTCATTTTTTATTATTATTATATTATTTTATTATCATTAACTACCCGACTACTCATTAATCAAGATAAATAAAGATAATTACCGTCATTACTATTCACAATGTCCAAAAACAAAAGAGTCTTAATTACATAATTTGGACCTTCTGATTCCAAATATTTAATCCATTTTACCAAATTCCAAACACATAAAATTCAATAATTGATTTAAAAATAATTCCCGTTGTCAAAACAAATAGCGGGTTTTTTTGAAACAATGTCTATGAAAAGTTTGGCATTAGTTTATGACAAATTTTAAAGTGAAATTAATCCTAATGACCACCATTGGATTAAATGGTAAAAATATATTCATATTACACTTTAAGACCAATAAAAAATATAATCTAACCATATAATTAAATTAAATGAAAAAGCAGTTTTGATGTAAAATGCAGTATTGTTCACTATTCATTAAAAAATGAACATTGTCAGAAAAATACCAAAAATTTAACCAATGTAAATTTCAATGTCCCAATAGTAATTAATATGTTTATTTTGACAAATATATATTATAAAATTGTCAAAATTTTGATTTAAAAAGGGTTTTCCATCAATAGGCAGTAAAACAATCTTTTAAGAATATTAGTGTATTCCATGCTTAAGATTGGATTTATTTTCATTTTAAGCCTCTAAAACACAATCTAATTCATTAATAGACATAGATAAAAATATATATTATTCATTACTTTCTTGGTATGTTATAGTCATGGAACATGGCCCATTGAGAAAGGCCATTAAATCAAGAATAGATAATTAATAAACCTTTCACTATTTGATCCTGGTTCATGTCATTTATGATATCGATAATTAACCTATGGATGTGATCACTCAAACTAAAAGTAATTTTAATGTGAATATTTTAACATAAATGAATAACTTATAAATTAAATTTTTATTTGAAATCATGGGTATCATGGTTCTAATCTATGTTAAATAGGGTAATTTTCCTATAAGGTTTTACAACCTAACGGTATATTCATGTCCTTATTTATGTTCTATAAATAGTTCTTCAATTCAAAAAATAATATTTCATGGGAGTGTCAAAGAGGGTGTTCAACAAGGCATCATTATTGTGCAATATGCATAGGGTGGGATAATAAAAAATTATTAAATTATAGTTATATACACCTGGGTACATATATTATAGATCCACATCCACTTTTAGTATCATGTTAGATATTTAATTTATTATAATCAAATAACATTAAAATTCACCAAAATTTGAAGAAAAATTTCTAGACATATACTTATCCATATGGTTTTTAGTAATCGATTATTTTTTAATCATAAATGATAATTGGAACTCAAACATGAAATCATATATAGTAATAGAATTCTATCACACAAAATATAAAATTATTTTTAACATAAATATTAAATAAATACAACATGAAGATCAAGAGGTCAAGGGTATTTTAAAAACTAGGTTCATATTATATAAATGCAAAAACAATAAAATAGATTTACTTCAATATATATAGTGAGCTCATAAATCCCATTGATCTAAAAAATCTTTTATGATAACAAGGATAATACATAAAAAATGGATAATCTATAATGCCTAGTAAGGTAATTAAAATAAAAAAAATATTAAGATATTAGTCAAAATGCATAAAAATATATTAGAGAAGACAAGTTTATTCAAAAATCATATGGGATAATGAAATAAAAAATATGGAAACATAATATTATTGAAAAATATGGATTTTAAATCAACATAACACATGAAATTAGAAAAAATTAAGACTAACTGCTAAGAAAACATCAGATGGTGGAGAGGGTCCCATCATAGATTATGATTTCTCCCTAACCTAATAGACATCTTCTCTAGAGGCATAAACATTACCAAATTAATTATAACACTATATAGAAACACCCATTAATAATTTTGAATTACTATTTCTTCAACATAATGGAATCAAACATATGGAATAAGAAGAATAGATACTCATATAATGAAATAGGCTACATAGTATTGCTTCAAATAAAAAAATATGATATTTTATAATTATTTAAAATATGTGGAAAAAAATTAATAATTTGTATGTACATACATGGGTAAATAATTTTAGGCCCTAAAAATGTGTCTATTTAAAAAATATAATGTGAAATGATTGATAATTTTGTAGATAAATAATATTTTAAAATAGTATATAAAATAATTAGGTAATGAAGTTAAATGTATTAAATAATGTATAATTTTAATTGAAAACAAGAGTAAAAATGGTAATCCAAAAAAAAAAATTACATTATTTTATGAAATCATCAAAATAAATAATGAATTTAATAGAGTATTATATAAGTGGATTAATGGATAGAAAATTTCCCCTTAATCTGGTTTGATTTTAAAAAAGTAATTGAGAAATTAACATAAGAAATTAATAACCTCATCAAAGGAAGTGAATATAATATATGAATATATTTAGGATACATATGTATAGTATTTTGAGGAATTTGATAACATGAAAGTGAGTGGTAGAATGAGTTAGAGAGAGAGATTTCATAGTACAGAGAATTTAGGTTGTTTTTTAGAGATCTCTTACATTGTGTCTCGATTCATTCTTAAAATGCGCTTCATCTATCAAATAATCAACTTAGCTTCATTAATATAAATATTCAAAAACATTTAAATCTATATAAGATTTAATAAAATTGTATTATTTTTAATTAAAACCTTTTCAATGATATATAATGTTTACTATTTTAGTTCCAATGGAGTTCGTTTAATTGTTCCAAGGTTGGGTAACTTAAGGATAATTATTTATGTTCATGTAAAATGGAACTACAACTCCAAAAGTGAAATAAAATGATATTTATTTCCATCTAGAAATTGAAATTCTTCCAAATTTCATTATATATTCAGATAAAAGTATTATTAATTTAGTATATTTGCTTTTTTAATATGGTTAATCCATTTTGGATATTTTACCAACCATCATAAACTAGTTTATTTATTTAAAATTAATGTTATATATTAATTCCAAAATATGAAACAATATAGATTATAATTTATGTGATCTTATTTAACCATACTATTATTTATATAACAATCATTGAATATAGTGGAGAAAAAATCAAGCATGTTGTTCATTGAGGTGGTGAAACACTCATATTTTGAAAAAAAAATTGTATCAGTTGAAGGGAGGGTAGAAGTATATAATCCAAGATGATAATAAAAAATCAATATATTTAGGATGCTGATGTAAAAATTTCTAGGTAAATGGAAAACATATGGATTTTTAGAAGAAGAAAAAAATTAAATGTGGTTTAGTTGATAATTAAACACTTCCTTTGGTTATATACTCTTACGCAACCCATTGAGGGTACATTGAATGGTGTTTGGTGAGATCAGTGATTCTAGACACATGTTTCAGGAGATTATGAGATAGTTTTGTAGAGATTGGTTTTTATCTATGGATTATAACATGTGAGGTTGAAGTGTAGTATTTATAAGGGGACGAGAGGGGAATGTTTTATTACAATGTCGATTAGTTTATTATTTTTGCTCATTATTTCCAATAATGATGATTATTTTCATCTTATACACTAATTAGTTCATGTTAGGAAAATAAAATGGTCACATAAATTAGTCATGACTAAATTCTACCAATATTTTTCTAATAAAGAAAATTATTATATTTTTTGTTCATTATTATCCTCAAAAAATTCAAATGTTATTGAAAATTATCAGAATTTCAACATAAACATTATTCAAATTTTTATTGAAAAAATAAAATCAATTATATAAAAATAGTTTTTTTATTTGAATAATTAATTTTCAATTAAAAATCTTATTTATCATAAAAACACCAAATTTATTATTTTGTTCATTTTTCTAACCCTTTATAAAATTATTTATAGTCAAAAAAATTACATTATAATTAAGTTACAATATAATATAAATTTATAAATTTATTTTGTGAAAATATAATTTCATCAAAATCATTATATTTTTCTAATAATTAAAATAATACATTTTTTAAAATTCAAAAAACTTATTTTGTATTTTCAAATATTTTATTTACATCTATCCTGATATAAATATGTCCTATTTTCATTTCATAAGGTAACTAAGTACTATTTTACACTTCCATTGGTGAGGATACTATTCTAATGATAATTATACTATTTTAATTTGTTTTATTTCTATTATAATGGCCAAATTACTACACCAATAGTCATATTTTTAACAGTCATATGGGATTCCTACATTGTAAAAATACTTCATATTTCATGAATTGTTAATTCAATTATATTTTTTGTAATTGGTATATATTTTTAAAATTTTAAAGTTGAATATATTAATACTAATTTTATGTTCCATGACTTATGTGTTTTTCATGGGTGTGGTTATTCTGATGGATGAGAATATCCAAATACTCATATTATGGTTATCTTATTTTCAATTTTTTATCCCATTGTAATTTTTTCAGTTCATATTTCAATATTTATTATTAGAACCAAACCTTCTCTGGAGATGTATCTGCCTCATATATAGGTACTATTTTTCCTTATTTTGAGCAATTCATTTTGGGATTTATCTTAGGTGTGTTTGGGTGAAATTTTGGTGATTTTGAAAGAAAAATGGGTAGTGTATAGTTGGTGCATGGTTTTCCTGAACCAAGCGTGCAACCTAGAATCCCTGAAAACCTGGGCAGAGTGGATTTTCATGGCCGGTGCACAGTTTTACAAACCATTCTCCCTATTATGAGTAATCAGGACACAAAAATGTCTGAGGCACATGGTTAGGGAAAGTGGATTGGGGAAATCATGTGCCCTATACTAGAAACCCTATGCATGGGATTTCAAATTCCCAAACATTAGATTAAAAATACATGAACCAATAGAATTCACCCTATATCAAATTTAACTCAGACTTAAATGATTTATCTAATTTTTTTAGGCTCTTGAACATATTTAAAGGCCTTCAAACCTTTGTTCATTTTGATTTGAAACCTAGATTAAGGATCTTTACCTCTCTAAATACGAGAATTTCCCCTTGGTTGGTTTTTCTCCTTTTCCCATACGTCACTAATCCTTTAAATGGAGTTTTCCACTACGATTTTTTTATATAGATCTAGTATTTGGTATATCAAATCTTCATTGATCGTTAATATGGTTTTTGTATCTAGATATCTTTCTTTATCTTCATCTTAGTTTTCCATCTTCAAATTAAATATTTATATTGGTGATCATTCATTATCAATCTTAACGTAGGTGTTTTAAATTAAATTCTCATTGTCTTGATTTCAATTTTTTGTTTCTGTTTTTAAATTTTAATTGGATTTTGGAAATTGAGTCATTAATTTAATAAATTATTTGATTAATTAATTTATGGAAACATATATATTTAATTACTTAATTAGTGAACTAACTAATGGAAGGTTTTGATTATGAAATCAGTTGACATGGATTAATTAGCTGGGGAATTAACTAATGAAATCATGTGATTGTGTAATTTAAGATAATTGGGGATTATGGTATTTTTCAACTAATGTTATATGAAATAATTGACAATGGGTTTATGAGATGGTTTACTAGATAATAATGGGTTAAGGGGTTATATGAATTTATTATTTCAAAATTGATTACTGTTTAATTGAAAATATTATTTCACATGATTAATGTACTTAATCATGAATTTCTGTGATAAATTGTTATTGTACCATGATGAGAAATTTTTCTCAAATTATTAATGTTGATTAATCTTATTTGATGTGATATATGTGAATTGTTTGATTGATTGATAAAGAGGCACGAGACCTGGAATACTACTTCAAAATACCATAATGATAAATTAATATATCTGTGTGGGATATTGACATCTAATTCAAAATCCCACAATGATAAATGAGTGTGGGACATATAATTTTGCTAAAACATCCCTCTTGTGGGATTATGTGGTAATGGGTGGGCGAAAAACTATTGTTTCATGATCACACTTGTGTTATTGTTTGATAAATAAGTTGCATGTCCTGGACGTTTTCTTTAAATACCCACGAGGTCCTGGGAATATCAATTTAGATCCTAAATGTTGGCACATGACTATTGTTACATTTGTACATAATATGAATTGAATTGAAATGGAAAATGAAATACTATGTGTTATAATGAATTGTTAATTGAATATATTATATGGATTATACTATATCACAGGATGAAGTAGGTATGATGGTTCAGGTGACGTTGGGAACATAGGGGTTATGTGGTCAAATAATGAATAATTGAAAATGTGATAACTATTTATTAATGAATTTTACTCTATTCTTTATACAACTACATATACTAGTAATGAATGGATAATTTTTTAGACATTGTTGGTGGTGAACTACTGAGAGATAATCACACCCTACTCATGATTCTTAATTGGTACCTGAATAAATTTCATGGTTTCAAGACATGTTAATGGAAATTTTACAAGGTTAGATGGCCGATATGTGATGGATCATGGAAGATGGAACCAAACATGGTTTCAGGACCTACTTGGGGGTTCCAGTGTTTCTTTCTTTTTTATTTTTCACATCGACACTTGATAAGTATTTGGTGATTCATATCTACTATTTAGTTTTGGATATTGTATTTTATATTCTATTTATCATGTGATTTTTGTTTGGTTACGTAATTTATTATATAATTTATTATTATTATTATTTATTTCCATTATTATTCTAGTTTGAAAAAGAGGGTAGAGTCTCCACATGATCGATATTAGACCCCCGATGCTAGTCAGCAGCCTCTGGCATACCAGGAGGTGCGCCTAAGGTCATGTGACTGACGCCTTGGGGAGATGGTGAGTGGCACCCGAGTCATTATGTTAAAAAGTGTTGTAAATGGGGTATTTTATATTCATTTATTTTTACTTGAAGTTTTGGGAATGTAGAAAGGATATTATGATGAGTTTGGCCTTCATCAAGAGCTCATGCAATGGAATAACTACACCATGTACAAGGGTAAAATACATGTACCCTGGACTGGATTGATGTTATTAATTTGGGTTTTCATTATTGATTCTATTTCACTGAATGTGATAAAATTGTTGTGTGATATTATTATATTTCATGAATTTATCTCATATTTGAATCATGTACTTGTATGGAAAATTGTTTCAGTATTCTTCTATCATTCTAGGCACTCATGATTATATTATGTCATGTATCATTTTAAGGCATGAAAATAAAAGTGTTTTCTGTAACTTCTTGACATGAAATGATTTTATTTTCATGTTTGAATTAAATTAATAAATGATGCATAACATGGAAATTGAATTTTTTAAAATTATGCATGATATAAAATAATGGGTTTCTAATGAAAAAAATAAATAATGAAATTGAATTTTCTCTTTGTTAACCATAACCAAGATATAAGATGGTAAAGTTTAGTTATAGTGCCTCACTTTTGACCATGTGGCGGGGTTTAGGGGAATAACATGTTATGGATTTTTTGAGACCCTCTTGCTAAATGTGATAAAGTTGTGTTATGTGTTCTAATATGTGTGTTTGTAATTGTAGTGATGTGTCTTCAAAATGACATTTATTGAGAGGACGGTAAGAGGTTATGTCTAGATATGATCCTATAGTAGTGGAACCTAGGGTCCTAGTAGTGTTGGGTGAGTAATTCGGAGAGCACTGGTGAGATAAAATTTATTGGTTTATATAGTTCATCGAAAGAGTCCCAAGGTGGGTTGTGTAAATCATGTTTGATCTAACATATAGTTTTATTTGCACCACCCTGTGATGTTTATTGGAGATTATGGACCAGAGGATTATAAGTTCTAGATTGACTTTATCTAGAATATAATCAACTACTTATAGAATCATTTAGAGAAGGGAGTCAAATTGACTACATATATGTTACATGGTCAGGAAAACCATTGGTTGGAAATCCATGCTAATGATGAACTACAAGAAAATATGGAGTAGAAGGACATTAAAGAGATGTTATTATATAAATTATACCCTGAGACACTCTAGTATAAGTGTGTGTCTAAGTTTAAGAGGATTACTCAAGGGAGGATGTCTATCATGAACTGTGATGGATACATTTCAGGTTTTTAGTTCCTTATTCTTATGTTGGAAAGGGATGAGGCTATGGTGGAAAAGAAGTTTCTAGGATGGTTTAAAAGTGATGTTAATCCCTAGGTTAGTATCTTCAGGATGATGAAGTTTTCATAGGTGGTATATCATGTTATCATATATGAGGGGAACCAAAAGGAGGCTTCCAGTGGAGGATAACTAGTTTCTATTGGATGTACATGAGGTATGGATTTTGACATCATGAATCATTGTTAAGATAATTTTAACCATAGTATAAGGAAGCATGGGGGCCATGGGAAGGATCAGTTAAATAGGATCCTACCATGTGATCTATCACCAATGCGGTATGTCAGGTCAACTTCATAGATATCATCACAGACCACCAATATAGTGAGGATCATAAAACAGGATGACACATCTATAGAGGTTATATAAGAACCCAGGACATACAGGTAATGATGTTGATACTAAGAAGAATCAGAGTATGGGAATTGGATCTTCAACAATATACAGTACAACACCAAGAAATCTACAAGATATGTTGGTAGAGGCAGTGGATGTGGTGATTTTTGGAAATAAAACCCATATCAGCTAAGTGGTAAAACTCATGGGACTCATAATGCATCATAGGGAAGAGGGGTACAGTAGTTTCATGCTTCTTAGCCAAGAATGGTGGATAGTTAGGTTGGAACATCAATAGTTATAGGTGTTATTATAGTATTTTATAGACTTGATGGTTCCTTTTTGATATTGGTTCCTCTCATTATTTTATATATTCACATATTTTTAATTCATTGCGCTTGGAAGTAGAGTTTATGAGATGGGTTATGATGATATATATGTCTTTAAGAGTATGGTCAAAATACATCTATTTGTGGAAGGTGTGTTTTCTCAACATTGTGGAATATCATTATTGTTGCGATCATTACATCCTTGACATGTCAAACACTGACTTAACTAGGGGGTTGGACTGGTTAGTATCATACCAAGACCATATATATGTTTACCACAAGAGAGTGACTATTATATGTCTTGTGGATGACAAATATATTTAACTTGGTGAATGGTATATCAACGAAGGTCATACATGACCAATTCGCTAGAAACTAGTGAATATATTCACCTAGGATAGATGCTTTTTCCTATATTTTAGAGGGTGTCAAGATGAATGTATTTCCACATGAAGTGGATTTGTTTCATAACATGTTTCCAAAGGAATTATTAGGGATGCACCCTGATTGAGATGTTTAATTTACAATATATCCCGGGTTGGGGGTTGATCTAGTCCTATTCCACCATACATAATGGAACCAATAGATCTACAAGAGCTTAAGACTCAACTAGAAGAGTTAATGGATAAGGGTTTTATCCATGTAAGTATGTTTCCATGGGTTTCTACTATTTTGTTTTCTAATAAGTTTGACACGAATCTACACTAATTTGATGATTATAAAAATTTTGAACTCGATGATTATGAAGAACATATATCATGTTCCATGTATTGATTACATTTTTTACTAGTTTTGGGGAGATGATGTTTTTTATAATATTGACTTGAGATGAGGGTATCATCGATTGAGATTTTGACAATCTTCTGTATTGAGGGATGCTTTCGGAATTAGGTTTGGCCATTATGATTTCTTTATAATGGTGTTTGGGTTCACTAACACAATAGTAGTGTTTATGGCCTTGATAAAAAAGAATATTCCACCCATACAAAGATTATTTTGTGGTAGTGTTTGTCAATGACATCATGGTGTACTCCAGGACTGTTGATTGTCATTCTCATCAACATGACATCATACATGGTACCCTGAGATAGAATCAGCTATATTCCAACATATCTAAGTGCAAATTATGGATTGATCAGGTACATTTCATTGGGCACATAATCTTATAGAAATGTTTTTTAGTGGAGTTAGAGAAGGTTTAGAATTTTGTATCATTGGAACGTACCAAGAAAAATTTTGATCTCTATAGTTTTCCGGGGTAGAAGTATATTATTAGATATTCATCTAGAAATTTTCTTGTTTGGATGAACCACTTTTTGGCTTGAACAAGAAAGGGATAGAGTTTTAATGGATGAAATAATGTAAGAAGACATTCTAGGACCTGTATAAGATTTTGAGAATTAAAAAAATCTTTATAATACTTGAGACTGGTGAGGAGTATAATGTGTTTTTTTATTCTTTTAAAATCATTCTTAGAATAGTGTTGATGTAGGGAGTTCGAGTTTTGGAAAATGGGTCTCAATAGTTGATGCTATATGAATGGAACTACCATATTCATGACCTAAAATTAGAATATTTGGTTTATTCTTTGATGTGTTTGAGACATTATATATTGGGAAATAATTTTATTGTGTATATTGTTCATAAGATCTTAACTTATATATTTTCACATCATGATTTAAAACTCTAGTAGAGGAGGTAGGATGAGTATATTATATATTTTGATTTTGAGGTAGAATATGTGCCTAGGAAGTGGAATAATTTTTTTCTCTTTGAGAAAGAAAATGCAGACTCATGAAGTTCAATATTCTAGTGTCGTGTTGAATATGATGACTTTATTGGCTAAGATGCATGTTATTGTTTAAGAGGGTTAAGATTATATGACTCTCTTAGAAGTTTCAGTGGAGTATACACTTTTTAGTTTGATTAGAGAAACGCAGTATGATGATATAGAATGTTTTTCATTGATGTAAGGACATAAATATAGGGATTCACATTTAGATTAAACCATAGATGAGGATTAGAAAATTTATGTTAGGAATCAGGTTGTTGTGCATACAAGCATGAGGGAGGAGGTGATGGATAAATTTCATGCATCAAAGTGGGCAATGAATCATGGTGTCACATAAATATACCACGAACTACAAATATAGTTTTGGTGGTTGGGAATTAAAAAGGATAAATTACGGTTTGTGACATGGTGTTACACCTTTCAAAAGGTGAAGGTCGGCCATCATCATCCTAGAGGTTTACTATAGTCATTACACATTCCTCAATGAAAGTGGGATGAAGTTACCGTAGAATTTGATTTTGGTCTCCTAAGGACTCCCCAGAATAATGATGTCATTAGTGATATTGAGGATTAGATGGGGAACGTATCACATTTCATACTTATATGGGAGACTTACTCAGTGGATCTGTTGGGAGATATGTATGATTAAGAGATAGTCCGTCTACACAGGGTGCCACAAACTATATTTTTAGATCATGATTTTTTCTTTTTATTTCATTTCTCATAACTATTAAAAAATTATATTGGAATATAGGTTTTATTGGGTATGGATTTCCACCCAATGATAGTTTGGATGTCTAAGAATATTATTCACGTACTTCAGGATATTCTTCAACCATGTGTCATAGAATTAAGTGGGTCTTGGGAAAATCACATATATTTGGAGGATTTATCCTAAAAAATAGTATTCAAAAAACTATTATGATGGAACCATATGAGGATATTTTTTGTAGGCCGAAAAGATCATTGATATATTGGATGGAGGTAGGTGAGAGAGAACAGTTGGGACCAAGTCTCATGTAGGAGGTGTTTGGGAACATTTAGTTGATTTGAAATAAATTTTCAATAGCTCATGGTATATAGAAGTATTATGATGATATATGTTGAAGTCCCCTAGAGTTATAGAGGCTTATCATGTATTCCTTGAGGTGTTGCCAATGTTGGTTCACCAAAGGATCTGGAGACATGACATGTTGTCACCCAGGTTTGTTGCACCCTTTGATGTTGTAGAGAGAATCAGGTAAGTGGGATACAAATTGGCACTTACATAGAGTTAAAATTCAATATCGTATGACTTTATGGTGTTATAGATTTGTTGGTAGCATACCAACCCTTCTCATGTGAACATTGTGGCTGATGTCGATCTTTTTACTAATGCATCCTTTGAGGATCATCAGATACGTTTGTTGGATTATAGTGAGAAAGTGTTGCAAAGAAAGACTGTGACGATAATTCATGTATTGATGAATCATGGATGAGATGAAGAGGAAATATAGGATAGGGGAGTAGATATGCTACCTTAGTGGCCTGATAATTTTCCCTCATAATATTAGATATACTTGGGAGTAAAAATCAACGACGAGCTATTATAAGGTGGTGAGATTGTAAGAAGATGACCATTTCAATAGAGGTCATGGTACTAGTTACTAGTACAATGTTTTTAATTGTTTTTATTATATTTTTTGGGATTAATCTCTTCGTGTTTTTGGGAGAGAATTGGGATATTTTGTAAGAATAAGGGGCAGTTCCTGGTTGGTACATGGTTTTACCAAACAATGTGCCTAGCCAAGGAAACCATATGATCCATGGAAGAGGGGATAATCATGGATATCACACATTTTTTTGAAACTGTTCACCCTGTTAAGATTATACATGATTCACCCCACGGATAGGCACACAGTTAGGGCACATGTTTAGGGTAAACCATTCTATGTATAGTGTAAATTGTGCACACATGAATTAACAACCCGGAAATTATAGTAAAAATAGAAAAATATATGGAATTTACACTAATTAATCCCTAACATAGACCAGAATTATTTCATTAATTTTTGTATGGTCTCATATGAATTTTAAGGCATTATGACCTATTTCCTCAATGATCTGAATCCTAGATTGAAGAACGGAACCTCTCCCAGTAAGATTATCTCATCCTGGTTGGTTTTATGTATATATCCAATCCTTATATCATCTTTTAAAGACACTTATTCCTATTTTTATTTTTGATATATTTCTATGAATTGGTTGATATAATATGTTTTATCTTGGAACTAGGTTTTTGATCTAGATCTCTTTATCCATTGTGATCTCGGTTTTCATGCTTCAAATTGGGGATTTCTGTTGGTGGGTGTTCATTATCAATCATGATTTTGGTGCTCTAAATTCAAATCCCATAGTATTAAATCAAATTGGATGTATGTGTTGTTATATTAGGAATGCTTTTTGGAAATTGATTCATGAATTTAATAAATTGATTTATTAATGAAATTATGGAAACATTAAAATTAGATTAATTAATTTTTGAAGTAATTAATTTAAGGTTGTGATTATTCAATTGGTGGAATTAGATTAATTGATTGGTGAATTATGGAAAAATTATGAATGTGAAATTAAAAATAATAGGGATTGTAGAATGATTCAATTAATGTGATATGAATTAATTGATGATTGGTTTATATGATGGTTGACTTTTCCATAATGAGTTATATGAATTGAATATTGAAAAATTGTTTAATGGTGAATTTCACATTTTATTTCCATTGATTAAAGTATTTAATATAATTTTTTTTTGTTAAATGGTTATGGTACCTAGAAATTACATGATGGTAAAATGGAAAATGTTTATTAATATTTTTTTATGTGATATATGTGAATTTCTTTGATTGATTGATAAATGGGTGGGGGATATGGAATACTACTTAAAAATCACTTACTGATAATCAATATTCCTATATGGGACATGGAAAGTGGATTAAAAAACCTATTATGATAAATGAGTGTGGGACATAGACTACAGTTTCCAAATCACACATTTGTGACTATTTTATTATGAGTGTAGGACATAGACTACTGCTTCAAAATCCACATTTTTTGATTTTTTGATAAGAGAGGTATGGATCATGGAATGATGTTTCAAATAACCACGAGGTCATGTTATTGGTGATCTAGTCCCTAAATTATGGCATTGGAATGTGGTTCTAATCAGTCAAAATATATATTTAATTTAAATGGATAATGTAATCACATATGTTGTAATGAATTTTGAATTAAATAAATGTTTTCATTTAGACTCAAGCATAGGCCAAAGTAGGTATGATGGTTAAAGTGTCCTCGAGAACCTGAGTGTTATGTGCTTAATTAAAGAATAATTGAAAATTTCATGACTATTTATTTTTGAATTTTAATATATTCTTTATACAACTGCATCCACTATTATTAAACAGATAATGTTTTAGACACCATTGGTGGTGGCCTATTGACTTCTACTCACACCCTACTCAGGATACTTATTCCGTAATGGAATATATTTCTTGGTTCTTTGATAGGTTAAGGGAAAGGGACCTCTATTAGATGGATGGAATGGGATGGAACATGGATAAGGGAAATAAATATGATTTTGAGACCCATATGGGTGTTTTAATGTGTCTTTCCTTTGTGTTTTCATATTGAAAATTTACATGTATGTGCATGTCATATCTGCAGTTTATTTTTGGGAATTGTATATCCTATTTTAGTCATCATGTATTATTTTTTTGGTTTGGTTATATAATTTTTTTATACTTATTTATTTATGATGTTTTGGTTCTTAGATAACGAGGGTATAGTATCCCCATGATCAATATTAGGCCCTTTATTCTAGTTGTCATCCTTTGTTCTATAGAGAGGCATTCCTAAGGTCATGTGACCGACCTACATGGGGAACTGGTGTCTGGTACCCTGGTCGAGGTGTTACATTTATTCCCTAAAATTAATTTTAAAATTAATATAAAAATTGTATCTGGTTTTCAATATTTTTTCATGTGATTTTTATAATACAACATTTGTAAATATGAAATAGTAAAATAATCCAAAGGGAACCTCCATTGATATAATTATGGGTTATTACATTCACTGTGTAGTCAAATGAATCTAAAAACCAAACACATTGTGTGAGTCACTAACTCAATAAAACCATGTTAATAATATGGTCTAAGTTCATCTAAAATACTCAAAATCCATTTCTAATAGTACACCTATAACGTACACTACATACATTTAATTTTACCAAAATTAGTGTGAAATATCATTATTCTTAAAAATATATCTAGAATATTTATAACAAGAAAAAATTGTTTACCTCTACATAAGAAAGTATATGTTTCTAAATCAAAACATTTAGTAAACAACACATCACTCAACTGATTTGTTGATAGATGCATCAATAAATGGCATGGGCTCTCACAACACAGCCTCTTTTATGAGATATTTTTTTAGCTGATATCATTAATTAGATACAACTTACTATTATAGTAAAATAATATATGGTCTATAAGATATATGATGGTAATGAAGAATCACAACTAACCATAATATGATTCATCCACCTCCTTGATTGCACGTATCATTTAATTCCTAAGAGTTCTTAATTGATTAGTAGATTATTAAGGTCACAATAAATTGATAAAATGATACCCAAAATGAATCAAATATATATCCTATTTTAATAAAACTAAAAAACTATTAAAACCATAGATAAATTTCATTAACAAGATGCTACTAAAATAAATACTACAAAATATTTATCATGTACTAAAACTACTAAGATCACAATCAAATATGATTTAGACCACAAGGACCAATCTTAGGCCAGATATTTTTCATGTGTTCCAACCCATGAAAACCTCTAATAAGAACATGCTTATGATTAAATCATATAAGATATATTCACACATTTTAAGCCTTATAAATTAACAAATTTAATTAAAATATGAAATACAATACAACGACTATAACATGACTAAATAAATAATTGATTGATGTATCAATGATCATGTAAATAATAACTATTAAATAACATACCTTAGGGGAAACCTTGATAGGTAATAAATACTAATGAATCACTATACCATTAAATATATGTGTACAAAGGAAACCACATTTAGGATTCTTAAATATTGAATGAAAAAATAAACTTTCAACTCAAAACTACTACTATAGTAATTGAACTGGGTAAATAAACGATCAATATGATATATAGATTAGTAACATAATAATATATCATTTTTCCTATTAGTATGGTGCATATATTTGTATGATCATATCATATATGTATCGAAACTAAATATGTAGTAAATGACTTGGTGTGCACAAATTCTACATCATTGCTTTATGTCACTACTCATTTTTGGTCCATGTTCATAGGGAGGATCTCTAACCATAAAAGGTAATATCATTCTTAACTAATTTATATAAATATAAATAAATTAATAGAATCCCCAACAGTATAAAAAATCCATCACCACACGATCATCACATCCCCACCCTAACACTATGAAGTGAAATTGAGTCTCTTTGGAGCAATATACATTAATCATTATGTCATCTCACTATAGATTGATATCATTGGAAACCAATGTGGAGAATTGCAATTACAAGAAGACAAAACCCTTTGAAATAGCTAAAATTTTACTTGTATCTAGGATCCCTTGGCCACATATACTATTATGGAACCACAACACACTTGAAGACACTATAGTTGATGGAGTATCCACCACTACGCAGGACCCATTCTATAAAATGTGAAGCGTGCTTCATCTAAGAGGTTTTCCGACTATTTTTTGTGAGTAACCAAAACTAGTCCTTATACGAGGGTCACCAAATCCACTATCTATATATAGAGGACATGTACTATATAGACATATAAAAAAGAGGGTTTCCAAATATATGGATTCTCAAGTTATTCACCCACACACATCATTATTCATATAAATATATAGAGCTATAAATATAATTCAAATATTACTAAAATGAATAAAATATATTTACCATCATATTTTTTGTTAAAAATAAAAAATAATGGAATACTCTTATGAACAAAGAATTGTACTTGGAGTAATGATACAAAAAGTACTTCACATAAGCCACTATATGGAATGTCATGTACGGTGCACGACATGTAGCAACACTCTCAAGAAATTTAATCATGTACTACCAGATAATAATCCATTTGAAGAAAAGGTACATTTTGTGTGTAATAATGTACATAAAGTGTTGGGATCCTTAGAATGGTTAGTGTCTACACAAGATACACACTTATAAACATATCTATCTATAAAAAATATATATATACATTAAACAAAGTATGGTTCACTTGTTTTATCCTATGTATGATTACATATTTTATACCAATAAGATACATTACAATATTATTAAACTAAAAGGGACCCACTATGTGTACAAATAAAGTAAAGAGTGTGTGCATCATGGTATATAGCCATGAATTATAGATGGATACCAGGATGCGTTGTTTTTTTTTTGAAGATTCATAGTGTCCTACACAGAGTCAGAAGAATCATGATTATCAGAAATTATCATGTTACCAATTTACGTCCATCAATGGATGACATGGTTAGATTTATGATTGTTAAATGTAATGGGACAATAATTTCATGTGGATAGTAAAATATAGTGACATATACATTTTTTGATTTAGTTATATATGTCTTGTAATTATATATTTTTAAAATACAAAAACATCATTTATTTAAATGAATGAAAATGTTGACAATGCCTCTAGCTGCACCACCACTTTCTACTGAACCAATCACCTATAAACTCATCACCACACCTAAAATGTATTAGTTTCAGGTAACCTTGATCATCCACTAATTTTCTATTACTTATTTCTCAATACATTAAAAATACTAGTAAATTTCTATTGTCCTTTATTCATTAATTGCAAGACCACCAATAAAGTCATTGAGTAGAATACATAAAAACTGATAAAAAGGTGAATGTTTTGGTGATTTATTAATTCAATAAATTATATAACTCTAATAATGAATCCATTCACAGAAAATAAAAAACAATATTATGAAAAATTAACCAAGGATAATCCCCATGAAAAATATGTAGATAATCCCAATAGAATTATTCACATTTATAAAACATTATAGGAAATTAAAATAATATTATATCAACATATTTATTGTAGAATATGAAGGATTGTAAAATATCCAAGTCAAATTCATCAATTATTAAGATAAATAAATACAAATTATAAAAGTTATTAATTTATTTTATAAAATTATAAATGTTTCCAAATTATTATTATTATGCTCAATGTTTTGGATATTTTATTACTCATTGAATTAAAGTTGGATTTTTTTGGTGGGGGATTTAGTTTTTAATTTTTAAATTCAGTAATACTCCTTGTATTATTCATACATTGAATTATGTAAATTTTATTTTCCTATAATATGGTTAATATGGTTTGGAATACTCTATGTCTATCTAGAATTTTTGTCAAAGATTTCCCTCAGTTTATTTCTACCTATATAGTTTGTTCTTATTAGTAAATTATATTATTACATATTTATTTCAATATTTAAATACCTTTCAAGTTCACAATAAAAATTAATGTTATTTATTCTCTAATATCCATTTTCAGTGGTTTCATGATTCTAGAATAGTGCAAAACTATAATATTATAGGTTATAAGAAAATATAAAAAAAATATATAAAAATCTATGGGTGGTGATGGAATCCTAAAATATAGCCTAGTGGTGTGAGTGGGTGAGTTTAAAGAGGATATGTTTCTCTAGTTATGGCAGTGTATCCCAATGTAATGTTTTTGGTATCATTTTTTGTAATAAGATAATGTTATGATAGAATAGAATTTTATTACAACATGATATATAGTTTAATTAACACATCATGTATGTTAATTGATTTTTGTTTCCATGAGAAATGAACCTCACAAAATGTATATTCCCTAAAAATATCACATTGGTGGTTCAAAAAGTGGCCTACGGGGGTATGAAATTCCTTTATAAAAATCCCATATCATATAATTCTAAGAAATTATCCATGCATCACAAGATAAAGTGTCATAATATATGCACTACGTATATTCTTAGTCTGTGGGACATGAATCACATTTCATATACATCAATTGTACATGATATATGTATAGTTTAGTGTGATAATAGTTTAACATTACTTCTATGTACATAATATTAAGTGATATATAATACTATTCCTATAAACCACACGTTGTGTACTATCTAGAGTTGTTGTATAAAACTTCTTATGCAACCCAATGTCTATATTTTGTGTACAATAATTAGATCGAGGATCCTTACATCCTATATGTTCAATTGCACGTGTTTGGTACTTTTTAATCACACGTATTTAGTTTTGGTAGTTCATGGATTCTTGATAGAATGTTTATAAATATTGTGTTCCCTACTATACTTTCCTTTCATTATGTAGTCTGTAATTTTGTTAGATTTCTTATACATGAAGGATAATATTAGATTTTTCAACATGTTATTCTATTTTTTGGAATAGAATTTAATGATTCATAATAATTTATACTTTAATGTTTATAGTGATTGAGAATAAAGATTCATAAATTTATAGAGACATTGATGCATGTGTATAGGAAACTGGATTTGCAACATGGTCCATACCCTCACGGAGAAAAACTATCTCTTTTATAGGAATAATCCACATATATAATTAACTATATTACCCTATTATATTGGATAGGTGTCAGTAAATTACTCATTGGGTTACTAACCCTCTTGGATGATTCATACTATATAATATTATGAAAATTTCCTCTATTAGGGTCGGTACTCTTACTCATGTCTCATTCAATGAGGTATGGTTCCATGTTTCTACTTTTACTATAGGATCATGTAGAAGGGACGAATGTGTTGCAGTTTAGATGATTGAGTCCAAATCATATCACAGTTCTCAAGACTACTTGTAAAAATTAGGATTCAATCGATATGATATTTGGTGACCCATATACATTTATCCAATGAGATATAGTATAACTCTATTATGCACTGTGCTAAAATTTGTATTTAGCGGTGGTTTTTTTCATTTAGCAGTGGTTTAAACTACCGCAAAATCAGTCTACAGCGGTTTTGGAAAACCGCGGCTAAATCCTGTGTTGGGAAATAATTAGCGGCAGTTTTTTAAAACCATTGTAGAGTGATTTTTCGACTGTTTAAACCGTCACTAAATCAATTTTTTTTATTTTTTTAGTTTTATTAATTTTTTTAAAATTTTAAAATTTTTTATTTTTTATTTTTTAAAATTAGTAATTTATTTATTTTTATTTTAATTTTCAAAATTTATTTATTTATTTATTTTTATGTTTATTTTTTCGTATTTTTTTAATTTATTATTTTTTTATTTTAGTAATTTATTGATGGATTGAGTTATTTATTTGTTTCGTAATTTATTTAATTAATTATTTATTTATTTATTTACTATTACCATGCACATGCCCATCTCCATGCATAAGTCCATGCCCATGCCCATGCACATACCCGTGCCATATATAGAAATCCCACGTTTGGTGAGATTTGAACCCATTACATCTTGTTTATTCTTCAAAGACTCTATCACTCCACCACGCTCTTCATGTGGTCATTAAATTGAATTTAATATACTTATACGTATATATATTAATTGAAAAAACTAGTAACACATAAAAAAAATAGATACACACTAAATAATTATGAATCAATAATTATTAATCAATAATTATGAATCAATAATGGTTAATCAATAATCAATATTTAATAATTAATAATTAATAATATATAATATATAATATATAACATATAATATATAACATATAATATATAAGACATAATATATAATATATAAAACATGATATATAATACATAATATATTATATATTATATGTTATATGTTATATATAATAATAAATAATAAATAATAATGAATAATAAATAATTATTAATAAATTTTAAATAACTAATAATTAATAATTAATAATTGATGATTAATAATTAATAATAATTTATAATTTATAATTGATCATTAATAATTAACAACTAATAAATAATATATAATATTTAAAAACTTATAAAAAATTAATAAATAATTAATAAATAATTAAAAAGTTATTATTAAATATTGAATATTGAATAAATAAAAAATAAATAAAAAAATACTAATAAAATAATAATAAATTAATATTTAGTAAATGGAAAATAAATTAATAAATATTAAATATTAAATATTAAATATTAAATCAATCAATCAATCAATCAATATGTACATAAATAGAGAAATAATTAATTAATTAATAATTAATTAATAATTAATAATTAATAATAACTAATAATTAATAATTAATAATTATAAAATTAATATTTCCTAATTAATAATTAATATTTAAATTTTAATATTTAATATGGAATATTTAATATTTCAGAAATAATTAATTTTTAATTAATATTTAATTAATAAATAATCAATAAATAATCAATAAATAGTATATATATAAATAAATAATAAATGAATATTAATCTAATAATAAATTAATATTTAGTAAATTAAAAATAAATTAACAAAAAATATAAAATGAAAATAAAGAATAAAGAATAAAGAATAAATATAAATAATAAATAAATAAATAAATTATTATTATTTAATAATTAATAATAAGTAATAACTAATAATTAATAATTAATTGATAATAAATAAATAATTGATAATAAATAAATAAATAATTAATAAATAATTAAATTAAAAAATAATGAATAAATAAATAAATAAAATAAAAAAGTGAATAATAAACTAATAATAAATAATTATTACTCAAATAGTTAATAATTTAAAAATAAATTAATAATTAATGTGTACATAACAACTAATAAATAAATAAATAAAAAAATATTATATAGTAAATATATAAATATATAAATAAATAATAATTAATAATAGATATAAATAATAATTAATCAATTATTAATTAATTACTAAATAAATATTAAATAATTAATTAATTAATTAATTAATAATTAAATAAACAAGTCATAACAAGATAAGAACCTCTGAAAACCATAAAAACACTTAAATGGCCATTAAAAATGATCTGAGGCTCCATTTTTAGTACAACATCTCGTCAAATCGAATATCATGAAATTAGCATCTATATGATATGTGGTAGAGGCCGAACGAGAACCTCAATTGAAAGTTATAACCATTTGAATTTTATGAAATCAGTGTCTCTATCTAAAACCTCTATTTCGGAGACCTTACGGGCCTTTCAAGAGAAATAAATTGGATTGCAATACTCAAAGAGTCGGTACTAGACTTATGAAGCGTAGAGCTCATCGTAGGCTTCAATTTGATATGTAGTAGAGCCCAAACGGACGCTTGGACTGATAGTTATGGTTGTTTGACGTTCGAGTTCGATTTTCGAGTTTTGAATTTTGAATATGTTTTTTCCTTTGATTATCACATGATTTAAATATGACTTGGTTTTTTCTCATTTATAAAAATTTTATTTGACTGGTTGTGGAGCTGAAATGGACTCTTAGATCAGAAGCTATGGTCATTTGATGTCGAAGTATGTTCTTGTACTTATTTAATATTTGTTTTCAGTTTAAAAATAGTATTAACAAATAATAATAAATATTAATTAATTGAAAAATTATAAATATATAAAATTAACAATAATAAACTATATTTGATTCCAAATAAAATAATAAATAATAAAAAATAAAAAATAATAGATAAATAATTATAAAAAAATTTAAATTTTTTGTTATTAAATTTTGCAGCTGTTTTCAAAAATCCGACGTTAAATAAAATTTAATTTTTTTAAAAAGATATTTTAAAAAAATAAAAAAAAGATAAAAAAATTAGCGGGTGTTTTTTCACGGAGGTTTTAAAAACCGCTGCTAAAACACGGTTTTCTTGTAGTGATGTCTGGATCATTATGCAATTGTTTTGTGGTATTATATTTTTTTGGTGATGTTGATTCTATGATTTTTTAAGCATCCAGTAGTACTCAAGAATATAGGGGATGAACTATGGTTGTTTGAGGATCCTACATACCATCCAAGAAGACCAATCAAGTCATACTTTTAGCTAGACTACAACCTTTAGACACACCAATACATTATTAACATGTGTAATGTTGGATGCATGTAAGAATTTATATTTCAAAGAGTAGAGAAATGCTAACTAAGGAAATATATATATTTCTATTTCACTAGAAATTTACACATATCTGGGATCTATTTATCATGTTTAATTACGATACTAGGAGTTTTGAGCTAACAAATTAGGTCTTATTTAATTCTTATTTCATGTGATGATATTGGATATGAATTTAATCACTCTTTACTGATCTTTATTCCTAAAAACGTTTTATATGTGTACATGTTTCATAGTATGAATATTTTTTATTGATTTCGGAGATGGATCAATTTATGTGGATTTTATACTAGATGATGCTTATGGATATTTAGAAGTAGTATTTTTTATGACTTACCAACTTCAATAAATCTATTGCATGTTGTGGAACATAGTATCTCTTAATATATATTCCTAGTATTATGACTTGGAGTTTCCTTTTTTAAAATATATTTAATAATTTACTATTTCATGTTATATAGTTACCAATTGGGCTTTACCAAGATGCATCATTTTAACATCCTAACCCAACTCACTCTATTGTAATTATATTAGATTGAAACATAACATTAGGGTCACCTCTCAATCAGCTAGTGGATTCCCACTATTAGTGAGTTTTAGTGGGGTGATTTTTGGGAAATTGTAACCTATTATGATAAGTGATAATAAAAAAACTTCTTCTATATAGAACTATTAATAATCATAGAATTATATGAATCAAATTTTTTTAGTACATGATGCAATCAAATATTGACGAAGTTATATAAGTAATAAAAATAGATAGGTTATAAAAAGTGATTTTTATATATAGTCAAGTATAGGTGTCCAGAATAAACCCCTAGGAAAACTCTGAAGAACCAGTAATCCCATCTTTCAAACCATCATAACCAGTATGATCCATGACTACACCTCCATTATATCTAGAGTCCTAAGGGTGGTCCTTTAATGTTATTTCTGATTGGAACCAAATATTATAAAATTTTCTTTGATGCACGATACTTGGGTGTGGGAATGAACTCATTATAGAACATGAAATGGTATCCCTTGAGAACAACCTTATATATGTGTGTGTCTGTGTGTGTGTGTGTGTTTGTATGAAAAGTTCAATAAGCAAAAACCATAGAACATCATTAATCCCACTCCACCAAATATCAACCAGCCTAAGGTGAGCCATTATGTTCATTGTCCAATGTCAGAGTGTCGGGATTCATCCATAGTCTATGAAACTAAAAAATCAATTAGCCTTCCAATATAAACAATATCACAAGTGATCACATTCCAAAAAAACAATATTTTTTTAATCATTCCGGGCACCACAAAGGCGTATCCACAGTCCATTTCAGAAGAAACACTATAATTTGAATCACTTTATCAACCATAAAAAACATAGACCACTATATATAAATTAATAGATAAAAACATCCTTAATAATCCCAAACCATATTCCCTAATATATCGCACATATGAGGTAATTAAACCCTCCATTTTTGGGTCTCAACACCATCATTTGTGGCCTACGATGGTGTATATCCTCCACTATGTTGATGGTCAAAACCATTACCCATATATATATAATATATGGAGGTCAAACCAATAATTAATGGATTGAAAAATCTAATGAGATCAACACTTTGTGAACACAACCCAAATTTCCAAATCCCCACAAAGTGAGAATTTTCACCAATAACATACATCACACCAGAAAAAAACCTCTAAATATAAAAATAAAAATCCTCAAAACTGATTCAAATCACACGTGTGAACTTCCTTCCAATAATTCCCTATAATCAACAACGAAAATCTCATGACATGACCAACTATGTTATTATGAAAACACATCAATCACAACCCTTGAGTAAAAAATATAACAATATTTTTCATCATGCACATCCTATCTTGAGTCCATAAAACCGTGAGACCCATGCCTTATTAAGAAAGATCCACTATTTAAACCATAAAAATAATCCAATATGTCACATACTAACATAAGAAACAACAAATTTTTCTATGATCAGAATCCTGGTCAACTATATAAAATCATCATTTATCACATGATGCATAAAATCATTCATAACAAATAAAATAACTAGGAATTACTACTCTAGATTTAGAATGAATCTATTCATTGAATTTTATTTATGATTCATCTCTAATAAAATGAATACAATATAATATAATAAATACCATGATTATGTTTATTATAAAAATAAAATTTTTAATCTATTAAAAAACAATGAATAAACACCCAAGGGAAACCATCATTACATGGATAAAACACTTATATTTAATTAATTAAAATTTATAAATACATTATAATGATATAGTAAAACGAATAAGAGAGTGTAAATAATATGAATCTTTTTCATATCCATTATTTTCATGCCAAAACATCACAATCTACCATTCATTCATAAGTTGATAATAAAATTTATTATTGATTCCATTATTCACATGTAGGTAGTCAGAATGTGTCCCCCTAGATTACATTTAGAACCCCCCTTTTAGGCCACCCCATGACATGGTACCTCTTTCCATGGAATGAAAAAAATCCCTAAAATATTTTATAGATCCTCGACCTCACTGAAGAGGGTCACATCATAGTAGACCATTCTCTATATGGATTATTCCCCCCCCCCAAGGATTGGCCATCATGGTTTGACTCTGACCCGCAATCCCCCATCATTCCTCAAGTAAACTATTTGTTACACGACACATTATCACCCAATTTCAATAAATTAAAATTATTTACGTTTCACCAAAACTTTATATATTACTATTACTTGTATAGAGATTCATAAGCATGGTCTCACCATGGTGTGATTACTCAATATCACAATGTGGATCTCCCCTATTCCAGGCCTTATTCTTTATTTCTGTAACCCTTATGTATTAAAAACTAACCCTTATATATTATAGATTTATCTATTGTATTACATTTCTAAACACCCATCACATTGTGATTACCTATGGACATGTTATGAAACATGGTCATCTATATCAAAAAATTCACCCACAATCCCAGAATTGGTGGTTCCCCAATGGCTATGATGTAACCCCCAATTTTATATTATGATCCACTATGTAAAATTTTGGCAGTCTATATGTTGTAGAATTATAACCCCTTTCTTTGATCATATCTTGATACCCAATTCATTCCCAATAAAATTATAATTAAATCTTGCAAGGGTGTATGATATCATGGTAAATAATAATATATTTATAAATCCTACTCGTAAATACATAGGCCATTATAACCTCCCCACTAAATAATAGCCTATCTTTGAGATACCTTAGCTCACCCATAAAAAACCCTATAGAAAAACCAGAGTTTCCCTCTCTCCACATTTCACAAACATCATGATTATACTAAAAACAATAATTTAATCCAAAATATCTAAACAAATGAACTCAAAAAAAAATAATTCCTCCTAGCATCACTCCCCACCACATGATTAACCAACCCAGTCATATCTCAAAAAACCCACCAAATACTATTATTCCCTTATAGCTATCCAGAATTCTATAACTCACATATTATAAAAATAATATTTAACCATAAACCATGCCACTGATTCCCACTATAATGTCACATCATATCTGATGTCACTTTCATACCAAATGTCATCACATCCCAAATTCTGTATGCAACATATTTTCTTCCCATAATGCACCATGCTACTAGTTGATCAATGTTTTCAAAAATTCACAATTTTCATTTGTACTAACAATAATATACATTGACCACCACGATCACGGTGTACCATAATAGTCATTATTATTGAATACTCCATATTATTATTGGTTTCTTATCCAAATTTAAATATGTTTTAATTATAATTAACACATAACTAGTAGCATAGAATTCCAATACACATCATGCCTTTAGATTTCCACACACTATCAAATACTTCATCCACTACTAGTTATCATGTCAATTATCTCAAAATGAACGCAAATATTAATCTTTTTTAAAATTTCCCAATATAGATATTTTTTTTAAATCACACACATAAGAGTATCCTAGATCACTTCCTTCAACTGACTACAATATCATATAATAAACGAACTATATATATACCATATATCCACAAGTTAAGAAATACTTAAATAGTAGATCTTATTGGGATTGAATGGGTCATATTTGGCCTCAATAGAATCATGAATTCAACATCCATTTACCCTATATCACATTGAGCCTCTATCTGGGCTTCCATATTTGGTCTCTTTATATCATCATTTCATTCTACCAAGAGTCCGACTAACTATTTCATCTGTCACCATTTTCTTTCTTAGTGTAATTATATTTTTTATTTAATGATCTATAATTATGTTTCGGTTATATATATTAAAAATTATTTCAACATAAATTTGATTACCAACATAGTTATTAATAAGAAATTAACTATCATATAGTCACTAAACCTTGGTGATCTTATATCCCACCAATTTCAGTGAAAATAGTTGAGAATTTGTGGATCTTGTGGTATCATCCATAATTGATGTCTCTCCCTACACTAGGTGTACTAACTCTTAGGCTCTCTCATCCCTCAACATATCATGTACATTATTCTTAGAATAATTCTTCTCAATATACATCCATGTAAACTCTTCATGACTTATTTTTTAATCCTATAAATCCCACAAATTTTTTGTTGGATCTCAGAGGATATATGTACCTAACTATACTCCCCAACATAGTGTTCTCTCAACATAACTAATGATCAAACTCACTAACAAAAACATGTACTCTTTTTCTAGGGTATACTCACCCAAAAAACCAATAAAGTATGTTTCAAATTGAATTCCCTTATCTTTTCTACCATAAAAGCCTTGGTTCCCAAATTTACTCAATCAATTATCTAAATAAAATAAACTATCCTCATCCTAATCTTATCATCCAATAACATCCTCAATAATATTACATTTTTTAATACTTCTCTTAAATTTTCAACACCATCTATGATTCATACTCATCTATACACTTTGGAACCTCACATAGTGCATACTTTGGTGGGACTATATCTCCCCACCTTAACACTTGAATAGAACCAGGATTGTTTATATAAAATTAAGAATCACATTACATAATTAACATTGATTTAACTATCTAGATACCAAAAATTGGGTTAGATATAAAATGGAGAGTGGCCCACTATACCTTACAATTCTATATTGCACCAAAATACAGACCATCCAACATCACACCCCATCCAACCTATTTCTGTGTAATGTACAACAAACACCATGCCCATTTAGGATCATATCTTTATTCAAATAATGAATGAAATACCCAATCTGATTGACTATATATTCACCAAGAATATATATTATGAAAACACCATATATGTTGTTGCGAAAAAGTATTCAGACATCCTCTTTTATATTCCAGAACTATTATAGTAATCACAAGAAGTAACAATAATTTATTTGTATCCATAAATTCCTTCAATGATTCATGAGTACTAAATCATACCTCTTAAAAAAATGTTTATAAAAAAATAACAGAAAAATCAATTAATCTAATCAAAATAAAAAACTATAACTACCAAAACAATTATTGTTCTCCATGGTCACATGGTATTTAATATATACTTGTGTTCTCTATGAATATATCTTTACATCCATCAAATTATTATACTCTTAAAAATTCCTCCATCTACCATAAACCCAATGAAACGTATCGCACAATATATTTTCTCACAAGATAATAAAAAATATATTTTCACTATCATATCCATATCCAATAGCCAGTCGACTTATGCCAATACCAGAAGGACACATCAACCCAACTAAACCTCCCCATGTGTTATAATCTATAAACTAGGAGCTTTGGTCTATGGTATTTTAGATGGGAGTCTATTACCATATTTTTGTTTAAAACAATAGTTTAAATAATATCGAAACAAAAAATAATCCATCAAGAAAAATCCAATGTAGATAAATAGTCATCCAAGAATGTACCAATAAATGATTGAACCCATGTTATATCAAAATAAACAATAAAATAAATTGTAGGAAGTCATACATCTGTTAAAAATCATATACGTGAAAACCTAAAATACACATAGTAAAATCTACGAGGAACCCAGAAAATGCTATTGAGGCCTGAACCATCCCAAATCTCCCACACCGTATCCTAGTTAGCCAAAACAATCACCAATCATTGGGTCACTTCTCTTATATAGACATACAACCATGAAGTCTTCTCAGGTAAAAACTGGTGAAAAAATATGGGTGAAAGTTTAATTCAATAGTATATAGTAAATGGTATCCCTAAATATCCAACATTATATATATGTTCATAAAAAAGTTATATAAATAAAAAATATATCACAAAATAATAAACAAAAAACAATGAAAGGGATCCATGGTGACACCCGTGGTTGCCTAAACATACATAGGCTACTACATAATTTGTATGTGCATTTAGTAGAATTGCTATAACCATATGGAAAACAAAATGGGGCCATTTACCACCCTAAAAAGATTCTAGATTACACAACTTCTTCATCAAGTTCTAGATGACTCAAAAAAATGATCTACTCATTTTTATCACAACGACTTCATGAGTGTTTAGAAATTCTTTGAATCAAGGCCACTCATAGATAATTTAGATAAACTCTCAATGATAATTTATATTTCATATTATCAATAATAAAATAAGACATTCACACAACCAATCTGTGAGTGTTTTAATTTCCTAGAAACAAGACCTCCATAGGGGTGTTTAACAAATATGTGAAGCAATACAGCCCCAAAAAAGATTACCATATCAATGTATCATAACCACCCATATATGATTAATAATATCCTATAAATAAAATTTCATAATGATTTATTCTAATTTAACATTTAATTATAAAATTATGAACTCATCATTGTTTATAATTTATAAAATTGATCCCATTTAACATTTTATCGTTTGAAAATTCACATTTCAAATTTCAATTCAATTCATGAGCCATCAGAACCCATTATGTCATATATTTCCCATTTCAGAAACTATGGTTAACCAATTTACCCAATGAAATGTACTATATCCATATATCTTGATCAACCCAAGATTTTTTACTAATTTCATATAAATAAAAGTTCTTAATGACCAAATTTAATTTACCTTTTCATTATCATTTTACTAACTAATAACTATTTACCATTTATAATGTTGATCCCATTTCACATTTAATCATTTAAAAATTAAATTTAAAAAATTCACATAAACTCATGATCCATAAATTCCCATCATAATAAATGTTACCCATTTAATAAAATATGGTTTACCAGTTTACCTTATCAATATCTACTAGTGTTCTCATTTTTTATTTGAGTATAATGCATTATATTTTACTATTACATTTAACCACTTAAATGTTCCAAATATAAATTAGGCCATCCAAATAGAATGACACTTCAAAAAAATTATTAATAAAAAAATGAATATTTTTTGTCAGTATCGTGGATTATTTCATCCATTAACCATTTAACATGTCACATTATATTTTCATGTCTTTTTTACTTATTTTCCATTTGAAAACATAAATTAATACAAAACCAAAAACTGGTTTTTCCTTTTCAATTTTCATCATTTCAAATTCTTTACAAACCATTATGGTTTTCACCCATTCAATTAATTATTTCATTTGGTCAATAACTTAAATAATTGAACCCCTTTGGAATTATTTCGAGAAAGTAATAATATTCAGATGTTTGGGCACATGAAACTAGAAATTTCATATTTAAATACACAATATAAATATATCTTAAATCAAAAAATCTAAATGCATATAAAACTCAGTGACTCAAAACATAATAAATACAATAAGAGAAACAAATGGACTATATCTCACAATGTCATTGATGTTCAATCATCTGATACTAGCCTTTGGTTCAATATAAAATGTAATAAATCATATATGTGGACTAAAGCCCTGACAATAGGGCATATTAGACATAAATAGTTAAATGTGACCTGATAGTGAGAGAAATAATGAATGGGAAGAATCAAATTCAAAACCCTACCTCGATATTTTAACTTCCAATGATGAAACTATAAATGTTTGAGGATCAATGGAGACACTACAAAGATAATATATGAGATAGAGGGGATTGAGGGGATTTGTATAGAAATTTAGGGATATAAACTGCATTTTAGGCTATAAATTGGTGGGATTGAGTGAAATTATATAATATACCCAATTAAAAACTATCAAAAAGGTAACCTATTAACTATTGACCTTTACATGTTGGTGGGTACTAGATCACCACTGACTCGGTGATCCTAGACACCATATAGAGAAAATGATCCACCCAATGATTAGAAAGTGGCACCCTATTAGCTAGTCATTTGCCCTTTTGGAGGATATTCAGATTTAGTTTTTTTCCTCACCAAAATCACTAATCCTCAGACCCAAAAACACTCCTAAAACCCCTACATGTTTCAAAAGCACTTACAACCAAGGACACTACACATAGTCAATAAAAAAGAAACCCCCCCTCTATGAAGGGTCATATATTATTAACTCTCCACTAAACAATATATTGTTATCGGGCTATTATCTAACTCAACACTGAGACTCTCTTTTGAATAACTCCATCCACATTTTTTGAAGATTCATCTCTTGATTCTATATTTCACGCAGTATATGCTCGTACTAACATCACTCTTATTATAGAAGAACTATCTTACCATAAATCATACACACATTATGACCCCGTAAAATAATGAAATTATCCATAATGGAGACATCAACCTAAAACTAAACATGATCAATCACAGTATCATGGGTTAGATCTAGAAAATAAAATCAAATTAGAGACACATAAAGTATATTGATATAGAAATCAGACCTACATTGAATTTACAACCTGTAATCCATTGGATATATCCCTCCACAATCACTAATAAGAACATATATCTAAGAAAAAAAATGATTACCTATAAACACAATGGTTCTCCAACATTTTATACCCTTGATGAACCATCATTCACTCACCATAATCTTAGGAGGTACATGTTTATGATCAACATATGGCCTATTCCTTTTTAAGAGAGTCTCCACAGATTTCCAGGAACAACTGTACACACTATGATAACATGTTTATTAGGTTAATCCCAGCCATTTTTTATTCAAAATCCTACCACTAGATACGATCATTCTAATACCACACCAAAAATCCTAATATTTCCAAAAAACAATACCCTAAACAACATGGAACTGATAATTTCAACCAAATTCTCTACAATTACACCTTAGTTGATTCATTCCCATATTCCTAAAATACTATCATCATAGCTTATTAGTTAATAAAACTAGTCAACACCAGTCAATTTATTAATTGAAAATATCCTAAGAACCCATAATATCACGCCTATGAATATTTATAACACGTGTCCAAACCTCTATATTTCCTTATATAGGTTTTCCCTAGTCACCAAATCTTTATAGACACAACCCTTTTACCAAAATACATCCTAAAATCAGTCATAGTAATACTACTTTATTGTAAACTTGTATCGATTGGTAATCAATTACTGACCTCACTAACTCCACCCAACATTCACTATCTAACACCCATACATGGGTGCATCATATATAAGGTATTCAACAAAGACACATGTACATAAGAGATGTCCTAAATCCATAACCACCTCATAGTTGGGTTCTCCATACATAAAATCCAATGTTTACAAAAAAATCAGAAATAAAATCATCACACACTCATCTATATAGACGTACACCTCAACATAGAACTTATCTATCACCAATATTTGAGAACATTATTACTTGATATCCACCCTTAGTAAACAATGGAATCACTATTCCATACTATTTTTAGTAGAAAAAGATCTCAAATCAAGCCCTACTCAAGAATATTTTCACTCTCTAGTGACACGTACACCAACCATTAATCTTTATCAACAACCATAACAACAATATTGGTTCAAATAATTATAACACTAGGTTTAAAAAATTCTATCTATTAAATGAATATAAAATTCCTACCCTATATTGTCCCTATTTATAAAAACTAGTAAATCGCATTCATTTTGATTATATGATATCCATTGATAATAATATTTTAAATTATTTCCCTAACATGTTAAACCACTAGGAATTTTACAATTAATAATATTTGACACATTGTGTTTAGGACATTTCCAAAAAAAATATCATAACTCAAAAATCAAATGAGATCATTGTATCCACATCAACGAAGTCCTTATAAACAAATAATAATTTCATAAACCCAAATAAATCTAAATTTCATTTATCTTCCAAACCCTAGTGAATCATCTCCTAAAGAGAAACTGGACACCATCCAAACCCAAAGCATCTCTTGAAATGAGAATAATTTTTAATAGTCTCAGTGGTCTACAACCTCTTCCCCTTATTTCTTAGTTATGGAAAATAATACATTTTCCTCATTATTTTATATAATATCAAATATATATTCCATCACAAACCTTGTCCCCAATTCCTAGAGCTTGAAAACAAATTATTCCTAGACCACAAAATAACATACACACATCACATAAGGTCTCAAACCCAAATGGTATCTAGAGACTACGCACATATATCTATGAATGGTCTACCCACATTCCAAGAGAACCAAACTAGACTACAATTCATTTAATTCTGTTGTTATTACCTTACCTCACAAGTCATGTAACACTCCCAATTAAATCTCCCCATCATAGGGATTTCCCAAAACAACCCATTACCATGTGTCACATGACATTTGAATCCAAACACAAAAATTTAAAGAGAAATATTACTTATGTAAGTATATAATAATTATACACCAACTCACTTAATAGGTAGGTTAAACAAAACCCAATCACTTAATAAAATCTAAATGATTTTCCTGTTAAAAAATTCACAGTGGCACTCAATATCTATCATTTGCAACCTGTCATTCCAAAAAAGTATATATACTATTGTTGTTGTACTATAAAAACTGATATGAATATCTTGAGTTATATCACATTGATCATACCATCACACACATAATAAACCAACTAAATATTCTCTCTACATGTAGGCTCATCTATCTGAATGCATCTCAGTTAGGATATTTTTTCCAACAATCCTAGTGCATTCACTGAAGCCGAATCAAACTAAATGATCACAATCCACCTCTGGAATAATCATTAAAAAATATTCTACACATAATATAATGATTTTAAATTCAATATCCACGATTCACTCAAAAAAAGGGCCAAACATCCAACTGATCTTATCATTTGAAAACTACTCATGACATGACATCAATTATGGGAATTGTAATATCCCTGGAAAATAAAGAATAATAAATTTTAATATTTATTAATATTAGTGAATTAAATATTAATTTTACTTTAATGGGTTTTCTATGTTCGATGGCGTACCCAATACGCTACAACGAGTTTCTTTGAAATCTCACGTTGCACACTAATAATATGATAATATATTTTTAAATTGTAGTTAACGCCTAGGCGTTTTAATGGAGGGAATGAAAATAACTAACAAAAAAATTATAACAATTACCTAATAAATGATAGAGGCTTAAAATACGAATGAATCCAATTTTAAGCATAAATATTCTAATCATCTTTAAAAGGTCGATTAACCACCTTTTACTGGCGAACCCATTTTAAATCCACTTTTTGTCAATTTTATATGTTATATATGAAAAAATAAAATCCATATTTAGAATCAGGACATCAAAATTTACTTTGTGTAAATTTTTGTTATTTTTTCGATAAAGTTCATTTTTAAATGAATAGTGAAAAAGGCTGAATTTTAATTCAAAACCTCCTTTTAATATAATTTATTTATATGGTTAGATTATTTTTTAAATTGTTTTTAAATTATAACTAGAATATATTTTTATCATTTAATTCAATGGTGGTCATTGGAATTAATTTATCTTTGAAATTGGACATAAACAAGTGTCAATCTTTTAAAAGATATTGTTTCTTAGAAACACGCTATTTGTTTTGACAGTGGGAATATTTTATAAAATTAATTAATGAAACTTATATGTTTGGAATTTGGTAAAATTGATATCATTTTAGAATTTGGAATATAAAATGTCACTTAGGGTGAATTTTTGGTATTCTTCTGACAAATGTTCATAATCAATGAATGGTGAAAAATACAGCATTTTAATACAAAACTTCTTTTTCATTCAATTTATTTATATAGTTATATTATCATTATAATTTGTTTTAAGGTGTAATTTAATTATTTTATATCATTTAATACAATTTTTTTCATTTTATGTAATTTCACTTTTAAATTGGATGTAAAAACAAATCAATCTTTTGATAGATTTTAGTTCTCAAAACCCCGTCTTTGGTTTTGACAACAGGAATTATTTTAAATTAGTTACTGCAATTTATATGTTTGTAATATTATAAAATGGATTCCATATTAGGAATCAAAAGGTACAAATTATTTAATTAAGACTCTTTTTTTTGACATTATGAATAGTAACAACGGTAATTATCTTTAATTATCGTGTTTAATTAGTAACTGGGTAGTTAAGGGTAATAAAATAATATCATAAAAATATAAAATTACCCTGACATGTCTCCTAATACTATTGGTGGTGTCATGGCCGACCCTGGGATGCATTGTGCCAACCTTGGGACCCCTTGGAATCACATTAGTTTGTTAGTGACCTTTTATCTTTTTTTTAAGAAAGGAAAATGTAACCAAAGTATGTAACACCTAAGTAAAACAATTTTAATTTTGTCTACATAAATTATCTCTTAGACTATAAATAGTCATTGGAAATAAAAGAAGATATCATACATCATGGTATTTTTTTAATAATTTTTAGACATTAAATAAATAAATTTATTTATGACACCATGATGATGTAGTGATTAGCTCATTAATGAACGATTTAAATAAAATGAAAAGATAATGTAAAATCTTAGACATACACTTGTCAAAGACATATTTAATGGGTAGCTTTTGAACCCTTATCACCTTATCCTCTAAATATATCTTCGTGGGACCCTTTAAATTCGAAACTCATTTTAAAATAATGTAACATTTCATGACTTTCTAAGAGTACCTCTCCTCCCTCTTATAAAAGGCCCCCACCTCTACCACCTTACCCACACATCTCAAGCCATTGGCTCGGCCAAAAAATGATCATTTTATCTCTTCACATCCATTTATTCATCATATGAGCCCTACCTTAGTCAGAAAACTCTCCAAGAAACCCATTTGGTTCAAAAAAAAGGGAGTTACCCGATTTAAAGGTAATGTCCTCTCTTCTGTTCTTTTGATTTATATTGCTTCTCCAACCCCATAAACTCTTTTTATTACTTTATTTTGTAAGAACAAAAGTATCTTAAATATACTAGGATGTTTTTATTAGAATTATTTTAGCTACAATTACACACACCTTCATATAATGGTTAAAGAACATACTGTTTCTGTGGATGGTGAATTTTTTCCTCACGAAATGAGGATTGTTCAATATTCTTCTAACACCATTCATGGTGGCCATTAAGATGTCACTCTATTCATATATGATATATACTATGTTTATGTTTATGTTTTTCATATGAGTCTGTATTTTTCATTTATGGCATACCTTTATGGTTCTATTATGGGTAAACGCGATATCTTCATTTTAGGAAGTGCGGACTACCGCCCCATCAAAGTGATTTGATTCGTTAATGCCATATGTGGTACATATAAAGGATGTAGTTAATGATATTATATATGATATTATACTGGAATTATAATATACCTTTTTATAATTATGATTTAATTCAATTAAATACCAAATATAAATGAAAGTAGTGTTCATGTGTACGTACGACTTACCGTCTCCATGAACGGTGCATTTCATTTCTTACCTCTAAATGTAATTTAATATTATAAATTCAAGTATATACTGGATATATATGGTATATATGATATCTAAATAATTAATATAATTTTTGATATAATTTATATTTTACCACATGAACAACTTGTAATTATAAGGAGTTTATTTTTTACTCAAGTACCAATGATTGACAAAACGACCGTTATTAACATAAATAATTACATAATGTTAATAACATGGTAATAAGTGATATAAAAGTAATAATGAAATTCAAAAAGGTCCTTAAGAAAGTATAAGTTAACTCTAGTCTATTATTCATGATATTAAATAACGATCGAGTCAAGTCGGACACGAGGTAAGGGATCCTACCTCTCTCCTTCTTTTTAAGTACCCATTTTTATGTCATTTCATTCAAGATCCTCTTTATTATGTTGGGGGATATTCTTTTATATTATTATTACTGTAATTTTTATGTTAATATGATGAGATAACCTATTTGATTTCATCAGTCCATTTTTTGGATGTTTCAAGTGGCGACATTAGGCTGCCGATTTTTCGTAAGGGATTTTTCATCTCACTTTTATTCCCGTGATAATTCATGCCATATTTGCCACTATTTAATTTTTTTGGGTATGTACAGACCATGATTGTATTATTTATGTGATATAATTTAATTTATGAGTATTTACATCTTTATTGTACGACCCTTTTTTCATGGGGTGTACTTTTCGAAAATTACCCAAATCGATAAGGGATCCTTTCACACTCCTCTTTTTAAAAGACTTCTTTTATTATGTATATTAATTTACATCTTAATATGTTAGGATCTGTTCTTCTTTATCCTTATTGATTTAAATTTTATGTCCAAGTTATAAGATACCATTTTCTCTCTCATCAATTCTTTTTCTGAATTTTAAAGTGACTTCGTTAGGCTATCGAATTTTTTCAAGGGAACTTCTTAACTCAATTTCAATTCATTGGGTTAAACTTGAACTTATTGATTATGTCATGCTATGAATATGTGTGTATGAAATCTGATTGTTCTACACTGAATATCCAATTATATTTGGTGTATTTATATTTGTCACACATAATTATTTCATTTCTTTATCATTTCTCTAATGACATGATCCTTGATTGGGATTACATCTCAATTTCATCTCATTGAGACATTTCTTAATGATATGCAGTTTTATTCTTTTATAAAGTGTATAAATAGCCCCTTTGACTTTCCATATATGTATTATGTCTATACAAAATCCATTAAAATGTTCTTAAAATGGTATACTTTCATGTGGCTTATAATTTAAATGTTCAAAATAGAAAAGGACCCTTTTATTAAAATATTGTTTTAAATGGTTGTAAAGATTTATTCTTTTAAACATTTATCATCCATGTCCATGTTTTAAAAATGGTTTTAAGGATTTATTTATATAGAAATTAATGTTTTTAAACCCTTTCAAAAAATTTGAAGTTGTATGGGACACTTTTATTCTTAAATCTCTTTTAAATGTCTTCTTTTAATATTTTCAAAGTATAAAGGGATTTTTCTCTCATAGAGTTTTAATGATTTTATTAGATGTTTTTATTTTTGATAATAACATGATGTGATTTCTTGTGATTGAAATGTGGAAATTTTATGTTTCTTTTATTCATGTTTTAAGTGTTATGATTATGTTATGGTTCTTGGGAAATGTTTATGAAATCGGGTGGTTTCGTGATAAACTAAGGGCGAGTGAGCCCGAGATAGATCTCCAATGCATTGGGTAACACGAAGGAGTTAAACGCTAAGGTTTCTCCGAAGAGATTTAGGTAATATACTGTGATGGGTATTCCAAACGTAACCATGAGGGTTTCTCCCTCCATAAGAATGTTATGAATGCCTCAAGTAACTTTAGGTCTTATGATTTATATGAGTTATAAATAAATACTACGATTTCAAAAGGTATGTTATGATTGAAATTTATGGTTTCATTGATTTGTATTTATTAGTGGGATAATATTTCCTTTCATTATGTTATAACCCTTACTGAGCTTTTTATGCTCATCCCAAGTTTTTGAAATGGTTTTCACAATTTATAAGGGAGGGGTAAGACAAAGGAATTTTTCAAGGAGATTTATATCAAGAAAAGGACTCTTGTTTAATTTAAGGATTTTTTTATTGTTGTGAAAAATCAGTTATAGTAGTAGTGTCTACATTGTGATCTTTTGAGATGTAATAGTTATGTCCTAATTTTCTAAAACTCTAAACCTGAAAAGATCCTCAATTTGAATTATTCATTTAATTCAAGATTAGGTAATGTTTTAAGGTCAGGTCTTTAAAGTTGGTATTAGAGGTCGGTTTAGATAAATTTAGAGGTTAGATTTTGTTTATACATAATTGACAAGTTGTGTATAACAACAATGGTTAGCATATTAGATGGAGTCATTGTTATTTTTGAAAGTTATAATGAGTTTGAGATAACTTGGATAAGTATATCTTAGTGTTTATCTTCATCATTAGTACATTATGATTTTGTTAATATACTCACACTGACATTTTTGGTTTTAGTAAATGGATGGATCTAGCAGGCACCAAAGTGAAAATGGGTTTGAAGGAAACTGTGGTGGTTCTCTGATTAAGAGACTGGATGAAATGGGGTATTCAATGAGTAATATCGTGGTTATTCTAAACCAACTATCAAGGAGTTATGATTAACCACTTGAACCTTGGTGAGTTCTCTAATACATCATGTACGAGAGAACCCACTAGATGTGGAAGTTCAGGTAATAATTATAATGGTAACCATTAGGGTTTATATGGTCCTTACTTTTGAGGTAATTATGGGTTACTATATGATGGAAAATGAAAGGCATGAGATAAAATTGATGTTAAATTATGTTATCGTTATTTTTAATGATTTTATCTCTTTTTGGGGAATTTTTTACGAATTATATAGTTTTAAAAAAGGCATGACATGCAGACTATGTGACACCCCATCACGTCGGACCAAGCTGTGGGAATCGAACTCACAACCAAAGTGTGATTGGTATTTATCGCTTACCACTAGACTACGTGAAGTCCCTGGTAAGTATGACAAATTCTTTTTAGTTAGATGATTTTATGAATCAATAATAAGTTGATTTTGGGTTATCTATGGAAACGATTAACCTATCATGGAGGATATGTGATTAGGCTAATTACTTTTCAGTATGAGACTTTAAGAGTAACTGATGTTTTTTGGAGATAAATGTTAAGATTTACCTTAGAAGACTATGAAATTAAATCCTTCAGAGATTTTGGTTTCAATCTTAGGTTGGTTTATTTTTGATTAATTTTAAGGGAAATTTTGTATTGAATGGTCTTTGTTGAACTTTGGGTTGTTTGAAAAATTTTGCAGATTAAGAGTAGTTTTTCTTTATGTAAAAGACTATATTTTTTTTGGGATTATCTGATCTTATACAAAAAAAAATTGTTTTTGGATAAGGTCTAAAGACATTGGAAATATATAGTTCATCTTTTTTGAGTTATGTGGTTCTCTTGACGTTTATTATAGCGCTCTTAATGTGAATAAGTCATCCTAAATACTCATTGTTTGGAGAAAATATGAGTTTGTGTTGGAAATCTAGTAAAAGATGAAGCCAACATGACAAGTAAGTTTGTTTCCTTAAGTTTCAGATAAGCCCAAAAATAAATTCCTCAATGAAAAGTATCTTGAAACAAAAACGTTGTCTGTTAACTTTTCCTACTGGGGAATCAAACACTATTTAACCCATCACAAGTTTGTGATTTTCTGGTGGTTAAATTTCTCCGAGACATGTTTTCTACCACTGTCCATCAGAAATTGATCGTTTTTTCTCCTCCATAGCCATGTTTTCATGTAATCCTAGTATCTATTGTCTCGGGTGACCTATGTATTTATTTTTCTTTATTTTAAAGTGGTAGTTTTATTGACTACTTTTCCTATGTGGGACTTTAAATGATGTTTCTGAGCCCAATTTTTAAATTGTGAGGACACAATTCCCAAAAGGGTGGATGGATGTAACATCCCTGGTAAATAAAGAATAAGAAATTTTAATATTTATTAATATTAGTGATTTAAATATTAATTTTACTTTAATGGGGTTTCTATGTTCGATGGCATACCCAATACGCAACAACGAGTTTATTCGAAATCTTACGTTGCACACTAATAATATAATAATATATTTTTAAATTGTAGTTAACTCCTATAATTAGTAATGGTGGGAATACGAAATAACTAAAAAACAAAATGATAACAATTACCCAATAAATGAAAGAGGCTTAAAATACAAATGAATCCAATTTTAAGGATAAATACTCTAATCATCTTTAAAAGGTCGATTAACCGCCTTTTAATGGAGAACCCTTTTTAAATACACTTTTTATCAATTTTATATGTTATATTTCACAAAATAGAATCCATATTTAGAATCAGGACATCAATTTTTACTTTGTGTAAAATTTTGTTAGTTTTTTGATAAAGATCATTTTTTAATGATTAGTGAAAAATGCTGTATTTTAATTCAAACCATCATTTTAATATAATTTAATTATATGGTTATATTTTATTTTTAAATTTTTTAAAGTGTAATTATAATATATTTTTATCATCTAATCCAATGGTTGTCATTGGAATTAATTTCATTTTGAAATTGGACATAAACAACTGTCAATCTTTTAATAAATATTGTTTCTTTGAAACAAGCTATTTTTTTGACAGCGTGAATTGATTATAAAATTAATTAATGCAACTTCTATGTTTTTAATTTGGTAAAATTAAAATCATTTTTTAATTTTAATATGAAATATATCTTAGGGTGAATTTTAGGTACTTTTCTAACAAATGTTCATTTTCAATGAATAGTGAAAAATACAGCATTTTAATTCAAAACTGCTTTTCCATCCAATTTATTTATATAGTTAAGTTTTCATTTTAATTTTTTAAGGTTTAATTTAATTATATTTTTGTAATTTAATACAATTTTGGTCATTGTGGGTAATTTCACTTTTAAATTGGATGTAAAAACAAATCAATCTTTTGATATATTTTACTTCTTAAAAACCCGTCTTTGGTTTCGACAATGGGAATTAATTAAATTAGTCACTACAATTTCTATGTTTGTAATCTGATAAAATGTATTCCATATTTCTAATCAGAAGGTCCAAATTATGTAATTGAGAATCTTTTGTTTTTTTGGACATTATGAATAGTAATGACGGTAATTATCTTTAATTATCGTGTTTAATTAGTAACCGGATAGTTAAGGGTAATAAAATAATATCATAAAAATATAAAATGACCCCGACATGAGTCCTAATGCTATTGGCGGTGTCATGGCCGACCATGGGATGCCTTGTGTCAGCCTTGGTACCCCATGGAATCACATTAGTGTGATAGTTACCTTTTATCATTTTTTTAAGAAAAGAAAATGTAACCAAAGTATGTAACACCTAAGAAAAACAATTTTAAGTATGTCTACATAAATTATCTCTTATACTATAAATAGTAATTGGAAAGCTAAAAATATATCCTAAATCATGGTATTTTTTTTAATTTTTAGACATTAAATAAATAATGTTATTTATGACATCATGATGATGCAGTGATTACCTCATTAATATACGATTTAAATAAAATGAATTGATAATTTAAAATCTAATACTTAAACTATTCAAGGACCTTTTGGATGGGTGTATTCTGAACCCTTGTCAACTTATCTTATAAATATATCTTTTTGGGACCTTTTAAATCCGAAACTCATTTTAAAATAAAGTAACATTTCATGACTTTCCAATAGTGCCCCTCCTCCCTCTTATAAAAGGCCCCCACCTCTACAACCTTACCAACACCTCTCAAGACATTGGCTCAGCCAAAATCTGCTCATTTTATATCTTCACATCCCTCTCTTAATTCTAGAATCCTTACCTAAGTTAGGAAGCTCTCCAAGAAACCCTTTTGGTTCAAACCAAAGGGAGTTACCCGATTTAAAGGTAATGCCCTCTCTTATGTTCTTTTGTTTTATTTTGCTTCTCCAACCCCCTAAACTCTTTTTATTCCTTTATATTGTAAAATCAAAAGTATCCTAAATATACTAGGATGTTGTTATGAGAAGTATTCGAGCTACAAAAACAAACACCTCCGTCTAATGGTTAAAGAACATACTGTTTCTGTAGATGGTGAATTTCTGTCTCATGAAATGATGATTGTTCAATATTTATCTAACACCTTTCATGGTGGCCATTAAGAAGTAACTATATTTATATATGATATATAATATGTTTATGTTTTCCATATTCTTATTTATGTTTCATTTATGTCATACCTTTATGGTTTCCATTATGGGTAAACGCGATATCTTAATTTTATGAAGTACGGACTACCGCCCCCTCAAAGTGATTTGATTCATTAATCTCATATGTGGGACATATAAAGGATGGAGTTAATTATATAATATATGATATTATAATTTAATTATAATTTACCTTTATATAATTATTATTTCATTCCATTAAATATGAAATAGAAATGAAAGTAGCGTTCACGCGTACCTACGACTTACCGTCTCCAGGAACAGTGCATTTCATTTCTTACCTCTAAATGTAATGTAATATTATAAACTAAAGTATATACTGGATATTTATGATATATATGATATCTACATCATGAATATAATTCTTGATATAATGGATATTTTACCACATTAACAACTTGTAATTATAATAAGTTTATTTTTGACTCAAGTACCAGTGATCGACAAAACGACCGTTATTAACTTAAATAATTACATAATGTCTATAACATGGTAATAAGTGATATAAAATTAATAATGAACTTTAAAAAGGTCCTTAATCAAGTATAAATTAACTCTAGTTTATTATTCAGGAGATTAAATAACGATCGAGTCAAGTCGGAAATGAGCTAAGGGATCCTACCTCTCTCTTTCTTTTTAAGTACTCTTTTTTATGTCATTTCTTTTAAGATCTTCTTTATTACATTGGGGGATATTCTTTTATATTCCTATTACTGTACCTTTTATTATAATATTATGAGAGACCCTATTTTATTTTTTCAATCCATTTTTTGGAAGTTTCATGTGGTGATGTTAGGCTGCCGAGTTTTCGTAAGGGATTTTTCATCTCACTTTTATTCTCATAATAATTCATCCCATATTTTACAATTTTTTTTTGTGGTGTATGTACTGCCCATGATTGTATTTTTTGTGTTATATACTTTAATATAAGGTTATTTACATCTTTATTGTATGACCCTTCATTCATGGGCTGTATGTTTCGATAATTACCCAAATCGGTATGGGAACCTTTCACACTCATCTTTTTAAAAGACTTCTTTTGTTATGTCTTTTAATTTACATCTTATTATGTTGGGATATGTTCTTATATATCTTTATTGATGTAAATTTTATGTCCAAGTGATGAGATACCATTTTCTCTCCCATCAACTCTTTTTATGAATTTTAAAGTGACGTCGTTAGGCTATCGAATTTTTTCAAGGGAACTTCTTAACTCAAATTAAATTCTTTGGGCTAAACCTGTACTTCTTGATTATGTCATGCTATGAATATGTGTGGATGACATCTGATTGTTTTACACTAAATATCCACTTATATTTGGTGTATTTATATTTGACACACATAATTATTTCATTTCTTTATCCTTGCTCAAATGTCTTGATCCTTGATTGGGATTACATCTCAATTTCATCTCATTGAGGCATTTCTTAATGATATGCACTTTTATACTTTTATAAAGTGTATATACAGCCCCTTTGACTTTCCATATCCGTATTATGTCTATAAAAAAGTCATTTAAATGTTTTGAAAATGGTCTACTTACATGTGGCTTATAAATTAAATGTTCAAAATGGAAAAGGACTCTTTTATTAACACATTGTTTCAAATGGTTTGAAAGATTAATTCTTTTAAACATTTATCATCCATGTCCATGTTTTAAAAATGGTTTTAGGGATTTATTTATATGTACATGAATGTTTTAAAACCCTTTCAAATGTTTCTAAGTGGTATGGGACACTTTGATTCTAAAATCTCTTTTAAATGTCTTCTTTTAATATTTTCAATGTATAAAGGGATTTTTCTCTCATAGAGTTTTAATGATTTTATTATATGTTTTTATTTATGATAATATCATGATGTGATCTCTTTTGATTGAAATGTGGATATTTTATGTTTCTTTTATTCATTTTTTGAGTGTTATGATTATGTTATTGTTCTTGGGAAATTTTTATGAAATCGGGTGGTTTCGTGATAAACTAAGGGCGGGTGATCCCGAGATAGCTCTCCAATGCATTGGGTAATGCGAAGGAGTTAAATGCTAATGTTTCTCCGAAGAGATTTAGGGAATATACTTTGATGGGTATTACAAACGTAACAATGATGGTTTCTCCCTATGTAAGAATGTTATGAATGCCTCAAGTACCTTTAAGTATTATGATTTATATAAGTTATACATAAATATTATGATTTCAAAAGGTATGTTATGATTGAAAGTTATGGTTTCATTGATTTGAATTTATTGGAGGGATAATGATTCCTTTAATTATGTTATAACCCTTACTGAGCTTTTTATGCTCATCGAATTTTTTTAAAATTTTTTTCACAGGTTATAAGGAAGGTTAAGAGAAAGGATGTATTCAAGGAGATTTATATCAAGAAAAGGACTCATGTTTTTTTAAGGATTTTTTTTATTATTGTGAAAAATCAGTTATAGTAGTAGTGTCTACTTTGTAGTCTTTTGAGATGTAATATTTATGTCCTAATTCTCTAAAACTCTAAACCTAAAAATATCTTCAATGTGAATTATTCATTTAATTCAAGATTGGGTAATGTTTTAAGGTCGGGTCCTTATAGGAATTGTCATCCATAATTCTCAAGTAACATATAAATCATTCTATTCATTTTTTCTATTTCTATCTATAAAAATTAAAATAATCTACATTTCTTATCATTTTTATGGAATCTATGATCCTAATTTGACCCCACTCTTTTGTTGCAATCATATATCCCATCTATATCCAAAAACATATTGGAATCTTTACTTCAATTTTGTCACAATGCACCACTCTCTAGTATCCAGAGCTATATAAAATCATCATAAGTAAATTCATAACCTAAAATTTCCTATAATGGGTTATCATAAAACTATATATAATATGAATCCCATGTTAAAAACATATTACAATCCAGTTTCATTATCAAATAACAAACATACTCAATAGAGTGAAAGCAGTGGTAGAGAAAATGTTTCACTACTCTAATCAAGTCCTAATACACAGAGTATCACATTCTATCTTGAGTTTACCCTACCCTACCCACTCTCAACTAAGGATTAATCCAACAAGGGTTATGGATAATCATGACAAGTCCTAATTTTCTTGTTCACCATTCAGAATTATGGTGAGAATAAACAGAAGCACCCAAGTACAACGAAACTATTCCATCATAATTCCCATAAACCAATACAAAAAACCCACAAAACCCCCAAGATCAAAGTACTAAGAATGAATATCAACAAGAAGAACCAATGTATGTTATGACATGATCCAAATATCCACACAAATATCCATGATTAAAGTGATAAAATACCTACTAGGAATCGTGAAGAACCGCTTAAAAAATGTGATGATTTATCTCATCATGTATCATGGAATACGACATCTACAAAATCACCTAAGTTCCAAAGAAATGGGTGAGTAATAATACTCATTAGTTTTTCCCCAATTGACATCCTTTCTCATTCCACTAGAATATAACCTTTATCACATTTTTATAAAGTATCATATATAAAACATCAGATAGTGGAACATTTTCCAGCATGCCAAACACACCATTACCAAGCTATTTTTCATCCAAATCCACACAATACAATGGAAAGCCAATATAAAATACATAATCCATTTTAGAATCAAATATTAGACCAAAAATTTCATCTTTCTAGTCAAATTAATATTCAAAACATAACCATAAGGTTTCACACACTCATTCCAGTGTAACAATCATGGTGGAACTTTCTATCCTAGCATGTTTACTACTTTACTAATCTAGTTGTACTTCCCACCCAAAATCCCTTGATGGTTCACATTACATCCACTATCCATACCATCTTTATAGTGTTACTCTGATCACACTTCACAAATATTTCAATCATATGCATAAACACTTAACCAATAAACAAGCGTTTAGAACTCCTAGACCACAACATTATGCAAAGAACCATTTCCCACCCAAACAATCCAGTAGGAAATTATCCATGACACGTTACCTTATAATAAATAATTAAGTTTTATTGAAAACCATTTTTCACAAACCATTTTTATAATTCATCCCATGAAAATGATTTTAAAATCTATATTTTAAAATCCAACATCAAGAACATTTTACCACAATAACCGATTTTTTACCAAAATCCACAAATCACCACAAAATGAATTTCCATCAAGATTCAAACGTCATAGTCTCAAGAAAATTCAATAAAAACCAAATAAATGAATATAATGCAAGTATTTATATAAAAATGGTGTTGAGATAGAATCCACCTACATTAGGGTTTTGATGAAATTGACCAACTCACAACTGCACCACAAATCCAGGTGAAAACTACACCAAACCCACCAAGATATCATTTCTTAACATAAAAAAGCCCATACCACATTATTTTAGGAACAAAATCCCTACATCTACCTGAAAACGAATTATATCTAGAAGAAGAGAGAGGGAGAGAAGTATATCTAAGGGAAACTAAGAAATAACCATGAGAGAAGTCTTACCAATATGGAACCGCCTTCACCGAACATTGAAATCCCATAGATGTTTTTCAAGATGAGTGGGAGAGACCCTCCAACCCTTGAGAATAAGAAATTTAGAGTAGGGTTTATATGGGATAAGAGAGGAGGAGCTTAGGAAAAATCCTGAGTCAACCCATAATTAAAAACTCAATTTTTATTGTTGATCACGATTAACTCACATGTTCAGGAAAACAATTTGCTATCTGTGCACATGATACTACCACAACAGGGACCCTGAATAGTTTCATCACACGGTTAACTGGATATCCTTCATGGCTTCCCCAAACCATGATCAAACCATTCTCCCCTATAATAGCATCAAAAACCATTCCAAATCACTCCCAAACTGTCCCAAACAATACCCAAGTATTTAACCAAATAAAAAGGCATAAACAAGGGCTACATACCTCAAAACTGGGGTGCTGCATTCTCCCTACCATTGGAATTTACTTCCATAGAAACTATAGAGTCATCACTTTTCCGAAAGTGATTGGTCCATTGCTCGACCATATCTTTATCCCGCTCCCACGTCTCCTCCAGAATCTGACCATACTACAACAAAACCTGAAGTAGAATAATGATCTTACATTGAAATACATTATCTTTTCTATCCACAATATGCACTAGCATGTGAACCAATGATGCAGCCGGATCTGTCTCAACATGATCCCATCGAATCACATGGCTAGGAACCAGATAATACTTCTTCAATTGAGAAACATGGAATACATTGTAAACCTCACTGAGTTGTGGTGTAAATGAAAACTAATAATCCACATATACATGCCACTCATGTATCTCAATAGTCCAAATATACAATATAGATAACTTACCCTTATTATAAAACAGACGATGTCCAAGATTGGGAGAGATTATAAAAAACACATGATCACCCACCTTGAACGACAACAACCTTCGATGATGGTCTGCATACAATTTCTAACAACTCTTAGCCATCTAAATTCTCTTCCTAGTCAACATGATCATCTAAATTGTCTCTTGGATAAGGCTTATCCCAACCAAGGAGGTATCACCTATTTCCACCCACAAAAGTGGAGAATTACACAAACACCCATACAATGTTTCAAATGGATCTATATGTATCAAGGCTTGATAACTGTTATTGAAGGAGAACTCCACTAATGGAAATTGATCCTCCCATGAACCCCTAAAATATATCTCCCAAACCTGCAACATATCTTCCTAAAATTTTATCTCCCTCTCACGTGCCCATCCTCCTGAAGATGACCCGCCGTGCGCATTATCAATAGAGTCCTAATAGATTTTTTAATGTATTTCCAAAAATGGGATGTGAACATCATATCTCTATCTAATACAATTTAAATTGGAACACAATACCTCTTTATGACCTCATGGATATAGATTTTGTACAGATCCTCCACCATATGAGATTCAACAATTATGATGAAATGAGATGACATTGTGATCCAATCTATTATCACACATATGAAATTAGGATTTCTGACCATTCTTGGGAGACTTGTAAGAAAACACATCGCTATCTGTTTCAATTTCTAGATAGGGTAATGTAAATATTACAACATTCCTACCAACTACTGATACTCTTCCATGACTTGCTGAGAAGTCAAGCATTTCAAAACAAACTCCACCACTTTCCTTTTCACACCAACTAACCAAATCATAAATTTCAATGCCTTATACATTTTCTGAATTATAGTGTGGACATACCATCTATAATGATGATATTACTTAAGAATTTTCTCTCTATGAAGATATAGGTATAACTATCTGATTCTAAGAACACAGAGATAAATTCTCATTCAGTTCCCAAGCCTCAAGGGTCACACCACTATTGAGTATTGACATCAATTCCATACACTCAAAATCAGACATTTGTGAATATTTAACCATGGAAACCATGCCAAGAATTAACAAAAACAAAACTAAAATAACTCTATCACCCCATTACCCACATTCTAAATGCATTTCTGCTATAACCAACATCAACTACCACTGATCTGATTCTTATTTCACAACCTGAGCATACAACTTCCAACATAATGCATCTTCCACCAAATATTTCTTTCCCAGCGTGTGCATTAAGTCAAAGTAAAACATATGTACATACTCTACCCATTTCCATTTTTTCATGATCAAATATCATAGAAATAAAATATTATTTAAAATATTGTGATCAGTAAATACTACTAATTTCTCACCAAAGTGATAACGACATCATATTTTTGAAGCATGAACCATAACATCAAACTCCAAATCATGTGTTGGGTAGTTATTCTCATACAAAATCATATTTTGTGATCTATATGAAACAACATTATCCCCATTCCTGAGAACATAGTCCATACCTGATCCCAATGTGTCACAATATACAACATAACCTTTTCCTAGTTTTGGAAAAACCAGGATTGGTGTTGATGTAAGGCGGCTCCTAAGATCATATAATTATTTTTGACACCGCAAATTCCATTGAAATTGAAAATTATTTTTTATCAAAGCTTTCATTGGTGAGGCCAATCATGAGAATTCACCAAAAAAATTGATATTATCCATCTAGACGGAGGAATCTCTGTATCTCAAAAACCTTATTGGGTGGTTTCCATGATATAAAAACATCTATATTTTCTCAATCAACTGAAACACCCTTCTGAGAAATCATATGTATAGGAAAATGAACTTCCTATATCCAAAAAATCAATCTTCGACAATTTGGCTTGTAACTCATTATCTCTCAAGATCTCTAAAACTATTTCCATGTGATGCTCGTGCTCAACACTTCTCCTAGAATACATAAATATATCATCAAAAAATACCAGTACAAAATAATCTAGATATTTGTAAAATATAAGATTCATCAATGCCATACAATCGGTTGGTTCATTCATCAGACCAAAGGATACAACAACATACTCATAATGGCTATATCTACTTTCAAAGGCTATTTTTAGAATATCCTTCTTCCAAAACGATAATTAATGATATCTGGACCATAATTAAATCTTGAAGAACCACTGAGCTCCCCTCAACTGATTGAACAAATCATAAATTCATTGAAGTGGATATCAGTTCTTTATCATAACATAGTTAATCTTAAAATACTCAACACACATCTGAAGAGTTCAAATAACCTTTTTACCTGAAAAAATTAGTGCTTTCCATGGAGACATACTAGGCCAGATGAATCCACTGTTTACTAGCTCTTCCAGCTTTACTTTCAATTACCTCAATTACATAGGTTCCATCTGGTAAAATGGAAGTGATATAATACTGCTCCCCAGAAGGAGATCAGTCATAAACTCCACATCTCTCATGAGTGGAAACCGTGAGAATTATTTGGGAAATACATCCACAAATTAATCAACAACAGCTGTAAATACACTTTTCTAAAATATAGCCATTGACTTCAATGAAGAAAACACTAACTAATATATGGTGGTCACAACACTTGGTGATAATAAGTCTTTTGCACCCTATTTTTCATTTTTTTTCTCTTCTAAAGAGATGTTTGACACGATCCTCTATCTTGAATATAACTATTCATGCATAATAGTCGATGTGGGCATTAAACACTTGCAAGAAATCTATTTATAAGATTATATCATAGTCATACATCTCAGGCACTGAAAAATCCAACATCAACACAACCCCATCACCAACTATACAACACACTCTACACAAAAATACTCAAAACAATATTTGTCCCAGAGGTGGTTGAAGTTTAAAAATCAAGGCATCGTTTCCATTGTTAAACCCCTCCAGCTAATAGCACCAGAAGGAATAAAATAATTCAAATCACATGTATCAAACAATTCTTTACTCAAGGTAGAATTTAATGAAATCGTACCTCGCACTGTAGATGATCATAACTTATCTTACATCACAACATGATCATCTCCAAACAACTGCATTCATAGAAAAAATTTCACTTTATTTTCTTGTTTATGAGTAGTGGTATTCCTTGAATCAGCATGACAAACATTACTTTGCTGGAGAGGGTTATATTATTTTCCCCTCCCTCTTGAGGGATAGGACACCTGCAACCCCCAAGCAGTATCATGAACACCTGACCTCAGAGAATTACGATAATAATTCAAAATATGCCTCATCCTCTAAATTTTATGAAATGATCAAGGTTGTTATGTACAATACCACTAGATATGGGCCATAGATCAACACTAAAAACATACTGACTTACTCTGAGGATTCGGAGGAAGATTCACTGAACTGGACGACGAATTCTGAGCCATACTTCCACCATTGAAATAAGTTACCCTCGTATGATTTCTCCCATTGTTAGAGTTCCCACTATTCCCTATGGGTACCAACATTATTCCACCACATTTAGCCCCAAAAATATCCCATTAATCTATTTTTTTCTATTCACCATTTCTATGTAATCATTTATACAGAACACCACAATTTTAGAATGAATTTCCTACCTCAACCAAACTTCAAAATTACATGTCTTCAACAATGTACTACCCACCACCTCGGGTGAAAACTGCACTATGTTCATAAACATAGCCTCATATTACATTATTGAGAGGTTCTATTTCTTTATGAAAAAATAAATCTATTGTGTGCCGAATTCAGAATATTTAAGGGTATAATTGTTTGATAAAGAATTAATCAAAACCCTCCCATGTAATCCCTTATTATTTTCCATCTTGGAACTCAAACTCCCAACACTAAAGGGAAAGATATTACAAAATTTACGTTTCTTCATTAACTTTCAGCTCCACCGATTTTATTAGGAATTCAAATATCCTATTCATTTTTGTTATCCACGCCTCTTCCTTTTTCGGATCTGAATCATCTATAAAAATGGGTGGATTCTGCTTTTGAAACTGAACTACATAATCCCCATTCTTTGGTTCATCCAATATTTTCACACCTTCCATATCTTGGAAATCTTGTAGTATACTCTTCACTAGCTACTAGTTCACCTTGGGATTAAGAGAAACCACATTTTTAACAGCCTCCCCTAGATGGTATCTACAACGACTACCCAGCTATATTTATATCAACACAAAAACATATTCAACTATCACTTCCTTAGTAAGAAATGAAATACTATTTTAAATTCAATTACATTGAAACTATCACAACCAGGATTTCCACAATTTCATATTTCCCATGATGCACCACTTTTTAAAAATACACCATATTTTGAGAACTTACCCATTTTCAAAATAATCAACAATCTATATTTCAAATCTTCACATTTGAAAATAATTTAATGATTTTCCAAAAATCCATATATCCATAGAACAAAAAATATTTATGATAATGAAATATTCATCCTATTAAGAAGTCATTTCTACCATGAATGTCATGATCATCTCATTGGATACACCCGGGACAATGATATATCCAATGCCTATAACTGTCTCTAAAACACTAATGTACCCAAATCCCTGGTAACAGGATGTTCAGCCAAAAAGGGTTAGTTGTGACCTTCTATGCTATACATTTCATGTTTTAAAATCCTACACCTTACTACCACCCCAAATCAAGGAATAGACCAAGAATTAATGAACACTCCAAGAAAAACAACCAATGTTGTGGAACCCAGCAATCATAGAATTCAATGACTGGTTAAAGAAAAACAACTTGTAATGCCTACCCCTTCTTAAATGTCTTGAGAGGGTGGTTAGATTCTACTTGGACATAGGATACATTCTGAAGGAACCAAAGGTTGGAAATAAATTTTGAGTACTTCAAGAGAAATTGGGGAACAATTTTCCTTCTACAGAAAAAAATAACCAATCAAACCATAACCAACCACAACTACATGATGCATTCCAACAAGGTAAACCAAACAACACCTAACAAATAAAAACCATACGATTCCATAATAATTACTATAAACCAATACAAAAAACCCCCAAAATCCTAATATCATATCACTAAGAGGATGTCCCAAAAAATACCCAAATTAAATGATTACATGATCCATAGTTCCACATTAAACTCCATGTTCCAAGAACCACAATAAAAACCAATAATAAAAACGAACTGCTAGAAAAATAACATGTTTTACCTTTTCCCATATCTAGAAATTCCACATCTGCAAAAGCACCCATGTGCCAATGTAGGGGTAAGAAATAATACTAATTATTTTTTCCCCAAATTACTTCCATACACATGAGAATAGGATAGAACTGTTAGCACATTTATATAAACCATCTTATATAAAACATCAAATAGTGCAATAATTTTCCTCAAGGGAAACACACCAATACCAATCCATTTTTCACCCAAATACACAAAATATAATGGAATTATAATAGATAATCCAAAATCCATTTTACCCTAAAAAATTATCTAAAAAATATCATCTTTTCATCCACATACATAATAGAGACATATCCTTATGGTTTCACATGCTCATCCTGGTGTAACAATCATGGTGGAGATTCCCTTCCAATCCCAATTACTACATTCCCAATCAAGTGGTACTTTCCGACCACTTATCATTTATTGTTTCCCTTCCATCCTCTATCCATCCACATTTTATAGTGTTACTCCTTGCCCACTTCAAACCCATTTAAATCCATGAATAAACACTTAACTAATAAACAATTATATAGTATATCAAGGCCCCAACATTATTCAAGCAACCATTTCCAACCCAAACAACACATTTTCAAATTATCGATGCCACATTAACTTCCAATAAAATACCCCCTTTTATAGAAAAATGTTTATCACAATCCATTTTCATAAATCAACCTAATAAATTAATTTTAAAATCTACATTTTAAAATCCAACAGCAAGAATATTCCACCGCAACAACCCATTTTTCCCAAAAATCCTGAAATCCTCACAAAATGAATTTCTATAAAGATTCACACATCATATTAATAACCAAATTCAAGAAAAACTAAATAATTTTAGATTAGTCAACTAGTTATATCATAATGGAGTTAATAGAGAGCCCACCCACCTTAGGGTTTTTGTACAACCGACCAACTCATATCTGCATCACAAATCCACGCGAAACCTCCACCAAAACACCTTAGATATATTTTCCAAACATAAAAAAGCCCAATTGTAACAAACCGATATTTTATGATAAGTATTATTTTTAATTTATTTTATGTCATGTGTTTTATTCTACAACATGATTATCTTGTGCTATACGCCACACTGTATTAGCTTGAAGTATACGCAACACTATTCTTAGATTGTGTTACACACAATTTCATGTTCGTTTTATAATAGTCATTCAACGCAACATTGACTATATATATATATTCAATGTATAAATGAAAAATAGTTGGATTCTATTATAATGAAACAAAGAATGAGTCTTTCACAACACACAACCCTAACTTGTCTTGCATTACACGCAATCGCGACATTCCTCGATAGCGTGTGTTGTACGCAATACCAGGTTTCACTAAATGACGATATATTGTCACAATATTATTATGGACTAGCCATTATGAATACTATTAACTAAATTTTTAATTTTATAACTTTATTATTCATATTATAAATTTTCTAAAACATTTTATGTGAACAAAATAAATTTATCGGGTAAGAAAAGTATTTTTCAAAAAATGCAGTTTTGTCGCCTTTTGATGGAACACCCACATTAAATCTAGTGTATGAAATGTTTATAAGTTTAATTTTACAAAATAAAATTCTTCTTTTGAATCAGGATATAAAAATTTACATTGGATAAAGTTTTGATATTTTTCTGATAACTTTCATATTTTAATGAATAGTAAAAACATGCTATATTTTAATTAAAAACAAATTTTTTCATAGTAATAATTTATATGATTAAATTATAATATTTAATGGTTTTAAAGTATAAATAGAATATATTTTTACCATTTAATATAATGTATGTCATTAGCATTGATTTTACCTTGAATTCATAGGTTAATTCAATTCAATCTTTTGCAATGTTTTGAACAAAAACCAGTTTTCTTTCGACAACTGGATTAATTTTAATTTAATTTATGAAACTTTTGTGTATTGAATTTGGAAAAATGGATTTCATAATTGGAATCAGTGGGTTCAAATTATGTTAATAAGCTACTTTTTATTTTGGGGCATTATGAATAGTAACTACAGTAAATTTTCTTTACCACTGTTAAAGGTAAATCGGGTAATTAAGGGTAAATATAAGATTATAAAATTACCCTAACACCTTTCAAAATCCTATTGGATGACTAAAAGTCTACCCATATCACCTAAGGGTCAGATTAGATTCATTTAATGGACTTTTTCGATGAAAATAATTTAATTATTATTAAAATCAAAGAAAGTGACAACATGTCAATTTCTTAAATCTTATAAGTATAATAATTTTAATTTAGTGATAAAAATAATGAAACTTCGGATATAAATAGTCTCCAAAAATCTAATAAAATTATATACATCATATTAATTTATTTATAATTATTAGGGATTATATAATTTTCATTAAAGGTGACATAATAGGGATGTTGAAAGTATTTTATTAAGAGGAATATCAAATAAATGGTTTTAAAAATATTAAAATAAATATTATATGAACTATTTAATGTGCTCCAATAATTTTATAGATAAATATGACATGTTATTATTCTATTAAATCTTTTATTATGAACATATCTTTTGTGTATTGTTTATTTAAATTCAAAAAAACTGAATAAAGTCAAAATTGACACTATTGTTATTTTATAAAAATAACATATTATAAAATTGTTAAAAAATAAAGAAAAATATTTAAAAATTATAAATTAAAATTTATATGGTCGAAAATGTCATAAAGGGTCATATTATGGTAAATTCACAACACATATGTAATTATTTATAATAATTTAAAATTTTGAATATTGTTACCACAAATAAAATTATATTGATAAGCAAGGATAAATCAAGTTGATAATGTTTAAAATAAATTCCTAAAATGTCTAAATTTTATTTGTTGATGATATTACAACCATATCTCATCTAAGAAATGGATATGAGTCATTTTATAAGTTTTTATGTGGTGTTGGGATTTAATAAAAACTAATATTTTTTATAGTTCCAAAGGTGCCCCTCTCCTCCCTTATAAAAGGGAACCTCCTCCCTCTCTTCCTCACACCACATTGATCCTTAAAGCTCAGAAAAACCCTAAAAAATTCTCTTATCCACATCCCTAGAAACATCCTAGAGGTCCTGGTCTTCTTCAAAGACCAATTTTAGTGCCCTGAGAAAATGTATAAAGGAGGCACTTCGAGAAAGAAGTAATACCTTCTACCGTTTTCTTCATGTTTCATTATTCTTCTACTCCCTCTTCTTTAGTTGTTTCATTATAAGTAATAACATAAGTGTCCCTCATATACTGATATGTTATTATAAATATTAAAGAACCCTATTTCACCTTATATCAATCCTAAGGAAAACGAAATCACCGCGTGTGTGTACGTATGTAATACCGTCTCAACGCTGTGGTGTAATATGTTTTTCCACCACCACCTTATGTGGATGGGTATAATGGTGTAAATAATAAATACATATGATTATTATAACATCATACTGATTCTATGATATTAGATCATTCACTCCAATTTGATTCAATAAATATGGGAACGATATCATCGCTCGTGCGTACGTACGGATTACCGTCTCCACGACGCGATGAGATTTATTTTCCATGTTAACAATTCAAGAATGATTATAAAGTATATATAATAAGTAATAATTAAATATATGATATAATAATTCTACTGGATTTATTTATATATATATGTATGTCATATACTTAATTCCATTCAATTCAATAAGGAAACGAAAACAGCGTTCATGTGTACGTACGGCCTACCGTCTCCATGAACGGTGTATTTATTTCCATTTATCGATATATTATATATATGTATATTATGAATATATATTATATATAAATACTGTTTTATATTCTGGAATTATGTAATCATGATCTAAGTAATCATATTAATAATTACAAGTCAAAACACGGATGACAAATGAAACGCTTTTACCCAAAATGCCCTTTAACATGGAATTTACAAAAGAACGGGTAATATAAAGTCATAAGTTAACTATATATGATATCATAAAAATGAATATGATTATGTAATAAGTCAATGAAATTATTTAAATCATTATACAAGAGTTTCTGATTCATAAGAAGTATATCAGACCTATGGTAAGGGATAAATTTTCAATCTCATTTTTTATCTGAGATTGCTTATACCTAAGTATTTACTGGGGCTACGTTTATCATCCATGGCCATGTTTACTAAAAATGTTTTCATAGAATGTTTACTATTCTTACATGAATTTATAAAGTCATTTTTACCATTTATTGACTTTTTACCACATCGTATGAATGGAATCATTCCTTTGGTTATCATATAAGGTACTTTTTGACTTTTCCGACAAAAGTACGAGGAGAATGTTATTTTTAACTTATACGGCGTGAACGGATTTTTACAGTTTCATAACACCTCATTTTTAAGAAGTTTAATCTACAAGATTTCATGATTATTTTCAACAAAACCCTTTTCTTTTAAATTTACATGGCATTTTGTGATAATAAAATGATTTTGAAGAAGAAAGGGTATTTTCCTACAGAATTCATTTCAAGTGTTTTATCAAAACTATTTTTCATCTAAGATGACATTATTTCATATGTGTATGTTTCAAGTATCATGTCTCTATGATTTACATGGTTTCACTTTTCTTATTATGAAATGATATCCATTTGTTTTATATGGATTATGTGATGATGGGATGATGTTTAGGAAACCCATTTTATTCGTTGGCTTATTATGAATGATGTATGATTATTTTGTGTGACAAGTTAAAATGATTTCATTATGAGATGGGTGGGACCTATATATCCCTCCAATTAATTGGGTAAATATTTTATCTCATGAGATAGACATGGCTGGAACGGTAAGTTAATCCGGTTCAGTGTTACAGGACTGAAACGAGGAGTGAACTCGATTCAGAAAGGGACTTTATCCACTAAGATGGTCTTTGCAGCAATGTCTTTGATACTATGGAAATCATAACATGTGCTGAAGTGATTCCACAATTAAATGTTTTATTTCAATTATATTTTATCATGGTTGATTTTCCATTATGATATATGCCATACGTAATTCTGCGATTTATGTCTGTGCTCAAGATTTTGATGTTTAAATTTCATGTTCAAGTTTTTCCTTTCAAATGTTTATGGATTGTTTTATGTTCTCTTTGTTTTCCCTTACTAAGAATTTGAGCTCACCCTTTTTATGTTTTATTTTCCCAAGGAAATAAAGAAAGGTTTTAGGTAAGGAAACAAAAAAGGTGAAGATCATTATGGGAGTTGTTGAAGATCTTTCAACATGATTAGAAGTTTTTATTCCAAGTTTCCAAAGACACTAAACTATTACAATCCTTGTGTGTCTGTTTTTGTTATGTATTAAGTATTCCGAAAAAGTAATGTAATGTCCATGTACGTCAAGATTCGGGTATCTACAGTTGGTATCAGAACAAAGGTTTAGTCAACCTTTGGAAAATGGGATGCGAAAACATTAGTGAGATCCCTAGAAATATTTCTAAGGTGTGTCTAGAGAGGTCCCTAAGGATAAGTATACGTATAGGATATAGTACTAGAACTACGGTAAAGATCATAGAATTTAACCTAAGATGTTAGATATTTAGGGTACTCCCACTTTACTAGGTTGTTTTTCCTAGCATGATTTTTCCCTCTCACACTATTCTTTTTGGGTTTTAGAAAATGGCTCGAAACAGGAAGATTCACGATAATGGAGGATATGATGGACAATGGAATGATATTTTTCATGAGCAATGAAATGAAACGGGATTTGGAATCCCAAACATCGTTATTATGACTAATCAAAAATCTCATAATATGATCAAATATCTCAACTTTGGTAAGTTTCCCGACACAGATAATAAGATAAAGATGGAGTTTCATGATGATCATAGAGGAAAGAAAGTTAAATTTCACTCATGTAAATCATCTGGGAAGAGCCATCAGGGAGATTGTTTGAATGGAATTGGAAGATGCTTTTGGTGTGGAAAAGAAGGACACAAATCCAGTAAGTGAAAAGGAAAAGGTTTAGTTAACACCATGGACAAAGATAATGGTATTGCTATGACATCAACAATGACTAGATGTTTTAAATGTGGAATGTATGGGAATTATGCAAACCAATGACCTAAGGGAAAATCTCATGAAGAGAATCGACATGGTAATATGAGTAGTATTTATGTGGATGATGATGAAGAGACTACAAATGAAATATGAGATGAAAGAAATGATGAAGCTCAGTCAGTGGTTTAAGACGTTAGTGGGATGATTGTACGTTTGTAAAGAATAATTTATGGTACTATGGAATAAAGAATTATCTAAGGATTATTACACTATTGTTTTTTCTAATGTATTTGAAAGTATATGTTGAATGGTACTGGTAACCATGGAAGGTTATTCAGATATTTTTGGAAAGTAGATTATATGCGCATAATGAAGGGATATGAAGATAATGAGATGTTTGATTGTATTCATGAGCTCATTACTGATATAAGGACTAAGTGATATTATGGTTTGATTATATAGATTTTTTGGGATTTTGGTATGTGGAAAGAGTTACCTTTTGATGGTATTCATGTTTTCACTACGGTTCTATGGTAATATATGTTTCAAGAAAATATATGACTAAGGTATTCATGTGTTTGGAATACAACCAACAAGATATATCTTACGATATATTTGGGATAAATGCTTGTATTCACATTATTGGTAGATAAAGTTTCTAGTAATTGTTTTCTTTATACTATGAGCTTGGACTGAAGTATTTTAGATAAGCCTAAAGATTGGAATGAATTATGTTGAACATAAATTAGTATTTTATAAGGATAAATTTTTATTTCGATATTATTGATGGGATGTTATAGTAATGTAGTTTTAGAAAAAGGACAACATGTAGGACGTGCGAAAGCCCATCGCGTCGGACAAGGCTGTGGGAATCGAACCCACAACTGAAGTGAGAATGGCCTTTATCGCCTACCACTAGCTGACATAAAGTCCTTGGTTAGTAGAAACTAGTTTTATTTTATTAAGCGGTATGATATATGAAGTATAAGTTCATTTTTGGAATCATATATGATTAACCTCACCATAGATGGACTTATGTATATTTGATAGCTTTTGATAACCTTATGTTTGAAAAAGATGGAATGACGCATCATTCTATCACATAACCTGTTAACACTTCACGAATAACAAATTCAACTTCATTTCATTAAGATATGAAGTGGAAATTGTTCAAAGCACGAACAACAGTGAGATTGTACCAAAATCAAGCAAGTATTTCTTCTAATTCAAAATTTTCAACTTGAGGGAAATGATTTTGAAAACCAAAAATGTTGTCCTAGTGCTCTTATATCCGATGAATCAGATGGTACCTTAGATCATCACAAATTTATGGCTTTGTGATTGTTGGATTTTTTATATCCATGTCCTCTACCACTCTCCATCAGAACATGATGGTTAGATTTTTCTTCAATATCCATATTTTCACATATGTTATCCTATGTGGAAACCCAGTGATTAGTTAATTTGGGTAACTTTTACGTTTCATACTTTAGTTTTTAAACTTATGTTTTGGTATTTCATTTTACAATGTGTGTTGCAATTAAAGAAACTTTCAAGTAGAAAACCATGTATAACCCCGACGAAATTCGAGGGAGAAATTCATTTTAAGGGGGTAGAATGTAACAAACCGATATTTTATGATAAGTATTATTTTTAATTTGTTTTATGAAATGTTTTTTATGCTACAAAAATATTATCTTGTGCTATACGCCACACTGTATTAGCATGAAGTATACGCAACACTATTCATAGATTGTGTTACACACAATTTCAAGTTCTTTTTATAATAGTCATTCTACGCAACATTGAGTGTATATATATATTCAATTTATAAACTAAAAATGGTTGTATTATATTATAACGATACAACAAAGGAGTCTTTCACAACACGCAACCCTAACCTGGCTTGCATTACACGCAATCGCGACCTTCCTCGATAGTGTGTGTTGTACGAAATACCAGGTTTCACTAAACGACGATATATTGTTATAAAATTATTATGGACTATCCATTATGAATAGTATTAACTGCATTTTGAATTTTATAACTTTATTAGTCATCTTATAAATTTTTTGAACATTTAATGTGAAAAAAATAAATTTTTCTGGTAAGAAAAGTATTTTTCAAAAAATGCGGTTTTGCCACCTTTTGATGGCACACCCACATTAAATCTAGTTTTTGACATGTTTATAAGTTCAATTTTATAAAATAAACTTCTTTTTTTGAATCAGGATATAAAAATTTATATTGGATAATGTTTTGATATTTTTCCAATAACTTTCATATTTTAATGAATAGTAAAAACACGCTATATTTTAATTAAAAACAACTTTTTTCATCGTAATAATTTATATGCTTAAATTATAATATTTAATCGTTTTAAAGTATAAATAGAATATATTTTTACCATTTAATATAATTTATGTCATTAGAATTGATTTTATCTTGAATTCGTAGGTTAAATCAATTTAATCTTGAGGAATGTTTTAAACCAAAACCCGTTTTCTTTCGACAACGGGATTAATTTTAATTTAATTTCTGAAACTTTTGTGTATTGAATTTGGAAAAATGGATTCCATATTTGTAATTAGTGTGTCCAAATTATGTTAATAAGCTACTTTTTTGGCATTATGAATAGTAACTATGGTAAATTTTATTTACCATAGTTAAATGTATACTGGGTAATTAAGGGTAAATATAATATTATAAAATTACCCTAACACTTGTCAAAATCCAATTGTATGACTAAAAGTCTACCCATATCTCCTAAGGGTCATATTAGAATCATTTAATGGAATTTTTTCCATGAAAATAATTTAATTATCAATAAATCCAAAGAAAGTGATAAGATGTCACTTTCTAAAATCTTATAAGTATAATAATTTTACTTTAGTGATACACTTAATGGAACTTCGGATATAAATAGTCTCCAGAAATCTAATAAAATTATCTACATCATATGAATTTATTTATAATTTTTAGGTATTAGATAATTATCATTAAAGTTGACATAATAAGGATGTTGAAATTATTTTATTAAGAGAAATATCAAATAAATTGTTTTAAAAATATTTAAATAAATATTATATGAACTATTTAATGTGCTCCACTAATTTTATAGATAAATATGACATGTTATGAATCTATTAAATCTTTTATTTCGAACATATCTTCTGTATATTTTTTATTTAAATTCAAATAAATGAATAATGTCAAAATTGACACTATTGTTATTTTATAAACATAACATATTATAAAATTGTTTAAAAATCACAAAAATATTTAAAAATTATAAATTAAAATTTATATGGTATAAAATGTCATAAAGTGTCAAATTATGGAAAATTCACAACACATATGTAATTAATTATAATAATTTAAAATTTAGAATATTATTACCACAAATAAAATTAAATTGATAAATAAGGATAAATCAAGTTGATAATGTTTAAAATAAATTCCTAACATGTCTACATTTTTTTTGTTGATGATATTACATCCCTATCTCATCTAATCTTCGGATATGAGTAATTTTGAAAGTATTTAATTGGGGTTGGGATTTAATATAAACTAATATTTTTTATATTTCCAAAGGTGCCCCTCTCCTCCCTTATAAAAGGGAACCTCCTCCCTCTCTTCCTCCCACCACATTGAGCCTTAAAGCTTGGCCAAACCCTGAGAAATTATATTCTCCACTTCCCTAGAAATATCCTAGAGGTCCTGTTCTTCTTCAAAGACCAATTTTAGTGCCCTAAGAGAAAGTTTAAATGAGGCACTTCGAGAAAGAGGTAATACCTTCTACCGTTTACTTCAAGTTCCATTCTTCTTCTACTCCATCTTATTTAGTTGTTTCATTATGAAGTAATAACATCAATATCCTTCATATACTGATATGTTATTATAAATATAATACAACCCTATTTCACCTTCTTTCCATCCCAAGGAAAACGAAATCACCACGCGTGCGTACGTACGGAATACCATCTCCACGCCGTGGTGTAATCTGTTTTTCCATCACCACATTACTTGGATGGGTATACTGTTTTAAAGAATAAATACATATGATTATTATAATTTCATACTGATTCTAAGATATTAGATCATTCACTCTAATTCTATTCAATAAATATGGGAACGATATCATCGCTTGTGCGTACGTACGGATTACCGTCTCCACGACGCGATGAGATTCATTTTCCATGTTAACAATTCAAGAATGATTATAAAGTATATATAATAAGTAATCCTGAAATATATGACATAATAATGATACTGTATTTATGTATATATATATATATATGTGTGTCATATACTTAATTCCATTCAATTCAATAAGGAAATGAAAACAACGTTCATGTGTATGTATGGCATACTGTCTCCATGAACGGTGTATTTATTTCCATTTATTGATCTATTATATATATGTATATTCTGAATATATATTATATATAAATAATGTTTTATATTCTGGAATTATGTTATCATGAACTATGTAATCATATGAATAATTACAAGTCAAAACATGGACGACAAATGAAACGATTTTACCGAAAACGCTCTTTAACATGGAATTTACAAAAGAATGGGTAATATAAAGTCATAAGTGAACCATATATGATATCATAACAATGAATATGATTCTTCAATAAGTAAATGACATTATTTAAATCATTATACAAGAGTTTTGGATCCATACGAATTATATCAGACCTAAGGTAAGGGATAAATTTTCAATCTCATTTTTTTTATCCGAGATTGCTTATACGTAAGTATTTACTGGGGCTACGTTTATCATCCATGACCAAGTTTACTAAAAATGTTTTCATAGAATGTTTACTATTCTTCCATGAATGTTTAAAGTCATTTTATCCTTTATTGAATTTTTACCACATTGTATGAATGGAATCTTTCCTTTGGTTATCATATAAGGTACTTTTTGAATTTTCCGACAAAAGGACGAGGAGAATGTTATTTTTAACTTATATGGCATGAACGGATTTTTACGGTTTCATAACGCCTTATTTTTAATAAGATTACTCTACAATATTTCATGATTATTTTCAACAAAACCCTTTTCTTTTAAATTTTCATGGCCTTTTGTGAAAATAAAATGATTTTGAAGAAGAAAGGATATTTTCCTAAAGAATTCATTTCAAGTGTTTTATCAAAACTATTTTTCATCTAAGATGACATTATTTCATATGTGTTTATTTCAAGTATCATGTATCTATGATTTACACGGTTTTAATTTTCTTATTATGAAATGATATCCATTTCTTTTATATGGATTATGTGATGATGGGATGATGTTTATGAATCCCATTTTATTTGTTGGGTTATTATGAATGATGTATGTTTATTTTGTGGCACAAGTAAAAATGATTTCATTATGAGATTTGTGGGACCTATATCTCCCTCCAATGCATTGTGAAAAGATTTATATCTCATGAGATAGACATGGATGGAACGGTAAGTTAATCTGGTTCAGGGTTACATGACTGAAACGAGAAGTGAACTCGATTCAGAAAGAGACATTGTCCATTAAGATGGTCTTGGTAGCAATGCCTTGGATACTATGGAAATCATAACATGTGCTGAATGGTAGCCACAATTACATGTTTTATTTCCATTATATTTTATAATGGTTGATGTTCCATTATGATATATACCTTACTTACTTCCATGATTTATGTCTTTGCTCAAGATTTCGATGTTTAAATTACATGTTTAGGTTTTTGCTTTCAAATGATTATGGATTGTTTTATGTTATCTATGTTTGCCCTTACTGAGCATTTGAGATCACCCTTTTTAAGTTTTATTTTACCCAGGAAATAAAGAAATGTTTTACCTAAGGAAAAAAAGGGGAAGATCGTTATGGGAGTTGTTGAAGATCTTTCAACATGATTAGAATTTTATATTCCAAGTTTCCAAAGACACTAAACTACTACGATCCTTGTGTGTATGTTTTTGTTATGTATTAAGTATTCCGCATAAGTAATGTAATGTCCATATACGTCAAGCTATGGGTCTCTACACCAACCATTATCAATTTTGGAAAACAAAACCCTATATCGATATTCTATTGAACTTAATCTAGAAAACTGATAGAGGGAGAGATGTATATATAAGTAAAAATAGGAAAGAACCAATAGAGAAGGCTTACCAGAAAATAATATTCTTCACCACACCATGAAAACCCTTATATTTTCTTAGTAATTGTGTAAGAGACACCCTGAAACCCTTGAGAATATGAGATCCCAAGTAAGGTTCATATGGGAGAAGGGAGGATGAGTTCAGGGAAAATCCTTAGTAAACCCATAATTAAAAATTCCATTTTTATTTCAGTGCAAGGTCAGATCACATGGTTATGAAAAAATTGTGCTAATTGTGTGCATGATAATACCTCAACAGGGACCCCACATAGTTTTCTCACATCGTTAGATAAATATTTCATAGCCCACTTCCACCACTTTTTGGGTAATCTAGATATCCTATATGGTTTCACCAAACATTTCTCAAACCCTGCTCCCATAGAAAAGCGTCCAAACCTATCCAAATCCCTCCCAAACTCTTAAAAACATTACCCAACAAATTTTAACACATAAAAAGGCATGAAAAATGGTTACATACCTCAAACCAGGGGTTTTTACATGACATTACCTCAAACATACCACCCCATGTGATAGTTGTTGGAGAGTAGAAACACGAGTCTCTTATGGTATGGTTGGGAAATTAAACCCACATATTCTAGTACAATAATAGTGGTAAAATATTAAATTATATACATCCATACATAAAATTTAATATTAAATAAACAGACATCCAAGAAAGTGAAAATAAATAATTGAACCCATGGTGTATAAAATTCAGCTATACAATACATGTCATGTAGTAATACATCAGCAGAAGGTCATATGAATCAAAACATAAAAGGCAAAAGGTTGAAAATTTTTTGAGCCCTAAAAATTCTATTAAAATATAAACCATGAAAATTTTACCTTGATCAATCAAATATATCCAAAAAATCACCTAAAAATGGGACTATACCCCTTTCTAGACATGTAACCATGAAGTCTTATTATGAACCAACTGATAGCTTGTGCAGGGTGTTAGTAAAACTCTATAGAAAAAAATAATTTGTGTCCCTAAATAAATTTCTCTAATATAAGTGAATATATTAATATTTTAAATAAAAAAGGAAACAATAAATAATAAACAACACTAATTCTTGTTATCCATTAGGACACCCAATGATGGGCATACATACATTCTTCATTTTTAGATGTATCTAATTATATAGTGGGAATGTTCCAACCATTATTCACAATATAAGGGAATGAATTACTACCAATTAACTAATACATTATATCATACCTTCTTTATCCAATTTTTTATGTCTCTGAAAGAAAAGATCTACTCATTTATAGCATATTCACTTCATTAGTTTTTATCATTTCATGATATCATGATCTCTCCTGTAGTGATTTTAAGGATTCTCCCAAAGTATTTATATTTTATAGTATGAATATATGGAATTTTCATGATTTACTAATAATATTTTAAATTTTATATTATAATGATGACTGTAAAGGTTTTTAGCATATTACTATTCCATGACCGTCATAATTTAATTTACCAAATCTATGTAACATAGCCACTATAAGTTAGTTTACCAATTTCACATTAGAAACATTCCATTATTACCGGATCCAGTGTAAAATTTCATGATCTATTTAAAAACATGTCATCATATACCAATTATAATATTTATCCCATTTTACATTTTAACATTCTATAATTAACTTTAAAATATCCATTTCAATTCATGAGCCATTAATTAACATCAAAATATCCATTACCCATTTAAGAGACCATGGTTTACTGATTTAACATAGGTATATTAATTCATGGCCTCATAATTTATTTCATAATAAGACATTTTATTTTATTATAAAATTTATCTAAACATATTTTCAATATATAAAATAGGTAATCCATGTGGAAACACCATTAACAAGAGTTCTTTAGAGTAATGAATAAAGTGTTATAATATGAAGAGATATTGCATCGATCTTCCACTATGTAAGGAACATATCAGTTTCAGATCAATTTTAATCATTTATGACTTTACCATATATATATACTAATCAAATAACCTCTTTTACACATTAAAAGTTTCCCCTTTTCTTATTTATTCTTAGCTATTCTATTTTTCACCCTTTACATAAAAATTCATTATGTCAAATCCTCAAGAGAGGCACGCACATGGGATCTTATTTGATGTATGAAAATATTATTAGATTTTATTTCATAGGAACTAATAATGAAATATCTAAGGAATTAACACAAATATAGGGTCAACAAATAGTTTTTCAGTGTGACCACATGTCAGCTGCATAGGATTTATATGACATAAATGAGAACAATTTGAGACTATCTACCATAACATAATTTATGTCCACTAGTTTTATATTGTAATTTTTTTTACAAAAATAGTCTAAAATGATGATGTAGTAAAATTAAAAAAATAGTTAATATTAGACATAAACATTGATATCTATCTTGATAAAGGGAGAAACAAATAGGGGAGGAAATAGAGTCGTTCCAATAACTCTAGCTTAGAATATTCACTAATAACACATTACGAAACCATAGATCATGAGAGATCATATTTATAGAATAGAATATAGGGAGGGGTGTGAGGTCCCATTGTTGGGAATTTAATAGTAAAGTAAAATATTGATTTAGCGTATATATGGGTGTCCCCTGGTTAAATTATAGGGCTAACCCCAATGAAAATTGTCTAGGTGGCCATTAGCTTTCTAGTGATCTCAAAAACCATACATTGAATATAGATAGCTCACCAGTTGGATGGTATATCCTCAATAGTTATTCTATGGACCTCTTATACCTTGTTTTTATTTAATTTCATCCTCCCCTAAAACATTAATCCTTCGCAAATCACAACACTACCAAAAAAAATTATAGAACCAATAAATTTCCCAACCAAGAGCACTGCTATATTTCCTATAGTAACCCAAAATAGAATGATCCTCTATAAAGGATCATATCTTACATAAACTGACTATAATAATTAGTTATGCTCAAATATTCTATGATTAAAATAATCCCAATATAAGAGATGACACAAAGAAGTATTAATATTAATTTAATATCCCTCAACAAGAACATGATAACATACATAAGAGGAAAATAGGGTGTATCCATTATGTTTTGACCAATATAATCTAAAATTATGTTAATAATTATCCTAATTTAATACTTTTTAAAATATATTTTTTTTGAAATGAAACATGTATTGTCACAGAATAAAAGTTCAGGATAATGATGTGATTCCCCGTGCTAGGCCACGCCCATAACATTGTCTTCTAAAACATAGAATTGCACACCACTCTCAATTCCTTGAAAACCCCTTGAAAAAAATATTTGTGGTATCATCAAGAGATATCATTTCCCATTACAGAATGTTTAACCAATATGACCATTCCTTCATTGAATAGATCTCACCAACAACACCCTGGTAATCTTACCACCATTCTCTACATGGAATTATTCTTTATCACTCAATTTACATAATTTCAAAAACCTTATTTTTCGCCAAATCCTTCCATATTACTCTTACACAAGGAGTGACCCTTATTCATGGTCTCCTTATGGAATTACTCCTAGTATCATGGTGTGACTCACCACTTTCACCAAGGTATTTATAAAGTTTTTAAATATTATTTATGAACAACAGACTGATACATATAAGGGAATTATTTTTCTTCCTACTTTATTATGAGCCAATAACACAATGATGCCACTCAACCATAGAGTGGTCCTTTATCTTACTCAAATAAATATTTCACCAATAGGTCTCCACCATGGGATGAATGATTAGTTGCAATGTAAACACCTTAACCATATTATTACCTATACTTTAAGGACATTTAATTCTTCCAATTTATAATTTATTCACCAACCAAGTGAAACACCCAAACATGATATAAATTATACAATGACACCCTATAAAACCCTAACATGGTCTATTTTTACACATTCAATTCGTGATCAAACCTCAAACAATAATTCTTAATATGAAACCCATTATAATGATATTTTTTGTTGTTTTTCAAACATTAATATTTTTATAGTCCAATAATTCAATTATTATGGTGTTGATTCTTGTTATATTCTATGTATTGATTTAAATATCAGAATAATTTTCATTGAGTTTAATGCCTCCCATGTGTGATTATTCTTTCTTGGTGTTAGTGTCAAGCCTTTATCCTATTAGATGTTTTCTTGTCTTGGTAAACTATACTTATAACTATACTAAGAGGGGTATTAGTGGGTTGAGTAATTTCCAAAAATCATTATTTATTGGCACAAATATATTTCAACTCTTCTTCTTGAAACATTTTTTATGGTATTTGGATGAATATTAGTAATGGGAGGATTGATTAGTGCGGATGATGATTATTTATGTGATATATAATGAATTAGGAGATTTTATAACTCTTTCATAATATTTATTATTAATACACATAGAAAATAGATGACTGTAGTGTCGTCCATCTTCATAGGATGGCCATATTCGGTATTTTTACACTTACACATGTATGTGACATTTTATTTTATTGATCATATATGAATAGAGATAAAATGATACATATATTGAATGGTTTTGGAGGATTGAGATATGAACTTCTTCATGATAGACTGTGGGGGGAGAACCCTTGATGGTGTCCATTATTATAGTATTTATTTTAGAGGTTTCACTTTATTAGGTTGATACTATTGTAGTTAGTTTCTAAGATTATATCTTTTAATTACATATTAATTAGTTTTTTTATATCATAGATATTAATTATATATATATATATATATATATTCAGGTGATTCCATATTATGTTTTTAAATATCATGCATATCATGGTCAATTTTAGTGAATAATATTAGAGGATGGGTTCATTCATAGGTAATGCCTACACTGTTTTGTCCATACCATAGATTTATTTTGATAGATTTCCATAGTGAAGGTGGGATTAAGAGTTTTATTTATTGATGATATAGTATATGATATATTTAGTTGAATTAAAACTCATTATTATCTTGTAGAATTGATTTTATAAGGCAATAGATAAGTAATTATTTGATAAAATCAAAGTTATGGGATGTTTCATATCCTTCTCACTGAATGAAACCACTATTTATCATATACTTAAATTTCATGTATACTAATTAAGAATGCATCAAAACAAAGTGTTTATAAAGGGTATATCATCATACAATTCTATGTGTTATTATTTCATTAATTATATATTAGTTATTTTTTAACTAATGACACTCGCATTGTCAATGATCAACTTGAGATAGGTATAACCAAAGATATAATATCAACTCAAACACCACTTATTAGAACTACAATAAACAATAAACACTATAAGTAGTGTCAAATATTCCCCTGCGAATAGATATGGATTTCATATTGGAAATAAATTTTTGAAATAATCAATATAAATCAAGAATCCATGCTATCCTTATATGAATGGTAAATATGAAACAACTTGATTTTTCCATGTTCATAAAAAAGGCTAAAACTCGGGACTTCACACTTAAAATGTGTTGATATATTATATAAATAAACATAAATTAGTGATATAATGATATTTTAGTATGGATAAATACTAAACTATGGGTATCACAATATATCTACTTATACACACTCTATATTAATATAGACTCACATGAAATAGAATTAGTCATAAAAGTCACTAAAATTCAATATTAGAATAATATTTAAAATAAAATAATAATGTGGATATTTATCTTTATATGCATACATTTAATTGAAAAAAAAACTCATTGAAGTTCATTTCAAAATCTATTAAAAATTAATCAGTTGTGAAAATGTATTATCTTCTCTAAAAACATATTATAATTTAATAATTCATTATTCTCAAAATTTAGTAATCTATCAACATAATTTTAAATATTTTTTATTCTAAGGAATTTCTCATTTGGATGACACATTACATGACATAAAATGTCATCAAATAAATACTTTGTGGTCAAATTATGTTTCTAAATAACTAAAAAACTTATCGTAGTAAAAAAGTACATCAAAAATTAATTATTATACTATATAAAAAATACCTAAATATATATATGTGTCTATAATAACCCTATATTATGATGTCCTCTAGAAATATAGAGAATTATTTATGTTTTCATATACAAAAAAAATTGATTCGATTAAAATTTTATGAAAATATATTTTATTAAATAATATAAAATATCAAGATAAATAAATAGATTCTATATCATCCCACGGTCATATATTATATTTTAATCATAATGGAATGATACATAGGACTATAAAAAATAATATTGATTAATTAATTGTTGTGTAATATAAATTATATGTTGTATTAAACATCATTAGTTGTAACTTATTCATTATTAAACCATTCTGTTATATAATTGGAAACCATAATAAAACAAGCAATGTTTTAGTAAACCATTAAACACAAACATTATCTCAACATAGTATTCTTGTTGTAAAATACAATATTTAATCCATCATTCACTCAAATTCCTTAAAAAATATTAAGGTATGATAAATTTAATTACATTATGGTTTTATAAACCCTTAAATTAATTCCAAATATGTAAAAAAATTTACAAATGAACTTCTATTTTCACTGATTATATAATCCAGAAAATATAACATGATTTCAAAAACAGTATCATCTATTATGAAGAATCAATAGACACTTAATTTGATCCATAATTATACTCTAAATAATAATATCTTCAAACTTCTTCAATAATTAGTAGTGATCCATGGTTTATGTTTTGATTTATATATAAAAATACACAATAATGAATTTCTTTTATGATAAAAAAGAATTTGAATTTATATAATTTTTCTAAAAAAATATTTTGACTAATTCTATGTTCTATTATTATTAATTTAAGGTATAATTTCTATATTTGCAAATTAATATATTAAAATTTGGTTCAAATTTATTGAATGTGTATTTTTTATGTATATGGTGTTGAATTACATATTTGTAAATTCATAATGGTGTATCTTTTATGGATGATTATGTGATATAAATTTTAGGAGTTAATAAAATTTTTGTCATAATTATTTAAGAATATGATTTTAAATTTCGAAGATTAAATGTTTCTAAATATGCCAATTGTAATGTTTAAAATGTTTTATTGTATAGTTTTATAATTTATATATTAATTTTTTGAATTCCACAAAAGATGAATAGAATTTTAGATTCACCTACAAAATTTCACTAGAAACATTCTTTCATAAATATATTGATCATATAATGGGGTATTTATTGATGCATGAATAGTTATTATAAATTATAGCTAATTCGCCCATTTTTGTTTTTCAATTGATATTTAATATTTTACCATTGTACACTATTTTTTTATGTTTTTAGGGAAAACTTTTATGGTAGTACACACCATTCCCCTAATTGAGAATCCATAAATATAATATTTCATTAAAAATTTATTTTAATTTTTGTATGATCACCTAAATCAGTTTACCTCCACTGACCAAACCTAGTTCCATATACATCTTTGGTGCCTCCCTATGCACCAGAATCTAATGGATTGAATTAAGGGTTGATATATATCATTAAAGAACTATACATTCTTACATATATAAACCAAAAACATAGAGGAAATATTCATAATAAACCATTATTACATTATATACACTATATAAGATTAAAACAAAATTAAAGGCGATCCAATGTTAAATAACATCATCATCCTTAAAAAAGATCTATTATACATTCCATATGAGACATGAAATCATAAATATTGTTTTTAGGGGAACACTATGTAAATAATATTCTAGAAAATAAGTTAAGATATCCACAAAACTAGTATTTAGTCAGATCTATTTCCAATCTTCCAATAAAACAATCATTGTATAAGTCAATTCTCTAAATAAGTAAGGCTCGTTCTCATTCATAGGTCAAAAAACATGACGTCTAATTGGGATCCAGAGTGGCCATGATGGGTGTGAGTACAACCTAGAAATCCCCCCCAATTTTTGTAACAAACATTTTATAAATGGGCAAGAGTGTTATCTATACAGAATTCTAATAAAGAAATATCTAAATGTCATGTCACATTATATAATGTTAAACTATCTATTCCTGTGTCACTATAACTAATTCATATGCTATAAAAAGTGTAAATTATAATGATTATATGAACGAATATTGAGGATTAATCATATATCACTTCTCATATAATGGACCAAATAAACTATCCAACAACCCTAAAATACCAACTAGTTAAAGTTAAAGCTCAATTTTAGCTAGTATTGGTTATTGTGTAATATCATAGTGAATGATTTATCACCATATCTAAGTCATTACAATTTGAACAAATGGGTCTCTATGTAAATGATGTATGATCTATGCATCTACAATAGGTTTTAAAGGTACCACAGAGATCAGTTCATGGGTTGAAGTCATACCACTGACACTAATCTATATTTGAATAAACGAAATTTTGATATCAATCATTTAATATGCATGTTATACAGTCATAAATATCCAATTTAAGGATGATACTATATTTATACTGATATATATTTTAATGATACATTGGAAAAACTAATTCATGATTTTAGGATATACATCATACCCAACATATCAAAGTGGATGAGATTCATCATTTTCATCAGCCTCATTTTGAATGATTAGTAAGTTCCTAAATTCATGTGGATAATATAACACAAACCAATAAAATGTTTAAAATTCACAACTCACACACTGATGGTGGATGAGGTACTATTATTGATTCATGACCGTGATTTCATCATAACTTATAACCTGTAAATAGTTTCTATAATAAATCTATGAAAAATATGGTCATGTTTTAAATCCACTATGCAACTTAAGGTCTCATACAAAAGGTAGCCCAACCATACCCTATTTTTTTATCCTGTATGTTTTTACTCTGTAAGGGATTATTATACCACATAAGACACCTAAGGTAAAATGAAAATTCGATCCCACCATTTCTATGTCTCATGTAACCATTTCACAACACATCCACTAAGGGAAAATCCCAATAGTGAGTAAGGTTAGATACCCATCATCAATAAGATTACCTACGGTCTATTAGTTTTAATTTTTATTATATGAAATGAATGAATTTATTAAAATGTAATTTATTTGGAATGATAATAATATGGTTCATCAAAAAGATACTATGATTCATTCCACAAATGTAAAAACTAAATAGAATGAAATGGAAAACCAATGTAACAACCATATATTTTATGATATATTTCTACTTCAATAAAATATCATTGATAGCTTCTTTTATATGAATAAATTTTGAACTAAACATAACAAGTTATCTAAATATTATACTATCAAAATAATATCATTCTTGAAGTCGTAATATAAATATTATTTTAGTCTTTTTATAATTTTCTAAAAAATATAATATTTGGTTGAATAATGAAATTACTAATGTTTAATAAATATTGTATACCCTTTTCTAGTAATTTAAATGATTAATTTATATTTTATTTTGACTTAAATTTTTAATTGTTTACTATTTTTTATAGTAAATTAATTTATATCTATCATATCAAAATGATATTTTCTATTAGTATAAAAATGAATTGCCCTTAAGAAGCCATTTTTTCTAAAACATTTTTTCGTCAGGATTTGATTGATTGTTGTAAAATGAGTTTCTCGAATTTATTAAGAGTGAATTTGATAAAAAGGATTACATATTTTTATTAAGTATATTCAAATTTTTTGAAGAGACCCATTTATGTTCGAGGCATAATGAATAATAATTGTGGTAAAATTTCTCACATCTGTAAAGGGTAAATGAGAAAATTAAGGTAAAAAATAACGTGATAAGGAAATAAATATCAACCCCACACTTTTATTTATTTCAGTGGCTGGGATAAATTCATCTATATCAATCCCAAAGTTGAATATATTTAATTTTCATATAATTTGAACTTAGTAATGACTATAAAATTATTTTATTTATATAACATTCAAAAAATTCACTCTCTTTCATTTAAGTACAAATATATGATCAACTATAGATACAAATATATTATTAATGAATATAAAACTTGTTTTTAACAAAATTAATTTAATTTTTCCATGTTAATTTAGTTTTTATTTTTGGTGATTAAATAATTATCATAAATGGTGATGGAGTTATAAAACAGTTTTTATTAAATTAATAAAAAATAAACCATTTTTAAAATAATAAATGTCATAGAATATCAGTGAATTTTTTTCCTTAAATTATATAGTTTATTAATAAATATTAGTGAATTTTTAAGGTATTATATTCAAATTCCATCTTTTTCATGATGTTTTTAATTTTGTATAAAATTAATAATGTCAAGAATGAAATTAATGAGGCTTTATGAAAATAATATATTATTGAATTATTAAAAAATAATTAGAACCTTGAAGTAGGACAAGGTGTATAATTTGTCATAAAAAATCTAAATCCTTGGCTATTTATGGGAAATTTTTCATTTTTATGGTTTCTTTCTTGGAACCTATTGTGTAAAATAGTTTGTTATCATGAAAATTTTCAAAAGTGTTTGTGGGGAATAAAAAAGATATAACAGTCAAAACATCACTTAAACTTTTGCTAATTTTATTATATGATATAATTTTGACTCATATTTATATTATATTAAAATTCTATCATGTTTGAGATATTTGGGCATGAAAATAATTTATATTAATTAAATATTTTAAGAGGTTCCAAGAATACCCCTCCCCTCATTTACAAAAGGACACCCCTTATCCCTTCTATTTAAAACTCATTGAGTAGACATTAAAATTAAAACACTTCCCATTTATCTTAAGAAAATATTTAGAAACAATATAGTGTTTCTGGACTTTTGAAACACCTAATCGTATGTCCATTAGGAAGAGGTACATATGATGTTTACTAAATAGAATGTAATCAATTTTATCAACTATTTAAAATTTATTTCTTCTTATATATCCTATTAATAAATCATTACAATTATAAAATAATGATCCCAATATAATCAATATACATATTTGTTGTTATGATTATGGTAAAAATATTTTCCTCCCCATTCCAATCCTTTAGAAAGAGAAAAAATGCACATTCATAAGTATACTTTGTCATCTCTATATTATAGTGTAATTCAATCATCATTATCATTTTAATTAGATGGTTATAAATAATGAAATACTATTTAAATATGATATTGATGAAATAATTATTTATCTATATTTTTAATATCATATCTAACTTCTTACATTCCAATGCGTTGAAAAACAATATTGTTCATGATGCACATTGTGGACTACCACCTCTAGGAAGCAATGTGATCTATTTTTCATTTCTAAATTATTTGTGTAGTAATATGGATAAATTTAGTAAATTTATAAAATATATAATATAAAAAAAATCTGATAATGGCTAATAATTATTTAAATTTATCTAATTCCATATTTTTAAATGTTAAAACCATATTCATTTGTACATACTGCCTACCATCTCCATAAAAAAGGTAATAGATTTTTCTATATCAATGTTTTATAGATGAATAAAAATATCTATATATTGAACATATATAATATTAATATCACAAATGAATTTATAAATATGATGTAATACTTATAAATATTAATGGAGTGATACATTTAGATCAAAATGTACATGAAAAACCAAGCAGTTGACAACCAAAATAAATATAATAAAAAATATTTCTAAACAAAAACGTCAAAAAATGTAATATATGGATCACATATGAAATTATGTATATTTATATTATTGTGGAATTTATATATAATGAATATAATATTATTATATAGGAGGGTAAAATAACTTATGGTGCATCTCAAACTTGATGTATGGAGTTTCTTAACTCAATTTCAATTCATTAGGTTGTACATAAACTTCATTTAATATATTATACCAAGACTGATTAGGATAGAGCCTATGAGCGGCGTCTCGCTTCTCTTCCGCAGCGGCTAGGGTTTCCCATCGTTCCTCCGTCTTCTTCCCCCTCCGTCTTGGATCCACTCACCGCAACATCTGGCCTCGGCTCGTCGTAGGTGAGTCTTGGCATCGGGGGTGTGCGTCTGCATCCGGCGGTTCTCCGGCTCCTGTTCTCGGTGTCGTCGCTCGGCTCAATGTGTCGCTTCCAAGCGAGGTTCTCTGGCTTCCGTCCCAGCGTGGCTATTGACGTCGTGGATCGGCATGGTCTCAGTTTGGAGCGTCTCGGATCTCAGTGCTGACGGTGGATTCGGTTCGGTGAGTCCTTCGTGACCTTGCCTCGCTTTCGGCAGGCTCCTTGTGTTGTTCGACGTCGATTCTGCGTTTCCGGAGGGGGAGGATTTGGGCTGCGGATTTGGTGAGCTTTTTCAGATTCTTCGTTTGGGTTGTTTTGTTTATTTCTGGTGATTTAGGTTCCCGTCATTTGGTTTTGAATCTGGTGGATTTTTGAGGATTTCTGTTGCTGGTTCCTCTGTATTCATCATGTTTTTATCAAATTCACGTACGGCCTGCTTCGGAACCTGGTGAGGGTTCATCCGTGGTCTGATTGGAACAGATCTATGCCCGGGTGGCATTTCTGGTTCATGATGACTTGGATCCTCCCATCGGTGGCTTTCCTTTGGTATAATGTTGGACTATCCAGTCTTGGTGATGATGGCGTGATCGCGTGTCCATTGGAATGTCTTCTGAGCTTATGCACCGGTGATGGTGTGATTTTCATGGAGTATAGTGGTTCTCTCCCATGATGGTGGTAATGTGTTGTTGAAACCTGGATGCGGATGGCTGATTTGCGATGGATTTGCTCGTGACTCGAGGTGGTTTATGGTGTTCTTTTTTAATTTTAAAAGTTGAAATTGTTCGTTGAATGGGGTGTATTGGGTTTTATTGTTGTTGTGATGTTGGAATAGCTGGCACTCTTGCATTTTGTACTTTTTCTTTTATTAAATAAATGGTCAGGGGATTTATTCCCCTGGAAGACCTTCTTGGTATTATACCAAGACTAGGTATAGATTTACCTCAAATTATTTTATATTTTATTTATACTTTTTTATGTGATTTTACATTTTTTAAACATCATACCATCATTATCTAGTTCCAACTCCAATGTTACAATCTTTATAAGGGATTTCATCTCAATTTTGACTCTATTATCACATATTCGTTATTATGAACATGATTATTTTATATGGTGTATGTACTACTACATTGATTTATTTATCATTAATATATATTAATTCATAAATAAAACTATTTCATTTGATTTTGACACTTTCAATGGGTTCCAATTTGATAGTTACCAAAAAAGTTATAATTTATTTTAAGATCTCGTTTATTTGGGAATGATCTTATCTTCATTGAAAGAATATAATAATATAAGAATGAATAAATCCATATATATTCTTATCAAATAGTTATTTAAGGAGTCAATATTTCTCCTTCCACTTGAATCATGAAACTACATGTTTAATTTCAAATCAAATCTCTTTATCTTTTGATCGGGTTTATTTTTATCAATGTCTATATTTTTAAAAATTGTTTTATAAATATTCTTTTTTATTTAATCAATTGATTTACTAAGGAAATTTTATGTTATATTTTTATTTTTAAATGTATTTAAATTATATTTATTTTTTTATAGAAAGGGTTTTTTTGAAATTCCTTAAAACATTCAAAATGAACATTTCCCTTTAACTTATAAGGTGTTAACAGATTTTCCCACCACTATAACTGGTTTACACTGTAACATGCCAGGTAAATGAAGAATAAGAGATTTTCATATTTATAAATATTTGCGAATTAAATATTAATTTTACTTTAAAGGGGTTTCTATGTTCGATAGCGTACCTGATACGTAACAATGGGTTTGTTTGAAATCTTACGTTGCACACTAATAATATAATATTATTATTTTAAATGGTAGTTAACTCCTAGATGTTGTGTTGGCAGGAATGAAATAAACTAAAATATGATTATACATTATTTTTAAATGTATTTACATTTATCCAATAAAAAGATAGAGGCTTAAAATGTGAATGAATCTAATTTTAAGCACAATTTACATTAAAAGGTCGATTTAACGCCTTTTAATGGAGAACCCTAATTAAATATAGTTTTGGTCAGTTTAATACATTATAATTTAACAAATAAAATCTCTCTTTACAATGGAGACATCAGAATTTACTTTGTGTAAATTTTTGGGATTTTTCCTATAATGTTCATTTTTTTAATGAATAGTGAAAATATTGTATTTTATTTAAAAAGTTCCTTTTAATATAATATTTTTATATGGTTATATTATCATTTAAATTGGTTTAAGAGTTTATTTAGAATATTATTTTACCATTTAGTTCAATTTTGGTCATTGGAATTAATTTCACTTTGAAATAGGACATAAACAATTGTCAATCTTTTGATAGTTATTGATTCTTAAAAACATGCTACTTGTTTTAACAATGGGAATTAATTTTAAAATTAATTAATCACACATTAATGTTTTGAATATGGAAAAATAAAAAACATCTTTTAATTCAGAATATCAAATATATCTTAAGCTGAATTTTTGATTTTTTTGTAAAAAACTTCCATTTTTGATGAATAGTGGAATCACATTGTAGTAGTTAAAAAACCTGACTTTTACATTAAAATGAAATTTTACCACTTATGTGAATTTAATTTAGAAAATATGACGTATATGGTTATTACTAATAAGTAAAATGTGGTTTAATAAGATGAAAATAATTTTTGGTGAATAGTAACTTTTGACTTTTATTTACCACAGTTAAAGGTAAATCGGGTAATTCAAGGTAAAAAGAATATTATAATAATTCAAAATTGCCTTAAAACTTGTAAAAACCTTATTTTATGAGTACATGACTACCATGGGAATACTTGGGTTGATTTTGGGACTCCATAGATCCACTTATGAATGATAATGACACTTCTGATTAATTATTTTAAAGTAAAGCTAAAAATGACATAAACAAACGTCTTTTAGTAAATTAATTTTTATACAGTGTTATATAAGTCATTTTTTTGACTATAAATATTATTTAGAAAGAAAAAAATATTTCCTAAATGATTGAATGTTTTTATAATTTTTATACATCGAATAAAGTAAATTATTTATGACCCAATAATGATGCAGTATTTACCTCATTAATAAATGATTTAAATAAATAAGATTATAATGATTAAAATATTATCCAAAACCTATCTAGTTCCTATTGGATGATTTTATTTAGAAATTGAGTCATCTTATCGTCGACTATAATGATTTTTGGACCTTTATAAACCGAATATCATTATACAATAAAATAATATTTTCAAACTTTCCAAAAGAGTCCCTCCTCCCCCTTGTAAAAGAGGACAACTTCTATCCAATTCCTCACACCTCTAAATCTATTTTTCGTGTCCAACCTCTTCTCAATTAAGCTCCCTACATCCCTATCCTCCCCCTATAAGCCTTACCTTAGGCAGAAGTCACTTCAAGATGTCATTTTGTTATAATCCAAAGGAAGTTACCCAAATTAAATGTAATGATTTATCTTAAATTGTTTTCTTTTATTTTATTTCTCCAACCCCTAAACTCTTTTTATTTATTTTGTAACAAAACCAGTATCCTCAATATACTAGGATGTTGTTATGAGATGGATTATAACTACACTTACACACACCTCCATATAATGGATGATGAACATAATGTTTCTGTGGATGGAAAACTAACGCCTCACGAAATGATTATTTTTTTATTATCTCCTACCGCCTCTCATGGTGGCCATTATGATGGAATTTTATTTATATATGATATATATTATGTTTATTTTTCTTTATTCTTCTATAATTTCCATTTATATCATGCATTTATGGTTTCCATTATGGGTAAACGCGATAATCTCATTAGAGGAAGTGCGGACTACCACCCCCTCAAAGTGATATGACTCGTTAATTCCATATGTGAGACGTATAAAGGATGTAGTTGATGATATTATATATGATATTATATATGAAATTATACTGGAATTATAATATACATATGTATCATTATGTTTTAATTCCATTAAAATAAGAAATAGAAAAGAAAGCAGCGTTCACGCGTACGTACGGCTTAACTGTCTCCCTAAATGGTGCATTTAATTTCTTACCTACAAATGATATGTACTGTTATAAATATATACATATATATATATATATACTCAATATATATGATATATATGATATCTAAATAATGAATGTAATTCTGGATATAATGGACTATTGATCACATGGAAAATTGGTAAATATAAGGTGTTCATTTTTGACTCAAGTACCAAATATCGACAAGATGAACATTATTAACATAAATGATTACATAATGTTTATAACATGGTAATAAGTGATATAAAAGGAATTATAAACTTGAAAAAGTTTCTTAAGCAAGTATAAATTAACTTTAGTTTATTATTCAAGAGATTAAAGAACGATCGAGTCAATTTGGACACGAGGTAATGGACTTTGTCTCAATCTCCTTTCATTGAGACAGTTTTTATTTTAATACATGATTTTATTTTATACACTATATAAACACATTTTAATTTTCATTTCATTCTAATGTAATCATTTTATATGACGTTTTTTACTAAACCACAAAATTGAATGTTTTTTTTACGTAAGCGGTGACAATGACCTTTCTGCCGCCATGAGTACTATTTGATCTCCGGCTTCCTTAACAAGCCGGAATGCTTTTCAAAGGGAAAAAATACCATATACTCTTTTTACATATTTTGGTATTGAAAATGATTTTGAGAATGGAGTTATTATTTCAATATCTTGAAATGATATTTTGTTATTGCAATGTGGAAATGTTATCTTCCCTTTATTCTTATGTTATGTGTTACGATCATGTTATGGTTCTTGGGTATTATTTATGTATACGGTTGGTTCAGTGATAAACAAAGGGTGGGTGAGCCTGAGATAGCTCTCCAATGCATTGGGTAATGTGACGGAGGTAAACATGAATGTTTCTCCTAATATATTTAAAGAATATACTCTTATGGGTATTCCAAAGTAACGCCCTTTGTAGCTATGATAGATACAATGTAAGTATGATATGGACGTCACAAGTTACCTTTATGATTTAGGATTTCAATGTGTTATTCATAAAATATTATGATTTCCTGAGGTAACTAAAAGAGTTCATGTTTTTTATGTATTTATGAACAAATGTTTTCTTTTACTGTTTTATAATCCTTACTGAGCTTTTTATGCTCATCCCATGTTTCTAAATGTTTTCAAAGGACCTAAAGATGAATAGGGTCTAGGATGGGATCAAGGAAAACTCATGCTATCTAAAACCTGGAACTAGACGTGACTCTTTTTTTCAAGAGTTTTTATTTCATGACAAAAAATTGAAACAGTGTAGAAGTGTCTACTTTGTAATCTTTTGAGATGTAATAGTTATGTCCTAATTCTCTAAAACTCTAAACCTGAAAATATCTTCAATGTGATTTATTCATTTAATTCAATATTATGTAATGTTTATGGTCGAGTCCTTATTGTTGGTATTAGAGGTCGGTTTAGATAAATTTAGAAGTTAGGGTATTGTTAAATTAATAACCATAAAGTAATTTATGTTAATAGTGAAATCATATAGCATTTACATATTACAATGTTGCTTCACCTAAGATATTTATGTGTTCAGAATGGTTTTCCTCAGAGGAAACTAGGAAGCTATGTTAGGACGACATCAGGAGGAAGATAACCTTCCAAATCAGTAACCTGAGATGGTCAGAATCAGAACTGAATAGTTTGTTGCAGTGATAGAACAGTTGACTCCGGCTATAAATGGTGGTGGTATCCATGTACGAGATCTTCCAGATCAACCATAGAGGAACATGTCAGTAGTAGAGCATTTCATGAGGCAACATCCCCCATCATTTAGAGGATAATATGACTATGTGCTAGTTGAACGGTGGTTTAAAGCACTAGACATGATTTTTGATGTCATGGGTTGTTCTGAACATCAAAAGGTTAGTATCATTGTTTTCCATTTTGAAGGTCAAGCTGATATGTAGTGGTCGATGGTGAAAAATATCATGGATAGTGAGGAGATTGATGCTCTTGATTAAGATGAGTTCAAAGGTATGTTTCTTTAGAAATATTTTCCTAATGTGGTTTGTCTTAGGATGGAAAAACAATTCCTGGAATTGAGGTATAAGGATGACTCAGTGGATACTTATGAAGAAAAATTCACTCGACTGGCAAGGTATGATCTAAATTCCATACAAGATTTTGATAGTAAAATCAACCGTTTTTAATCAGGATTAAATCAAAAGTATAGAAGGGCTTTAGCTTATCATGAGTTCAAAAGTTATGAGAAACTTTTTAGTTGTGTGGAGAAGGTGGAAATTGAATTTCTCAATGATCAGATATTCATTGACAAACAACAGAATAAGAGGTTGAGGTGGCAGGGGAAAGGGAAGAACACTTCAAAAAATACTGATGGTAAGAAACTCAAGTTTACATTTTGTGAAAATTGTGGTAAAAATAATGATGGGGACTGTCTTTTGAATTCTGGTACGTGCCACTGATGTGGTAAAATAGGACATAAGGCTCTTAATTGCACTGAAAATGATCAGGGTAATGGTAAGACAAATTCTAATTTACAGTCAGTAAAATGTTTTAACTGCAATGAAATGGGTCATTATGAAAATGAGTGTCCTACAAATAACTCAACCGAATGATAGAAGCCAGAATACAAGAATAATGGGGTGGTAAAATCCTGTACAACTACTTCATCAGGTGTTGGGCCATCAAATGAAGTTGTATCAGGTACACTATTTGTTTGTTCAGATTATGCCAATGTGTTGTTTGATTCAGGGTCTACCCACTCTTTCATTTCTGATAAGTTTTCTAGTAAATTGGGAATTCCATCTCAAGATATGAATACTGAACTTACGATAAAAACACATGGAAGAAATGTTGAGAATAAAAGAAAACATAAGAACATGCATGTCTCTGTGTGTGGAAATAATCTACCTACAAACCTTACTGTTTTTCCTCTAGTAAAGATTGATGTTATTTTGGGAATGGATTGGCTTTCTTTTTATAATGCTAATATTGAATGTAGAGCTAACGAGGTTTATTTTCTGAAAGATTTTCAGTGCGTATAAAAAAATTAACCCTTGATTTTGATAACATATCAGGAAGCTGAGAAACTAGTAAAAGATGGAAATAAATGTTACCTTGCACATATTGTTGAAAACAAAGGAACTGTTCTGATTAATGATTTTCCTATGTTAAATGAATACCTTAATGATTTTCATGATGAGTTGCCTAGTATTATACCTAATCGGGAAGTTAAATTTATTTTTGACTTAGTTCCCGATGCTAAGCCAATTTCAAAACCCCCTTATCCAGTGGCTCAAATTGAACTTTTAGAGCTAAAGAAGAAATTACAAGAGTTATTAAATAAAGGTTTCATTCGACCTAGAACATCACCATTGGGTGCTCCTGTTTTTTTTTTCATAAAAAGAAATATGGATCATTGAGACTTTTCATTATTTATAGAGCATTGAATAAAATCACTGTTAAGAATAAGTATCCTTTGCCTCATATCAATGATTTCTTTGATCAGCTCCTGGGAGCTCAGTATTTTTCGAAGATTGATTTGAGATCGGGGTACCATTAGTTGAAATTAAAAGAAGCAGAAATTCCAAAGACCGCGTTTTATACTAGATATGGCCTTTTTTAATTTGTAATTATGCTTTTTGGGTTAACCAATGCACCTGCGGTATTCATGGATCTTATGAATAGAATTTTCTGTGAGATCCGGGATAAGTTTGTGGTTGTGTCCATTGATGATATTTTGGTTTATTCTAAAAGTTAAGTGGATCACGAAATTCATTTAATGGTCATCTTACAAAACTTAAAAAAGAAACTTTATGGGAAATTCAGCAAGTGTGAGTTTTGGTTATAACAAATTTCTTTCCTTGGTCACATTATTTCAAAAAATGGCATAACTTTTGATCCTGCTAAAACAAAAGTTGTTGAATAATGGCCAAGACCCACGAATATAACCGAGATTCGTAGTTTTATTGGTTTGGAAGGTTATTATTGGAGGTTTTTTGAAATGTTTTCACGGTTATCTAGTCCAATGACTAAGTTAACTCTAAAAGGTGTTATGTTCATCTAGACAAAAGAATGTGATTATTGTTTTTAGGAATTGAAAAAGAGATTGGTGAATGCTCCAGTTTTTGCACTGTCATACAGAAATGTTGAATTTTTTATCTACAGCAATGCTTATTTGAAAGGAAATAGTTGTGGCTTAATGCAGAATGATAAGGTAATTACTTACGCTTCACTTCAGTTGAAACCACATGAGTGAAATTACCCTACACATGATTTGGAATTAGCTGCTGTTGTTTTTGCTTTAAAAATTTGGAGGCATCACTAGTATGGAGTAAAATGTGAAATTTATATTGATCAAAAAAGTTTAAAGTATATATTCACTCAGATAGAGTTGAACATGAGAAAGAGGAGATGGCTATAATTAATCAAGGATGATGATTTCACAATCCATTCCCATCCGGGAAAATCAAATAAAGTTGTTGATGCTTTGAGTCAAAGAAGTTTCAGTGAGATTATCTTTATCAGACAGAATAAAGAAAGCATAGAAAGAAGATAGTGAGTTACAGAAAAAGTTAGGGTTGGTTCAGAATGGTATGTTTCATGAATTTAAGATAGATAATGATTGTGTTTTGAGATCTGGAAAGAGATTATGTGTGCCTTGTGATTCATAGTTGAATAATGAGTTGTTATTTTAAGCTCATAGTTCCCCATTTTCAGTTCATCCTGGTAGTACTATGATGTATAGAGATCTTAAGGAGTATTACTAGTGGGATGGAATGAAAAGAGATATTACTTATTTTACTTTGAAGTGTTTGACTTGTCAACCGGTTAAAGTAGAGCGGCAGTTACAGAAAGGGATGCTTTAGCCTCTACCGGTGCCAGAGTGGAAATGGGAAAATATATCCATGGACTTCATTGTGGGATTACCAAATACACCTCGAGGTAATAATGCAATCTGGGTTATAGTTGATCGATTGACTAAATCTGCTCCTTTCTTTCCTATTCTAGATACAATTTCTCTAGATCATGTTTATCAATTGTATGTTAATAATATAGTTAGGTTGCATGGATTTCCCCTCTCCATTGTATCTGATTGTGATCCCAAGATTACTTTTAACATTTGGAAAGGCCTTTAGAAGTCGTTGTGTAATGAATTAAATTTTATTACAGCTTTTCACCCTCAATCAGATGAATAGTCAAAACCAAAAATTCAGACCTTGGAGGATATGCTACATGTTTGTTCAATGGATTATCAGGGATGTTAGGACCAACATCTTTCTTGGGTTGAATTTTCATATAATAACAGTTTTCATTCTAGTATATAAATGGATCCATTTGAGGCATTATATAGAAAGGGTTGTCGAACTCCAGCTTTTTCGGATAAAGTAGGTGAAAGGAAGCTGATGGCACCAGAATTGGTAGAAGAGATGGCAGAGAAAGATCAGTTGATTCAGAAGCACATGAGAACAGCTCAAAGAAGATAGAAAAGTTATGCAGATAACAGTAGGAAGGATCAATCTTTTGAGGTAGGTGATCATGTCTTTCTCAAAGTTTCTCCATGGAAAAGTGTGATGCATTTTGGTATGAAGGTAAAGTTGAGTCTGAGGTTCATTGGACCTTATGAAATCTTAGAGAAAGTTGGATCAGATGCGTACAGAGTGGATTTACCTCCAATTTTATCCCAGGTACACAATTTTTTTCATGTTTCGATATTGAGAAAGTATATACCAGATCCATCTCATGTTTCGAGCCCAGAGGTAGTTCATTTGGAAAAGAATATCTTTAATGAAGAACACCAGTTTTGATTCTTGACCGTAGAGAGCAAGTGTTGCGGAATAAGGTAATTCACCAGGTAAAGGTTTTGTGGAAAAACCATATGATTGAAGAGGAAACCTGGGAATCAAAAAATTCTATGTGGGATAAATACCCCCACTTATTTTGATAAGTGAATAAAAATTGTGAGGACGCAATTTCCAAAAGGGTGGAAGGCTGTAACATCCCAGGTAAATGAAGAATAAAAGATTTTCATGCATGTTAATATTTGTGAATTAAATATTAATTTTAATTTAAATGGGTTTCTATGTTAAATAGCATACCCGATACGCGACGACGGGTTTCTTTGAAATCTTACATTGAACACTAATAATAGAATATTATTATTTTAAATGGTAGTTAACTCCTAGCCATTGTATTGGTGGGAATGAACAAAACAAACTACAATATGATTGTACATGATTTTTAAATATATTTAAATTTATCCAATAAAAATATAGAGGCATAAAATGTGAATGAATCTAATGTTCAGCATAATTTACATTAAAAGGTGAATTTACCGCCTTTTAATGGCGAACCCTCTTTAAATATAGTTTTGGTTACTTTTATACATTATAATTGACCAAATAAAGTCTTTCTTTTGAATGTGGACATCAAAATTTACTTTGTGTAAATTTTTGGGATTTTCCCGATAAAGTTCATTTTTTAATGAAAAGTGAAAATATTGTATTTTATTTCAAAAGTGCATTTTAATATAATTTATTTATATGGCTAGATTGTATTTTTAATCTGTTTTAAATTTTAATTAGAATATATTTATACCATTTAATCCAATTTTGGTCATTGGAATTAATTTCACATTGAAATTGGACATAAACATGTGTCAATCTTTTGATAGTTATTGTTTCTTAAAAACTCGCTATTTGTTTTAACAACAGGAATTAATTTTAAAATTAATAAATGACACTTTTATATTTTGAATATGGAAAAATATACATCATTTTTAAATTTGTAATATCAAATATATCTTAGGCTGATTTTTTGGTATGTTTTCTGAAAAACATCAATTTTTTATGAATAGTGAAATCACTTAGTAGTAGTTAAAAAACTGACTTTTTCATTTAAATGAAATTTTACCACTTCTGTGAATTGAATTTCAAAAATCTGACATACATAGTTGTTATTAGTAAGTAAAATTTTGTTCAATAAGAAGAAAATATTTTTTGGTGAATAGTAACTTTTGACTTTTATTTACCGCAGTTAAAGTTAAATAGGGTAATTCAAGGTAAAAACATTATTATAATAATTCCAACATACCTTAACACTTGTCCAAACCTTATTGTATGAGTAATAGCCGACCATGGTCATCCGTGGGTCGATTTTGGGACCCCATGGAGCCACTTATGAATGATAATGACACTTTAGATTAATTAAATTAAAGTAAAGCCAAAAATGACATAAACAAAAGTCTTTTAGTAAATTTATTTTAATATGGTGTAATATAAGTCATTTTTTCGACTATAAATATTCTACAGGAATATAAAAAGACTTCCTACATGATATAATATTTTTTAGAATTTTCATATATCGATTAAATTAAATTATTTAGAACACAATAATGATGAAGTATTTACCTCATTAATAAATGATTTAAATAAATAAGATTATAATGATTAAAATATTATCCAAAACCTGTCCAATTTCTATTTCATGATTTTATTTCGACCATGATTCATCGTATCATTGACTATAATTATTTTTGGACCATTAGAAACCGAATATCATTATATAATAAAATAATATTTTCACACTTTCCTAAAGAGCCGCCCTCACCCTTATAAAATAGGACCACTTATAACCAATTCCACAATCCTCTCAAGCAATTTGAATCATCCAAAATCTTCCCAATTAAGGTCCCTACATCCCTCTACTCACCCTAAAAGCCTTACCTTAGGAAAAATCCACATCAAGATGTCCTTTTGGTTCAAACCAAAGGAAGTTACCCAAATTAAAGGTAACGATTTATCTTAAATTGTTTTCTTTTATTTTACTACTCCAAACCCTAAACTCTTTTTATTTATTTTGTAACAACACCATTATCCTCAATATACTAGGATTTTGTTATGAGAAGGATTAAAACTACACTTACACACACCTCCATCTAATGGATGAAGAACATAATGTTTCTATGGATGGAAAACTAACGCCTCACGAAACGATGATTATTCGACTATCTCCTACCGCCTCTCATGGTGGCCATTATGATGGAACTATATTTAGATATGATATATATTATGTTTTTTTCTTTATTCTTATGTAATTTCCATTTATATCATTCATTTATGGTTTCCATTATGGGTAAACGTGATAATCTCATTCGAGGAAGTGCGGACTACCGCCCCCTCAAAGTGATATGACTCGTTAATGCCGTATGTGGGACGTATAAAGGATGGAGATAATGAAATTATATATGATATTATATATAAAATTATTCTGGAATTATAATATACCTATGTATCATTATTTTTTAATTCCATTAAAATAAGAAATAGAAATGAAACTAGTGTTCATGCATACGTACGGCTTTCCGTCTCCATGAACGGTGGTTTTCATTTCTTAGCTCCAAATGATATGTAAAGTTATAAATATATATATATATATATACTAAATATTTATTATATATATGATATATAAATAATTAATGTTATTCTGGATATAATGGACTATTGATCACACGGATAACATGTAAATATAAGGTGTTCATTTTTGACTCAAGTACCAAATATCGACAAAATGAACGTTATTAACTTTAATGATTATAGAATGTTTATAACATGGTAATAAGTGATATATATGGAATTATAAACTTGAAAAAGGGTTTTAAGAAGTTATAAATTAACTTTCTATTATTATTCCAGAGATTAAAGAATGATCGATTCAAGTCGGACACGAGGTAAGGGACTTCATCTCAATCGCCTTTCATTGAGGCATTTTTTGTTTTAATACACGATTTTCTCGTATACGCTGTATAAAAACCTTTGAATTTTTATTTCTTTCAAGGTGTATCTTTTTATACGAATAGTTTTACTAAATGAAAAAAATTAATGTTTTTTACGTAAGCGGTGACAATGACCTTTCAGCCGCCGTGAGTATTATTTGATCTTTGGCTTCCTTAATAAGCCGGAATGTTTTTAAAAGGAAAAAAATAAATACCATATACTATTTTTAGGTATTTTGGTCATGAAAATGATTTTGAGAACGGAGTTATTATTTCAATATCTTGAAATGATATTTTGTTATTCCAATGTGGAAATGTTATCTTTCATTTATGATTATGTTATGTGTTATGATCATGTTAAGGTTCTTGGGCATTATTTATGTATACGGGAGGTTCCGTGATAATACTAGGGCAGGTGAGCCTGAGATAGCTCTCCAATGCATTGGGTAATGTGACAGAGGTAAATGTGAATGTTTCTCCTAAGATATTTAGGGAATATATTTTGATGGGTATTCCAATGTAACTCCCTTTGTAGTTGTGATGGCTACAATGTAAGGATGATATGGATGCCACAAGTTAAATTTATGATTTATGATTTCTATGTGTTATTCATAAATTCTTATGATTTCATTAGGTAAGTAAAAGAGTTCATGTTTTGTATTTATTTATGAACAAATGTTTTATTTCTTTGTTTTATAACCCTTATTGAGCTTTTTATGCTCATTCCATGTTTTGAAATCTTTTCACAGGACATAAACATGAATAGGTTCAAGGAGCAGATCAAGGAAAACCCATGATATCTAAAACATGGAACTAGACATGACCATTTTTTTCAAGAGTTTCTATTTTATGAAAAAAATGGAAACAGTGTAGAAGTGTCTACTTTGTAATATTTTGAGATGTAATAGTTATGTCAAAATTATCTAAAACTCTAAACTTGAAAAGATCCTCATTGTGCATTATTCATTTAATTCAATATTATGTAATGTTTAAGGTCGGGTCCTTATATACACTATTTAGCTTTATCTATATGTTTTTAATGTTTTCATAAATAAAACACATTAATAAAAACTTTTTTAGCACTTTTCTTTCATTTTATAATTTAAGTAATTTTACTACAAAACATGTATTTTAGATGACTTGATTATCAACATTTATCTCTTTCTAATTTTGTAATCATTAACATTCTTTTGAAACATTCACTTTTTATGTGTTAATTTTTTATTAGAAAATAAAATTATATTAAAATACAAATTCCATGTACCATGGATATAGTTATGTACTAAACCATATTACATATCTATATATGATGTTTTATTTTAATTGTTATTTGATTGACTGGGGAAATATTGATAATTTATATTATATACTCGATATAAAAATTAGTTGACAGGGAATATTGTTTATGAATGAAATTGATCATTAAATATATGAGGAGAGAATTGGAAATTTATTGATAGGTGAGGCCTAGAATTACACAACCTCTCATAGAATTAATATGTGTCCTGAGACAAAACATTATGGGTACTTGAATGATGCCTTACCTATTTATGTATATATATTGGAATGTGTCCTAAATGGTATGTTTATCATGTAAAACATTATTCATTCCGTAATTATGAAATAGTTATTTTAAAAAAGTTATTTATTTAAATAGTTATTATATCCATGGATATCATTAAATCCCATGTGATTATTTATATGTAATTTTTTGGTTATCATTTATTCCTACCATGTTATTTATTCCTTATTTATTTTATGTTTGCTTTATTGTATGCATACATTTACTGAGTATCATATATCACAACATCCTTTTCTATCACATAACCAAGATTCTTGGATGTGTACTATGAATTATATTCAAAGATATGATTGATAGATTAATAATGTTATCAAGGAAACTACTATGTTATATATTAAATTTTCCAATGTATATCATATTAAAGTATATGTCTCATTTTCTAAGACAAATAATGTATCTAGTCTTTTGGGATTGGATAACATGTATCTAGTAAAAATAGTATATAAAAACCCACCTTCTCTAGGTTACAAGAGTTAGAGTCTTTCTAGTTAGAACTAGAGGGTGATTTAGTAAAAACCATCAGAAAAAGATTTATGAATACATATTTCAAGGGACATGGTCCTATAATAATCATTTAGGATATGCATAATTATAGGAAAAATGTCATAAATGTTTTAGTATGGTAGTGGTTATGTTTGTTTTCTAGTAAATGAACCCTTATTAGGATACTAAATGTGGATCTTGTTTTGGAACAATTATATACAGGGCTGATAAAATGAGATAGAGTTAGATGAATATTTATTGACCATTATTCAGTTGCAATATTAATCTTCCATTACTGCATGACTGGTTTGAAACTCCCAGGGGATATGATTGAGTGAACTCATTTTTTCTTTATAAACCATAAGGAAGGATTTCTTATATGATAACCATGTATGGAATAGGTTAAACATAGGCTGTCATAGAGTGAATAGGTGTTAGGAATTAAACATAAAATGAATGTGATTTCAGGATTTCCTATGAAGATATTTTTTTCAAATACTATTTTTTTCATTCAATGTCTAGAAACAATATAAACCACGATAAAATTTTATATGATTGAAAATGTAGAGATAATGAGAAACCATATGTTATGATGAATGGTGTTAATGATATTGTGATTATTACAAATCTGTAATCATGATATATGTTTAAAAACAATCACCTTTACCAACTCTCCAGCAAAGTAAAGAACAATATTATATAGTTCATTTTGAGCTATAGGGTTGGAGACTATCTTGGAAATAAGGATAAATTTCAATTATTTCAAAAAAAATTGAAATTAGTCACCCTAAATAATGTATCCATGGAAGGTGGAAATGTTTTCTGTGTAGAGAATATGTGAATAGATCAATAAATTATGGATGAAAAAATAATAGTTTGATGAATGGATATAAAGTTCATTCTAATGCACCCTTAATAGTACAATGTATTCTGTTTTAATAATATGGAAATTATTCATGTAAATTCATTAATACAAGGTTTATATCCTTGACCAAGTTAGTAAATTTTCTACAAAAATTAATGAAGTCGAGGGATTGAGGTGTTTTTGTTTTTAGATTTAAGAATTAGTTGTATATCAATGATATTGTGGTTATAATACTAATGAAAAATATATGGATTATTATATATTCTTTTTTATTTAAGGAATTTATATCATATATTTAATGCTACTGATAATCATAAAATACAGTGCTTTCGTAAGGTTATATTTTTTGAGAAAGAATGATTAATGTAAAGATAATCCATAATAAATTACATATGTGTAGTAAATAATGTATATGTTAGATAAAGATATGATTTAAATTTAAAAAATTAATTGGATTGTATTTATGACATTAGAACTTATTTATTTTTCGATTAAAAAATGGTTTGCTACATTTTAGTAATTATAAAATATAGTGAACATACAATCATTTAATTTAAGAGATAGGGGTTGTGATTTTTTTGAATCATATATGTTTTCATTGAGGTTTTATAGTGATTTTTGTTATTATTATGTTTTAACAAAATTTTGTGATTAAGGTATTCAAAATATTTATCTGTGACACTTTATGCTATCTGGGATATATGTTTGATCAGACCAATAATATTTTTGGGTTTTGAATTAGTTAAATCATATTTAATATTAATGTTGGGGATAAATATTTATTTAATGGATTGTAATGAGCTTTTGTGGTTTATGTTGAGGATTTAGAAATAAATGTATTATACTAATCCATATTGGACAAACTGTAATAAATTTTTTGGCCTTGTTAAATATTTTGATAAATAAATACAATATTTTCATTATTTAATGGATCTTATAATATTTAAAAATTTAATTTTAGTTCTTCGGGCATGAGTAATTAACCTTGAATATATTTTTTGTAGTAATCAGTGTTATCCAAAATCAAAAAATAACAACAAAAGGATGAAATTGTTCTTATAAAATATAATGAAATCGGATAAATTTTCTAATTTTCTCTATCTTTATATCAATATAATCCCTCACATATAGGAAAAGTATCATGAAATAAAAATGATATCCTTGTACATTTAATTATGATGAATATATGGTCTTTTCACCCCTCATCAATTTGTGGGGTTTTTTGGTTTTTATCAATCTCTTGACCATGTTTTCTATCATATTATACTAGTCCATAGATGATTATCCCCTCTTATGTGTGTAAATATTAACTACCTTCCAATGTTCTCCACATTTGAGTACCTAAATACATGAAATTTTTGGTAACCTTTATTCTCCCCAATTTTTCGTTTCAAAATATGATTTATTATCCCAACATATGTTTTGGGTTTTCAAAAAATAACTATCCTTTGATCACTTTTATAAAATTTCTTGGGTGAAATTTATTTTATGGGGGTGAAATATATCAACCCATTATTTTATGTTATATTTATATTTAAATAAAATTTCATTAGTAGAATTATTTAATTTAAAACCCATTTTTAAATAAAAAAAATAAAAAAATTTAAATGTTATTATATGGAAATTAATTTTATTTTAGATCATATTGTATACATTATCTTTGTATTATTTTTTCTAATTTTTTTGAAAAATATAATTTTTTGGTGAATAGTAATAATATAGATTCTTAATGAAAAAATAATCTTCTATTATAATATCTTTAATGATTCATTTTATACATTATTTGGTTTTTAAATTTGAATAGTTATTCGTTTGTTAAAAATAATTTAATTTATATTTTTTGTATCATTGTTATAGTTAATATTAGTATAAAAATACAATTACACTAAAAAAAGTCACTTTTCCGAAAACCAGTGTTTTCGCGCTGTGAGGTATAATTATAGATTGATTTTAGTATAAATATAGATGTTGAATATCATAAAATGTATTAATTATTGTGAATCATGAGGTTCATAAGTGATGAATAATACTCTTTCATTTTTAAGTATAATTTATATTAAATATAATAAAATTTATCACATTGATAAAGGGTAAATCGAGTAATTAAGTTTAAATATAATTTCTCAATACATTAAATATTAACCAAAGTAATTTAGTTATTTTTTTATGAGAGGAATTTTTTCATATCTCTAACATGTTAGAATATATGGAGTTTTGGTTCAATTTTACCTTAGTAATGATATTTATTTTATTTTGTGAAAAGAAAATTACAAAATATCATTCTCTGGATTTTAACATCTTTTATATATTCAAATAAGGATAATAATATGTTATTTAATAATAAAAAACCTTATTTTGAACAAAATTTATTTATTTTTATCATGTTAATTTATTTATAGATTTTAGTAGTCTAAAAATTAACTTACATTCTTACACAACGTTGTCACATAGTTTATTCAATTAATATAAAAATAAAATAAATCATTATAAAAAATTTACCATTAATACAGTTTTACAGAGATATTATTTCAAAAATAATTTTATAAAATTATAACATCATCAAATTGTTTTATGGTTTATATTTTATCTCCATCACTATCTTTATGTTTTTAATATTAAATGAAATAAATATTTAAAAATGACATTAATGATTTTTTATGAATGTAATATTACATTGAAATATATAAAAATGAAACCAAAATCATGGTCTAGGAAAAGTGGTTATTATATAGTCTAAAATTTAATCCCAAACCCATTTATGAAATATTTTTCCTTTTATTGTTGGTTTCATAGATTATATTGTGTAAAAAACATTGTAATGGTTGAAATTATAAAAAGGGATATCAGGGGTTAGAACATAATGATAAGGGTTAAAACATCATCTAAACATGTCTATATTTAATTTTATTATAGTATTTATACTCATAATATTATTATCATCTAATAATACTTATTTAGGACCATTTTTGTGTGAAAAAAATATATATTAATTTAATGATTTATTAAATTCTATGAATTCCCATCCCCTAACCTGTAAAAAGACACCCCTTATCTATTTTATTTATAATTAAATGAGTAGAATATATCAAAAAAATAATACATTTATATTATAAAAATTCATTAATATGTTATATATGTTGTAGTATTCTCAAAATTCCAACCCTTGTTCCATTAAAATTATATTTAATGGAATTATACTCGAGAAGAGGTAAACAACTTTACCAACTCTTTCTAATTTATTTATTGTTATTAATTCATAGAAAAATATTTTAACCATTATAAAATAATTCATAAAGTAAATAAATTTACATAGTTATTATTATTATAATGGTAAAACCATTTTGCACCATGTTTCCATCCCATGGATGGGGAAATCAATACTCTTGCATACGTTCATCTTAACATCTCCACATAGCGTTGTAATTCATTTTTCATGGTAATTTTAAATGCATGGTAATAAATATGAAACTAATGTTTTTATATTATATTTATTTAATAATTATTATTCTGTAATTATAATATATTATCATCCTTCTTACCATTAAATACTTTAGAAAACGATAATGTCACTAACCAGTATGTGGGGAAAACTACCTCGATAAAGCAATGTGATTTTTTTTTCATTTTTAATTTCATGGATGGTAATAAAGATATATTTAATGAATATATATAAAATATATTAGATAATATTTTTCCTATAAGGGATAATTAATTGTTACATTTCTTTACTTCTATCTTTCTAAAAGAGAAAACAAAGTTCACTCCTTGAATAATGTAATTCATTTTTATCTATATATTTTATGGTTGAGTATTGATATAAATATATTAGATATATATGATATATATTTATAAATAATAATGTTAGTGAGTTAATGTAATAATTATCAATAAGTATGTAAAGATACTATTACATCAAAATAGACATGAAAAATAAAATACCTAACATACACAATAATGATAATAATTAATGGTTGTTAATGAAATGGTGAAAAAATATTAAAAATGGATCATTTAAGATATATTATATATTTATATGGCTTTTATTTAATAATAATAATTAAATATTTATTATAAGGTATTTTAATGGGACTTTTGAGGAATTCCAATCATTGGGTAAGGGGTTTATTTACTCAATTTACATTCACGGGGTTATACTTCTACTTTATTGACTTAGCTATTCCAAGGGTATATGTAGATTTTACTCATATTATTTTATGTTATGTTTTAAAATGTTTATTAATGTTTAATATTTATTTAACATAATCACATAATTAAATATTTCCCAATTAAATTATATGATTTATGTAATGGGGAAGATTACTATTATAATTACCCATATAACTCCCTTTTCATAGTTGACATGATGATCAGATAATGAACAAATGAGTACTATCATGAAAAAATAAATAACATAGATATAAGGTAGGGGAGGTCACACATAGTACACCTAGGTTTTTTTGAAGAAAAGAACATAATTAATGACATTCTCAATATATTGATTATAAGTTAATAAGAACAAAAAAAATTGACCCAAACCCATTAGAAATCCAATGACAATATACCAGATGATCAATGGAATTTTAGGGTCCTAGTACTCTCCTAGAGGACCCTAAATGTTTTTTGTAGTATCCACTACCTCACGCACCGAAACTCTTGTAGAATCCCAGAATAATTGTTATATAAACATTATCTTTGGGAAAATATATCACCACTGAGAAATAGCTAAAAACATAAATACAGTAAATAATAAATAATACCCATGGATAAATAATTATTAAATATGATTTATACTATGGAATCTTATAGGGTATTACAATATCACCATTATATTTTTAATCATCCATTGTAGGAACACCGAGCATCACCAAACCCTTTTGATGAAAATAATTGGCCATTACAGCCACATATAAAATTATGTATTCTATGTATCATCCTAGATTTACCTATCTTTCTTCCCTTCAAAAAATATATGTAAACTATTTTAACACATAATATTAATGATCTAATCCATAAAATGAATTTATCATTCGTGAAATAATGTATCAGAATCTAGATTTATATTGACTATACTGATCAAATAAGAATGTTCATTATGGTATCATTTAAGTTTAGATATATAGGATACATTTTTTATATTATTATATTTATGTGTTAGTGAAAACACATATTATATAGTAACGGTGATACCAAAAACATCATGTAACCCAATGATCTATGACTCTATCATTCATTTCCTCAAAATACTTCAATGCCAAAATTGAAGAGACACACACAAAGAAATATGGCCTTCATCCCTAAATAAGAGAGGATATCATCAATCGATAAAATAGAATATATCTATACTTGATAAATATTACAAACACTTCTGGATAAAATAGACATACACTAACTTATCATGAATTAGACTCGCTACTAATGCTGAAAAATGCATCTTAGAATGATGGAAATATGGCATTAAAGCAGAGAAAATAAAATTTTATGGGGTTATAAGAAGTTTTTGGAATTTGAAAAAACCTTTTATGTGATTTCAATATATTTATCGATATAAATTATTTTTAAATATTTTATTTGAATACTTTTATACCAAAAATGAACATACAAATAAACTTTTAATGATATTTAATATTAGTCTTTCGCAATACACCAAATAAATGAATTTATACTGAAAATACAATATTTTCACACAATTTCAAGTTTTAAAAAGGAACCTTTTTTATCTATGAACCATAAAAAATTTAAATCATCATTAATAGTATTAGATACTAAATGTTTCATGATTAGAAGTTAGTGAGGCCCTGAAACTACAATGTTACACAAGCTGTCATGATTTTTCCTAGATTGGTACTTTTGAAAACCTAATTTCCATGAAATCTGATAAAATTATCCTTTTTCTGATTATCCCTATGATTATAGAACTATATCACTCTTATGTCACATCTAGGGGTTGTGTGACCTATGAAACCAAAATAATGTCTAACTTGCATGAATTTCTGTGCATGTTCCCTTTAATGTATTAAATTTTTATTTAGATGCATTCACACAAATCATTACACAGGGAACTCACTATAATAAAAATTCGAATAATTAAATCAACCCATTATTAATTAAACTTCCAATTGAATTTTTTTAGATCTATGATTGAAGGGAAATACTCTTTCTCACTCATTTCTTGAATCTAATTTTTTTTTGAAATAGGGTTTTCTAAATCCTCCCTTTAAGGTGATTTCTCTTGGAGAATAATTTTTTCCAAACTCCAAATATTTTTTTAAAATATTTACATTCCAAATTCTCACTCATAGGATATTCCTTACATAAATTAATTTTTATAAAACACCAATGTTATAAATAATTCTACTTTCTAGACCCAAATGGTTCCTTGTTTCTCCAATATAAAACTTTAGTGAATGTTGATGGATAATGGGTCCCTTATAACCAAAATCTTGTTTCATTGATGTTATCCAAATAACACAATTGTAATTTTTGTCTCTTAATTTCGAAACCCTCATATAATTTTTATAGACATATTTTCTACTTCATAGCCTCACCCATGTAATATAATGTCTATTTACCAATTTAATCCCCCATTAATATCATATTCATGACTCCAATATCCATTTCAAAAGATTAAAATCATTATTTCCATTAATCTCACAATATGATGTTATGATTTATAATCATCTTCCATGTATCATTATGTGAAACTCTGAAACATTATATCCTCGGTGTATAAAATTAATTATTTTCAAAACCTATGTCATTGTAAAATAATAATATGTAATAAAAACCCAAAATTACACAACTAATAGACATAATTTACCATATATGATGACTGTTATATGGATCAAGTGATGAAAAAAGATGACCACAACTATGAAAACCAATGTTTGAGCCCCACATATATGGTTCTTCCATGCTTGTAGGACCCTGGCAACACACTTTTGTAAGCCCCAAAAATACCCATCATTATACCTAACAGGACCCATGAATCACACATACCTAAGCCTCATACATATCCTCTACATATATCTATTATCACTTGGGTGGAATACAAGGAAATATGCATGAAAATTGGAAAAAAACCTCTAGTATAGTATTATTTATGACCATTAACATGGGGGAATAAAAAAAAAATTCCCTATAAATATCATCATTGATCCCTTGAAGCACACAAGATATGTTTATGGATTTGTTCCTCCGAAAGAACTATGTAGTGGATATAAATTCCAAAATATGGAATCATATTTGGAGTCCGTCAAGTTTCACCTTATTTGATAATATGTAGGATCAATATATCAATCTTCTCTATGATCCAAAATGGGATTATGTCACTTAATGTAGAATAAATCATATAAACTGTCATCATAAATATATTCAAAATTAAAAATTTTAGAATTAATGATGATAAATTGAATGAAATGTTAAAGGACAAAGTTATTAAAATACACCACAAAATCCTTAGTGAATGATGTTAAAATATATCCTTACCCAATGTGAATTTTAGGGTACTACGTTAATGATGTGATTATGATTCCATATGTGAGAAGAATAGGATTCCTCATATCACATGCATGAAATAATTCCTCCCATTTCATAGTAATAATTGATGAATTGTCTCTATAACATCCCATATGTCCACTTCTTCTATGGAACAAGTGTAATTTCCACTTGGAATTAAATTTTATTGCATTGTCCTCATAAACGACCTTATATTAAAAACACAAAGTATGTGGTTATTAATTCCTATCCAATAGTAAAAATATAGAATGCCTTTTTGAGGTTCAATAATAGCTTTCAACTAATAATGTTCCCTTGATGCAATGAGAGTCCTTAGGTTTTGATAATATGATTACTATAAAATCTACATAACAACAATCCCATTATAATTTTTTCTTCCCCTTTGAAAGTGGCATCCCTAATGGTGGGTTATCTTAGAAGAGTATATCAAATTTTTCACCACACCAATTTAATGTCCCATTTGTCTCTTTATATCCACTATATGCTAACCCATCCATGTCTGAAGAGATGACCAATGTATATAGAATGTTTCCCTATACATGATCATAAATTTTGAAGCACCACACTAGACATTAAACATGTAACCAACCCATAACTGATGAGTGTCTGTAGGGCCATCCCCACTATTCTCTAAATATGTGAGTTTTTCCAAATAAAATTAACCAATGTAATCCGTAATACATGAAAAGAATATATGGAAAAATCATTTAACTACCATATAATTATATTATCATCACCATTATAATTTAAATATGTGATTGGCCCATATATAACAAGCATTTATGGAATCGACCCCACTAGGAAATAAACTAATGAACACCTTATGATGCATCAAAACCACATAATTTGGTTATAACCTTAAGGAGACTTTGGTAATGAGATGAATAATCCCATGTGACAAGAATATAAATTATTCATTACTTATATAGGTGGTGAGCCTAAGAATCTTCCACATGTTACCACCATGAGATTCCCTATTTGATAATTGCAATAATCTTATGTGATGAGCATATAATCTCATTTCCCATTACATTGGTTAAAATCCAAATATTCTTAAATGATGTGAATAGATATAATTTCCTAGTTGATGATATATGGAATCCTTATGTCATGAGAATATGATTCCTAAGCTGATGACTAATAGATGCATCATATAACAAATATAGGACCCATATTATTACAAACGTAGGATTGTCTAAGTGTCAAACCCACTAAATTTTCCTATATAATTTCTCTTCAATATATGTATGTTTTAAATATTTTTTAATATATTTTATAATAAAAAACAATGATAGTACATTATTTCATAAATTGATTATATGAAACCCAATGTTTCTATAAATTATTATTTATTAAAATAAATCAAAAATATTTGATGTTTTTCATTGCACCCTAAACCATGTTATGATATCTTTATACACAACAAAATGATTATATTTCTCTAAATTCAACACATATATTAGATTTTGGTAAATTAAACCCTATGTTTGGCATGTGTTACACAAAATACCAAGTACCTTCAATAGCTTTCATTACAAGCAAGACTGAGTTTTAGATAAGTATAATAGTATTATTAAAATGTTGTTATATTTTTCACCTAGCCATTCAATTAGAATATATGAATAATAATAAATAAATTATTAATGTAAGGTCTAATAAATTTATAATATTAATTATTTGGGTTTTAATTATTTATAAATAAAAATAAAAACCAATTGAATATAAAGGATGAGATTTTCCAAAAAAATATTTCTATTCGCAGAAAGGTGTTTTATCCTAATAAATAAAATTAATCACTATTATTGTGAGATATTAATTAAATTTACATATTATATATTCATAACGTTTTTTAAATTTATCTAATAATTTTAGCAGAAATAAAAAAAGAATAATTCTAGTTTTTGGCATTAAGGATGCATTATTTTAAAAATCATTTTTACCACCTTTTAAGGGATAACATGTTTTAAAAATAATTTTTCAAAATTTTATAATTTATATTTGAAAAAATAAAATTTATTTATAAAATATTAATACCAAATTTTATATTGGGTTAATTTTTTGTTTTTCAAAAGTGTTTTATTTTTTGGATGAATAGTGGATACAATAAATTTTAATTAAAAACTATTTTTCATATAATGTATTTATATAGATAAATTATATTTTAGATATTTTTTAAATATAATTATATAAATTATAAAAAATATTAATATAATTTTTTTCATTATAATAAATTTCATATTTAAATTAAATATAAAAACACTTCATCCTTTTGGACATTTTTACATAAAAACCCAATTGTTTTGTCCGGTCTTCGAAGTTATTTTAAATTAATTGATTCTATATATATGAAATGAATTTGGAAAAATTTGTTCCATGTTTATAATAAGAATATTTTTGAATTTTTAAATATATACACTTAATTTTTAACTAAAGATATGAGTGAAAATAGATAAAATCCTTTATTTTAATTTAGAGAAAAAAGAGTTTACCAAGAGACTAAACTTTATCCTAAGTAAACAAAATGAAATTTAAACATATCAAAAACCCATTAGATCAACATACAAAGACCATTAACTATTTTCTATATAAAATTGACCATTATGTGAGGCTCCTGATGTAAGGGAAACCACTAAATAGTGTTTACCTTTCTCTATTTATAAGAATTTTACTCATCCCCCAATATAACGGGGCACTCACCCCCTCACCTATTAACACATATAGATACCTTATACTCTTAAACAACCTACCAAAATAATCTCCCAAATATCCTCCTCTCAACCAATACACCTAAATTTTTGAATGAATGAATCCAATGAATTCTTTTGGTGCAAACCAAAAGGAGTTAGCCGAAGAAGACATAAGGTTCTTCAACAAGTACTTTTATTTATTTATTTCTCCACACCATAATTTATATTTATTATATTATTATATAAGAAATTAATTATTTTAAACATAATTATATTTTTTATGTTAGGATAAAAACCTATTCCTCCATAGACTTCCATCAAATGTTATTCGCAATCATAATTCATGTGTACGATAGACTACGCCTTGCGAACCGATGGCGTTCACTCTTCCATTACCACCTATCATGATTGGGAATAAGGATGTAAATAAATTATTTTTTATTATTTTAACGATATTTATGATTAATTTATGATTATTTAAATATTATATAACACATGCCTTCATTATGTCCATTTTGTGAGAATAAGATAACACCGTTTGTGGATATGTTGACTACCATATCCTCAAAGCAATGTGATTTGTTCACAGTTTACATGGAATGTATTAATGATGGGTCTAATAAAATTATTTGTAATATATTATAATATAATAATACTTTAATTATAATTTATATATATACCATTATGTTATTTACTTTAATTCTTTCAACACAATAAGAAAATAGAAAAAAAGTTTATTCGTATGTACGGCCTACCATCTCCATGAATGGTGTATCTAATTTTGTATTTAAATATATTTTACACTATTATAAATTAATATATACTGAATATATATTAAATTTATATCATTTTTTACATTCTAGATATACATACATTATGGTCAGATAAAAATGACAATAAATGACAAGTCAAAACATATATGATAATCAAAGAGGATATTACCTGATACATAAATATAACGTTGAATTATTAATAAAATGATAATATAAATACATAAATAAATTATATTTTGTATTATATATAATAATATGGGTATATTTTAGATTCATAATAAACTTATATTTATTATATAAGAGGTTTTGACATTTTTGAATCAATCTGATACTAAAGGTAAGGGTTTTCTCGTTTTATATTTATTTCTGTGAGATATATTGTATATTCACCACTGATTACTTTTTATGGTGTATATAATACCCTATTAAATTTTATATCATAAATTTAGATTATTTATTGATATAAAAATTTTAAACTGATTTTATTCTTTCATGGATCTCGAGATTAAATAGTTAATCATGTAGTAAGGGGATTTCTAGTCCCACATTTATTTCTACCGGACTTATGCCATATTCACAACTCATTTATTTTTTGTGGTGTATATAAAGGACATGAATATATTATATAATTAAAAAACTAATTTATGTGTATTTAAAAATACATTATATGATATCTCTTTTATGGGGTTGACAGTACAAATGTTACCAATATGGTAATGTAATTTTATCTCCATTTTCCTTCTTTGAGACACATGTTATGTTATGAACCTTTATTCTATTACGAGGTGTATATATGGGCCTTTCACATGTTAAAACATGACTATTATTCTTCTAATTATATTTTATAATTCATGTAATTTTATTATTTCCGGAGGATTTTGATTTAAAGTTACCATAATGTTAAGGGTTTATTTCTATACACTCATCATTTATCAGTATTATTTATGATTATGCTTCCACAGATGATATATTATGATAAAAATATCACGTATTAAAATGAATTTTATTCTCCTATGGTTATTCATAATATATCCAACTGAGGTTAATATTTTTTCCACTCTTTGGTATATAATATAATTAAGAAAATGTTTTAATGGAAATCCGACATTATTTCTCTCTTTGGATGGAAACATTTTTTCAAGAAAAATAATGTTTCAAGATAAGTATTATTATTCTCCAATTATTATTAAAATACATTTTTACCAATGTTTTTCCTTTTTAATTTTTTTAAAAAACATCTAGTTATTTTATGATCGAAGAACATTTTAAAACTTTTACAATAAAAAAATAATGCTTTTTGTATATGAATTTATCCATAGTAATTACCATAATTTCTTTGAGACTTTCTTTTCAGGTTTACCAGATTACATTTTTTTAAAAAAGAAATTAAATATTATGGATGTTCATTTTTTAATTGTTTTCTAAAGAAAAAGTTTTCAGAAATAGTTTTTATGTTGTTTAATTCATTTTTGAAACTTTCTTTATACATTTTTAAGGTTGTTTTCATGGAAATGTGAATAATGGTTTAAAATCATCCATTATAAGTTTTCAAGGTTATTTTAAAACAAACTGGTTTTCAAAATGATTGATTATTTAAGCACTTTTTTTCAAAGAAGAAAAAATGTTTTCCTCCAAAAATATTTTTATTGATTTTTAAAAGATTATTTTATAAGTTTTCCAATGTTTTTTTCATTGAAAATGATTTGGGAATTTTTTTCATGTTTTAAAAATCAATTTTCAAAGAAGGGCTATTTTAGTTAGGTAATTCTCTATGTGATATTTCATAATCCTTCTCCATCTAGGATTTCAACCTTTGATATAGTTTTTTCTTTATTAGGGAAATGACTTAAGTTCCCAATTCTTATTAGTTCATTTAATAGTCTATACTTATGATCACATGTTGTTTATAAAATTTGTTTAGTTTCCACATGTTTTATTCTTATGAAACATATATCTTTTTATGGGTTATTCTGTGATGATTTGTTCTTTTAAATTTAACTCTTTTTTACTATTTATGGTATGATTAATTTTTTATTATACCCATTTCATTTTATGGGTTATGATGTGATGTTAATGAAACTCATATATTTTTATTAGTAATGATATGATGATAGTTATTATATTGTGAAACACATATTTATGATTTTATTATGTGATGGGTGGGACCTATATACACCCTTAATGTATTGGGTAATGGATATTATCTCATGAGATATACATGCATGAAATTTCAATATATCCCATTTCAGTATAGGACATTTTCTTCTATGATAGTCTTGGATGTTAACATTGACTGATAATATGGTCTTGTGAGTGAGCCATGGAAACTAAGATGGTCTTGGGAGTGAACCATGACTACTAATATGGTTTAATGAGTGAACTCATTACAATATAAAGAAAAGGATGTGACTGGGGATGGTAGTGTGTCATTCACAGTATGTGTAACCCCAATTAAGTTCCCTAATAAGGATTGGAAATAAAAGTAGACTCCTAGGGAATCGTTTTATATGTTTATGAATCTCCCTTAATGAAATGTATTATTCATATGTCATGCTTTCATGGGTTATTCTATTTGATTTCATTATTATTCAAGACAAATGAACTACCGATATTTATGTAATGAATTGAGACTATGATCTTTGATATGTTGGGTATGATCTTCAAATGTTATTATTGTGTTGTATGTTATGAATATATATATCTTTTATTTACCCATAATGTGAATTTGACCTCAACCTTTCTTATGTTTCCTTTCCCCATTTTGTGAATAATGGTTTTAAGTAGAAGTATTAAACATGAAGATATTTTTTGGAAACATTTAATTTATTTCACTACCATAGACTAATGTGTTCCATGTTTCAAAATAAACTAAACTATTATGGACCTCAGGCATGTACTTTTGTAATGTGGTGAATATTCATCTAAAATGATGTAATATCCATGTTTGTTAATCCTAGTTCTCTATAGCTGGTATCAAAGGGACTATTTAGTCACCCTCTGGAATCTAGTATGAGAAAATTTTATTGGGATCCCTAGGGATTTTTCAAACGATTTTTCTTCGGATTCTTCTATGGATAAGTCAAATAATTTTTTAATGTATTGGAAAATGTCTAGGAATTTTGGAAATGAAATGAGAAGTTGTCTTGTGTGTAGTGAAGAAATCCATAAAATAATTAATTATCGAGTAAAAATGAAGAGTTTAGTTAATGGTAATATTGGAATCAATGATGTACTGTAATTGGTTGAAGGTATTATGTAAAGAAAGTATATTAATTATTAATATTTATGTTCTAATGGGAAATATCTTCAATAGAATCAGAAAGTTTAAATGAGTAATGGGTTTTCTGCTAACAATAAGACACTATAGATGATATGTGAAAAAAAATTGGTATTTAGTAATAATATGATTAATTATATTTAATGTATTATGAATTATGGGGAATAATATATGTTTTTATTTAGATTCAAGAATTTTTAATTGTGAAATATATAAGGAATTTTCAGCCAAAGTTTTCTATTATGGATTTCAAAGATCATGTAGAATGGTACTGATTACCTAGAATGATTATTTAATGGGAAGTTGATTTGTGATAAAGGTAATGTAAGCCTTAATGTGTTTGGTATGATGAGTATTTTTTTAGATTGGATAAATAGATGAGGAATATAGACATAGTAAATTGGGTATTGTTTATTACCTAAAAACAAATAAAGGTTTTTAAAAAAAAGTGGTTTATGTTATCATTAATAAAGTCTAAAATATTTTATTTAAGGAATATATCCAATAATATTTTTTCTGCATAAATAATGAATATGAACGTCTTTTTTTTTATATAGTATATTGAAATTTAGGTTATTAACATGTTACTACTCTCTTCCTTCTCTACATAGGGGTTCCCTTTAGTGGTTATTTAGATGGGGGAGTCATGTGACATCTTCATTGGTGCCTCCCCATATCCACCTATTATCCTTATTCATTATTAATATTTCCCCTACCTCTCATTTCCCCTTCATATTGTTCTTCTTAATGGAATGTATTTTTTCTATCAGTGCTTTTAATTTATTTCCATCAAGGTCGTGTCGTTATGTGTATTTCATCATCACCTATTTTTCTACTCCTACCTTATTTTTATGTGTTCTAACATCTGTCGGTTCCGAAGCAATGGTCATCTAGGATGGTTTGGGATTTTCTAGATTAGGCAACATCAGTGTCCTTGGATATATGTCTTGCAGTGGTCTAGAAACATGATCGTCTTTGTTTCTATGATAATTGAGTTTCCTAAATGGGATTCTAGTCTTAGAGATAGTCATGATTCCTTGTTGTTCCCATGTCCCACATTGACTCTAATCTAGTTTCCAACCCATTTCTCCTCCCTAAGTCAGTTTGGTATGGTGGTTCTCAAGGATTTTTTAGGATGTGATGTTTTTGTGGGAGGTGATATTCTTAGTGGGAACAACATGTGTTTTCTTATCTTCGTCTTCTACTATTTGTAATCAATGAATCATGGTGGTTTTCTAATTTTGTTATTGTTTTGTTATTATTGTGGATGTTTGATGTTTTTTGGTGATGCAAGATTACCTGATGGAGTCTCTTCAATGTTTGATTTATGTCATCAATGTTTTTATTGATGTTTTTCTGTCGACCCTGATGGGTTACAAAGGCATTGTTCATGTTCCCACTAGTTGTTATTCATCATTTGGCTCAGTGTTGGTGGTGGTGCCGACGATATGTTATGAAATTGATGTGATGATACTATGTTTTTTATAATATATGGTGATTTGATTTTTTTTTCTTATTAGTGTGGAGATTATTTTTCATGGATTCATGTTGGGTGAAGGGTTTCAATAGTGTGATGTGGATGTAGAAAGCGGGGACGTGGAGGTGTTCGGTTCAAGGGTGCCAATTATGTATTTTTTTTATTTTGAACTTTTTTTGGATTCATATTTGAATTTTGAATTTGAATTTTGAAATCATCTTGTATGGAATGTAATTTTACCACTATAACATAAAGTTGATTTTATAAAATTAACAATTGGTTTGCGGAGAGGGATCAAAGTTATGATAATTTTCAGAAATTTAGTGACCTCAATTCGATTGTTTTGAATTCTAATCTTTCAGAAGGGTTATATGGATAACCATTTATAAAATGGTTTGAAATGAAAATTTTATGAACTTTTTTATATTAACATTTTACCTCACCATATTAATATTTATTCATACTGAATAACATGTGATTAAAATTTTTTATGATACCAAAAGATAAATGGAATGACTTATTGGTGTACATATGGGACATATGATCGATTAGTGCATTGAGGACAACAAATTCAGATTAATTTCATAGAGTAAGAGAAGAATTTAAAATTTATCAAGGAACAATTGAAGGCATATATTATTATTATACAAGTGAGTGATATAATGTATGTATACCTTCTAATGATAAAACTTTAACTTTAGTAACAATATCATGAAATTAAAGTTCCTCTCATTATCATCATTTTTTTATGATATCAATGAACTCTTTCAATAATCATTTGTTTCAAGATTTTTTTATCAATATTCTCTTAATAATTTTCTAAATCACTCTCTATCATTTCTTGACAGTTATATTTTTCTTCCATGTCCATTTTTTCACTTTACACCTATATAATCTTATGTGGGAACATAGTTATGAGTAACTTTGGGTGACCATTATATTTCCAAATTTCTCTTTTTAATGGATTATTTTGTATTCATTTTTATTATGTCAGTTTCTATGAATGGATCATTAAATTATTAAACTCTTGATAACCCAGATGTTTTTTAGGTAAAAATTTAATTTAAATTTGTAGAATATAACACCCCATGTTTTCATGAAGTATTATTTTTTGATTAAATTAAAATATATTTATTTTTTTCATTTTATGATACACCATTTTAAGATTTATTTTTACACAAAATAATGATTATATTTGATACATGAAGCACATAGATTATATTTTGGTATATAAAACACTATGATCTTCTTGATTTAAACACAATGACGAGTTCCTTCAATATATTGTGTTATACAGAAGACCATGTTTTTTTAAATTACAGTATTATTGTTAAAATATTATTGCAGTATCATCTATTTAATAGAATGGTAAATATGAATATGATTAACTAAATATTAATGATATGGATTTCACATGTTCATAATATTAATTTTTTTTCAATAAATTATAAGTGAATATATAAACCAATTTAATATAAAGGTTGTGTTTTTATAAAAAAAAACTATTTTATGCAAATAAATGTGTTTTATCTTAATAAATAAAATTAATCACTAATAGTGATATATATTAATTTAATTTTTATATTATAATGTCAACCAAATAATTTTAAATTCATCTAATAAGATATATTGGAATAAAATAAGATCCAATCCAGTATTAGGCATAAAAACAGTGTTATTGTAGAAGGTTGTTTATCTCCTTTTAATGGAAGAGTTGTTTTATAAATAATTATTAATATATTTATAATATTTATTTTAAAAAAATTATATTTGTTCTTAAATTGTAATATCAAAATTAACTTTGTTTTAATCTTTGGTATTCTTCTAAGATGCCTCATTTTTTGATGAATAGTGAAAACAAAGAATTTTAATATCAAAACTACATTTTTTCCTATTTTATTTATATAGTTAAATTATATTTTAAATTGGTTTTAAATAATATTTTTGATAAATTTTAAATTTAAAAATAAAAATTATGTCATTATGATCAATTTAAAAATAAAATTGTATATAAAAACATTTCAATCTTTTCAACATTTTCACATTAAAAACTCGTTTTTTGTCACATCTGTGTGATTATTTGATATTTATTTTGACCATTTATCTGATTATAATTTTGAAATATGTATTCCATATTTATAATCATAAAAATTTTTAATTTAAAATTATATATGCTTAATATTTTGACCAAAAAATATTAGTGGAAAAAAATAAAACCAATTACAATGGTTAAAGGAGAAACAAGATTACCAAGAGACTAAACATTTACTAAAGGCCACAAAATGTAATAAAAACAATTAAAAACACATTTAATATCCATATTTCTAACATTTTATTTTTTTTATATAAAATGGACCATTATTTTGGGCACATGATGTAAATTATAACTCTAAATAGTGTTCACTATTTGGTATTTACAAGAATAACACTACGCTTCAACTATAAGAGACAACTCACCCATTCACATCTTCACAACTCTCAAGCCATTTGAATAATCTAAAATATACATAAATAAGATCTCAAATTCCTTTTAATCACCCTATAATCCATTATTTTGTAATAAAAAAAATTATTGTAGTTCTTCGGTGCAAACTAAAAGGAGTTACCTGAAGAAGAGTTAAGGTTCTTTAGTAAGTACATTTGTTGTATTTATTTATCCAAATATTAAGTTAATATTATGAAATGATTTTATAATAAATATAGTGACATGTTTTTATATTATGTTCATGTCCTATACCTTCATACGATTCCTTCAAATTGGATTTGAAATCATCGTTCGTGTGTACGGAAGACTACCGCCTCGTAAACTGATGTCTTTCGTTATTCCAATACCACCTCTAAAGATGAGTATTAATGATTTAATTAATGTTTTAATATTTATATATATTATAATTATGATATAATTATGGTTTTTTAATTATTATATAAATCATTCCTCCATGCGTTACATTTTTTTAGAATATGATAACATCGTTTGTGGATGTGTGGACTACGGTATTCTCAAAGATATATTATTCATTCACACATTACATGGAATGTATTAATGATGGGTTAAATAATGATATTTTATTTATATTACATAATAATTATAATTTAATGACAATATATATACATCATTTACATTATTTCATTCAATATCGAATGAAAAAAGAAACAACGTTCATGCGTGCGTATGAACTTCCATCTCCATTAATAGCGTATCTCCTTTTCTATTTATATATTTCATAATTTATTATAAATAAATTTATAATGTATATAAATAATATTTATATATTTTTAAACAATATATATATATATGGAAATATTTATCAAATAAAAAGGACAAGAAATAAAAAATTCAAAACATATATGAAAAACAAAGGAGATGTTACCGAAAAAGTAAATTTTTCATAGAATTATTAATAAACATGTAATATAAAGTCATAATAAAATAATATTTTGTTTTATATAAAATATTATTATTATTTTTTAAACATATAATAAATAAATAGTTATATATATTATGATTGAACGTGTATGAAAAAATTCATGACTTATGTTTGGGGTTTTCTCATTTCACTTTTATTTCTATGAGATATATGTTATATTCACCACTAAGTATTATTGTTTGGATTATATAATACTCTATAAAATGTTATACACTGAATTTAATTTATTTATTTACATTAAGATTATTAATTTATGTTTATCATTCATGGATCCCACAATTGAAAAGTTACTCAAGTAGTAAAGAGATTTCTAGTCTCACGTTTAAATCTATGAGACTTAGGCCATATTCACCACACTTTTATTTTATGTGGTGTACATACTGAACATGAATGTATTATTTTCTTATTGTTCTTAAATATACATTTATTTACATATCCATTTAATTAACTCTATTTCAATGGGGTTACATTAAAAATATTACCAAATCAGCAATGTAATTCTATCTCAATTCTTTTTCTTAGAGACACATGTTATGTTATGAAACTACATTCCATTAGAAGTTGTATATAAAAAAAATTTAAATTTAATATCATGAATATCATTATTATCATGACATTAAAATCCTCATTTAATGTTTTTATTTCATGGGGATTTTTATTTCAATTTACCAAAGTGGTAAGGTTTTATTGCTACAATGTCATCATTTATTGAGATTGTTTATAGCTATGCCCCAATTGATGAAATATTATGATATATATATCATGAATTATTAGGAATATTCTTCTTATTTTGTTTTTTATGCTATGTCCATAAAATTGTAACATTTTTCCACTCTCTGGTACATAACATAATTAAAAAATGTCTTTATGAAAATGTAACTTTATTTGTCTCTTAGGTTAGAAACTCGTTTTCATTCAAACACATGTTTTTTAAAAATGTATTAAAATTATTTTATTATTGTGCTATGATATTGAAAGTGAATTTTTACCCATGTTTTAACTTTTAAAAATATTAAAAAAATATTCTCATCATTTTTCTATCGAGGCACATTTCTAAAAATTTATAGTGCTAAAGGAATGTTCAAAATTTATAGATTTATCCACCGTCATGACCATAGTTCATTGAACTATCCTATGAATATTTTTGAAGATTAATTTTTTTAGAAAAAATAAATTTCTTAATATTTGATAAATTATTTGGGTTTAATGTGGCACCTAGAAAAAAAGGTTTTAAAAAAATTATTTTGAAAAATTATTTTAAATGATTTTAAAAACATTCATTATATGTTATCAGTGTCTGTTTTCAAAGAAATGTATTTAAATGATTTCAAATAAGCCTTTATAATTTATCATGTTTATTCTTATTGAAAAATCTTTCAAAAATATTTAATTATTTAATGATCATTTTTAAAAGTATAAAGGATATTTTTCTCATCAAATGTTTTAAATTATTTTTAAATGATTCCTTTATAAGATTTTCAATGTGATTTTAAAATATAAGTATTTTGAATAATTTTCATCTTTTTAAATACTATTTTCAAGGAATTATTATTTTCCTTAATAAATTTTCCTGGTTATCTTTCAAAATCCATTTCCATATAAGATGTCATCCTTTCATATAGTTTATGATTGAATGGGGATATAATACATGGTCATTTATGGTATTATTGATTTAAATAGTTTATAAATATAATGAAAAGTTGTTTATGGAATCTATTTTTCGTATACAGGTTATATTCTTATGAAACAAACATCTATTCAAGTGTTATTATATGATTAATTTACTATTAAACCTGTAACTCTTCTATAGGTTATGATATGATGAATTGTTTATGATGCCGATTTCATTTCATGGGTAATGATATGAAGTTAATTATTACCATATCTTTTAATGGGTCATTATATGATTATTATTATGATTTTATGGAACACATATGTATAATATCATTATGTTACGTGTGGGATCAAAATCTACCTCAAATGAATTGGGCAATGAATTATATATCATGACATATACATGGCTGAAATGGGAAGTGAACCCGGGTTTTAAGGGACTTTATCTGCTAAAATAGTATTATAAGTGTTCCATAACTACTAAAACTATATGGGGGAGTGATAAATAGATACTAAGATGGTCTTTGGGGTGAATCTTAACTAATAAAATGGTTTGGGGAGTGAACCAATTCCGCTATAAATAATTTTCTATGATTGGGGATGGTGGTGTGTTATGTTGGGTTAGGATGGTGATTACAAACATAATGTCACAAGAGGGAGTGACTTGTTTATTTATAAAAACATGGATAGTTCATAATACCACTCTTTATTAAGATCAATACTTTCCTATTCTCTAAAAAATGAGAGATATATATAAATAAATAAAGGAAATAAACATAATGAACTATAGTGGTTCAGGATCAATGATCCCTTAGTCCAATCCACCAATTCTCAACTCCAAGGGATTGATGATTTTCACTAGGTATTGTTGTCCCTTTACCTTTAATAAACAACTAGGTACATGTTGTTGATACATTTAAAATCATGATTTATAATGACTTTTGGTTCATTTACAAGGAACCATAAATTACCATCTTAGTGGAAGAAGGAAACAATTAACCACATCAAAGTCTGAGCCACCGAAACTCCACCAAGTCAATAAAGATTTATTTTGTGAAAATACTAATTAACTATCATAGTTTTAGTGGAAACTAACAGAATTTTTTAGATCTTCAATAATGAACAATATCAAATAGATATTTATTTTCATACCTGCATTATTTAAACTAAGATTTAGAAAACACTAGATGGATGTAAAAAAATGCATGTCTTGGAATTTTATCTCTTAAAAAAATAAAATTTCATTCATAAAGAAGAATATATAACAATAAATTATATGAAAAATGATAAAAATATCATAATCAATAATATTTAGCTGATAGATCCAAACATGTATGTCTTCAAAGTGTAGATCTGAAAGAAACAACTCAAAATTTTGTATATTTATCCTCTTTTTTTATATTCACCACTGTATTTCAATGAATATTGTCTCAATATTTATACCTTTTTCAAAAAAATACATGTAGAACCAATTCTAGAAATATCGTATCAAAAACAGGAATATTTGACTTCATGAACTCTAAGAGATTTTGCAACTTACCATAAAAATATTAACACTTTAATCTGTTGATTGTGATCCATTAAAACAATCTAAACTGATCATTTAATTAGTCATAAAAATTATTTGAATAGATCTTAAATGGCCATCATGACTACTGAAAAAATCATCGATAATATCATGGATTAAAAACTGTGTTATTGAATAGTCAAACATAGAGTTATTTTATGTAACGAGAAAACTCTAAATACATGGTTGGAAAACTAAGGTTTATATACCCTGAATTTATTTCCTCAAATATAGGATTTCTTATAAATATAAATTTGTTGAACCATACTTTCCATTTTCAAAACCGTAAGTTTCCTTCAAAATATAGTGTTCCTAAACCATACTTTCTTGATGAAGTAAGGAATAAACTCCAACATGTTGTTTCAAACCTATGGTTCATTATTTACTCAACTCTTACAAAATTATGGTATAAAAAATGTTTTTGGTAATTCATTTTAAACAAATTATGAATACTACAATGAAAATTCCTTGTGGATCAATAACATGAATATAGTTCTAGAAAAATATATTCTCGAATATTAATTTCCTAAAATTAACATAAAATTATATTCATTATTAACACGAAGGTGGTTGTTTTTTAACATCAAAACCAAAATGAAATTAATGAAATCGATGAATAAAAACATTCTCAACAATATCCCCCTCTGTTATGGTCACAAAACCCATGTAAAAAAACATTTTGAAATAAATAAATTTTCCCTCTTTCATGATATAATTTTTTTATTTATGAGGATAAACTTCTACCCCATTATCCCTTAAAAAATGCTACACCATTATAAAAATCACAAAATTTTCTCTAATTCATGATTCTTAAGAATAGATACATGATGGGGTAGAATATATATATGAAATAAATTCTATAAGTCATCACCTCCAAATTATTTAGAAACTATAGAGTAAAAGAACATCGATATAAAGTTCCATCCTATATGATTAAAATGTAAAAAAAATATAAACTCCTCCCCTTTTTGTGTCATAAAAAATAAAAGAGTATAGAGTATTTAATATAAACATCCTCTATATTTATGATAAATAAATAGATATGAAATCAAGCATCACAATTAAATAAACTATATTTTTTTATTAAAACTCCCCATAAATCTAAGCATATAAGATATTATGAAATCTTTGTCTATAATTTTTATAGGTAAAATGTATTTTAAAATCATAATTTTATGATATAATTAAATAATAGATACATGATCATGTAAGAATACATAACAAAAATAAATTATTAACTAAATAATAACACATAATTTTACTAAACAATATAATTTTAACATAGCACATTGATTTTAAATAAATGGAAAATTAGATATAATTTGACGGTTCATTTGACCTTTCCAAACATCGAAAATTATTTTCTAGAGAATCTAAGACTCTTGATAGGTATTTTGATTTGTTTTGAACATCTGATATTATTTTATTTGAATAAGATACACACTGTTCAACCAAAAATAGCTTCAACTTATCAATATCAAGCTTTGAATTAGATTCTTTTCTAAGAAACTCTATTTTTCTAAAGATGTCTATTTTGAAAGCATCAACGTCTACATTCATGATTGAAATATCTTTCATATTCTGATACTCCTTTTTAATGAATCAAGAATAGTTTTTTATACTAATGATTTCTATAGACCATTATATGAATTTATAATTTCTTCCAACTCATTTTGTAGATTTACCTTTTCTTTATTCGATTTTCTGACTTGGAATAGAAACATTTCATAACATTTCAGAGAAGAAGATATTTATTTTTCATCAGGATATTGAACATATTTATTAATTCACGAATATTTTTCAAATTAATCTCTAATATATAAAATATAAAAACAATAAGTATTAACTTTCATCCTTTTGTAAGAATGATTTTCTTCCGAGATTGAAGAATTTGATATCTTCATCTTGCAACATGTGGTTTTAGTGAAACATTTGAACAAGATAATTCATAGGATATGTCTTCATGATTTAAAAGTTTCAAAAAGTAGATGAACCATTATTTTTGACACTATATATATAACGTTTCATTTTCATTATCTAAAAAATATAGAATAATCATTTAATATTACATAAGAAGAGTATTTCTATATTTTCAAAAAATGAAATAATTTTTGAATCATAAAATATAATTTTTTTAAAATGATAATTTAAATATTTTATAAAAAATATATATTGTAAAAGATTTTAATATAACATTTCAAATAATTAGATAAAATATATTTTATTAATATTTTAAGAGATATTTAATTCTCTCTATATATTAAATAGTTAATTCACCAAAAATATATTCATATTTTAAAAAAATACATCCAAGATTAGTTACTTTGGTATTGAGGATTATTGATAATGAACTAATTCAGATTTGTTCAATCCTTTTGTTGATAAATTAACATATATCCATTGATAAAAAACTTAATGATTTAAAAATGCAGCTTATTGGTTAAAACCTACAAGACATCAATTATAGGTTCTTGTTAGTACCCATATTATTTTGGGTATAGCATTTTTAGAGAATATATTTTTTGGTAACCAAACATGATTATTTTGAGTAAGAATTGTACTATTCAAGTTAAACTATTATTTTGAATAATAAATACATTTAATACCATAATTTTTTTAATTTTAAATCATTTTCATAAGGACTATTAAGCCCATAATAAATATATTTAAAAGTAGACATTTTTTCTATTTAAACTATGAATAAAATAACTCTTATACAATTTTTTCACCATTGCTTCCTATTCCAAATTTTTCTTTTGGAATTTTATTTTTTCAAAGGATATGACTTAAGTATTTTTCACCTTTTAGCATCGTACTAGAGACTTGGTTTGAATCGTCAATTTTATCCATCGGTTCTTTAATTTTAGTATCATGTAAATCACAATATTTTATAGAGGTATCAATTTTTTAAACGAAAATATGTTTTCAAAAAAAGTTACTAAAAGAATAGTATCATAGAATTTATTAATTTTTATATTATCTCACATTAATTATTCATACTTCTATTATATCATAAAATAATTTATTTAATTCAACAGAATATAGTTTTTCACAACTAGTGTTTTTAGAGTAAAAATATTGTACCTCATGATATATATTTTCCACTAGACATAGAATTTTTATTTTTTTACCAGTCTCAGATTCTATAGATGATCCAAAATGAGATCCAAAAGTATTACTCTAGGAAGTCTTCATAATTTTATTTCCTTTTATGTTGTAGTTTGTTTTCATTTGTTCTATTATTAAAGGGTCTTCCATTTTTATGACTCTTTTCCTTTCACACAAAATATAATTTTTCATCAGTCCTTATATTCTTCTTACTTATAAATTATCAAACTTCATAGCAAGATCTAATAGATTTTTTTCGAAATTTGGATGATTTAAATTAGATAATCATCCATAGTAATTTTAAGAGAATTCTATTCATGTTTCATATGATCATCAGCTTCACCCGACATCATAGCATCATACATTATTATAATTCATATCAACTCTTAAATAAATATTTTTTACAGTTTTATATTGATTTATAGCAACATATATTCTATTCTACTTAAAGGGTAGCACTCAGAGTACTTTAGATTCATATTCTAATTGTGAGATTATTTTTCCCAAAGTGGAAAAATCATTGATTACTTATGTCAACAACCAATTCATCTTTGTTATGGTTTCCTCCTTATACATTCTGAATGTATCAAAATTTAAATTCATATTTGTGTACCATAATTTTCTCATGCAAAAATTACCATCATAGAAAAAATAAATAGTCTTCCACATCTCATATGTGGTAAGACACTGAGAAACTCAATTGAATTCATCAATTCATAAACCACACACAGACACATTTATTGATTTTGAATTTAGACCAAATCCCATTTATTGTTTAATACTACAACATTCCAAATTTTCATTATGGATTTTGTAACTTTTAGCTTCCATCAAATAAATCCATATTCCATGATTTTTCAAATATTTGATCATAGGAGATTTCCAACATCCATAATTATCATCATTAAATTATAGAGCAAGGATCATAGACATAGATTCTCTAGAATATTCCATTTACATAAATCATCATCTAAATATATAACTCCAGATTGTTTGATACTTTTTAACATGACTTGATGATATTTTGTACATAAAATAATTTTAAAAAAGAAAACATACCAAAATAAATCTTCCATTGATACCAATTATTAGTTTAGGATAGTGATGATGAAGATAATGTCGCAAGGGGGTGAATAGTGTATTTCAAAAACATTGATAGTTCAGAAAACATTTCTTGATTAGCATTTAACCATACCATTTCTACCAAATATGAATGAGTAAAAGTCAAAATTAAAGCAAAAGAACAGAGTGATGTATAGTGGTTTGGGGTACAAAGATACCTTAGTATGATCCACCAATTCTAGACTCCATGAGCTTGATTAATTTCACTACAATCTCTTAGCCTAAGACCTTTAATAAAAAACTATGTTCAGGGAATTCAAAAATTTACAACAAACATTTATATAGACTTATGTTTCTTTATATATAACACAAATCCACATCCTAATGATATAAAATGACACTGAACCATGACTGAGTCTGAGCAGCTAAAACTTGCCCAAATAAATAGAGCTTTACTTTGTTGATAATAATGATTCACCATCACCGTTGATGTAACAACTGAATGATTTATTCAAATATTTATTAATTCATATCATTAAAAAGATCATTAACACCACATATTATTTCTTTAAATAATGAATGAGAAATAACTTACATATTTTAAAACATATATGTCTCCATAGAGTATCTCATACAGAAAATACTTCATCGTTATTGTAGAATAAAATATGATGATAAAGTGTACTAGAAGCAACAACAATAGAAGTAGTAGATGTAGTGAGATGATAGATAAAAACATGAATATCTTCAAAGTGTTTCTCTATAAAAATGAAACACAACTTTTTAGGAATATTAACTTTTATGTATTTTCTCTACATTCTTTTGATGAAGAGAGTATCAATATTTTTATTGTAGGTGAAGGAATACAGTATATAACAACTCTAGGAATATCTCCTAGAAAAATATGAATATTTTAATTCAAAAAAATTTAAGATATGTCATAAAATCTTGTAAGATTAGTAATGATTTACGTCTTTGAATACAGGCCTTTAAAATAATCAAAAATGATCTTTGAATCAGTTATAAACCATATTTGAAAAGATCATTAATGACCATCAATACTGTTGAAAATATCAGAGAAAATATCAAAAATGAAAAACTCTATTGTTGAATAATCAAGTGTAGGGTTCCATCATGTAATGGAAAAAAATCCAAACGTAGGGTTGAAAATGTATCATTGATAATGTAGGCTTCATATACCATGAATTTGTTTCTTGGGTTGAAGTATTTCTACTAAACATAGGGTTAGAGAACCATACTTTCCATTTTCCCAAATGTATGGCTCTATCTGAACATAGTTTTCATGGTCCATACTTTCCTGATTATTTAGGTTATAAATTCCATACATGTTTTTTGAAATGAAGTGTTCGTACTTTATGATACACATATAATAGTAGGGTCTGAACAATGTTTCCAAAATACATTTGAAACATGTTCTGAATACTACTATGAATTCTCCTTGTGGTTCAATTACATTAATATAATTCTTGAATAAATATTTCCATGAATATTATTTTCTTAAAATTTATATAAAATAAATTTCATTATTAATAGAAATGTGGGGTTTTTTGAGAATTAAAACCAAAATTAAATTAATGAAATTTTTTGAATCAACACATGCTCAACATGTCCCACCTAATAAGTTCGTCCCCCAGGACTTGAAATGATATGTTTTGGTAATGATCGCTAACTTATAAGGATGAAGTTTATATTTATATGTGACTTGGAAAATAATATGTATTATTCCAATGTTATTATCTCATGTATTATGCTATTTTATTTGTTTATGATTCATGTTTTATGAATTACCAATCATTATGTAAGGAATTAATACTATGATGTCTGATATGATGGGTATGATATTCAAATGTTATTCTCTTGTTCTCATACACTGATACTCACGTGATGCTTAAATATATTCTTTACTGTCATGACCTGTCCCCCGAAGCTCATGTTGTGACTACCCCAAGCCCGCCTTCCATAGGTCATGGGATGGTGACTAGCACCAAAGGCGTATTCCATAAAATTGGGATGGAATTACCTTTATAACCTGTAACACCGACAAGAAAGAACATAGCCGGATACCAAACACCAAGAAAACTGTATAACAAAGGAGTGCTGAAAGTAAAAGGGGAAAGAATACAAGCCCAACTGGAAAGTACAAGTACAACTGTGATACAATACAACTGAAGAAAAGGGAATGTCAGATGTTTGGTCATCCTCTGAGGTTTTTTCCTGAAGGGTAGGCATAGATCGCCTCCTCAGCACACCTTGTTCGTTTGTCTCCTCTATGTACCAACTCTTCGTAAGGTCCCCCTCTAGGTATCGTCCAGCCCTGGTACTCTCATCCTCAGTCAATGTTGTCCATCGTCAGCATCCAACATAACAAGGTGCATGCATAGCCCGTGTAGGGGTGAGTATAACCATACTCAGTAGGGACCCCGAGACCCTCTAGGTCTCACAAAATCCAAAAAGAATAAAACAAAAACTATGAAATCAATAGATAACCTTACATAGGTATATTCCCATACATATACCAAAGTTATTAAGTAGTCCATCTCAATCATGGAAAAAAACAGTGGTTCTGACTGAGCTCACACCAGGATTTATTCTAGGAGTAGTAACAAGTAACATTCCGAAACCTTGGATTATGGGGAACTCATCTTCTATTGAGTACATTGGGCATTCCATGTCACGCAGAGGCACATCCCACTATCCTTGGACTGATGAGGTACTCTTACAGTCAAGTATTGTGGGTCTGTCGCGTCATATAGAGGCTCTCCCCACCATGGGTCTGCTGCGTCACACAGAGGCAGTCCCCCTCCTAGCCTACTAATTTACTCATCCTCTCAAGTACTGTGGGTCTTCCATGTCACATATAGGCCCTCCCCACCATGGGTCTTCCACATAACCAAGGCGCTCCCCACTAGTCCAGTCGATTCACTCCGAATCAAAATGGTCAGTAGTCATCATGTCTCACCTAGCTACTAGGTTCCCACAATATGCTCGCTCATCTATGGGAGAATCCGCTCCACAAGTTACTAGTTGGTGCTCTAACTTCCACGAAGTCCCATGAAGAAGTATCTCAAAGGTCTGCCAAGTCATAAGGATCTGAACGCAACAGGCGACACATCAAACGGACTAACCAGGTGTCCGATTGACGTGCCATCTGTTATGTTGAGACCCCTATGACATAAAGAACCTTTAGAATACATCTTCGTGGGACTTTGTGGAATTTGGAAAATCGACCTATGTCTTGAGGAGTGGTTCTCCCATGATTGATATGTACGGAACCCTACGATTGGATGAAACATGATGACTGCTGACTATTTCGACTCAAAGTGACATGACAGGCCCAGTGGGGAGCACCTTGGTGATGCGGTAGACCGTCAGTTGGGAGCACCTTGGTGACGCGGCAGACCCGCGATACTCGACAGGAGGAGTACCTCTGAAGGCCACAAGGGGGATCACCTTTGTGTGATGCAAAAGACCCACTATACTCGACAAGATAATTACCTCAGCAGTCCAAGGTTCGTGGGAAGCACCTCTGTGTGATGCGGAAGGTCCACTGTACTCGATAGAGGAGGAGTTCTCTAGGAGATGAGGTGTTCGATAGTGTGACTATGGATTTTACTTGTTTTTACCCCTAGAATAAATCGTGGTGTGAGATGAGTCAGTACTTCTATGTTTTCCCTATGATTGAGATAGATTACTTGATAACATAGGTATATGTATGGGCATATTCCTCAGTAGGGTTATGCGTTGGTTTCATACTTGTGGTCTATCCTTGGTGGATTTTCTAATACCTTTAGGGTCTTGGGGTCCCTACTGAGAATCTTTATACTCACCCCTACACGGGCTATGCCCGCACCTTGTTGTTTTGGATGCAGACAACGAATAGCACTGACTTAGGCTGAGAGTACCAGGACTAGACGGTACTTGGAGGTGGACCATACGGTGTGTCGGTAAGCAGAGGAGAAGGGTGGACGAGGAGTGTTGAGGAGGCGATTTATACCTAACCTTTAGGCAGGAACCTTGGATGAAGATCCAACAACTATCTTCCTTCATGTTCCAGTTTTCTTATACTTTCAGTTTCATGTACTTTCTAATTGGGATTGAATTCTAGTCCATTTTTACTTACTGTACTGACTCTGTTTAATATTTATTTTACTTGAGTTTGTATCTTGCTGAGTGCTTGGTTTCATGTTCTTACATGTTATAAGGGAAATACCTTCCTAGTTTTCTGGAATACACCTTCGGTGCTAGTCACCTGCCCCTGGCCTATGGAAGGCGGGCTTGGGGTAGTCATGGTACGGGCCCCCGGGGGACAGGTCGTGACATTTACATACATGTAAAAATCACTTGAGCTCACCATTTCTTATGTTTCCATTCCCTAGGTTATGATGAATGGTTTTATATAGGAGTATTAAATAGGATGATATTTTTGGGAAACACTTATGATCTTTCAAAATGTTAGAAGAATGTGTTCCGTGATTCCAATGACACTAAACAATTATGGTCCTTGGGAATGTACTTCTTATTGTGCTGAATATTCATCTAAAATAATGTAATATCCATCTATTTTAATCCGGGGTCTCTATAGATAATATTACAATTACTTAGTAATTATTCCTAGTAAAATTCATTATATTATGATCTAAAAAATGTGAAAAACTAAAATAACTCGAACCACAATATTTTTAGCATCTCAATATTCTAGGATAATTGTACTCAAAAAATATGATATAAAAAGGAAACTGAATATTAGAAATGTAATTTTTATTTTATGAATGAAGAATATTTACCCTTGAAAAAAAATTATTTAAAAGACTAATTATGTATCAAATTGTAAATTTTATGGTGTATAAAACCTATATAGAAATTTGAATACAACTATTATGAATACTAACCTATCTATTAGAATAGTAACTAGACCATTGCAATAGTAAAATTATTGTTTGATGTTCTGATAAAAAAAAATTAATTTGTATTATATTCCAAAAACCCATGTTCATCACTTATAAATAATTCCCTTCACAACCATTATTCACCTCAGACTAAATGATTCATAAAATACCAAATCACTAACCAAATATCATATCCTAAATACTTGAAATTTTCAATGTGTCTTATATTGATTAAAATACCAGTCTGTTGATACTTACGGGGTATCCTTAGAGTCAACATCCAAAAGAATACATAATACCCTCAACTAAATTCCCCTAAATTCCTTACCTCTTATACATCTTAAAATCTATTCTAATGATGGTGTGTAATTAAATAATAATAATATAAATAAAAATTTTTTATATATTAATGGAATATCCATAATCAATACACCTTTCATCAATTCAAAAATTAAAGTATCATCCATGTTTTCATTTGTTAGCTACCTCCTTGACCAACACTTCTTTCTTTCACCAACTGTTTCATGGATTTTTTTTTGAAATTTTATTTATTTTTCTAATTTTAATAATTAAATAATACGTTATTTTATGTTTTCACATTTTTGACTAATAGTTAAATTTAATAAAAAAATTGGCCATGATTTTCAAAAAAGACACCTAAATGAACGCACACTAGACTAATAACATTTATATAAAAAATGTCATCACAATGTGTGGAATCATAATTTAACTTAGGACCATATATCTCAAGGATGACATGAATATCATTTTATTTCAATTTTTTAGTTATCTCATTAAATGGAAAGACCATCTATAATTATGCACAAACTAAATCATAGTTGGAACCTTGAAATGAAGAACCATAAGAGTATGAATAAACATGATGTCATAATAAAATGATTATAAATGAAGAGAAATGAATATTTTGAATTGAAATATATTTTAAAATTTTCTATATAATTAATTTTATAAATTTAAATTTATTGTCTTGTAAATTATTCGATTATACAAAATGAGTGAAGGACAGGAAGTAGGGAAAATTTCAGAACACCATCTTCTATTTTGGGATACACATTATTTATCTTGATCTAACATTAAATGTATATTTTTTGGTATATGTTATATTATACATATATATATATTATATTTTTATATATTTATAGTTTTAGAAAACATTATTTGTTGTGATGCAAAATCTTTTAAAGATCTCTTCCCAGATTCATTCATTAAAAAATACCGATTAGAAGGAACATTACTATTTCACAGATCATTTCATACACCATAACATCAAATTTTTTTAATCCTTTTATAGTTTCTAAAAACACTCATTTATAAAAAGTAAAACCATTATTGTTAATTTATTATATGAAAGAAATAATATTCTCTTACCCTCTTGAAATACATTAACCCATTTCTTAAATCCCCACTAAGGATATTAATTTCCAAACTGACCCATACACTCCAATTTTCATGTATTTAATTCAATTGAATTTAATTTTCGGGTCTATATCTTATTCCATCATAATATATTTTTTATGTCATTTTATTATGTTATATGTAACACCCCCAGATTCCACAGTATGCTTCTCTTTGAATAATGTCGTAGCGTGTGTTGTACGCAACTTCGAGTTCTAACACACCACAACCAATCAAACTAGCCGTTATAAATAGTAATACCCACTTTTTGAAATTTTATAAATTTTCTCTTTCAAAATGGACTTCATTTTTGGATTCATAATATCGAATTTATCTTAGGGTGAATTTTTGGTATTTTTCTAAAAACATTCAATTTTTATGAATAGTGAAAAACACTAAGTCATTGGTTAAAACCGAATTTTTATTTAAAAAATTAGTAATTTTATTCAAATTTATTTTAGGTCCAAATAGATCCATAATACCTATATAAGTTCAATTTATTTCATCAGAGTCATTTTATAATACGTTTATATATATAAAAATTTTATTGAACTTTTTACTGTCTTTTACCCACCACCTAGGAGCATTTGCAAATTTATATAAAACTTAATTTTACCAATTCAGTGAGTTGAATTTTGAAAAACCGAGAGACACGGTTACTATAAAGGATTAAAATGTGGTTCAATAAGATAAATTTTTTTTTTTTTAATTGTAACTTTTTACTTTTATTTACCACGGTTAAAAGTAAATAGAGTAATTAAGGGTAAAAATGATATTATTATTACCCTAACACATGTCCTAATTCTATTGGATACGTTTAGTTCAACCAAAAAACCTTAGGAATAAAATATGAACCTCTTTAGTCCACATGTATTATATTAGGACACTTATTATTATTTTATTTAAAGAAGAGTTAAAAGAGTTAAAATCAATGTTTAATAAAAAAACATTTTTAATATAAGGTTATACATAAGAAAAATTCGACTATAAATATTCATTAGAAAGATAAAACTATTTCCTACATAATGGTATTTTATTTATATTTTTTAGACATTAAATAATTTAATTTATTTATGACACAATGATGATGCAGAAATTACCTAATTAATGAAATATTAAAATAACTGATATTATAAATATCCAAATAAATGTAATTTGAAACTTTTCATGTATTAAACTAATTTTATAAGTTAATATTACATGTTATTGTTGGTTAGATTAATTTTATTCGATGTAATAATGTTGTTATAAATTTAGAAAACACAAAATAAAAAATAGTGTCCAAATTGACATAAAAGAGTTTTTAAAACAAATATTATATTATTAACTGATATTCTATTACTAAAAATATAAGGTTCATCCCAATGACATAGATAAGGTTATATATATTAATAATGAACCACTTGGTGTTTTCTTGGCTTGTTATAGTATGTTTATTAACCATATTATATGAAAATACAAAGAGACATGAAAAATGTCATAGTATTTAACTAAGATTTAAATATAATTATAAGGTTAATATGGTGACTTAAAACTGCCTAAAATCTATTGGTTGAAAGTATTTTTACCCCTCCCTACCCTATCCTAGAAATAAGTCACTTTAGAGAAATTATAAAACGAATATGAATTTATTATAAAATAATATTTCAAGTTTTTCCTAAGGTGCCCCTCACCCCTCTTATAAAAGGGAACTTCCCCTTCTCTCAAATTCACACCTTAAAATCCTATTAGCTGAGCCAAACCCTGCACAAATATACTCTAAACATCTCTCACTTAATCCTAGAAGAATTCCTTTAGTTATAAATCCAACTTAAAGATCCCTTTTGATCAAATCAAAAAGAAGAACCCGAAGAAGAGGTAAATTTTTCATCACTTCTTTCAAGTTCTTTTATTCTTCTACTTCTTCTTTCCGTGTTGTTTCCATTATAAAATAATAACTCCAATATCTTTTATATACTGTTTTTTTATTATAAATATGGTACAAACATATTCATTATTCTATCTATCCTTGGAATGACATGTCACCATACGTGTGTACGTATGACTTACTGTCTCCACGGTGTGGTGTGGTTGTTATTCAATACATTATTATTTGGATGAATATAATAATGATGTATAATTGATGTAAATAATAAATATAACATTATAATGATTATTTATATATGATATAACATCCAAGTATATAATATTTTAATATCAAAAGAATGATATTGTCGCTCATGCGTACGTAACGATTACCGTCTCCACGAACGCGATGAGATTAATTCTCCATCGTATCCATTCAAGACTAATTTTCATTTGATGATTAAAAATAATGTTTAAAGACCTAATATCATTATAGATATTAATAATATACATCCCATACATAACAAATGTGACTCACATAACAAATAATATAAAGTAAAACAAATCCGTTAACACCCGAAACGACGATAATACTAAGATATTATTAACAAAGAAATGTTAAAAAATCATATATGATATCATATTAATGAATATGATTCTTGTATAATTTAATAAAATTTATTTAACCATTATACAGGAGGTTAACCTGCCTAGACCTATAAAAAGTACAAGGTAAGGTTTTATTTCACATTCTCTTCATTATCTGAGGCTGTTTATACGTAAATATCTACTAGGGCCTCTTTATCATCCACATCCATGTTTCTTAAAAATGTATTTAAAAACATTCTTTCTATTTTATAGACGATGTGTTAAATCCATTTATACCCTTTTTTGACTTTTTATAAGATTTTTATAAAATAATCTTTCCATCGTTTTCCAAACAAGGTCATTTTTAACATTTTCGAAAAAATTATGGTAAGAATGTCTTTTTTTAACTTATATGGCGGGTGTATCTATTTTCCACTATTATAAAATCGTCGAATCTTCCCTTAGAAGCTTATAAGAATATTTTCAAAGTAAATGTTTTCTTTTATAATTATCTGACTTTTAAATGATTTCAAAAAAGAGATATTTCTCTTAAATAGTATTGATTTCATCTATGTCAACATCCATTGATGGATTTTATGATTATTCGAAGTTGATTTATTATGATACAAAACTTCCATGTTGTATTGATGGATTTGTGATATGTTTGACTGTGGATTTGTTATTTTTATACCATTCATGGTTTATGAAGAAATTATTGACATTTCGTATGCTAGTTTTCATACGATTGTTTATGTTATATTTAAACCTGTTCATATGAGGAATGCATTGGACATAGTAAGTGACGGGTGGAGCCCACTTTAGCTCCTCGATGCATCGGTAGGTCTCATGAGAAAAACTAGTGTCTTGGCACAAGACCTTGACAAAATCTTATTTGTAGTCTTGGCACAAAGCCTTGAGTCTGTGGTTATGAAAGTCTGGCATTATGAATTCCATCTTTATGAAAGTGGTTATTGATATTGCATTTGATTATTCGACTAGTAGAATATCCATGTGAATAATTAAATGGCATTATTTCATTTTATTTTTTCCATATTATGCTAAAGTTCAAGTTTAAAAGGCATTTGTTTTAGTTATACATTTCCTTCAATGTTTATTCTTATTTATGAATGTTTCCTCTACATTGTTATCCTTACTGAGCATCTAAGCTAACCCTTTCTATGTTTTATGTTTCCCAGGTTGCGAAGAAGTATTTTGTGACAAACCTGCTATGATAGTATGAGGGGATATGAGTGTGGTCTATGGAAACAATGTTGTTGTATTTTTTCATATTATGATGTAATTTAAACCTTATGAATGTATCCAGTACTTCCAAGGCTACTAAACTGATCGGTCTTTCGAGACTTGATCATTTGTGATCATGCCAATGTTATGTAATAATGCACCGACTCTGGGAAACTGGGGTTGGGGTATTACAGTTGGTATCAGAGGAAGTTTAGTACAAACCTTGGAAGCTAGATTTAGATAAACTCTGATTAGAGTGCATTACCCTAAGATAGACATTGAGGATTAGTATAGAATAACTTCCTTGAATTTTGGTAATGTAGAGATTTTGTGTGTTTTCCGAGCAATACATCCCTATATGGATATGAGTAGGTAGAGCCGAATTTGGCACAGATGTACCTAAAGGTAAATCCCAAAAACACCACTTTGAGCTGGACTTGAACAGGAACTAGTGCACCACAACGGGCCTTGAAGCACTCTTTCTTACGACACTCCTGAGGGATATTCTTAGGATAATTCTCATTTTATTTACAAACCATTATGAAGGGTCTATGAGTATATACATCCTCAATGAAAAAATTTAATGAATATGGATTATATCCATAAACTGTTGAATTTATGTTAAGTGTTTCTCAAGTTTGGAATTATGTATTTCAATTCATAAACAAATCTAGTTTATGCCATTATTTAGAAATGGAGAATATTGGAAGGAATGGAAATGATATCAATGCCTGTAATCCATATAGGGAGTTCCCTCCTACTCAAAATAATTATAGTGGAGTTGGTGATACAACTGGTGCTGATTAGCTTATCACTATACTAGGACAACTCACTCAGGTTATGAATAATAACCTTACCCATGTGGAGCACCTTGATCCACAGCGTGGAGGATCAATGTTATACCGCTTCATGAGGAAACATCTTCCAACATTAAATGGTATTAAAAATCCATTAGTAGCTGAGAAATTGATAAATTATTTAGAGAAAATATCCCATGCCTAGGGGAGTAGCGAAAGGGAAAAGGTTTTCATGGTAGTTTACCGCCTCATTGGAGATGCTGATCAATGGTTGACATTGATTCAAAACAAAAAGTAAGATGATAAAGTATGAAATATATAATGGAGGGAGTTTAAAGAAATTTTCATAGAAAATTACTTTCCTCAGGACCATCGAGCGGATATGGAAAGACAATTTTTGAGTCTGAGGCAAAAGGAGGATGAGAATGTCGCAGAGTATGAGGCTAAAATTACCAGGTTAGCGAGGTATGCTTCAGATTATATAAATAAACCAAGAAGTAAGATTGATCATTTCTTTGATGGGTTAAAATCATTTCTCCGTTGAGAATTCGTCTCACAATCCTTCTCATCATACGAAGATATTGTCTAATGTGTTATCGAGACAGAAAATGAATTCTCTAAGTCTTATGAATTTAAAGAAATGCAAGAGAAGAAGATATCTACTGAACACTCTGGAAATTTGAATAAGGGGAAGAAGGGAAAAGATGAATATATATCCTTCAGTAAATGTGGGAAAAACACCATGGTAATTTCATGAAATGAATGAGATTCGGTTACAAGTTTGGTGAAAAAGGCCACCGAGCTTGTGATTTCAAGGAGAATAAAGAGTTTTTCGATGTTGAATGCTACAATTGTAGAGAAAGGGGGCATTATGCAAATGAATGTCCTAAGAGTCAGGAGAACTTACCTCAGAAAAGGCCAAGGGATCAGTGACATGTTTATGCTATCACTACTGCTGAGTTTCAAGCTCTGAAAGACGTAGTGGTAGGTAATTTAATGGTTTCCAAAAGTTTAGCAGAGGCTTCATTTGATTCTGTATCATCGCATTGTTACATATATTCCCAGTTTTCTAAGAAAATTAGATATTTCAAATTTGATTTAACAAGGGAGTTGTTAGTCAAAATTCCTAAGGGAAGTATCATCGCAACAAAGTTTTGTGAATCAGTTCCTATTAGGGCATATAAATGCTTTTTATCTACTAATCTCATCATCATACCCATGATTGAATTTGATATAATCCTCAGTATGGATTGAATTTCTGAACATGATACGAAAATTAATTGTAAGAAGAAGGAGTTTACGATTTTTGATGATGATGATAAAAAAAATAACTTATCTTTAGAGCAGAATCGTCACCAGCTGATTCTTATCTAGATCCACCCCCAGTAGCTCAACGAAATTTAATTACTGTTGAGGAAGAAAATGAAATAACTATGGGTGAGTAAATGAATCTTCAAATAGAGGATGTATTTATTGTGAAATAATATGTTGATGTGTTTCTAGAAGATTTACCAAGACATCCTCTATAACGGGAAATTGTGTTTTCCATTTATTTTATTTATGGTTCAAGGCCCATATCCAATACCCTTTATAGAATATCCACTTTGTAATTAGTGTAAATTAAGAAACAACTAGAGGAATTTAGCAAAAAGTTATTTATTCACCCTAGTGTTTCTCCATGGGGATCCCCTGTTCATTTTGTTAAGAAGAAAGATGGATATATGAGGTTGTGCATTGACTACAGGGAGATCAATGCTATAACAATAAAGAACAAGCATCCCCTGCCTTGCTTTGATGATTTATTCGACCAACATCAGGGATCTAAATACTTTTCAAAGATTGACCTTCGATCTAGATATCATCAGTTGTGTGTAAAGAATGAATACATTCCGAAAACAGCATTTCGAACCAGGTACGGGCATTACGAGTTTACAGTAATGCCTTTTGGATTGACTAATGCACCCTCTATCTTCATGGATCTAATGAATATAGTTTTCAATGAATATCTTGATGACTTTTAGTGGTATTTATTGATGATATCTTGGTATACTCTAAATGATATGAAGATCGTGATAATCACTTGCGTATTATCCGGAAGACTCTTAGAAGACATGAATTATATGGAACGTTTAGCAATTGTGAATTCTAGCTTTAAGAGATTCTTTTCTTGTCCATATTGTCTCTAAGGATGGAATCTATGTTGATCCTTCTAATACAAGAGAAATCCAAGAATGGCCAGAACCAACGAGTATAACTGAGGTACGTAGTTTTATTGGTTTAGCAGGTTATTATTGACATTTCATCCAGAATTATGCCCGATTGGCTAACCCATTAACGAAGCTCACACGTAAAGGGGTTAAAGTTTTTGTACAAAAGAGTGTAAAGAATGTTTTGAATAACTGATGAGAAGATTAGTCGATGATCATATACTGACTGTACCATCGAGGAATGATGGGTTTGTTATTTATATTGATGCTTCAAAGAAAGGACTTGGTTGTGTCCTTATGCAGAATGATAGGGTTATTTCCTACACATCACAACAGCTAAAAATTGATGAGAAAAACTATCCTACTCATGATCTTGAGTTAGAAGCTGCAATATTTTCTTTGAAGATTTGGAGACACTATCTCTATAGTAAAAAATCTGAGACATATACCGATCACAAGAGTTTTAAGTATATTTTCTCACAAAAAGAACTCAACATGAGGAAAAGGCGATGGCTTGAACTACTTAAGGATTATGATTTCACTATACACTACCACCAGGGGAAGGAAAAATAAGGTGGCAGATGCTTTGAGCAGAAAAGATCATGGAGTTTTGAACAATATGAGAGTTGAAAAGGATCATATATACATGGATCTAGTAATGTTGGATATGGGAATAACCATGGAAGGTGAAACATCAATACTTTTTCAAATAGTTTCCAAATCATCATTACTAGAAATGATAAAGAGTTCTCAGACTGGTGATGATGAGTTTCAAAAGAAGATTAATGCTGTAAATGATGGGTGATTGCGTGAATTTGTGTATGAAGATGGAATTTTGAAATTTGGGAAGAGACTTTGTGTTCCCAATATACCTGATCTAAAAAGGTATCGTTGGATGATTCTTATAGCTTCAATTTCACGATACACCCTAGGAGCACCAAAATGTATTGATATTTTAAAGGCCATATTTGGTGGGGCAACATGAAGAGGGAGATTGTTGATTTTGTGTCAAGATGTATGTTTTGTCAAAATGTGAAAGCTGGAAGGAAATATCCTGGAGGATTCATGAAATGTCGTCCCATACCTGAGTGGAAATGGGATAATATTATGATAGACTTTGTCATGGGACATCCAAAGACACCTAGAAGGAACGATGCAATTTGGGTCATTGTTTATCGTCTAACCAAGCCAGTATACATTCTTGCTATAAGGGAATATTTACCACTTGAATGCATACCAATACTATATATTAATGAAGTTGTAAGACTTCATGGAATGCCACTATCGATTGTTTCTAATCGTGATCCCTATTTTACATCAAGATTCTGGAAAAGTCTTTAGAAATACCTGGATACTAAACTTCGTTTGAGCACTGACTACCACCCCAAAACTAATGGACTATCAGAACGAACTATTCAAACATTAGAATACATGTTTAGATCATCCTCACTTGACATTCAAGGTATGTGGGATCAATATTTATCTCTGGTAGAATTTTACTATAATAATAGCTTCCAATCAAGTATTTAGATGGCACCATATGAAGAATTATATAGAAAGAGATGTCGTACACCAACCTGTTGGGATGGTGTTGTCGAAAGAAAACTTGTAGGCCAAGAACTGGTGGAGGAAACAATGGAAAAGGTAAAGGTAATCCAAAACCACATCAAAGCAGCTCAAAGTAGGCAGAAGAGATATGCTGATAACCAAAGGAAGAATTTGGAATTTCATGTAGGAGATCGTGTTTTTTTGAATGTTTATCCATGGAAGGGTGTTATATGTTTTGGTAAGAAAGGAAAATTGAGTCCCAGGTACATCAGACCTTTCAAAATTCTAAAACGAATTGGGGTTGTACCTTACCGGTTGGCAATGCCGCCAAGTCTCTCTAAAGTCCATAATGTGATCCACGTATCAATGTTGAGAAAATACATGCATGACCCAATGCATGTACTCACATATGAGGAATTAGAACTAGAACATGATCTGACTAATTGTGAAGATCTTGTCAAGGTTCTTGATACAAGAGAACAAGTGTTGAGAAACCGGATGACTCCGCTGGTAAAATTTCTATGGAGAAACCATAAGATGGAAGAGGAAACATGGTAACCTGAGGAACTTATGATGAAGAACCACCCGAATCTTTTTATGCAGTAATATTCTAGAAATTTCCAGGATGACATTATTTGAAGAGGGTGAGAATATAACACCCCAAGCTTCCATGGTATGCTTCTCTTTGAATAATGCAGTAGCGTGTGTTGTACACAACTTCGAGTTATAACACACCACAACCAATCAAACTAGCTATTATGAATATTAATACCCACTTTCTGAAATTTTATAAATCCCATCATTCAAAATGGACTTCATTTTTGGATTCAGAATATTGAAATTAGCATAGATTGAATTTTTGGTGTTTTTCAGAAAACTTTCAATTTTTTTGATGAATAGTGAAAAACACTAAGTTATTGGTTAAAACTGAATTTTTATTTAAATAATTAGTTATTTTATTCAAATTTTTTATAGGTCAAAATAAATACATAATACCTATATATTTTCAATGTAATTCATTAGAGTCATTTTATAATAAGTTTAGATACATAAAAAATTTATTGAACTTTTTACAGTCTTTTACCCACCTACTATGAGCATTTGCAAATTTATATAAAACATAATTTTACCACTTCTGTGTGTTGAATTTCTAAAATCCGAGAGACACGGTTAATATCAAGGAGTAAAATGTGGTTCAACAAGATAAAATTAATTTTTGGTGAATTGTAACTGTTTACTTTTATTTACCACGGTTAAAAGTAAATACTGTAATTAAGGGAAAAAATGATATTATTATTACCCTAACACATGTCTTGATTCTGTTATATATGTATAGTTCGACCAAAAACAACCTTAGGAATAAAATTTGAACCTCTTTGGTCTACCTGGATTAGATTAAGACACTTATTATTATTTTATTTAAGGAAAAGTTAAAATAGTTAAAATCAATGTTTAATAACTAAAACATTTTTAATATAGGGTTATTCATTAGATAAATTCGACTATAAATATTCATTAGAAAGATAAAAATATTTCCTAAGTAATGGTATTTTATTTATATTTTTTATACATTATATAATTTAATTTGTTTATGACACAATGATGATGCAGAAATTTCTTAATTAATGAAATACTAAAATAATTGATATTATAAATATTTGAATAAATGTAATTTGAGACTTTTTATGTATTACACTAATTTTATGGGTTAATATGACATTTTAGGGTTGGTTATATAAATTGTGATCGAAGTAATAATACTGTTATGAATTTAGCAAAAACTAAATACCAAATAGTGTCAAAATTGTCATAAAAGAGTTTTTAAAACAAATATTTTATTATTAATAGATATTCTATCCCTAAAAATCTAAGGATAGGCCAAATGACTTAAATAATGTTATATATATTAATAACGAACCACTTGGGGTTCGTTTGTCTTGTTATAGTATGTTTATTAATCGTATTATATAAAAATACAAAGAGACATAGTAAATGTCAAAATATATGACTAAGAGTTAAATATAATGATAAGGATAATATAGTGACCTAAACCTGTCTATAAGATATTGGCTGAAAGAATTAAGACCCATCCATACCCTATCCTAGAAATAATTTACTTTGGAGCCATTATAAACTGAAAATGAATTTATTATAAAATAATATTTTTGGTTTTTTCTAAGGATCCCCTCACCCCTCTTATAGAAGGGAATTTACCCTTCTCTAAAATTCACACCTTCAATGCCTTTTGGCTCCGAGAACCCCAGAACAAATATCATCTCAACTTCCCTCACTCAATACTAGAGGCATTCCTTTAGTTATAAAGCCAACTTAATGATCCCTTTTGATCAAATCAAAAGGAAGAACCCGAAGATGAGGTGAATATTTCATCACTTCTTTCAGGTTCTTTTCTTCTTCCACTTCTTCATTCCATGTTGTTTCCATTCTAAAATAATAACGCTAGTATATTCTATATACTGTGACGTTATTATAAATATGGTATAACCATATTCATTATTCTATCCATCCATTGAATGACATGTCACCATACGTGCATACGTACCGCTTACCGTGTCCACGTTGTGGTGTAGTTGTTATTCAATACATTATTATTTGGATGGGTATAATAATTATGTATAATTGATGTAATTAAAAAATATAAAATGATAATTATTCTGTATATATGATATACCATCCAATTATATATGATTTTAATATCAAAAGAATGATATTGTCTCTCGTGCATAAGTACGGATTACCGTCTCCACAAATGCAATGAGATTCATTCCCCATCATATACATTCATGACTAATTTTCATTTTATGATTAAAAAAATTCTGTAAAAACTTGATATCGCTCTGGATATGAATAAGATACATCCCATCCATAACAAATATTACTCACATAACAAATAATACAATGGAAAATGAATCTTTTAACACCCGAAATGACAATAATACTAAGATATTATTAGCAAAGCAATGTTACAAAAATCATATATGATATCATATTAGTGTATATGATTCTTGTATGATTTAATAAAAATTATTTCACCATTATACAGGAGGTTAACCTACCCTCAACCAATAAAAAGTACAAGGTAAGGTTTTCTTTCACAATCTCTTCATTATCTGAGGTTGTTTATACGTAATTATCTACTAGGACATCTTTATCATCCAAATCCATGTTTCTTAAAAATGTATTCCAAAACATTCATAAAATTTTATAGACTATTGGTTAAAGTCATTTATACCCTTTTTTGACATTTTATAAGATGTTTATAAAGGAATATTTCCGTCGTTTTCCAAATAAGATCCTTTTTATCCTTTTCGACAAAATTAAGGTAAGAATGTCTTTTTTTAACTTATACGGAGGGTGAAGCAATTTTCCAATGTTATAAAATCACCGAAGCTTCCCTTACAAGCTTATAAGAATATTTTCAAAGTAATTTTTTTCTTTTAAACATAAGTGACTTTTAAATGATTAAAAAAAGAGATATTTCCCTCAAATAGTTTTGATTTATTCTATGTCAACATCTTTTGATATATTTTAATCTTATTTGAAGTTCATTTATTATGATATAAAACATACATATTGTATTGAAGAATTTGTGATATGTTTGACTTTGGATGTGTTATTTTTATACCATTCATGGTTTATGAAGAAAGTGTTTACATTTTTTATACTGGTTTTAATACGAATGTCTGTGTTATGTTTAAACATGTTCATATGATGAATGAATTGGACTTAGTAAGTGATGGGTGGAGCCCGATATAGCTCCTTGATGTATCGGTAGGTCTCATGAGAGAAACTATTGTCTTTGTACAAGTCCTTGACAAAATATTTTTTGTAGTTGTGGCACAAGGCCATGACTATGTGGTCATGAATATCTGGCATTATGCATTCCATAATTATGAAAGTGGTTATTAATATTGCATGTGATTATTCGACTACTATAATATACATGTGAATATGTAAATGGAATTATTTTATTTAATTTTTTCCATATTATGCTGATGTTCAAGTTTAAAAGGATTTTTTTAGTTATACATTTCCTTAAATGTTTATGCTTGTTTATGAATGTTTCTGCTATATTGTTATACATACTGACCATCTGAGCTCACCCCTTTCTATGTTTTATGTTTCCCAGGATGTGAAGAAGTATTTTATGGCTGACCTACAGGGATATTCTGAGGGGATATGAGTTTGGTATATGGAAACAATGGTGTTGTATTTTTTCATATTATGATGTAATGTAAACCTGATGAATGTATCTAGTACTTCCAAGGCTACTAAACTAATCAGTCTTTCAAGACTTGATCTTTTGTGATCATGCCAATGTTATGTTATAATTCACTAACTTTCGGTAACTTGGGTTCGGGCGTTACATTATAAGAAAAGTTTATGAAACCCATTCCCTTTTTCTTATGTTTTTCTTATGCTTATACCCTATGTTTAATTTCCTTATGTCTCCCACGTAATAATTTACATGCTATTGTTATGAATAGTGTACTCAAATAGTTGTTAAATGTATTTGGAAATTTTTTCATCCCATTATATACTATGCGATAAAGTTAATGCAAATATATCATTTGGAAAACTTTTATTAAGAATTTATCATGTTAATTTGATAATGAATTGGAATTTATTTATTTTTTGTAGGAAATATGGACACACCTTTAACAGAAGGAGATTTTGAAAAAATAAAAAATTCAGACATTACAAAGTGTGAAACCGATTCATGACTTGTATTCCTTGAGAGCATAACTTCTGTGGGCCAAAGTATGATATGTGAATTTAGTACATTATAAAAAACTAGTATACGACATGTAAAAATTATGTGATGTGAAAATTCGGAACCTGAATCTTAATGGAGATAAAAGCGATGAAAACGTGAAGATCTATGATCTTTATAGTTCTTTGTTGATTTCAAGTAAAAAACATGAAAAATAAATACACGTCCTGAATGTATCAGAATAGCAGTCAATTAATGAATTTTCATGACATGAATCATTTACATGTCTCGAACTGCATAGTCATATAAATATAAAATTACCATCGATGCTGGAGGTAACTTGGACAAATGTTAAACATTTTTTATTTCTTCTTAATTTATTCAATATTTTCTATAATAATTAGTTCTATTTCCTTTATTTCTTTTTTTTCAATACTTTTCAACTATTACCATCTTATAATTGAATATTTCTTTATTTCTAATTTTCTAATTTCAATTTTATTTTTCGTTATACATCAATTGTTACTGAGTTCTTCCTTATTCTTTTATTCTAGTAAATAATTACTTTATCTTAAAATGTTTTAATTGTTTATTGTATTTATTTTTATTGTTTAATATTTATGCCAAGCATTCTTTCTATTTATCTTCTTTCGATTAATACCATAATGCTTTATCAATTCACTTAGTGTTGGGTGTTGAGAGTAAGGGTGGATTTAATCCTAACGAATTTACAAATCAAAACATGGTTAATGTTATGGTGTCCTTCCTTTTTATTACATACACATTTCTATACATCAAACAAAATATGGTATCTTTTAATGTTTAGTTTCTTGGAAATTAGCAACATAATACTAGAAAATATAAAACATTCATCTTATCCACTTGAAAGGATTATTCATGGGTTCATCTTATGTACATTTACTACATCCCATTACATTGTAAAATATACCAAAGGAAAGGGTGAGCATAATGCCATATAAGGTAAATAGTTTACATATATTTAAGATGAATATCATTGTATCATGAGAAATTGAAAAATTAAATATATAAATAAAAATAAAATGAGTCATAACATTGAAATGTTGATACAAAATTTCATTTATATATTCATAATAATATCACCACATATAATCACTAAGGTGTTGTAAAGGTTAATTATCATGGATATGTACCATGTTATCATAAAACGTCATACTTAGAGATTAAATTATTTAGCCCATTATTTTGAACACTATCAACGAGACCCCTTCATGTGTATTATTTAATTTTATCTGCATATATCATAATAAAACATTTCATAAATAATTGATAGAGAATAAAAAATTATTTTCAAATCAAAATCATGTCATTTCAAAAGTTCTTAAAAACATTACCATTATGTCATTTTCATCCCATAGAAATGGAATGTGAGTTTCATGTATATTAAAAAAAGAATTATATAAATATTTTTTACATCCAGGTGAATAATCATTTAAAATAAATAGTATTGGGTATTCAAAAAAATAAAATAATATAGAATATATTTAGGAGAAGAGGGAATTTTTTTGAATTTAATTCGGCAACATAACTAGTGTAAAATGTGGCTTTGAAAAAGGATAAAATTAGAGGGGAAAATGGTATTCCATTTATAAAACATAATTTGGTAGTAGGGTTCTAATCATATTTTTAATAAAAAAATTACAGACCATAAAATTTATAATAAACATACAAAAAAGAGTTTCATAAATCGAAAAGAAATGAAGGATAATTCCCCTACCTAGAAGAGTTACTCCTAAATCTTGAGGAATCGAACCTTCGGCACTTGAGGCACCTTGGGGGGACTCTGTAAGAGGTAAAAATACTGTTTATTCATGTAGGATGTATTTTGAGTTAATGGAAATAGATAAATTGGTGGGTATTTATATTAAAAGTAGATGATTTGTTTCATAATGTCAAAATATAGGACTTGGAAATCTAGCTTATGGAAAATGAAAACCCATTGGATTTCCCATGGTTTTTGTCCAAGTTTTTAGACATTTAGGAAATATTTTACTATATTTTAGGCCACAAAGAACCATAAAAAATATTATATTATGTCTTATGGAATGTAAAAGTCATGTTTTCACTAAATAATGTTTTTAAAAGAAAATTTTATATTTTAGTTGTTGCAAAGTGACTTATTGGTTTGGAATTGATTAAAATAAATTAAAATAATTAATATTAATAAAATAAATTTCTTTGAGTCTAGGATTTTGGTAAAATTCTTATTACATCATTATTACATAAATATGATTTCATTACAAAATTCCTAAAACACAAAGCTATACTTTTACTATTTATCGAAAAACAAAATATTTTATAAAATTATAATAAATTAAACCTAAAAAAGTTTCGAAGTACTGATTCCAAAAATAATGTTTATTTTATCATCATAATTATCCAAATATTATAAATTTTACTTTTAACTATAGAAATAATTATTTATTAAAAAAATATCCGGTTGAATGTGTTATGTAAAATTTTAGAAACATAATAATTTTCATGGACTCCACAAAATTATTTTATTATTTATATTTATGAAAATATGTTTTTATCATAATATTTCATTAAAATGTGTATTATTTATATAACCATTCATTTCTATAAAAAATTATATCCTTTCCAAAAATTTCAATTTGTGTTTGAATAGTGGATTTGTCAAATTCCATCTCAATTGAACCTATCTGTTATTAAGAAAAAATGTTCTAAAAATGGGATCGATGGAATAAAAAATTAATTTACTAAATGGAATTAGACTTTTAGTAAATAAGGTTGGGACATGTATCCCCTTATAAAACACACGTATAACCTAAGGGTAAGGTGTGTGATGGTGATAGATTCATGGGGAAGCTCAAATAAAATCGATTGATTGGTAATGTACACTAACTTGAACTTATCTTATAAGAAATATAGTCCAATATTTTCTTTATTGACATCTGTCATGGGATTGGTCAAGGGTGAACCCCATTGATTCTACCTCCCTCCCAATTTCTGAAAAAAATTGGCTTTGAATGACATGACTCTGCTGCTTGAGGCCATCGATTCTCCATTCTGTGTTAATCACATTTTATTATTTATATATGTAAACACTAATTATAAAATTAAAATTATTACCATGAATATACTTTCATCATTAATATTGACTAGTGGTCATATTTTACCAGCATTTATATTAGTGTTGAATCCTGATGGTAATGTTTCCATTTACAATCACTTCATTAAAAAGGATATACTATTTTTCTATATATAATATAATATTACAGACAATTTATCAAGATACAAATATCATTTAAAATTCAAGGTCATTACATTCTTCCCCACTTAAAAAATTTCTTCCTTAAAATTTAAAATCATTATCTCAATTGGCAAATTATTTGGTTACTTCTATCTCATTGTCTCCTATAGTTCCCACATCACTTATTCATATTTATGGTTTCTCCATGACACTATGACAATATGGGAAGTATTTTTCTTGGAATATTGTCACTACTGTCTACATTCTCCATCAGATGCTCTTCAGAAGATATGTTATGTTCCAGGTGCAACCCCATTGATTTTAGTACATGTGAGGGATTAGTTATGTAATTTCTTAAGAGAGATACATGGAATACATCATAAACTAGATATAGATTTAGTGGATGTACTAGCAGATATTCCATTTCATCTATGCGATCAATTATTTCGTAGGGGCCAATGTACTTTGGGATAAGATTCACTTTCTTCCCAAATCGTATGAATCTCTTTGATGGTGATATTTGAAGTAAAAAAAATTTCCAGAACATAAAACTCCAATTCCCTTTAAAGGTTGTCAACTGAGCTCTTCTCCCAACATTGAGTACCCTTTATGTGTTTTTAGATGGCATAAACCATTTCTTTCATCTCTTTCAAAAGATCAAACCCATGTATCTTTATCTCACCGACTTTATCCCAACAAGTAGGAGTTCTACATAGATTTCTATATAGAGGGTTACATGATTCCATTTTAATACTCAATTTAATGATTTTATTTCTTCGTAACTCAATGAATGAGAGGTGTTTATACCATTTAACTTTAAATTCACTTAAGATTTTTCTCATCATGCCATAGTGTGTCTAAATAGTTTTTTCATATTGGACATCAGTTTTGGGGTGATAGGACATATTGAAAATAAATTTTTTACACATATCATGTTGAATACTTCTCAAAACTTTTGATGTGATACTTAGATCATGATTAAAAATGATAGAATGTGGAACCCCATAAACCCTCACCTCTTTTATTATGTATATATTTGTATGTTTTTCAAGAGAGAGAGATTCTTAAACAATAATGAAGTGGGTAGTCAAGGTGACACAGTCCACTATAACCCATATCACATGGTTTCCCTTGGATTTTCTCAGGATACCAATGAAGATTTCCATATGGATACTTTCTATCTTTTGTGATGGTATAGGTAGTGGTTTCAATACCCCTTCATGAAATTGTCGCTCTATCATCACATGTTGACACACTAAGAACCTTGAATTGTAGTAAAAAATCTCTCATTTCTTGGTATCGCACCAATAATGATCACAAAGGTCCTTATAAATTTTAGTGATACTAGGATAAGATGGTGAAGCCCATCCAGGAAGGCGGGATCAATTTACTTAGCTTGGAGGACACCCTTCACAGCATGCATGCTAAATTGTCTTGGTGCATTCATGATCGACAAAAAATATGGGGAAAAACCATGCACTGTTCTTTTGAGGGGAACTCAAATATAAAGTCTAACAACATGTCTCCTTTTAATTCGATGCTCCTACCCATCTTCTCATCCTTGAAGTTTCAAATCCACTGAATTATCAGCGAGGGGAAGGTGTCCTTATAGCATCACAACTGGTTTGGAACTTCCCTGGGTTTCCTGACCTGCCCAGCTTATAACATTGTCACGACCCATCCCAGTGGGCCCCGCATCGTGACTCCCCAATCCCACCTTCAATAGGCTAGGTGATGTGGACTAGGATCGAGTAGGTATATTACTACATGAGAGGCATTGCCTAAGGACCTGTAGACACGCACACACCTCCAATCCCACAAAATATGAAATGTAAAAACCACTAAGGAAAAAAATGCATGCATACAACTAAACCCAACCAATAGGGTATGACAGAAAATAAGCTACTGAAAGTAAACTGGGGCAGAGTACAATCCCACCAAAACAAGAGTCTAAAAACTGCAAGGTCCAACCTGTAAACACAAAAAAGTACTAGGACTGCTGCTTGTAGACGTAGGAACGCCTCGGCCTATGGGTAACTCATAAAGCTAAATCTTGTCCTAGTCGTCCCTGGAATATGTCAAAAGGTTGATCATCTGCATAAGACACAACACGTGTGGGAAAAGCCCGTGCATGGGTGTGTATAACAACACTCAGTTAAGGACCCGAAAAAACAAGTACAAAAAGGAAAGGCACAATCAGATCTACAGAATATATGTCTACAAAACATATAATAGAAGATCACAATCCAGATATAATCAATACATAAACCCATATTTTTGAGAAAAGTCACAAAACTGCATACCCCCTACTAGGGATCCAGTTCAAAGATTCCACGAAGTACTCATTCTGCGAGAACACACTCCACGAGTCTGGTAGCTCTGATAACATCCATCTGGGAAGTACAGTTCATCGAGAAACATCACGAGAGGTAGACACACTCATTATAGGAGACACACTCATGAGTAGAAATATCATGGTAGATAGAAGCACTCATTACCGTAGACACACTAATGAGTGCAAAAGATCATGATACACAGATGAGGATCACCACCAGGGCCATGGTGGATATCGCGACTCATATGGATTCACCAGCTAGGTGATTCACCAGCTAGGTATAGGATCAATGCCCTGTAGAGTTGGTCACGTCGATGCCTGACACTACTTAGGGTCAAGAATGGATAGAGGATCTCACTTTGAGCCTCTCAGAGGGATGCCGACTCTATCACAAAAAGTCTTGCTGAAGGGATCAGACTCTTGTAGACTGAAATGATGCCTGAAATTCAGGGAAACGATAAGAAGGGGCTGTAAACCAAATGAAATATATCCAATATACTGTGAATAAAAGGACCATTCCATTTTCCAAAAAAGTACACGACGTGTAGAAAAGTTTCATGTTGGGTTGTCTAATCTTAGGTACTACGTGTGTACAACGGCCAGTGTCTTAAGGATGGTCATTTTGAAAAGTTATTACATGGAATTTAGTTCGGTGTAAATGCCGTGTCCAAGTGACTGGGGTGAGCTCTGTCTACGCTGCCCATGTTCCCGTACACGGTTATCAACCCGTGTACTCCAACACGTATAATCGGTGCACGGGGTGGCCCACATTACTAGCCTCGCCTAGTCGTGTGATGGAGTACTCAGTCATGTAATACATCCCATGTCCGTGTATCCCTAGGATACATGTCGAGTCCAACGTAGCCTCTTTTGTCATGCTGCGTAGAGAGTACACGCCATGTCGTCTGAAGCCGTGTAGTCCATCCCGTGTTTGTGTACTTCCCAAAATACACGCTGAGATTCATAGAAATTCCAACACACCGTGTGATCCCTCTCTGACCCCCGAAACTCTATCCACCACCGCAAATACTACACAGTGTGTTTTTCTGAAGTACACATTGTGTATTATGGAAATTTACAGAAACGCGGACCTCCATTGTCGCGCCTCCCGTGATGTCTCGTTCGTTAGTCAGTCTATCTGATAACCATGAAACTCCCAGTTTTTGGTCGCCCCAACACCAATAATCTTATTCCATTGTTTTTGGACGTCCAATCAACTATGACTACATGCAACGATCCACCCGCGTGAAGAATGCTCGAAGAACGTCCCCTCCCGATCCGGTCGGATTCATCGTTCTCTATCGTCGTCGCACCTCTACATGGTCATTGTGGTGTCAAATCCTCAATTTTGGATCCTTGTGCCGCTAAACGGATGCACAAAGATCCATTGTTCATCTACCGTCGATGAATGCAATGAAATCACAGAGAAAAGAAAGGGGAAGAAATCTAATGAAAAAATTGAGGAACGAACCTCCACCGTCATTAGTCACGACATTGATCCGCTCCCGTTAGTAGGATTAAACAGAGAAAAATAAAACAATAACAATTCCACATGGATTGATTTCCCAAATCATCCTAATAAAAACCTCCCACACGAATGTATGAGTATGCGGATCAACTTGTTCATGGTTGATCCGTGATTATCATTTAAAATCAAAAATGGGGAAAAGAATTTAAATAACAAACGCCTACCTCAACTGGGATCGATCGCTGAAGAAGATGTAACACTACCTTCATCGTCGATATCATTCAACCTTGTTGGTGTAGCGATTCGCAGCATCGATCCGTCATCGTTCATCACTGAGAATTTTCTCTAGAGTTTCCTCTCAATCGTCCACCAAAGATCGACGTTTGATTATCCCAATAAAGGCAGAAACATGTTTTGGGATTCAAAAATACTCTACGGTTTTAATGAGTCCAGCTTTCCATTCTTGAGTCATTATGATGTGGCATTTATTAAAGAAACAGTTTCCCTGTCATCGTGCAACAGTATATGTTTCCATATAAAATAAAATAAACATTGATAATTTATTTTATTTTATTTTACTAAAAAGCTCTTAAAATTAAATTTTTCCCTCAACCCACACCAGTCGATGTTAGACCCATTCTTATGTAAAGTAGTTGTCCCAGACACAACGGTGCCCTCAGATTTTTAATCCAGGCATCTGTTTGGAAGCTACCACAATCGTGCACAGGTACGAACTCACTTAACTAAAAAAAGGTTCGAACCACCATTCCAGGATCACCAGTCCTAGGAATGAGCTACTGTCTCTGCGCCTGGTCTCATAATAATTCTTTATAATAACACACGGAAACTCTGAGGCATTAAATTCTCCGCACGTTGGGGATTTACATCTCTGAAAATCCAAAACAAAGCTACTCAAAAATATGTGGGTACTGGGCATGAATCTAGGCCTCCCTCTCCCACAAGCTCTCCCGAAGATTCCCGTGCTGACACCGGATGCACACCAAGGGAATCGATCAGCCACGAAGAATCCTCTACTGCCGATCCTCGATCTCTACTAGGTACTCAGAAATAGTCACTCCATCCTTGATGTCCATCTCTCCCCAGTCGATGATGTGTGATGGGTCATGCGCATACCTCCTCAGATGTGACACGTGGAAGACATCATGTACCCGATGAAGCAGTGGCGGTAGATCTAGGCGGTATGCCACCTCGCCAACTCTGAAAAATATCTAGAAAGGTCTGATGATCCTCGAAGATAGCTGTTCACCCCAGCCAAATCTATGTACCCCTCGTCGAGGTTAGACCTGAAGAAAGACATGGTCTCCCTCTTCGAACTCCAGAGGTCTTCATCGCCTGTCAGCATAAGACTTCTTCCAGCTCTATGCAGTCTTCATTCAATCCCGTATGATCTACACCTTCTCAGTGGTAGATCACACCAACTCTGAACCCATGAGTGGTGACTCTCCGGGGTCGGTCCAGCAAAGCAGTGACTGCCATGGTCTTCCATAAAAGGCCTCGAGTTGTGCCATATAAAAGATGGATTGGTATCAATATTTGTACGCAAACTCCACCAGTGGTAGGTGGTCCTCACAACTATGACCAAAGTCAAAGATACAGGCCCACAAAATATCCTACAGAACCTGAATGGTCTTCTCCGTATGACCATCTGTCTGGGGATGAAACGATGTGCTCAAGCGTAGCTGAGTCCCAAAGGCCTCCTGTAATTCCATCCACAACCGGGATGTAAAGTGGGTTTCTCGATCAGATAATATAGTCAAGGTGACACCATGAAGCTGAACTATCTCCTTCACATAAGGCATCCCAAGATCTCTACGGAACTCTGCTCTCTGATAGCTAGAAAGTGGGCTGACTTGGAGAGTTAGTCAATGATCACCTAGATGGAGTCATGCCCCTTGGATGTCTATGATAAGCCTTTCATGAAGTCCATCAGGATTCTATCCCACTTCTACTATGGAACTTCTGGGGTTGGGATAATCTCGTTGGAACCTGGTGCTCATCCTTCACCTGCTGGCATGTGAGGCATCAGGAAATGAACTCTGCTACTACCTTCTTCATGCCTGACCACCAGAACTATCTTCAAAGATCCTAGTACATCTTTTCCACTCCAGGATGTACTGCCAAGGGGGGTGTGTGAAACTCCCCCAGGACCACCTCCTGTAATGCTAATGGTACAATAGTACGTCCTCTGAAAAGAAGTATGTGCTCCCCACCATGTGAATATCCATAAGGAGCATGTCATGTGGATAACTAATCACGTAAAGCCAAACAGTCGACATCTCTTACTTGCACCTCCCTAACCCATTGTAAGAGTGGAGGGGTGGAAACTAATGACTGCAGGGAAGATGTATCCTCTCTGTCCATGAAGTATAACTGCAACACGGTGAATTTCTTTGTTGCCTCACTCAACAGTTGCGAGCTCGTCCTTCTACTAAGATCAACTGCCACCTTGTTACCCTTCCCAAGAGTATATATGATCTTGAAATCATAGTCCTAGAGGAACTCCTTCCAATGCCTCTACCTCAAATTCCTATCTTTCTATGAAAATAAGTACCTGAGGCTCTTGTGGATAGATTAGACAATAACCTGCTTTCCAATAAGGTAGTGTCACCACATCTTCAATACGAAGACTACCACAACCAACTTGAGATCATCAGTCGCATTGTTCTGCTCAAGTGGCCTAAGCTGGCACGAACCATAAGAAATCACTTCCTACCTTTTCATCAGATCACAACCAATCTGGGTCTCTGATGTGTTAAAAAAAACTATGTACTTGACACCCTCTTCCAAAAATCTCAAAATTGGGGCCCTCGTAAATCTCTATCTCAGCTGCTCAAAAGCATGCTGGCACTTCTTCATCCACACGAAGGGTTTCCCCATCCTGGTCAAGGATGTTATAGGTGCTGATTTCCAGGAAAAATCAGGAACGTATCTCCTATAATATCCTTCCAACCCAAGGAATCTATGTACCTCCGTCACACTCTGAGGTGGCTCCCACACTAACACAGCCTCCACCTTGGCTGGATCTACAGCTACTACATTTGCTGAGATGAAATGTCCAAGAAAGTGGACCTCCAAAATCTAGAACTGGAACATTGAGAGATTTTCATAAAGCTGGTGCCCCCAAAGTACGTCTAGAACCATCTGCATGAGTCTCACGTGCTCCTCCTCTGATGTCGAGTACACAAGGATGTCATCGATGAAGACCACTACGAATCGGTCTAAGTACGGCTGGAATACTCGGTTCATCTGTCCCATGAACACTACGAGGGTGTTCGTCACGCCCAAAGGCATCACCAAGTACTCATAGTGACTGTAGCTGCATCTGAAAGCTGTCTTTGGTATATCCTCATCCTGTAATCATAACTGGTGATAGCATGATTGAAGGTAAACCTTCGAGAACCAAGCTAATCGAATAGGTCATCGATTCTGGGAAGTGGATACATATTCTTCACTGTCACCTGGTTCAGGCGCCAGTAATCCACGCACAACCTCAGACTCCCATCTTCCTTCATGGAAAAAAAGACTGGGGCCACCCAGGGTGAAACGATGGGTCTCATAAAACCCTTGCTCTGCAAATCCTCCAACTACACCCTCATCTCAAAAAGCTCTAGGGGAGCCATCTGAAATGCTAATGAGGAAGTCAGTGTTTTCCTATTGTGTAATTCAATGCAGAAGTTGATTTCCCGGTGGGAAGGTAATCCTGGAACATCTTCAGGAAAGACGTCCATGTACTCTGCCATTACTACTGGGAAATGAGATCTCAAAACATCTATTGCTCCGAGGGTATAGATAGCCATCTTATGAGGGATCTGCTGCACCCTCTTAAACATGAGCCCATTCGGTGTTGCATGGGTCTCCTTTTCTCAGACAATGGAAAACCTCATTCCATCACGGTGGACACACCACACACTTCAACTAAAATAGTCAATCAAGGCATGGATCAAAAATAAGCAATCCATACCGATAATGACATCATAATGCCTCGACGCTACCACCAAGAGGTTCCAACTGAAACTTTCACCTCCAAGGGTAATATCACACTGTCAGCAAAGGTGTTTGATTTTCAAGTCTCCACCCATAGGTGTTTCCAAGCATAAAGATCGATTCAATGGTTCTACCAGAATCTCAAGGTTTCACACAAGGCATGTGGCTATGAAGGAATGACTAGCACCTATGTTTATAATTACAGAAGCTAAGGTAGAAAAGACACAGATTGTACCTTGAATCATCCATGGAGTCCATGGGTCGTACGCCTCGACTGCATGCAGCTGTCCCCAGCCCTATCCCCCAGCTCCCTGAGCCTGGTGCGGACCTCCTCAAGGTGGTGGTAGAAGTAAGTAAAAGTGTCTGCCACCACCCATAGCTCTCCCTGCTCCACTGCCACATCTTCCTCATGACGATTCTATCTGCTCCACTCACTACCTCTACCTCAGTGATCCATCAACTGCTTCCTTGTCAGTAGCTTGATGGGTCGGACAATCTCTAGCGAGAGGTCCCCTACCGTCACATGCATTGTACCACCTCTCCGTAGGCTGATTGGATCCGTCCTGAGAGCCCTGGACTGTCAATCCCTTATCCTAGGTCCTCCTTTGACTTCTCTCACATCTTGATCCTGACGTCCGACGTCGGCTCCCAACTACCGAGGTCTCCGCACTTATCCACCAACTACTGACTGTCGTCAGCTGTCTCTGCTCCGGCAAGAATCTCTCGATCACCAAAGCCCACTTGAGCACTCTATCATAAGTCAGAATGCATAAAGGCATGAAACTAGGTCATATGTCTCATTGTAGACCCCTCTTGAACGTCCGAGCTATTAAATACTGATCCTTGACCATATCCATTGAGTATTAGGACTGGTTGTTGAACCTCGAAGAATAGTCAACTACTGTCAAACTGCCCTACTGAAGCTGAAGAAGTTCTCAGATGCGTACAGCTCTCATATTAACTGGAGAGAACTCCTCCCTGAGTAGTCGCTCAAAATATATCCATGAAAGAGTTTCCTTGTCATGAGTCTATGTGGCCAGACTCCACCATCGTCTTGTCGAACCCTAAAGAATGATTGCCACTAGGATCACCATCTGGTCTTCTGGTGTCCTCACAAGATAGAAAACTTTGGTCAACGCCTCAAGCCCTTCCTCATCCGCCTGAGGGTCGGGCTTGCCTCAGAACCTGAGGGGTCTCTATCTCTGGAACTCATGGAGCGCGCTCAGCCTATTCTCCTCGACAGTCAGTACTGCGGGTACCACGGGCTACTCATTGGTGGTGGCATAGTAGGTGCACCACCATGTAGCAATGCCTAGGGAACTGGTCCATGTATCGAAGCCTCATCACTGAGGGGGTCATCCTCGTGATCATTCTACTGAATCCTAGAGGGAATGTATCGCAGAGGCATCCTGTAAGAAACAAGATGTACCATGGTCAATGAGTATATCTAGATAGATGACAGAAAGGATATTGAAAACAAAATCCATTCTTATATGATGCATGTACCATTCTTTTATTTCCATACAACTAGGGTTTTTGTGTACCGAGTTGAAAAGAAGGTTATCAGAGTCCTGATGTATGGACACGTCCGCCGCTGCACTAATACTAGAGTCTCTGGCCTAAATGCTAAGCTTAAAACAATGAACACTAATTCCCCAAACAAATCTCATAGACCATTGATCCTAAGGTAGAACCAACAAACTCTGATATCGCTATGTCAGGACCCTTCCTAGTGGGGCCCACGCCGTGACTCCCCAAGCCCGCCTCCAATAGGCATGGGGCTGGTGAATAGCACTAAGTAGGCATATTACTACATGGGAGGCATTACCTAAGGACCTGTACACGCACACACATCTCTAAGACCACAAAAGATGAAATATAAAAACCACTAAGGAACAAAATGAATGCATACAACTAAACCCAACCAATATAGTATGATGGAATATAAGGTACTGAATGTAAACTGAGCCTGAATACAAGCCCACCAAAACAAGAGTATGAAAACTGCAAGGTCAAACCAATAAACACAAAAAGGTACTGGGACTACTACTCGTAGCCATAGGAATACCTCAGCCTGTAGGGCACTCAGAAAGCTCGGTCCTTTCCTGGTTCGCCTTGAACTTTGTCAAAAGGCTGCTCGTCTGCACAAGAGATGACATGTGCGGGAAAAGCCTGTGTCGGGGTGAGTACAACAATACTCAGTAGAGGACCCAAAAAAACACAAAGTAAGTATCCAAATTAAAGGCACAATCAGTGATACACAATATATGTCTATTGAAAATATAATAGGAAATCACAATCCAGATATACTCAAAACCCAGACCCATAGTATAGAGACAATTCACACAACCTCATACCCCCCTAGGGATTCTGTTCAAAGATTCCCTGTAGTACTCGTTCCAGGAGAACACACTCCATGAGTCTGGTATCTCTGATGATGTCTGTATGAGAAGTATCGTTCGTCCGGAAATGTCAAGAGAATTAGATACACTCATTATGGGATACACAGTCCTGATTAGGAAGATCATGGTAGATAGAAGCACTCATTATGGGAGACACGCTCTTGAGTGGGAAAGATCATGATACATAGATGATGATCACGTCCAGGGCCATGGAGGATACCATGAATCATCCGAATTCACCATCTAGGTGATTCACCAGCTAGGTAGAGAATCAACACCCTGTAGAGTTGGTCACGTCGATGCCTGACTCTACCTAGGGTCAGGAATGGATAGAGGATCTCACTTAGAGCCTCTTGGAGAGATACTCACTCTGTCACAGAAAGTCATATTGAAGGGATCATATTTCTATAGAAGGAAACGATGCCTAAACTTCAGCGGAACGAGAAGAATGGGCACTAACCCAACTAAAAGATGTCCAAGATATGGTGGACAAGAGGACCGTGACATTTTCCAAAAATTACACGGTGTGTAGAAAAGTTACATGTTGTGTTGTTTGAACCTCGGTACTGTCTGTGTACAACAGATCATGTCATAAGGATCTTCGTTTAGAAAATTTAGTACATGGAATGTAGTACGTTGTACACATCACGTCTGAGTTACTAGGGATGGCTCCATGTATGATGGCCATGTGCCCGTAAACGATTATCAACCCATGTACTCCAACCCGTGTAATCAGTGCATGAGGTGGCCCATGGTACTGGCCTCTCTTGGCCTGGTGATGGAGTACACAGTCATGTACTGCATCCCATGTCCGTGTATCCCTGGGATACATTCCGATTCCCATGTAGCTGCTTCTGTCATGCCGCGTATAGAGTACATGTCGTGTCGTCTTAAGTCGTGTAGTCCATCCCATGTCTGTGTACTTACCAAAATACACGCCAAGCTTCGAGGAAAGTCCAACAAACCGTGTGACCAGTGTTACAAACCGTTTGATTCCTCTCTAACACCCAAGACCCTAGTAGCCTCCGCCAGTACTACACGGCGTGTTCTTCGGAAGTACATGCAGTGTATTCTGGAAATTTCCAGAAACATGGACCTCCACCGTCGCGCCTTCAGTGATTTATTGTTCATTGATCTAGCTATTTTATTGCCATGAAACTTCCATTTTTTGGTTTCTCTGACACCGAGAATCCAATTCTTTTTCTCTCGGACCTTTTATCGACTCTGAAAACATGCAACAATCCACTCGAATGAAGAACGCTCGAAGAACAGACCTTCCCGATCCAGTCCGATTCGTCATCCGCTATCGTCGTCGCACCTATGCAAGGACGTTGTGGTGTATAATCCTCAATTTGGGATCGTTGCATCAAAAAACATATGCGCAATGATCAGTTGTTCGTCTCCCCTCGAACAATTCAATGAATGTACGTAGAAAATAAAGGGGAAGAAAACCAATGAATAAATCCAGGAATGAACCTCCACTGTTGTTCTTCACGGTGTTGATCTGCACCTGTTAGTAGGGTTGAAAGAAGCAGAATGAAACAAAAACAATTCCACATGTATCAATTCCCTGAATCAACTCAATAAAACCCTGCCACAAGAACGTACAAGCCTGCGGATCAACTTATTCGTGGTTGATCCGCTTTCATCGTTTAAAATCAAAAATGGGGAAAAGAATTTAAATAACAAACCCCTACCTCAACTGGGATCTATCACTGTCGAAGTTGTCTCACTGCCGCCATCTTCATGATCCTTCATCTTTGTTAGTGTGGCAATTCAGAGTTTCAATCCATCATCATTCATCGCCGAGAGTTTTCTCTAGAGTTTCCTCTCAATCTTCCGCCAACAATTGACGTTCAATTATCCCAATAAAAAGGGAAACAGGTTTTGGAATTCAAAAATACACTGCGGTATTAATGAGTCCAGATTTCTATTGTTGATTCATTATGATGTGCCATTTATTAAAGAAAAAGCTTCCCCTTCGCCGCACTACAGCGGATGATTCGATATGAAATAAAATAAACACTGTGAATTTATTTTATTTTTTACTGTAAACGTCTAAAAATTAACGTTTTCCTTAGACCCATGTTGGTCGAGGTTAATCCTGTTCTTAGGTAAAGTCATCATCCCAGACGCAATGGTGCCCTCAGATTTTTAATCTGGGAATCCATTTGGAAACCTCCACAACCAGACAAAAGTTCGGACTTATATAACTAAAAAAAGGTTCGAACCACGATTCTGGGATCACCGGGCCTCGAAATGAGCTACTGTCTTTGTGCCTGGTCTCGTAATAATTCAATATAATAACATACAGAAAATCAGACACATTACAAACATCAAGTTTAAATAGGAATCATGCTTCCATTATTTCATCAAGACTGTGTTGAAAAAATATCAACAGGCCACTTATCACCTTATCATGAATAATACTGACCCAGACAGATGCTTGTTCACCCAGCAATCTCCGAATCTTTCTCATATAATGTGTTTTAGTGGATTCTGCATTCTCAGACCCAGGGGGAATGTGGGAATGAAACCATGTGGGTTACGAACGTTACAACTAAGTATAATTTTTGTTATCGGAGGATCTGTCAGAATAATGAGCCAATATACGAGATGGTTAGAAAATGTGGCATCTCACAGGACTCCTTATGCTCATGTTGCACTACCCCTAAGGAATATATTATGGATAAAACATTCTACGAAGGTGAGTGGGCATGGGGAATCTGAACCTTATTTTGTGATTTTATGGAATTTTCCTCTCAGTCTCCCCCAGACACCCCTTTTTCAGTCCATTTGTTTCAAGATGTGGGTGAAAAAGTTACTGATAAAACAGAAAGGGAGATTATACTGCATGTAGGTTTTCAGTGTCTTTGGCAGGCCAAGAATAAATCTAGATATGAAGGGAATGTCTCTTCTAGGAGGGCCATAATTTCCAGAATGAAGAGCCACTTCCTTGATCGAGTCAGGGTCAGTGATAACTGGCAGGATGCTCCCTCCCTTCATCTTCTGCATCCAAACTCAAATTCATCCTATCCAAGGGGCATCTCAGGAAGGCTATGGGTTCACTAGGGACCCCTAATGATGGTCTGGAAACTCAATACATATGGGTCCTCCATATCGGGTGTCATGAGAGGTGGTGGGGCGGTTCAGTATCCTAGGGGTTCAGTTATTTTCGCATTCACTACCCACTTCGGTGCCATCTCTTCACACCAAGCAGAGGCTATGGATTTTCTCAATGGTCTATCCATATGTCGACAAATGTATTGATATCTCAGAATATGAAACAGACTTTATGGTCCTCCTCAACACTATGATGGATACCATGTCATCTACTTTCTAAATCTCATACATCATCAGAAAGTGCCAATGTCTGATTTCCAATAGTTGCTTAAAGCACGCATGGAATGAGGGCAATATGGTCTCTGATTTTCTTGCATACTTAGCAGTCCAAGGTACCAGTTTCTCCTACATATACAACATGGATTTCCTGAACCCTGAGGAAGTGAATATTGTTCAAATGGATTCCCTTGGACTGCATTACTATAAGCCCCCTTCATAATTACTCTCTTTATTCTTTTCTTGACTGTCTCACTAATGTTTTCCATAAAATAAGATGATGATGATGAACAATGGATCTTGTATTCAAGATTCCATGAACTTTTCTAGTAATGACCTTTGAGAAATACTTTGGTATTGGACTGATGATTTTTCTTCTCTCATTATTCCCATGTACAACCTTACAAGGTCCTTGATCAATTGATCCCCTTAAATCCACATCTTTTCAAGAATAATATGTTCAATCCTACTTAATGAATTTGTGAAATTTTTTTCTCTTCTGGGGTGATAATTAATTGAATATTAATAGTATTTAATAATTCAAACCAAATGCATTTTTACTTGTTTATTATTGTGATTATATACATAATAAATTTTGGTATGTGTATATATCACACATCTTCCCATAAATTCAATGCGTCTATATTTTTAGAGAAAAAATAATTGATGCTATCTTCATGTAATGTGTAGAATAATTATTCTCATGAGGCATTAAATCATGATATGACAAAATAATCACATTATAATTTTTTAGAAGGGTGCACAAATCCCATTTAAATATGTATCACTAAAAATAACAAATCCTTCTCTGATAGATGGTAGAGTTAACAGTGGTGTAGTAACCAATCACTTAATTAGTTCTTGAAAACATTCATCACACTCCTTTGTCCATATAAACTAGTCCTCTTTTCAAGTAAACATGGTTATTAGATTACAATTTCATAAAAAAATTCTCACAAACCTCATATAATATCCTACTAATATAAGGAAACTGTGATTATATTTTACTATTATCTGATGAGGGGAATCCTCTTCAAACATTTTCTTGGTAGAGTAAACTAATATTTCATCACTGGTTATAATATTCTAAAATAATGAAATTCTTTGTAACCAAAATTCAAATTTTCTTAACATTCCAAATGTTCTTTCCTACCTCATAGTTCTCAATAAAACCCTTAGATGATCCCCACGAGTCAATTGATTTTTTTAATAAATTTTGAATATCATCAATAAAAACAACCATAAATTTATCTGGGTAGTCCTTAAATACTCCATTCAACAAATCAATAAATATTGAAGGAGCATTATTCAAGATAAATGGATTAAAAAAAACTCATAATTCCCACATATTTATTGGAAGGTAGACTTTCGAATATCTTATCTCTTCATTGTCAATTAATTATGAGATCAAAAATCAATCTTGGAGTACAATTGAGCACAACAAATATGGTCAAATAATTCACCAATAATTGGATGATGGATCTTTTTATTTATGTTTATCCCATTACATTCTTTATAATCAATGTATAACTGCATTAATCCATCCTTATTCACAAAGAGAACATCTTCTTCCCAAGGAGACACACTTGGTTACACAAACGCCTTATCCAAAAGATCTAGTCTTTTTTTCTTTAATTTCTATAGATCCATATTTTACATTCAATAAGGGGTCTCTAATATTATCCTGGATTTAGGTATGAGTTCATTAGAGAACTCTATCTCTATTTTTAGGGGATTTATATGTAACTATTAAGTAATTACAATAATATATTCTTAAATATTTGGGACATTTTTTATTCTTATAATTTCATTTACTTCTTCCTCTTCACCAATCATCTTTGTAAATAAGGCTACAAAATATTATTTTAGTCAAAGCACAAGATTAGGATTCTCTATTTTGAATATAAATATAGGATGTCCATTCAATACTAGTGATATTTATTTTCTTCTATAGTGGATATTATTATTTTACTTTGAGGTCCAGTCTATCCCTAGTATGATGTCGAATTACATCATGGGAATGACTGCATGATTTGGGATGATGTTGTTTTTTCTGAACCCAATACTGAATTTTCTATATACTATTTATTCATGTATATTCTCTCATGTTGTCTTGAAAGATCAATAAAATTATAGTAGTTCAGGTATTGATTATATATTCATTGAAAACATATTGGAAACAAGGGAATGCATAAAACTAGAATCAAAAAGAGTAATTGATAGATTTGAGAGATAAATAAGAGTAACCACCACCACATCATTTGAAACTGATATTTTAGTTATTGTGAAATTAGATTCCCAACCATTATCCCTTGGTCTATGTTGAGGTTCATAGTGATTTCCCACCATTATATTAGGATTTGGGTAGTGATTGGAAAAGTTTTCAAGCTTTCTGAAATTGTAGCATTGGACTTCAAGTTGTATCGGCACCATATTTTATTTTTCAATAGAGTTGAGAAGTTTAGGCTTCACCTATATATGATAGTTTTGGGATATAGTCATCTCTTCCACACTTATAACATTTCCATTCCTGAGAATGAATTTCTATGAATTCTTCTTCCCACATTTTTCATGTGGTAAGTTTCACATTCATTTCTACACTTTTTTTATCAAGTTTTCTCCCAATGTTTGTCTCTAAAGATATCTTCTTTTGATTAGATTTATGTGAGCTCTACATCTATTTGAACTCCTATTCAACCATAATATCACTTAGCACAATCTCCTCATTTCTATCATAGTCTAGATTGGATATATTCCTCATAGATTGGGTTTTATTCCAATGAAAAATCATTCATCTTTTCTATTAGGACCAATTACAATGACACTTGTATAATGATAAAGACTTTTAAATTTCATCTCATATATTCCCACATATTCAGTTTTGTTCTTCATCAACTCTAGGAATTCCTTCTCTATTTTCATTCTCATCTAATTTAGGAAATATTTATTGAAAATTATTCCCAAGAACTATTCCCACTATATATCATAAATATCCTTTCTTGGATTAATGTTTTTAATCACCTACCACAAATATTTTGATTATACATCCAAATAGTATATATCCAGGGTGACTTTATCTTGTTCAAAACAGTGATGTATAAAAAAGAACTTTTCAACAATGATTATCCATTATTTATCAATCAATATGTTAGTAGATCCACTGAAATAAGTCATTCCTTGATATATAAAGGAATTAATGAAATTTTATTCTGATCATTATGAGTTTGATCTCTAAACACGATTCAAGTTATTAATTATAACTTGAGTTAGTTGATTCATCATTCTCATGATGTTTTTCATTCCATCTTCTTTCAGAGGGTCATCAACACATAGTATATTGCACTCACAATTTATGCAGTTCCTCCAAATTTACTTCATTTAATAAAATAATAAAACCTTAGTTAGAAACATGTTTATTTTAAGAATATGACAATTCTAAAAGAAATTTGATTTATAAAACATCAACACTAAAAAATTTATTCTATAACCAGAAATACATTTTCTATAAATCCTTCATAACGATTCATAAAATGCTTATGATTATCCAAATGTATTACACAAGAGTGACCATCATGAGTGAATTGAATCTTATTTTCATATTTAAGTTCCCATTTGAGCATATATCAATGTGGTGTTTTCAGGTGATACCCCTACATACATTTGTGACCGAGCCACATCCATTGGTTCGTATATAGACATGGATTTCATTTCTTATAAACCACATAATTAATACTTCACCAAAATAATAGGATGTTTTCATATATTTTAATATATCCATAGGCTTCTTCCTAATGTTTTCAAACAATAATTTATAAAAATAACTAAAATTTACTTTGATACCAATTACAGAATACCACCTTTTTAATACATAAATGTTTCATTGCATTGAACAACACATATGATCATTCAATGTTTTGTTTCTTGGAAATACTGAACATAATACATGAAAATATAAAAAATATTCAAATACACTTGAGTGTCTTGTTTATGGGTTCAACATATGTACATTTTCTACATCTCTTATCCTGATGATAAAAATTAAAGTTATGGGATGAGTATAAGTACCAATAAGGGAAACATTTTACATATATTTGTAGGGAATATCAATAAGAAAATGAGGAATATCGTTATGGAATGAGAATTGGAAATTAAAGAATATCCTAATAAAAATAGCACCATTCATAACATGGAAATGTGGATAAAACATGTAATTTAGACATTCGTTGGAAAATCACTATGTTTAATCACCAAGGTTTCACAAATGGAAATGACCAATGTTATTCACTAAGGTATCGTAAAATATGTCATCTCTAGAGATTAAATTCATTACCCAATAAATTGGAGTGATATTTAGTAGACCATTTATATATATTAATCAATTTGATCCACATAGATAATTTTAAAAAAATCATAAATAACCCATGGGGAATAAAAAATGGGTTTCAAATCAAAATTCATGGGGTTTTAAAGGTTCATAAAACAAGATCATTATGTCATTTTTATACCACAGAATGAGAATTAGGGTTTAATGTTTGTTAATACCATAATAAAATAAATATTTTTTATATCCATGTGAATACCCTTGGAAAAATAAAGTGTCATTTTAATTCATAAAAACAATTTAATAGATAATTTCTTGAATAAAAGTGGGGAATTTTAAGAAATAAATTTGCTAACATAACAGGTGTAAAACATTTTTTAAATAGGGAAGAATTTTGGGGTGAATGGCTATATCATTTGTAAAACATAATATTAGATTAATGGTATGATAAATTGGGTAATTTAAAAGAGTAATCATAACATTTATAAGACATATACGAAAAGAAGTTCTTGAATAAAAATGAGAAGAAGGATAATTTATGTACCATGAAGAGTTACTTATGGATCTTGATTAATTGAACTTTGGGGGATTGATGACACATTGGGGGACTCTTTGGGATGTAAAAATTCCATATAGTTGTGTATGAGGGATTGTGAGTAAATGAAAATAGAGAAATAGATGGGTATTTATATAAAAATTAGAGGATTCGTTTAATAATTTCCATATAAAGGCCTTGGAAATATAGGTTTTCGGTTATGAAAAAAATGGTATTTCATAAGTTTTTGGAAGTTTGGGAAATATTTTATGTTATTCTATCCCAAAATAACATAAAATAAATTTAAATTATTTATTTTTTCAAGGAAATGTAATGTTTTCAAAAAAATAATGTTTTAATGACAAATATTTCATTTTAGACTTTGGAAAGTATCTTATATGTTTGTAAATTTATAAATATATATTTAAATACTTTATTTTAGTAAAATAATATATTTTAATTCAATAATTTTGGTAAAATAATTATTACATCACCATTAAATAGTTATGATTTAATTAAACATATCGAAAACCCAAAACAATGTTTTTACTATTCATGGAAAAAAATTAATAATTCTTGTAAATTCAGTCTAACCTAACTTCAAAATGATGATTTAAAAAAAATATGTTTATTTTCTCATAATAATTATATAAATATGATAACCTTATCTTTTAACTATGAAAATCTTTATTTTTTAAAACTAATACCATTTTGAATATGCATTGTAGAATTTCGGAATGTTGAAAATTTTGAAGGACATGATAAAATTATTTTATCATTTATGTTTAAAAAAAATTGTTTATCAAACTATTTCAAAAAATATATATTATTTTTAATAAATTAGTTTATTATAAATATTTATATCTTTTTTATAAAGTATAATAAGGTTCCCAAAAGTCAATTTGTCAAATTCCACCTCAATTAAAACTATATTTTGTTAAGAAATACAATTTTAAAAACATGATTCATGGAATAAATAATTAATTTATAAAAAGGAATTAAAAATTATGTTACCATGCTTGGGACACGTAACCACTTAAAACACCAGCATACAACCTAATGGAAAGGTGTGTGATAATGATATATTTATGGTGTGGATCTGCTATCTTTGACCGAGTTGTAATTTTCACTAACATGAACCTCTCCCATATGAGATTTTATTCGATCTTCAATTTTTCAAGTTTATTTTTGTCTTTGTCATGGGGTCAACCCAGTGATGCTACCTCCCTTCCATGTTTTAATAAATGGGTCTTATATGACATGGATCTACTGGTTGAGGAAATCACTTCTCCCTTCTGTGTCAATTATCATTATCCATTTCAACTTATAAACACTAATTATAATGTTAACATTATTATCAAGAGTATTATTTCAAAGGGTCATATTTACCAAGGGTCATATTTTACCAACAGTCAAATACAGATTGTCATGTTTCCCTTTATACTCACTTCATTAAAAAAGATATGGTTTTCATGTGTATAAAATAATTTAAGACACATTTTCTTGTGAAATAATTATCATTTAAAAGTCTTGGTATTTAAGAATATATTGGCTAATAATTAGGTTTAAAAATAATTTGTTATCCTGTTTTGTTTTATGAACTTGATCTCAATAATAGCAATAAAAAGTCTCAAACCTAATCAGACTTGACCAGACTTGGATGAATTTCTTGTGGAACTTTCTTCCATAGAATATAAACTTATTACACAAATTTTTTTGACTTTATCTAGACCATAAAGTATATTTTAACATAATTATATCCAATTGGTTAGACAAAAACCATATGGTTACCTTTTCATCGGTTCATAGCCTAATATATAGGACTATAAGAAGAAAGATTTAGAATTATCTTTTTCCTAACCCCTAAAATTTACTATGATCACTTATTTATTTTTGGAATTAAATCCATTATACATAAGTCTTAATAAAACCAACCCTATGATTTTTTTAGAGAATCCAACTACATGATTATAACTAGTTGGTTGTCATATTACTAGCATGTCCATGTGGTTTTAGTCTCAATATTCCACTATGATACATCTTTATAGAGAGTTTTATGTGGGCCCTTATAAATTCTATTTTGAGAAACACCATTGAAGAATCAATGATGTTGTGTAGGATGGTCAAATTATTGCATTGTTTCTAGGGAGAGACACTTCTTGGAAAATCATCCTTTAGTGAAAGCGTCATATTAGATCATCCAAAAATTTTCTTTCTTCTTTTTCCATTATTTTATAATTTTTGCACATGTGGTATCATTTTTTTCCACTCTCTGTCAACTAGTTCATGGGCCAGGGTCCTCTAATTAATTGTAGGATATTGAATTCTCAGAATTTGGTGTCTTTAGTTCATAAAATCATTATATCATTATCGGAAAACAAATATCCCTTATGGTCGATTATCATAATATTTCCCCACTTAATTACTAAAATTATCACATTGTGCCAGCTAAATAGTGAGGAGAGTGAACTTTCATACAGGGGAACACAATTATGGGCTTCAAATTTTCATCCATTATTGGTGTTTCTTTAACAAGTGCATAACCTTCTATCTAAGAACATAAATTTAAAATTAAACATGGACTCATCCATATTAACGATTACCAGGGATAGTTTCATGGAATTCAGAGTGGATATCCCCATGAACACATAACTGATTTCATTGAAGTCTGCAACACCTTTCAAAATCACAGTGTATCCACTAACATGATCAGAATTAGAGTATTTACCTTCCCCTTATGTGATAGAGAAAAGTATTATATTAAAATATATTCTCCCAAGTCCATTATGACTTGGAAATATTTATATAAGAATTTTCTTGACAAATATTTCCAAATAATACCAATTTTGATGCTCGGAAATGAGATCCAAAACACCACCTGGATGGATGGAGAATTATCTTGGGAAGCTGAAGATTACATCATGGAGTTGAATCAAAAGTAACCACTTCATGGACTTGATTTGTGGAAACAAATTCAAATTATAATCCAAGGACTAAAACCAGATGCACACGCTATAGTGGATGCTGCCGCTAATGGAAGACTCATGCTCAAGGTATCAGAAGTCTGTAGAGCATATTTAGATGATATTTCACACAATTTTAGTATTTAGAAGAGTGATTGAGGACTTCATTGATGCATAAAGAATTAGTTGAAACATAATACACATCTTAAAGACCAAGTTTAGGCTTTTACAAAATGATAAAATCTTTACAGATTCCTACTCAACTACCACCCCTTTCTACCATTGTTCTGGAAATAAAGTTTTTTGAAATATGAAGAAGTCCCTACCCATATCCGATCATTATGAAACATATAGAAGAGGATAAAAATCAATATTTTATTTACATAAATTACAGTCAACAACCTCAAAAATACCAGAAACATTATTATCAACAGAGACCCGCTCAACAGTCGTAGAAATAAATCCAAATTTACTACCAATAAAGGAGTGTTAAAGTGGAACGATGAATTTGGGGACCACCAGGGGAACCACCAAAAAATAAAGATCCACAAACCCAATTAAAATTTTATAAATAAACATTTCTAGCTAAATATCAGCAATTTCCACCAACTCTGTAATAATAAATCTAGAAATCATCCCCATGGTAACAACAATAAGCACCACCTTGATAATGAAAACATTAAAATTTTATTACTAGGTTCTTTAAAAATGAGTATAATAGGGTAACTAACGAAGAAAATGAGATGAATAACCAAAGGGATTCCTTATGTAGGCTTGATCATCAAGTAGGAAAATATAGAAAGATCTATCAAATCAATTTTTCAGTATGTTTGTCTGTAATAATGATACATATATAAAAGTGGAAGTTGATGCTATAGTCTTTATGAGTGAAAAATATATATTTCTTTATAAACTATGAATTGGTATGTAAAAAAACATAAATAAACACAAATTTTTTTTTAATATTCATAAAAGATAGTTATAATAGTAAACACAAAGATGGTCTGGACCAAAATCAATATTTAGAATAAACTAAAAAGAACCTATAAAAGAGTATGCTAAAAAGGGAATATGTATATGAGGAACAACCACTATAAAAACCCCTCTACCCTTTCTAGAAAGGATATAAAAATGAAAAATAGGGAGAGTACATGGCATTTTTAAATATGTTTATGTAGTTACAAATCAATATCCCCATTTCAAAGGACATTGCTCAGATTCGTACTACCAAAAAGTTGTTAAATGTGTTTCTAGAAAATAAAAAGAAAAAGAGACCAAGGATTCATATCCTTGAATTAATTATTCCCTAAATTTGATCATTGGAAGCTACCACCCAAGATGTGGAACCTCATATCCATATCAATTCCATGAATTATAGGGACATTCAATTTTTGAAGAGATTTTTTTGATCTCAATGAATGTATCGATCTCAGGCTTATGAGTTATATTATGTAATTAGAGCTCAAATATTTGAACACAACCAGAGTCTCAATTCAAATATATGGCAGGTCATTCAAGTACCGTGTATGAATTTTCAAGAACATCTTAGTTAATGTTGCCATGTTCATCCTTCCTATTGATTTTATTATCTAGGATATATGGGAAAAATGAGTTGTACCCATTGTTCTCGTGAGATAATTTCTCACCACTCAGATGAAATTGATTTATGTGAACCAAGGAAGGATAAATTTTATATCAATTACTGAACATGTAGTATCAAAATTAGTGTAACATTTCGGACAATGTGTTGATCCATTTGATGGTCATTCCATGATTCCTGTTGATGAGTAAGATAATTTCATGACTCTTTAGGATGACATAGATATCATGTATCGTAGAAAATATGAATTAAGGGATTATGAAGATGATTATTACATTGAACCTCTGTACAGGTATTTCATTCCATATGTTGTAACCTCAGTCAATAAGCCACCGATATTATATTTTAAAACTCTACTACAATCATTAAATTATTTATTCTTAAAAGCTTCCTCAATGATTCTAGGTATCTGGAGTTATGATATGAATATTTTTCAAGATTAAAGACTAATTAATGTACTAAAAAGGTATAAGAACTCAATTGGTTAAGGTTTGGATAAATTCAATAGGATCAGTCACATGATCTGCTACCATATAATTTTGATAGAGGAAGGTGGTAAACCAAAATGTTAACCATAGTGGAAACTCAGTCCACATTTGAAGGATTTTAAAAATTAAGTATTGATTATCCAAGTGTTAGTATAATATTTTACATATATAAAGGTGAATGGGTTATCTTTCTATTAGTCATCGTGAAGAAAAGTGGATTAACCAGTGATTAAAATTACATAGATGATATAATCTCAACTCAAATCCTTACCTTTTGGTGAGAACATATTGATTATAAAAATTTCAACATGGAAACTTGAAAATAATATTTTACGCTGCACTTCAAGGACTAGAATTCAGAGATATTATCATGGATTTAACACTATTATTTTCTAGACAAACATTCTCGATAAAATGAAATTGCAGTTTACCCATCAGATTACTCTAAAACCACATGCACATGTCCTTTTAAACCCTTTGGTCAGTTATGGATGTTTTCGAAGGGTAAACACACAAGAAATATTTCAGTGGTGCATGCCACACATTTTTTATGATATGTAGGAGGAATCCATAGAGATATTCATGGATGATTTATCTATTTATTGATGATATTTTGAAGTCTAACTAAGCACTTTGTACTAAGTTATTTAGTTCCTTGAAGATACTTTCGTAGTACTAGATAGGGAAAATTTTCAATTTATGGTCCAAGGAAGCATAGTCTTTGAACATTAAATATCAATTCATTTCATGGATTTTGATCTAGTGAAGATTATTGTGGTAAAAGACTTACCTGGACCAAAGATGGTGAATGGAATTAGGAGTTTCCGAGGCCATGTGGGATTTATTTATCTCTCCATCCTAGACATTGTTGGTATAGCCCACCCAATTACAAACCTTTTATCAATTTACATTCATTTTTCCTTCAATTAAGAGTGTATTGGGCAATCAAAACTCTATTAATAGCTAAGTGATTGCTCCTATAATAATATAACCTGACTGAGATAAGGATTTCAAAATAATGTTTGATGAAAATGACTTCACTATGGGAGATATTCTATGAAATTTGGTTGGGCATATCATCAACCCTATATAATATACTATCCATACACTGAATGAATCTCATGTATATTATATGACCATAAAGAAAGAATAGTTGGAAGTAGTCTATGGATTTGAAAAATCTCATTCATAGATCATTCATTCTAAATGAGTAGTCTATAAGGATCATGCCACACTAAAATACCATCTGAGTAAGAAAAAGTCCAAACTCTAGAAACTAGAGTGGGTCCTACTGCTTTAAAAATTTTAAATAGTTATTAAGGTTATAAAGGGTTTTTAAAATGTCATTGATTATCACTTATCTTTAATTCTAATTCGGATTATTGAAGATGATGATATTCTGATCATGTGTGATGAATTTTATGATGAATTTTTTTTAACATAAATATAATTACAAAACCATGGTTTTATAATTATTACAAAATATTTTACTAAGATATCACTTTACCCCCACTTCTCCTATCAACAAAATAAGAAACTCTTGTTCTAGGCCTCATTATATTACTGAGATGAGTGACTATTACATATGTGTTGTGTTGATGGTTTCATGCAATGTTTTATCCATGAAGATGAAATTAAATGAATATTCTATATTTTAAACACATTGTGAGATGGATGACATCATTGGACAAAACATTATATTTTTAGGATCCAAAAAAGTATACTATTTATCTTGCACACCATCGGTGAGTGGGGAGCTTTGTTTGAAGATATGATTATTTCTAATGAATAGATACACTTAGAAAATGAAAAGGAATTCCATAGAATCCTAGCATTGATGTCAAGATATTTGATGTACGGGGACTTGATTTCATGGTTGCATTTCATATTTCTTATGAAGAATTTATATCCTAGTTGATTTTCACTACATTTCAAAGTTATTCAAATCTAAATACACAACCCATGACATAGTTATGGTGGTTATGAACTTCTTACATAATAATATTATCATAAGAATTTTATTTTAATATTTCTCACTAGTGATTGGGGAACTCACTTATTAAATAATTCCATGAATATATTTCCCAAAAAATATGGAATCCTTTACAATAGTAGAACTCCCTAACACTCATAAACAAGTAGGCAAGTTGAATTGTCTTATAGGGAGACTAAAAAAATTCTAGGAAAACTATTGATTACATGTAGAAAGTATTGTGGTTTCAAATTGGATGATGCACTTTGTGTGAACCAGATAGTGTATAAATCACCAACCAACACCACTCTATTCCATCATGTTAATGGGAATCCATGTCACTTTCAAGTCGAATTAGCACATCACACTTATCAGGAAATTTAGAAACAAAGACCACATACTCAAAAATATAAGGATCTTAAAATTATAAAAATACACATTGTAGAATATATTAGAAGGTATAGTTTTAAAAATTCTTGAATTTATAACAAAAAAATGTAATAGAATGAACAACACAGTGCATGATGAATCCTTTCACCAGGGGAAAAGGTTTTACATTTTAATTTATTACTGAAGAAATTCAATGGGAAGTTAAAATCCATATTTTTGGGTCCCTTTATTGTTTTTAATGATTTAAATGATGATATAATAGAAATTTAACTAGGTGAAGGACCACAATTTATGTTCATTGGAAAATAATACAAATACATCAAGAACAATTCCATGAACTATGTGTCCTTTCATTAAAATTATTCTGATTCAAGGCCTAGTATCTATAACCTATCATTAAATAATGAATTTATTAGGGTAAAACCTAGGATAGGTTAAATAGGTTATAATACCTTTTTGTGGTTATAAAGGTTTAATAGTATAGGATATGTGTTATATTTGTCATGTTCAAAATGAAAAAAATATCAACATGTAAAAATTACACGACGTGAAAGTATCGGGGCCTGGAAAAAATATTTTCTACATTTTACACATGATGAATGCAATAGATGATGTGAAATATGTGGTATGGCCTTAAAAGCTATGTGTTAGGTTTTAAATCAGACACCTCCTCCCTCTCTTCTGTTCTCACATTCCTCTCCCTCTCCAAACCATCGACCTAACCATTCATCATGCACTCAAGGTCAAACTCACTCATTTCTTACTCATCTTGTCCCTATAAAACGTGACCCTTCATCCCATTCACTTCCTTCTCACTACCTGTTAATCCAATGGTCCACCCTAAAATCATCAAACACATGACCTAATGTGATGACCCTCCTCTACCCAAGAATTTGATGTTGCGTCTTCCAACCCTACCTACACTTCCATCCCATCACCATCCACATTATTTTATGCCACTCTATTGGACTATGATGAGTCATAGTTCTCATCCATCCTATTCTAATGTGATTCACCAAAACAAAACCTATACCCATTTATCCACCTCTCCGCACTTGAGTATCAGGTTCATTGGGTCCATCGATAGGACAATCTTATGAGGACCAAAAAAACTGTGGACCTTTTCATTCTCTAGAAGCCCAATGTGATGAGGAGTTCCTAAATATTATTGGTTGGATAAACTAATATAGGGTCATCTAGGTACATGAAGATACATTATGGGACATGTTCCTAGAGTTATTGGCCACTTTGGAGCTCGAAGTGCAGCATTTCACCTTCCAATGTTATGGAAGGCCTACAGAGATTACCCTAGAAGACAATGACATTGGGATCAGTATGTACACCATATATTTCTTCATTTCCCATTATTATGCTACCTAGAGGTTAAGCCTGATATTGGAGGATGTTTCAAGGAGCTTGAAAATGATTTCCTTAGATGCATAGATATTCCATTATCCTCATATGATGAAGAAAACATACCTACAGGGTGTCTCTTTATGGATTCAGCATCGGTATCTGGATCACGCCTGACTAGCTCTAGGAGATGCTCATGGGAGCATCATTCAGATCCAGGTTATTATATTAGTATTTGTTGCCCTGCAACGAACATGGACCACAAGTTCACGTTTTACTATGAATCCCAGGTATGGGGGGATCATGGTACCTATATAAGAAGCAAATTCACCATCCATATTTACCTTCAACTCTGACCCATCAATACTGCTTATTATATTACATAATTTTGGAAAATGATTTCTCAATGAGTTCTCATCATCCATAATATGGGGTTTCTATGGAAGATAGAGTGGCCTACCAATGGGCCCCTATGTATATAGAGGCTAATATGGAAGGCTTATCTCACCCTTCACAAGCCCCTTCCCCCGCTGACCCAGCCTCCTCTATTCATTACTCCTCTACCCCATTTTCCTCATCTTCGATAGTTTCACGACCACCTACCACCACTACAACTCCACCTACTAGCACCACACCATCCCCTTCATTTTTATCCAACAACTAGCATATTCTGTAATGTATTTTGAGAAAATAGATCTATATTTTCCTCTATTTCAGCATCCATTTTTGAGTCATCACATTTGACCACCCCCACACCACCACAAACCACTATATCCACCCATCTACCCAAACATATCATAGACCCAACTCATACCATTCCAACCCCATCAAACACAATTATTTAACTTCCCCATGAGCTCATAGACCCAAATTCCAAGCTATACTTCTTATCAGAGTAGGTTCAATGGGGAATGGACTCACCATATTCTCCACATTTGAGCTTCCATTCATTAATCCATTTACCAAATGTTTATCCCTTGTATGGACCATAACCTCCCCTGAATCTCTCACAATTTATCCAACCTCCATCACCAAAACACATTCTATGGCATCAATCTATCTACCCCTACCACCATTGTTCTGATAAACATGGAGTGGTAGATTCAGACACCCCCTCATTATGGGGGGGCATTTGATACTGATAATTTAGACACTACATAAATTATTTAGTAATTACAATGTACCCCTCCTCTCCTGTAAACTATTTCATGTTTATTTATTTACTCTCATTGTATCCTTTATTACACGATGTTCCATTTATCATATCTAATGGATGATTTATGGTGTTTTAACTACAACACTTGATTTCTTATTCACATTGTTTACTTATACATTAATTTATTTATGTCTTGATCTCTTACATCTATAATGGTTATCAAAATGTATCTTAGACTTCCATATAGCCTCCCCATGAGTTATTTTCTGATGTTGATGATATGACAGAATGACTCCCTGATCTATATCTTTATATGCTAATAGATTCCCCTCAATGGCATACATGGATTCTCGAGATACTCCAATAGATATTCTTCCAGCCCATTCTAGAGGACATTAACCCCACAAAGCACCCCAATGATTTTGATGGTAGAACCACTATTTCATTAATGATTTAGATAAAATCTAAGCTAATGGATGGAACAGAGTGATTCATTTGTCTATCAATCTAGATGACAACATAATTGTTTCTGGTCATTGGAGGAAAGTCTTTTTTTAGAGTTTTATCTTAATTGTTATGATCTTTTTTATATAATTTCATCTTCTGTTCATTGGTAGTTTGATAAATCATTGTGACTTGATTCATTATTTTATCAAATACTCCTTTTTGGCTTGTTACTAATGTGAACATACCCATTTTCTTTCTTACCTATTGATTAAACCCTATGTACTAATGGTTTATCTATTGTAAGTAGATTTTCCTTCTAAAAAGTCCATAGGTAGAAAAATTTCCCTTCACCATCCATCATTTTCCATCATGTCATGACTTTTATTTCAGGGAGCACTATATTATTTACAATAAATCCTTAATTTATATAAAAATATTCTATAAAATTATTTCATTATATCCTATGTCACTTATGAAACCAGTGTGGACACTATTTCATTTTAATTTCTTTGGGGGAGTCATTATTTACATATACTATGTGTGCATGAAATTTTTTACTAGATCTAACTAGTAGAGGATAAATTTCTCATTGAAATAGTGATTTAAAATGAAATATCATTACACCAATTTAAATAAAAAAAGTATTTTTTTTATAGAAAAACATGATTTTTATACATAGATATCAGATAATGTTTTATAGATATTCATTGCATTACAAAGACTCATGCTCGAGGACCAAAATTTATTAGTGTCTTTGGAAACTTGGAAACATAAAAAACTAGTCCATTGGTCAACCAAATAATCTCCCACTATGATCTTCATAACTATAAGCCTTTTTAGACATATCATAAGTAATATATGTATTCATTACATAGTGAAAGAAAACATTTGAAAGGGTCAGTTTCGATGACCAGTAATGGTAATCAAGGGAGATACATAAGAATATCATGAACAAAGTTGTATGAGTTTATGATCATAAAATTTGAAAATAAAGCCTTGTATATCAAATATCATAATCTTGATTCATGGAATGTATATTGGTAGTACATATGACATGAATCACAATGGAATCAATGAACATGATCCATGAGAGAATAACATTGTAATAATACAAATATTTGTTCATACACATAATCATATAAAATAATTTTCCTATTAGTTAAGGATCATTTCCAATGATATCATAGTGTAATGGGTTAACTCCCAAAACCATCATAGTAGTCCGAGTACATTTCCAAGATCATCATAGAGGAACAAGTCCTTTATTGAACAAGGTTCACTCTCCATTCAAGTCTTGTCTATCTCCTGAGATAAAAATCATTACCTAATTCATTGGATGGAGATATAGGTCCCACCCATCCCATAATGAAAACCACACTTATGTGTTCCACATGTTGATAAATAATTCATCATATCATAATATATTAAATTAAATTTTATTCATAAATATTTCATCATATCCTAAACTATGGGAGAGATATAGACTTCATAACCATTTTGTCATTTTATCATCGCATAACCTGTAGAAAATGAAGCAGTATTCATAATAATTTTATCATATTATTACCTCAGAAAGAAAAATAGATTTCATAAACATAATTCATTCATAAAAATAATAAATTAATATAAATAATAATAATTTTATCCTTGGATCATATCCCCATAAATTTATAAGAACATCAACTCATATCATCCTAGACAAAAATTGATTCTGATAGATCATTTAAAATAATTCATGCATAAAATATCCTTTCAAATTTGAAAAACACATTTTAAAGAAAAATTAATATTTTTATTTGAAAATAACCTTTATATTTTATTAATAAATATTCCAATACAATAATTTTCATGACACTGTGAAGTTTCATTCATCCACACGTGTTAAAACAATTATTCCTTTCACATTTTTCGTAAAATTCAAAAGGGAATTATACAGAAAATGATATGAATACTAATTTTGAAAAAAAATTAAAAAAATTCAAAAGAAGGTTTTACTTATTTTATAAATCAAAGGTTAAAAAAATGAAATCATATCCAGAAAAAATAGTTTTGAAGGAAAATAAATTTTTGGCTAAAGACAGAAATACATACATATTTTATTTATATCATTTTCACAATTATAGTATATACCAAAGGGTTGAAATCATAAAATTACTTGAAAAAATAAATAAATAACAGAGTATATTAAAATTTATGAGTTTATTAAGATCTATATCATAGTATTTTATTTCATCATAAACATAATCGTAAACAATCCCAATAAATAATGAATTAGTAACATATAATCATTACCTCTTGGGTAACGTTGAATCGTAGTCTCAAATAAATAGAACGCATAATATAATTCTGATAAATAAAATAAAGGTATTAAATGTAAAATGTTATATATATATATATATATATATATCTCATGAAGTAATATAGTTTTATAACCTAACATACATCTCAAAGAAGGATAATTGAAGAAAAAAATCCATTACTAATTTGGTTGTCTTTTGAACTGTAAGACCCAATAAATAATAACCATAAATGAAAATTTTAATTTAATTAATGTAATTATATTATATATTGAAAATTTCAATGGGGAAGTATATAAACCACAAAAAATAAATAGGTGGTGATTTTTCATATGTATCCTAAAAAAAGGAGAAACTAGAAATCCCTTACCTTAAGTCTTGACTTCCATTATACATGTTCAAAAATCTTGTATAATAAATATATTTGTATTATAAATCAATTATTGAATATAAAATATATATACCATACCATATATTATTTTCTTATTTCCTTTTACTTCCCGTTTATTAACATTTTTATGTTAAATTTACATTTTGGTCCATAAACTATTTTTTTCGTATACGTTTTTATTTTTTTGGTCGTATAACCTTAATCCTGATTTAGTTGTATCCAGAATATAAAACATGATATAAATATCATATATATTCCGTATATATTTATTTATATTAAACCATAAAATTTAGGGATTGAAAATGAAATACACCTTTTATAGAGGCGATAGGTTGTATGTACACATGAACGTTGATTTAATTTTCTTGTTGGAGTAAAAGAAATAATGGTAAATGATAAATTCTAATTATATAATTCATTTTATTTCTTATATATCACATATTTTCATTAAACCCATCCTCACTCCCTTCTGTGTAAAGAGTGACTGAACCACATTGCTTCATGGAAAAGTAGTCCTATATACACTTGTGTGACATTACCTTATTCCTAGAAAATATAAATTATGAAATTTTGTGTGATATAATAATTCAATAAGTATTTTAATATTATAAATATAATTTATAAAAATTTAATACATCATTATAACTAACTGTTTTTGGTGGTAATGGAAAAGAGAATGATATTAGTTTGCGAGGCCATAGTCTGTCATATACACATTTGTAATCTATTTGATGGAAGTGAAGAAGATTTTGTATCATTAAATTAAAATAAAAAAATTAAAAAAAATATTTAAGATACTTATATTATTATATCAAAATGGTATATTAATAATTTAAGGATGATGAGGAAAAAAATGCTCATTGATGAATGGTTTCCTCTTTTCATGTATCCAAAAAAATTCACCATGTTATCTTCTAGGTTCGAACTCTATTAACAATAAATCTACTAGGATGTGATTATGGATTTTGGGATTTTATTTGGGTATGTATTTTTTTTTTGAAACAAATTGGTTCAAAGTTATGAATTGTATAGGATAATCAGTGCTCTTCTATGAGTGTGGTGAGTGGAACACTTGTAATGTGTGGAAAGAATGAATTCCACCCATGTTGTTTCATGTAAAAGGTTCAAATAATAGAAATTAAAAGGTAATAGAAGAGATAATATCCATATATGTCTATAGAATTGTGTTTTCAAAATTTATTTATTATTTTAAATTCAAATATTTTTAGATTATTCCCCTGGTAAAATCATTTTTTATTTAACCATAGTAAATAATTTTTACTATTTTGACTATTCATTTAGGTCAAGAATTAAGTTGAATATATTAGAAAACATAAAATATTATATTTAAAAATATTTAACCTAATTTCAAATTTAGTCATTAGTGGAAAATTTAAATTTACAATTAATCTCACATACGTGATGAGAAATCTATTTTTAAAGATAAAATGTTCAAAAGATTGCAAACACTCAATATCACAATACAATTTAAAATTGATTTAAATCACCTAACATGGATTAATGGATGTATTATTGAACATATGTTACTTTGAAACCAATTTAATAAATAATTTAACTGAATTATGAAATTAATTAAAAGTCCAATTTTCAATTAAAATTCAGTATTTTTCACTATTCATCAAACAGTAAATCTTTTTAGAAAAATCCCCAATATTCATCAAAAGATAATTTTTAAATTATAATTAAAAAAATATTTTATTAAATTAATTTAAAAAAATTTGGACAAATAATATTAATAGTTTACACAAGGAGAATTAAAAATCGTTTTCCTATAAAATATTAATTTTTAAACATATAAAGTCTTTACCAAAAACTATGTACTTCTTTAGGGATATGTTTTTATTACATTAAACTATTTTAATTAACTTTTTTAAAAAATTTATGATTTTTCGTATCACTATTTTTAACATATGGGTTATAACTTTCAATTTTAAATAACTATATTAATAATATATCAATGTTTTGTTAAAACTCAGTGTCATGTGTAATGCTTGAAAACCCAGTGTTACATTTAGCACAATATTAAATTGTTATTGCATGTATCAAAATATTAACATGTTTTTGTGTGTAATGAAATATTAACTTGGCCATGGGTGTAATTTATTCTTAACTTCGTGTTCTATGTAATAGAATCTATCAAATAAACATAATTTTCTGGGAAACAAATTCAAAAAAAAATTAAGTGTGTTACATTCTACACCCCTTTAAATTATTTTTTTAATTGAAATTAGTAATTTGATAAAAAATTATGATAAATTTCTCTCATCACATCCCCATGTTCACATATAGATTTCATGAACTTGTGTTTTCACCATTAAACTTTGTCCAGGTTAGTCGTCTTATTACATAATCATTCATTTTATAATCCAGAATCTCCACCGATTCTTCATCATAATAAAGATAATTCTTCATGGGTATGGAATATGTGTTTAATTTATGTGAATGGTTTGGTATGTAATTATCCATGACAAATACATAGAACACATCATGTAATTGAGAGAGGTTCATTGGAAAGGTCAAAAAATAAGCTACATTCTAGATATGATTGATAATATCAATAGGACTGATATAGCTAGGTCTTAGTTTCAGATTCTTCCAGAATCTTATAATCTCATTACCTGGATAAATTATTAGAAACAAGTTTTCACAAACATAAAATTATAGATCATTACAAAGATTATCAGTGTAATTTTTCTATCATCCTTAATGTGTTTCTAAATGATTCTTACCTTTTCTACCATTTCTTTACGTATCTCAATTCCTAATAACTTTATTTCACTAGTTTCATTCCAGACCATTTGAGATATATAACTTTTCCAATGAAGGGATTTATAAGGAGACATATAAATTCTTGAGTGAAATATATTATTGTAATAAAACTAAAATAGAGGAAGGTGTTCATCCCAACCACCTTTGAAATCCAATTAATAAGATCACAATATATCAACTGGAGTTGTAACTATTATCTCATACTAACCACCTATCTGGGGATTATATGTAGTGATAAAAATAAACACCTTATAAAGATATTTATGAAGACTTCTCCAGAAAATTGATGTAAACCCTGAATCCCAATCAGAAATAATGGAATGTGGTACACCATGAAACCTTATAACTACCTTAATGTAAATCATGGCATTCTCATTTAGATATAAGTCTTCTCTTATAGCGATGAGGTGAAATTACTTGGAAAGGTGATTGAACACAACCAATATAAAATTATTACATTTTTATTTTTAGGGATTCCGATGAAAAAAAATCCAAGTTTATGTTTTGAAATTTCATGTATGGTATGCGTAATCGATTTAACATCCAATTAAAATATTATATTTAAGCATAAACTTTCTATCATACCAATAAGAAAGACTTAAAATCTATGATATATATCTTTATTACCTAAAATTAGAAATAATCATTCAAATCAGTATACATATTCGTATGTCCTAAATGAAAAGAGATTGAATAACTATGAGATTCCAAAAATTACTTCATATTCAAATTTTGTATGGATGTAATGATTACATGCTTCTTAAAACTTATCATTTCTTCATGATCGAGATTAAACTAAATAAAATTTTTAACATATTTTTGGTTTTATATATCCCTTATATTCTATTTAAATAATCAGTTGGATAGATGGTAGAATATTAAACTGAGAAAGATAATATTATTCAGCTTCCTTCCAGATTTCCAGATCATTCCTTTTAAAATGTAGAAATATTCGATATTTTGTAATCCTCATCCCTTATAAGCTAGCATGATCCTTTTGACTCAAATAATTTCCCTATTTTTTCCCTTTCCCATGTTTTTAATGTATTTATAATTAAATGTAACAATTAAATAATTTATGATATTTATATTTTTAAATTTAATCTCTTCGATATCTTACTTTCCACACAACAATGAGCTTAAATAAACAATGACATATTATAAATATTACTATTTAAAATGCAATTATCTCAAAGACCTAAAATTTTTGGTTATTAATCATATTAAATACCTTATTAAAATATATTAATCAATTAATTTTACTCTAATTAATTATAAAGAAATATATAAACCATATTAATAAAAATTAAATATTTTCATAAAATTGTTTAAATGAGAACAAGTGTGTTTTATAACAATAAACAAAACAAATCAAAACAATTGGATTAATTTAATGATATATATATATATATTATATGTGATGTTTAAAATTCATCTTATGCGTCTTCTAGTCATGACATAATAATAAGTCCAATTTTATGCATAAAACACGTATTTTTATAAAAAGATATTTTTATTGCCTTTTGATGGATAAATTTCCTTAAATATAGTTTTTCAAAATTTTATAAATTATATTTGGAAACATAAAAATAATATTTTTATTAATAATAAAAATAAATTATTTTGGTTTAATTTTTGAAATTTTTCTTATATGTTTCATGTCTTCATTAATAGTGATAAAACATTTCATGTTCATTGAAAACATATTTTTTATATAAATAATTTATAGTGTTGAATTATTTTCCTAATTGTATTAAATTTAAATTAAATTAATAATTTATAACTTTTTTAATTTGGTCATTAATCACAATTTAACAATGAATTTGAAGATAAAAACATTTAAATCTTTTGAATTTTTCCACTTTAAAAACACATTTTCTCGTTCTGTCAATGAGATTAATTTTTAAATATTTTTAGAAATTTAAAATTTTAGAATAATATATAATGGATTCCATATTTGGAATCATATGGTCTAAAATTATTAAATATGTACCTATTATTTTTTGACAATATGAATGGTAACTTTAGAATTTTTTTAAATTAATGTGGTTAATCATAAATTTTGTACTTCAGGGTAGATGTAATATTATAAGTACTATAATATTAACCTAAAACTTATACTAATTTTATTTTTTGAGTTATTTTAAACTAAAATCATTCTTAGGACGATTTTATGGCCTCTTAGAGGCACTTGGATGAATTTAATCCTTTTTTATTTTATTCTATAAAAAAAGTCTAATATGGCATACTCATGTTTTTATCAAGTATTAGATTTTTTATATGTGGTAATTCTGGATATTTCATTGAATATATATATTCTTTTTCAAGATAAAATATTTATCTTAATCTTGATTAATTATTATTAATTTTTTTGGAAATAAATAATTACCTTAAAGGCTAACACAATGGGGATGAATTAATTGCTTAATTAATGGAAATATCATGTAAATTATATTAAAAATATTAAAATAATTATAATTTTATATAATTAATGTCATAAAATAATTTTATAAATTACCTATACATGTTAGGGATATATTAAATGTTTTTTTAGAAGTTATCCTACATATTCATATTTTCTAAAAAGTCATGTAATGAATACTGTCAAAATTGACAATAATGATATTTTAAAATAAATAACATTTTATTAAATGATATAGGATTCATCAAAATATAGAATTATGATAAATTATTGGGATAAGGTTACATATTTCATACATTACTCATTTATTCTTCTTTTTATATTTTATAGTAACTTTATTTACAATTAAAGTGTAACAAATCCAAGTTCTCATGGTATGAGTTAAAGAGATTAATTAATGGTTAAATGCCAAATATAAGGGTAATATTGTGACCTAAACTTATCGAAAATTTATTAGTTTATTGGATTTATACCCATAATCATATTATTTTCTAAATAAATTGTTTTTCATCAATTTTTAATTTAAAATTAATTTACATTAATTTAATATTTTGAGAGCTTCAAAAAGTGTGCCTCAACTAAATTATAAAAGGGAACCTACTCCCTCACATTTCCACACCATTTTGAGTCTTATATATTGATTAAACTCTCCATACAACTCCTCAAAAATTCACTCCATTTATCCGAATAGTTGTAATTGCGGAATGAATACAACCAAAGAAGTATTTTTGGGAAAATTAAAAGGGGATACCTAATAAAGAGGTAATGTTCATCAACAAACCATTTAGTTTTCTTTCAAACTGAAAACCCATAAATTTTCTATGTTATGTTTATATAATAAAATAAGTATCCTAAATAAAATTAGTTTTTTTCTATGATTTAAACCTACACTTTCACACACATCCATAAAATGGGAAGCACAATCATCATTTGTCTGTGAGGTGGACTACATACTCATGAACCGATGTCGTTAGTTCTTCAATAAACTATCATTCAGGGTTAAAAATAATTATGGATTTATATTTGATAAATTATATATATTTTTTATAATTTATTTATTCTTATAAAATAATCATATAACTCATACCTTAATGATTTCCATTTTTTGTTAATATGATAACATTGTTTGAGGACTTGTGGACCAACACCTCCTCAAAGCGATGTGATTCATTCACGATATACATGGAATTTATTAAGGTATTGATTTATTAATAACATGTGACATATATGACATAAATATTATAATTGAATTATAATATACATATATACAATTTACTTTTCATTATTTTAGAATGAAAAATAAATGGACGTAGTGTTCATGTGTATATATGACCGACCATCTCCATGAACGGTGCATTTTATTTCTTATATCTAGATTTTATGGATTATTATAAAATCATATTTATAGAATATATATTGTATTTAAATCATGTTTTAAATTAGGGAGATTATGAAATAAATTCTAATTAATAAAAACAATATGCTACATGTCAAAACATACTTGAAGAACTAGGAAATTAACTCCCCACATAGTTAAAATAATGAATGGTTGATAAGAAATGAGTAAAAATATATTATAACAAGTCAATATATGGTATAGTATAAATTAGTGTTGTTAGGTGATAGGTTTATAATGAAACTATATTTATTTTATAAGAGGTTAATCATGTTCAACCAATTGAATCCTAAGGTGAGGCACGTTACCTAAATCTCCTTTCATTGGGGCATAGTTTGATCTTATCCATCCACCTTTTTTATGAGGTGTATATACAGCCTCGTTGACATATCATGAAATTAATTATTTTATTATCAATTAATTTTATGTTTTTTTTAAATTTTATTATTTCGTGGGACTTAAAAATTAAATTTTTAATGTGGTATACGATACTATGAATGTTTAAATATTTAATTACAAAATATTTTTCTCCAAGTAAATATTATTAATATTATTTTCTATATTTATTTGTATACAAGTATTATAAATAAAATTTTATTCTTATGTTCAGTTTCATAATATTTTTTTCAAATAAGAACTTTTTTCATGTTTTAGATAGAATTCTTTGATAATTGACAAAAATAATGTTCTATTCTTATCGTATATGGAGACAATTAATTTTCCACCATCTTCAACATTATTTTATTTTCATCTTACTTTTAAATATTTCATTTTTTTAAATATAAAACTATACTTAACTTGTTGGTTATTTTGGTATGGAAATATTTTTTCAATGAAAATTGTGTTTTGGTATTTAAAATAGGTTATTAAAAGAAAATTTTATTTTTACAGGAAAGTGTTTTTTATATGGGTTTAATAAGAGATTTTACACCATAATTCTATAGTGATCTCATTTAATGTATTTCCATCTCAGTCAACATCCTTGATGAATGTTTTACTACATTGATTTATATCTCTTATGATACCAACATCTATACCTTGTTAAATGGTTTGTGGTTAGTTTTACTAGGGTAGTAATAGTATAACATATGACTAGTAATTGATTTTGATAGGAGATATTGATTATGTATTATTTTGTATTTAAGTGAGGAATTAATTGGAAATGAAATAATGTGTGGAGACCATATATAAAAAATCTTCCTGATGAATCGGTACTCTCTTGAAATGAATTTAGTTGGTAAAAAAACCGTCTCATTTGTTTCCAAGATGTTATAATTTGTCTTGAGCATGGATTGTAAAACAAATCCTATGGGGTTTTTACCATACACTTAAGCATCAATTAAGATATATCGTGATAGTAACTTTATTGAGGATATATATTGATAGTGAGAAATTACATAATTATTAATTCCATAATTTTTATTTTTCAATGTGATAATTTAATTAGATAGAATATCCATAGTCAAGTTTTAAGAATAAGTGATTATTTTTATGTAATTGTTTTATCATATTTTATTCTTTCAATATTTATTATTCATTTTTAATTAATGTTAACATCCACTATACTTTAACCTTAATAATCATTTGATGTCACCCCTTTATTATATTTTTTTTCTTTAGGATTCCAAAAAGTCTATTATGACTGATATTCAGGGTAAATCTAGGAGAATAATGGTGTTCTCAAAGAAATATTTTTTCTATTTTATGTTTAAAATATAATTTGAGTTTAATATAAGTATCTTGTTTAACTAAAACTGCTAATCTATTCGTCTCTTATAGATTTTATTCCCAGTAATCATTCCATTGTAAGAAAATAATGCATCAGCTTTAGGCTTCTAGGGTCAAGGCATTACAGTTGGTATCAATGAAAGTTTATTTGTAACCTTGGAAACTAGATTTATGAAATCAGGGGTTAGAAAACATAACCCTTGGACTGACTTTGTTGATAATTCCATGTATTGGATATCGTACTATAGATTTTGTAATACCATGGATAACCTAGGTTAAACCTATGTACTTGTTGATTTATAAGAATATATCTTTATTTATACATCCTATAAATGGTTCTTCATGACTATATCACTCTGATTAGTGTCGCTCAAAATATGATTTTTGGATTTATTCATATGATAGAACCAGAATTTTTATACTACTCATGATTATAAAACCACAAATTACATTTTGAATGAAGGATTTATTATGGAATAAGATAATGAATCATAGTTAATGGTTTAAAAATGAAGTTGGAAGATTATTTTCCTTGTGTATTTAGATTAATGGACTATTGTTTCAATGAGGCTATGGATATATAAGGATGGTACTACAGTACTTCTCCTTTATAAATTTGTATGCATGAATGTTTTCATTAAGGTTTTTATGGTGATAAAATATTTTGTATGTGACTATTACAGCTATATTATATTGTTTTAATAATCTAATGTTAAGATTGATTTTTGGAAAATCCGTGATCTTTTTAGAATGTGAATTTAGATGGATGTATTTTAGATGAGTCATATGGTTGGAATTGATTAAGTTGAAATATGGATATTATATTTACAATTTAATGTGTGATTTATTATATTGGATATCATTTGATATAAATTTTGGTTTCATTAAGCATTTAAAACCAAGATAAATGATATATGGATCATATGATTCATTATAAGTTATATGGGAAATAAATTCAACTTGATTATTTGCTTCCTGGAAATTAAGATGGATTACAAAAATAAATCATTTCATAACAATAGTATGGGATTATTCTTATTACATAGAGAGTAATCATGTAATTTTATTTTCTCAATTTCTTATCAAGATCATAATATAATCCCTCACCTATAAGAGAACAATTTTTTATTAGAAAATGTTATTCATTTAATATTCATAATGATATATCAATATCTCTTAAACCCATCATATTTTTAAAGTTTTAAATGGTAGAAATTCTAATTACCATGTTCTTTATCATTATACATTAGAACATGGATGTTTTATTTCTCTTCCAAGTCTTAGTTTTTAATTTTTTCTACTATTCTTCAATTAGAAAGACTAATTCTATGATAACCTTCAAATTTTCCTTTCCCTATTATTAAGAGGATGATTTATTAACCCTATTTCCAATATGGGTTTCACACAAATGAATTTTCATATATAAACTATTAATTTTTGAAGAGAAATTTAACATTTTGAGGAGTAAATTTATTCAATGATGGGAGAATGTAACACTTCATGAATTTATGTTATATATATATATATATATATATTAAAATTTAATCTCTTAAATGGCGTACATTATATGTAACACTAAGCATAAACAAACGATGATATACTATTAATATTATTTTTTAAAATGAATTTATCCCCTAGAAACTAAATTGGTGGTTATTAATATGATTAAATAACCAATGAAAACATTTTATTTAATTCATTATTTACAAATTAATTATAAATAAAAATAAAAACCATTTTAATATAATGGAAATTTTTTTCAAAAACTACTTAAATGTGAACAAGTGTGTTTTATAAAAGTAAAATAAAAAATATCACGTTTTGGGTTCAGTTAATGAAATATATTTATAATAAATTAAATCTAATTTTTAATTTTCACCTTATGTGTCTTGTAGACATGAAATTATAAAAAATCCAATTTTACACATAAATGAAGTATTTTTATAAAATGAAAATTTTATCTAATTTTGATGGAGCGCTTATTTTAAATCTAGTTTTTCACTCTTTCATAAATAGAATTTGAAAAACTAAACTTCTTACTTTAATGTGTAATATAAATATTTAATCTAGTTTAATTTTATTTCTTTTTCTAATAAATATCATGTTTAGATAAATAGTTATAAAATTCTTTATTTTAATTCAAACCAATATTTCTCATTCAAGTAATTTATAGTGTTAAATTATATTCTCAATTTTTTTGAAGTATAATTAGATCAATTTTTTATCATTTAATCTACTTTTTTTCATTGGATTCAATTTCAAATTGAACATGTATTTACATCCATTTCAATTTTTTGAATGTTTTCACTTAAAAAACTTCTTTTCTCATTACATCAATGTGATTAATTTTAAATTAATTTTAGAGAATTTTTTATTCTGAGTTTTGAAAAATGGATTTCATATTTTAAATAATAATTTTAAAATTTAGTAAATTGTATCCTTTTATTTTTGGAAAATATGAATATTAATTTTAGAATATTTTTATTTACCACGATTAATGATAAATCAGATAATTAGGGGTAGAAATAATATCATATGTATTATAAAATTATCCTAAACTTGTTTTAATTTTATTATATGAATTATTTTAAACCATAATATTTATTTTGATGATTTTATGTCCTCTTGGAGCGACTTGGATGACTTAAATCCTTTTTTACTATTTTGTTCGATGGAATGTCCAATTTGTCATACTCATGTTTTTATTATGTATTACATTTTTTATATGCAGTTATACATAATATATTGTCGACTAGAAATATTAATTTTCAATATAAAATGAATATATTAATCATTATATTTTATTTTCAATTTTATTCCATAAATAATTATGTTAATGGATAACAAAATGATGATGATGTAATTGATTAATTAATGGAAATATCATGTAAATGATATTAAATATATTAAAAAACTTGATTTGAGATAATTATTGGAATACAAGAATTTTAGGAATTACATATCCATATTATAAATGTATTAAACCATTTTTTCTAAGTTATCATGTGTATGGGTATTTTATTAAATATTCAAGTAATGAATAATGTCAAAATTGATATTAATGATTTTTCAAAATAAATAGTATTTTATTAAAAGATTTATGATTCAAAGGAATATTAAATTTTGAAAAAATATTTTTATTAGTTTTAAAATTTCATACATAACTAATTTTTGGTTCTTTTGGTATTTTATAGTAACTATATTAACACTTAAAACTAAAAAATCCAAGTAGTCATGTTAATAGTTACTAGTTTTAAATGAAGGTTAATGCCAAAATGTAATGTTAAGAATGTGACCTAAATTTGTATAAAAATTAATGGTTGATAAAATTAAGAACAATACTAAACTTATCATTTAAATAAATAACTTTGGTTTAAATTGTAATTTAAAATTAATTTACATTAATTTAATATTTTGAGTGCTCTCAAAAGTTCCCCTCACCTAAATTATGAAAGTGTACCTCAATCCTCACTTATTCACCACACATTGAGCCTTATAAGTTGACAAATATCTACCCATTTCTCCTCCCAAACTCCATATCTTCATCCTAGAATCCATAATTTGGGATTAAATACAACAAATAAGACCTTTTGTAAAAATATAAATGAGATACCCAAAGAAGGGGAAATGTTCATCAATGAACGTTATTGTTTTATTTCTTCCTTAAACCCATTGAATTATTTTTATTTAATGTTTATATAATATCTAAAGTATAGAAAATATAATTATATTTTTTCATTCTAAAATTTTTTAATACACTTTCACAAGAATTCGCCAAATGGGATAAGCTATAACCGTCGTCTGTACGGCAGACTACCCCCTCGTGAACCGATGTCGTTTGTTCTTTCATTTTCCACTTTTCATGGTTGGAAATAATTGTGGAGTTATAGTTTATATGTTATATATATTATATTTATAATTTATTTATGGTTATTATAACTTATATAACTCATACTATCATGTTTTCCATTTTGTTGTAATATGATACCATTGTTTGTGGATGTGTGGACTACCAACTCCTCAAAGCGATATGATTCGATCACGCTATACATTGAATGTTTTAAGGGATGGTTTAAATAAAATATGGGACGTATATTAAATAAATATTATATTTGAATTATAATAAACATATATATCATTTACTTTTCATTCTTTTAATATGATAAAGAAATGGATGTAGCGTTCATCCATACATACAACCTACTGTCTCCAGGAATGGTGCATTTAATTTCTTATATCCCAATTTTATGGACTTTTATGAATACATATGTACTTAACATATATGATATTTATAACCTATTTTAAATTATGGACACTATGAAATCATGATCTACTTAATAATAAAAAATATTAATAAGTCAAAACATACTCAAAACTGGCCAATTAACACCTGAAATGGTTAAAATAATTAATGATTTTAATTAATAGATAATAGGATATTATAAGAAGTTAATAAATGGTATTAAATAAATGAATTTTATTCTATGATAGTTTTATAAAAAACCTATATTTATTATACATTATGTTAAATCACTGTCAACTATATAAAGCATAAGGTAAGGTACTTTGTCTCAATCTCATTTAATTGAGGAAATATTTGACGTTATACACCACCTTCATTTATGAGGTTCATATAAATCCCCTATTCTTTATCCTTTTAATAATTTTTTCGTTTTCATGTTTTTTAATTTTTTTAATAAATTTTATTCTTTCATGGGTCTTATGATTTAATTATTCAAAGCTGTATGGGACACCTTGAATGTTTAAATATTTTAGTACCAAATAATTTTATCCATGTCAATATTCATGATATTATTTTATATGTTTATCTATATAAATGTACTATATGGGAAATTTGATGTCTATTTTTTGTTTCATTCAATTTTTTTTAAAGGAATATTTTAATGTGTTTTATATAGAACATTTTTATTTTTCACAAAAACAATGTTCTAATCTTCACTTATATGTGACAATTACTTTTCCTCCATTATGGACATTATTTTATTTTCATCTTTCACATCAAGAGTTAATTTCTCTTAAATGGAATAAAATAATTATTTTTTTGATTATTTTTTTATGAATTTTTTTAATGAATAGTTTTTTTGGTATTGAAAATGTGGTTTTAATAGAAAATGGTACTTTTAGAAAAAGGGTTTTTTTCATATGGGTCTGATAAGACTTTTTTATTAATAATTTTTTAGTGGTATCGTTTAAAGTAATTTCATTTATGTAAAAAAATTTTGTTAACCCTTGTTCTTTCAGGAGGTTTATATCTTATGATACAATATTCCATACTTTAGTAAATGGTTTATTGTCAGTTTTTCTAGGGAAGTATTGATATAACATATGGATAGTTATTGATTTTTTTTAGACATATTGATTCACTTGTATTATTTATACATATGAAGAATGCATTGGAAATGAATGAATTTGTAGGGACCATATATTTAAAATCATTTATATTCCTCTTTAGTCTCTTGATATGAAACCATTTGGGGAAAAACTTATCATTTTTTATCATTTATTGTTAAATTATCAGGATGATAGATCTCAACACAAATCAAATGGGGTTCTTCCCACATACGTAAATTACTTGAAGGATTGATCATGATAGTAACTATCTTGATGATAGATAATGATAGTGAAGATGTAAAAATTATTAATTGAATCATTATTATTATTCCATAGGATTATTTGATTTTTTAAAATATCCATGGTTAGGTTTTAATCTCATGTGATTTTTATGTATAATTATTCGATCATCTTTTATTCTTTCCAAATTTATTATTCATTATTAATTCAAGTTAGATTATTATATACTCTACGCTTACTAATCCTTTAACTATACCCATTTATTATGTTTCATTTTTTCTTAATATTACAATATTTCTTTGATGACTAATATGTAGGGTTAACCTCATAGAATAAGGGTATTCTCAAATAAAATATTTTTCTAGTTTACTAGGTCAATTACATCCTCCACTATGGAACACGATGCGAAGAAAAAAATTGTAGTAAATAGATGGCCTATGGACGTGACCATGGGACCTTCCCCTCACCCCTAATATGTATCTAGTTTCCCAAAACACTTAAACTATTTAGTCCTTCGGGATTCGATTCCTTGTAATAATTCCAATGTAATAAAATGATGGATTGTCTCAGGGTTTATGGGGTTGGGGCATTACAATAATAGTCATTAATTGATTCTAACCATCTTCTTTGGTGTATATTCAACTCCTTTTGTGTGAATATATAATTTTAGATTTTATTATTGGTATATATATCACAATTTTATCCATAATGATAATTCCTCCATTTATTTAATTAAAACATTACCACAACTAACTCCCAATCATGAGTTAGGAAATTTTTCTAATGAATCTTCAATTATCATGAGGCATAATCTATAACCACATTATTATGCATAAAAAATCACAATACCTTCTTGGATAAATCCCTATAGATTATAAAAACTTCTCTACTTCAAATTAATGTAGAGACAACTATGCTGAAAAATCCACTTATTAGATCCTTGAAATTCTCCTCAAATTTATTTAACAAGATGAATTTGGATAATTGTGGGTTAACATGGTTAGATGATAGATATTTAAGAAATCATCTCCAAAAGTAGTTGATAATTTCCAACTAAAATATTGATACTATGGATCTCAATCATTGTGTTTGGTTGGGGAAAATATTCATTATCCTTTGTCTTTGACGGCTCTACTAATATTCCATATCTTAAGGTTATATGAACCAAAAATGAAACCTTTTTAAACCAAAACACACTCATTATAAATTTTTCATATAGGTTATCCTTAATTATGGTCTTTAGTAGAATTTCACATGATATTCATGCATTTCATTACTGTTTTAGTATATAATAATATCTTCTATAAAGACTACCACAAACTGATCAATTCAGTCTCTAAAGAAACTATTCATTAAATATATGAAGATATTTGGTGAATTGTAAGAACAAATTACATTAATACATATTCATGGTGTCAGTAAATATTATTGAATATTCTATTGGGTGCATACTTATTCTTAACTCTTAATTGATGATATCTATAATGAAGTTTAATATTGGAGAATTATTGAGATCCATACAGCTGATAAAACAATTCATCAATATAGGGAAGAGGATACTTGTTCTTGATCATGATCTTATCCATATCCCCATAATCAATTTATATTCACATTTATACATATTTATTTTTAACAAAAAGAATAGGTGAACCTCAAGGAGAAACACTTATCCAAATGGTTCAATTATTAAGGATTTCGTGGAGTTGTTTCTTCAATTCCTATAACTCATTTGGTGGGATTCTATAGTGAGACTTTGAAATTTGTGTGGCACTAGTAAGAGTTATATTTATAACTCACCAACACATTTTTGTGGAAGGATAGAAAAACACTTCTAGAAATACATCTACAAGATCCCACACAATAGTCATATCATCAATGATGAGTTTCTTCATAACCATCAAAGTTAAAAAACCTTATGAATGGGTGATAATACCCATACAATGGATGTGATATATTTCATATTTTCTTACTCATAGTCACATTGATAGACAATCAGACGGTTGTTTAGATTATAAAACATGATTTCCCTTCCGTGACAATTGATGTGGTATTTATGTAACGAAATCCAATCCATGTCCAATATAACATCAAAATTAACGAGGTGAAGAATGAAAAGATTTAAAGGATGAACAATACAACCAATGATAACCATAGTGGAATCATAGACTTGATATTCAATAATTATATCACTAGTTGTTTCACTAATAATTCTACATATAAATATTTTTGTGTCCTCTTGGTATCCTTATAAAATTCATTATATATGTAACATTAGGTTCTCTAGAGAAGATGATAAGTATACCTTTCACCATTCCTGTATCTCACCCTTCATAAAAATAGATTATCACATGGTATTTCCCTTTCTATCTCATTTTAAATGGTTTTTAACATAAATCATTAGCTGTAACCTTTATATTGGGGAATTGGTTATCATAATGGTCATATTCCTTTCATGTGAAACACTATACCATGTCTTGTTCATTATTTATAGTATTATTTATATTCACATCAATATATAAATTCCTCCCATCACTTTTGATATCAATTTCCAGATTACTATTCCTTCCAAATATAAAAAAATTTCTAGTCCACATAATACAATTTCATTTATGATTCTTCCCACACATTAACCATGAAATAAATATCATCTTATTCTCTGTAACATCCCAGGTAAATAAAGAATAAATAATTTTCATATTTATTAATATTTACGAATTAAATATTAATTTTATTTTAAAGGGGTTGCTATGTTCGATAGCGTACCCGATACGCAACGATGAGTTTCTTTGAAACTTACGTAGCACACTAGTAATAAAATAATATTATTTTAAATGTTAGTTAACAAGTAGCCGTTGTACCGGCGGGAATGGATAGAAATAACTAAAATATGATTAGATATGTTTTTAAATGTTTTTACATTTACCCAATAAAAGATGAAGGCTTAAAATACGGAAAGAGTTCAATTTTAGGGCATATATACTCTAATTTTAACTAAAGGTTCACTTATCACCTTTTAATGGTGAATCGTCATTAAATATAGTCTTGATCACTATTATACTTTATTTTTGACCAAATATAACTCTTCTTTAGAATCGGGACATCAAAATTTACTTTGTGTAAATTTTTGGTACCTTTCTGATAAAGTTCATTTTTTTATGAATAGTGTAATATATTGTATTTTAATTCAAAACCTCTTTTTAATATAATTTATTTATATGATTAGATTATCTTTTGAATTGGTTTTAAAGTGAAATTAAAGAATATTTTTACCATTAAATCCAATAGTGGTCGTTGAAATTAATTTTACATTGAAATCGGACTTAAACTAGTGTCAATCTTTTGATACTTATTGTTCCACAAAAACACGCTATTTGTCATGACAGCGGGAATTAATTATTAAATTAATTAATTTGACTTATATGTTTTGAATTTTTTAAAATGGACTTCATTTTTGAATTCGGAATATCAAATATAGCTTAGGGTGAATTTTTGGTAATTTTCTGAAAAACTTCAATTTTTGATGAATAGTGAAACCACTAAGTGGTAATCAAGAAAACTGATTTTTCAGTTAAATGAAAGTTTACCAGTAATGTGTATTGAATTTTGAAAATCCGACATACATGGTTGTCCTTAAGAAGTAAAATGTGGTTCAATGAGATTAAAATAATTTTTTGGTGAATAGTAACTTTTTTCATTAATCGCGATTAGAGGTAATTAGTGTAGTTTAAGGTAAAAATGGTATTATAAGAATGTGAAAACACCATGACACTTGTCCTACACCTATTGGGTGAGTCATGGCCGACCAAGACAAGCCATGGGCCAAATTGGGGACCCCATGGAGCCACTTTAGTTGGAAAAAGACATTAATATATTTTTATTTAATGTTAAAGTGAAAATGACACTAACATAAATTGTTTTACTAAAATAATTTTTGAGTGGGGTTATACAAGTACAAATTTTGATTATAAATAGTAATTGGAAAGATAAAAAGATTTCCTACATCATAGTAGTTTTTTTATAATATTTAGACATTAAATAAATCAAATTATATATGACATCATGATGATGCAGCGATGACCTCATTATTTAACGATTTAAATAAAATGGGAAGATAATGAAAAATACAAGGCTTACACTTGTCCAAAGCCAATTGGATTAGGTGATTTCGAACCCTTATCACCTTAGCCTCAAATAATTTAAGTGTGGGACCTTTAGAATCCGAAAAGCATTGTGTAATAATGTAACATTTCATTACTTTCCAAAAGTGCCCCTCCTCTCCACTTATAAAAGGCCCCCACCACTCCCACCTTATTCACACCATAAAGCCATTTGGCTCGGCCAACCTCTTCCCAAATACTCTCCCAACATCCCTCTATTACTCCTAGAAGCCTCACTTTGGGCAGAACTCTTCCCAAGGAAGCCTTTGGCTCAAATCAAAAAGAGTTACCCGATTTTGAGGTAATGTCTTCTCTAATGTTGTTTTGTTTTATTTTTCTTCTCCAACCCCCTAAACTCTTTTTATTCATTTCTTTTGTAACAACACCAGTATCCTCAATTTACTAGGATGTTGTTATAAGAAGGATTCGAGCTACACTTACACACACCTACATCTAATGGATAAAGAACATAAGGTTCTTGTGGATGGCGAATTTCTGCCTCACGAAACGATGATTGTTCAACACTCATATAACACCTTCAAAGGTGGCCATTAAGATGTCACTATTTTTATATATGATATATAATATGTTTATGTTTTACTTATGCTTTTGTATTTCTCATTTATGGCATACTTTATGATTTCCATTATGGGTAAAACGCGATAATTTCATTTTAGGGAGTGCGGACTACCACCCCCTCAAAGTGATTTGATTCGTTAATGCCATATGTGGGATGTATAAAGGATGGAGTAAATGGTATTATACACTATATTATACTGTAATTATATTATAAATTTATATCATTATGATTTCATTCCATTAAATATGAAATAGAAATAAAAGTAGTGTTCATGCGTACGTACGGCTTACCGTCTCCATGAAAGGTGCATTTCATTTCATACCTCTAAATGTTACGTGACATTATGAATGAATGTATATACTGTATATATATGATATATATGATAGCTAAATCATGAATATAATTCTGTATATAATGGATATTCCACCACATGAACAACTTTTAATTATAAGAAGTTTATTTTTGACTCAAGTACCAAAGATCGACAAAACGACCGTTATTAACTTAAATAATTAAATAATGTTCATCACATGGTAATAAGTGATATAAATAAAAATAATGAACATTAAAAAGGTTCTTAAGTAACTAGAAATTAACTCTAGTTTATTATTCAGGAGGTTAAAGATCGGTCGAGTCAAGTCAGACACGAGGTAAGGGAACTTCTTAACCCAACTTCCATTATTTGGGTTAATCTCCTACTTTCAAATTATGTCATGATATTATTATGTCCTATTTTGTATTTTTACGTTCTTTATGTGTACCTATAGTGAATACACATAATAGATATATTTTATTTTAAAAATGATCTTTTTAAGGACTTCGTCTCAATCTCCTTTCATTGAAGCATATTTGGTTTTATACACAACTTTCTTTTATACGGTGTATAAACCCCTTTGAATTTTACATTTATTCAAAAGGAATCTTTTTTATACGAAGCATTTTGCTAAACGATAAAACGGAATGTTTTTCTTTCCATACTTATGCGGCGACAACGACTTCTCCTCCGCCGTGACCATTATTTGAGTTTCGGCTTCCTCTACAAGCCATCATTTTTTTAATGAAAAATAAATACAATGTTTTAACTTTCTTTTATTTTGGTATTGAAAATGGTTTTGAAAGCATTTTTATTATATCAATGTGTTGTATTTATATCTTGTGATTGAAATGTGGAAATGTTATGTTTCCTTTATGCATGTTTTATGTGATATGATTATGTTATGGTTTATGATATGTTTAAACCTATTCATATGAGGAATGCATTGGACTTAATAAGTGACGGGTGGAGCCCGCTATAGCTCCTCGATGCATCGGCAGGTCTCATGAGACAAACTAGTGTCTTGGCACGAGGCCTTGACAAAATCTTATTTGTGTTCTTGGCATGAGGCCTTGACTACGTGGTTATGATAGTCTGGCATTATGCATTCCATCATTATGAAAGTGGTTATTGATATTGCATGTGATTATTCGACCAGTAGAATATCCATGTGAAGAAGTGAATGGCATTATCTCATTTTACTTTTTCCATATTATGTTGATGTTCAAGTTTAAAAGGCTTTTGTTTTAGTTATACATTGCCTTAAATTTTTATGTTTATTTATGAAAGCTTCCGCAATATTGTTATCCTTACTGAGCATCTGAGCTCACCCCTTTCAATGTTTTAATATTTTCCAGGATGTGAAGAAGTATTTTATGAATGACCTGCAGGGATAGTCAGAAGAGGATATGAGTGTGGACTATGAAGACTTTGTTATTAGTTTTTCACTTTATGATGTAATGTAAGACTTATGAATGTATCTAGTGTTTCCAAGGCTACTAAACTAATCGGTCTTTCGAGACTTGATCTTTTGTGATCATGCCAATGTTACGAAGTAATGCACCGACTCTGGGTAGCTGGGGTCGGGGCGTTACAGTTGGTATCAGAGGTAGTTTAGTACTAACCTTGGAAGCTAGATTTAGATAAACTCTGATTAGAGAACATAGCCCAAAGATAGACTTTGAGGATTAGTATAGAAGAACTTCCTAGAATTTTGGTATTGTAGAGATGTTGTGAGTTTTCCGAGAAATACATCCCTGTCTGGATACGAGCAGGTAGAGGCGGCTCTGGCACAGATGTACCTAGGGGTAAAACCCGAAAACACCGCTCTGAGCTAGACTTGAACGGGAACTGGTGCACGACAACGGGCCTTGCTGCACTCTTGGTTACGACACTCCCGGGGGATATGCTTAGGATAATTCTCGTTTTCTTTACAAACCACTATGAACAGTTATGAGTATATACTTCCTCAAAGAAAACCTTTTTATGATTATGGGTTATATCCATAAATAGTTTAATTTATGTTAAGTATTTTATAAGTTTGGAATTATGTATTTTGATTCATAAACTAATCTAGTTTATGCCATTGTATAGAAATGGCGCCCAGTAGAAGGAATGTGAACACCAGTAGTACGTATGATCCAAAGAGTAAGAAGGATCATATCTTTCACGGTATTAAGCCAACATTTCGAAGGGAAATAGTCTCCCATGTGTTCTCAACATATGAAGAAATAGTATCATGTCTTAATAAGATAAGTAAAGAATTCTCTAAGTCCTATGGCTTTGAAGCGAAGCAAGAGACGAAAGGGATGGAAGAGATAATGATGGATAATGGGATGAGGGGAAAGAAAAATTTTCCAATATGCGGTAATTGTGGGAAGAAACATCATGGAACTTTCCTAAAGGGAATGGGAGTTTGTTATTAGTGTAGAGAAAAAGGACACAAAGTGCGTGACTGTAAGGGTAAGAAAATGGTTTCAAATGTACAATGCTTCTTCTGCAAGGATTGGGGACACTACGCAAACCAATGTCCAAATCATCAGAGTATGCCCCAAATGATGTTATTGGATAATAATCAAGTTATGATACTACCACAGATGAGGAGTAATGATTAGAGTTCTTATGTTGTTATTAAATAATTTTGTAATTTGAGTGTTGTATCAATGATGTACTAGTTATAATAATTATGGAGTATATAAGGATTGTACTTCAGTATTATTTCATCAAGGACTTGAGATTGTGCGGAACCAAGAAAAGTGACTCCACAGTAGGTTAAATTTTTGGAAAATATATGGCTGAGAGAAAGATAGACCATAATATGGTTTTGATACTGAGATTGTGATTTTGGAATAAGACGTGATTGATTTGGATAAATTATATTGGATATACTTAACTTCCTTGAAACTGATTGATGTTTTGTATACATTTTCGGATAGAAGGAGTATATCTAGTATTCTGTAAGGAATAAGAGATCATGGTAATTCAGTATGTTTAAAAAGAATACATGATGAAGGTGTTCACATGTTGTTACGTGGGAAAAAGGATCTTCATTATGTTTACCTTCCTTATAAAATTTGGACTGTGAGTTGGACAGAAGTATTTTGGATAACTATAAAGGTTGGAGTAGATTATGTTTATCTTTGGATAGTATTGTTTAAGGTTAACAAATTTATGAAGATTATTTTTGGAATATTATGATACTATAGTTTTAGGAAAAGGACAACCTGCAGGGTGGGGCATAACCCGTCGCGTTGGACAAAGCTACAGGAATCGAACCCACAACCATAGTGCGACAGGCCTTTATTTCCTACCACTAGCCTACAGGAAGTCCCTGGTTATTAAAAAATAATTTTACTAATCTAAATGGTATGTGTTAACATTTGTAACCTTATACAATTAGGATAAATAGAATATTTTTGAGTTCCATTACCATTTGGAGTAAAAGTTGGGTTTGTGGTAAAAATTTATTAACGAATGAAAGTATACATAAAAAGTATGTATATTCCCTTACGTCCTTAGTAAATCTCCTAAATAAATTCCTCAACATTATAAAAGGTAACTTAAAACAAAAATGTTGTTGGTTAACTTTTCCAACTAGGGATTCAATGACCGTTTAACCAATCACAAGTTTGTGATTTTCTTGTGGTTAAACTTTCTCCTAATCCTGTTTTCTATAACTCCCCATCAGACCTTGATGGTTTGTCTCTCCTCCATATCCATATTTTCATAGAATCCTAGAATGGGCTATCTCGGGTGACCTTTGTACTTATCTTGCTTTCTTTTAATGTTATATATTTATTAACCTTATTTCCGATGTGGGTTTTCCTCAAAGGTGTTTTCTCTTTTCAACCTTTTATTTTCAAAGAAAATTTTCAAATTGCGAGGACGCAATTTATTGAAGGAGGGGAGAATGTAACATCCCTGGTAAATAAAGAATAAATAATTTTCATATTTATTAATATTTACGAATTTAGTATTAATTTTATTTTAAAGGGGTTGCTATGTTCGATAGCGTACCCGATACGCAACGATGAGTTTCTTTGAAACTTACGTAGCACACTAGTAATAAAATAATATTATTTTAAATTTTAGTTAACAAGTAGCCATTGTACCAGCAGGAAAGGATAGAAATAACTAAAATATGATTAGATATGTTTTTAAATGTTTTTACATTTACCCAATAAAAGATAAAGGCTTAAAATACGGAAAGAGTTCAATTTTAGGGCATATATACTCTAATTTTCACTAAAGGATCACTTATCACCTTTTAATGGTGAACCGTCATTAAATATAGTTTTGATCACTCTAATAATTTATTTTGGACCAAATATAACTATTCTTTAGAATCGGGACATCAAAATTTACTTTGTGTAAATTTTTGGTACCTTTCTGATAAAGTTCATTTTTTTATGAATAGTGTAATATGTTGTATTTTAATTCAAAACCCCTTTTTAATATAATTTATTTATATGATTAGATTATCTTTTTAATTGGTTTTAAAGTGAAATTAGAGAATATTTTTACCCTTAAATCCAATAGTGGTCGTTGGAATTAATTTTACTTTGAAATCGGACTTAAACTAGTGTCAATCTTTTGATACTTATTGTTTCACAAAAACACGCTATTTGTCATGACAGCGGGAATTAATTATTAAATTAATTAATTTGACTTATATGTTTTGAATTTTGTAAAATGGACTTCATTTTTGAATTTGGAATATCAAATATAGCTTAGGGTGAATTTTTGGTAATTTTCTGAAAAACTTCAATTTTTGATGAATAGTGAAACCACTAAGTGGTAATCAAGAAAACTGATTTTTCAGTTAAATGAAAGTTTACCACTAATGTGTATTGAATTTTGAAAATCCGACATAAATGGTTGTCATTAAGAAGTAAAATGTGGTTCAATGAGATTAAAATAATTTTTTGGTGAATAGTAACTTTTTTCATTAATCGCGATTAGAGGTAATTAGTGTAGTTTAAGGTAAAAATGGTATTATAAGAATGTGAAAACACCATGACACTTGTCCTACACCTATTGTGTGAGTCATGGCCGACCAAGAAAAGCCATGGGCCAAATTGGGGACCCCATGGAGCCACTTTAGTTGGAAAATGACATTAATATATTTTTATTTAATGTTAAAGTGAAAATGACACTAACATAATTTTTTTTACTAAAATAATTTTTGAGTGGGGTTATACAAGTAAACATTTTGATTATAAATAGTCATTGGAAAGATAGAAAGATTTACTACATCATAGTATTTTTTTTATAATTTTTAGACATTAAATAAATTAAATTATTTATGACATCATGATGATGCAGCGATGACCTCATTATTTAACGATTTAAATAAAATGGGAAGATAATGCAAAATCCAAGGCTTACACTTGTCCAAAGACAATTGTATGAAGGGATTTCGAACCCTTATCACCTTAGCCTAGAATTATATAAGTGTGGGACCTTTAGAATCCGAAAATAATTGTGTAATAATGTAACATTTCATTACTTTCCAAAAGTGCCCCTCCTCTCCACTTATAAAAGGCCCCCACCACTCCCACCATATTCACACCATCAAGCCATTTGGCTCGTCCAAACTCGGCCCAAATACTCTCCCAACATCCCTCTCTTACTTTTAGAAGCCTCACTTTGGGCAGAACTCTTCCCAAGGAAGCCTTTGGCTCAAATCAAAAAGAGTTACCCGATTTTGAGGTAATGTCTTCTCTAATGTTGTTTTGTTTTATTTTTCTTCTCCAACCCCCTAAACTCTTTTTATTCATTTCTTTTGTAAAAACACCAGTATCCTAAATTTACTAGGATGTTGTTATAAGAAGGATTCGAGCTACACTTACACACACCTACATCTAATGGTTAAAGAACATAAGGTTTCTGTGGATGGCGAATTTCTGCCTCACGAAACGATGATTGTTCAACACTCATATAACACCTTCAAAGGTGGCCATTAAGATGTCACTATTTTTATATATGATATATAATATGTTTATGTTTTACTTATGCTTCTGTATTTCTCATTTATGGCATACTTTATGATTTCCATTATGGGTAAAACGCGATAATTTCATTTTAGGAAGTGCGGACTACCGCCCCCTCAAAGTGATTTGATTCGTTAATGCCATATGTGGGATGTATAAAGGATGGAGTAAATGGTATTATACACTATATTATACTGTAATTATATTATAAATTTATATCATTATGATTTCATTCCATTAAATATGAAATAGAAATGAAAGTAGCATTCATGCGTACGTACGGCTTACCGTCTCCATGAACGGTGCATTTCATTTCTTACCTCTAAATGTTACGTGACATTATGAATGAATGTATATACTGTATATATATGATATATATGATATCTACATCATGAATATAATTCTGGATATAATGGATATTCCACCACATGAACAACTTTTAATTATAAGAAGTTTATTTTTGACTCAAGTACCAAAGATCGACAAAACGACCGTTATTAACTTAAATAATTAAATAATGTTCATAACATGGTAATAAGTGATATAAATGGAATAATGAACATTAAAAAGGTTCTTAAGTAAATATAAATTAACTCTAGTTTATTATTCAGGAGGTTAATGAACGGTCGAGTCAAGTCAGACACGAGGTAAGGGAACTTCTTAACCCAACTTCCATTCTTTGGGTTAATCTCCTACTTTCAAATTATGTCATGATATTATTATGTCCTATTTTGTATTTTTACGTTCTTTATGTGTACCTATAGTTAATACACATAATAGATATATTTTATTTTAAAAATGATCTTTTTATGGACTTCGTCTCAATCTCCTTTCATTGAAGCATATTTGGTTTTATACACAACTTTCTTTTATACGGTGTATAAACCCCTTTGAATTTTACGTTTATTCAAAAGGAATCTTTTTTATACGAAGCATTTTGCTAAACGACAAAAGGGAATGTTTTTCTTTCCATACTTATGCGGCGATAACGACTTCTCCGCCGTCGTGACCATTATTTGAGTTTCGGCTTCCTCTACAAGCCATCTTTTTTTTAATGAAAAATAAATACAATGTTTTAACTTTCTTTTATTTTGGTATTGAAAATGGTTTTGAAAGCATTTTTATTATATCAATGTGTTGTATTTATATCTTGTGATTGAAATGTGGAAATGTTATGTTTCCTTTATGCATGTTTTATGTGATACGATTATGTTATGGTTTATGATATGTTTAAACCTATTCATATGAGGAATGCATTGGACTTAATAAGTGACGGGTGGAGCCCGCTATATCTCCTCGATGCATCGGCAGGTCTCATGAGACAAACTAGTGTCTTGGCATGAGGCCTTGACAAAATCTTATTTGTGGTCTTGGAATGAGGCCTTTACTACGTGGTTATGATAGTCTGGCATTATGCATTCCATCATTATGAAAGTGGTTATTGATATTGCATGTGATTATTCGACCAGTAGAATATCCATGTGAAGAAGTGAATGGAATTATCTCATTTTACTTTTTCTATATTATGTTGATGTTCAAGTTTAAAAGGCTTTTGTTTTAGTTATACATTGCCTTAAATTTTTATGTTTATTTATGAAAGCTTCTGCAATATTGTTATCCTTACTGAGAATATGAGCTCACCCCTTTCAATGTTTTAATATTTTCCAGGATGTGAAGAAGTATTTTATGAATGACCTGTAGGGATAGTCAGAAGAGGATATGAGTGTGGACTATGAAGACTTTGTTATTAGTTTTTCACTTTATGATGTAATGTAAGACTTATGAATGTATCTAGTGTTTCCAAGGCTACTAAAATAATCGGTCTTTCGAGACTTGATCTTTTGTGATCATGCCAATGTTACGAAGTAATGCACCGACTCTGGGTAGCTGGGGTCGGGGCGTTACATTCTCTCAATGGTTCTTAGATTTTTACTTGAATTACACTTTACTATTATTATCAAAATAATGAAATTATTATATAACTCTATCCTAAATTTCCCCCATGATAGCACATAAAACAATATATTCATATTTACTGATGTTTCTTATAGATAAAACCCTTTGGAAATATAGATTTAATCCCCTGATGAATTAACCAACCTTACTTTCATAATGTCCGATAATACCATAATTATACCCTACATGTCTTAAAAAATTTCCCTATCGGTTCTGATAGATTAATCATCCTTTTTCTTTAGCCAAAGGAACTGATTCATCATATTCATATGAATAATACAATTAATGTATATATTGAATAATAAATTCTTGATCTTATCATAATATGTGGCATTGATTTCTTCATGTTGTCTCGCATTCTTTATAAGAGTCCACCATTGATCAGCTTCGCCTTCCAAATAGTAAGATACCTAAACAAATTTTTCATTTGTTAAATACTATTAAATGGAAAATATATTTTTTGGGGTGTTGATATTTTTTTAAAAACTCTTGGGATAGAAAACCCACTTAAAGATAGTGGATGTTTCCTCATGAAAGAATCAACAAAATGTGTTTCCCTCTTCATTCACTTGAATTTCCATCATAAATTATAGCAGGAGAATGTTGTTTGAGAAATTAAAATAGATTTTTAATTCCATGTACCATAACAATTGGATTTTTAAGAAGAAAATCACTGCATTATTTATCTCACACATCATTAAAATAGTTCCTTCATGACCAAAAATCATAGTGTAAGAATCAAAAAAATATAGGGAAACCACATAATCATGAAAAATCACTTAAAGGATGTGTAAATCAGGACACATTATTTAGTCAATTACGTCTTAGGTTTTTACTAGGCTATACCTTCTCATCATCTATTTAAATTCTTCCTGATGGTTTATAAGATGTTTTTTAATTTACAAACTATATCCTAGGGGAGTGTCAAACATGGTGTGTAGAAAATACCGTTGTTATTCACCATGTGATGATCCGTACTAGCTCAATGTTCCATTTTCAGAGTTATTATACCTGGGTACCTCTATTCCAGGGCATTATTAAATTGTAGTATCTAGTCAATGTTGCGATTTCTTTAAACCACTTGATCTATCCTTTACCAAAATTCTAGGAAAAATTCCAATTCATTGACTCGTCCAAAAAAATATCCTTACACACGTCATAGGATATCACTATGGTTTTATTATCCTCATTTCCAATGGTTAACTAAACATATCATCTAATACTAACTAATGCGTCCTAGGTATATCATACCTAGATATTACACCATTTTCTTATGAATTTTCATCACATTACACAAACATGTTCCTGGGAACTGTATTCATTTAGTGACTTTGGTGACATGTAAACACAAAAAATTAGTTCACATGTGAACTATATCGTCCCCCATTGTGATATTAATAATTAGAACTCTTTTTAAACATATCATATGTAATATATTTCTTCATAACCTGGGGAATGGAAACATAAAAAATAGTGATCTCAGATTCTCAGTAAGGTTAAACAAGTGATATACCACTACTACAAAAAATTCCATTAATAATAGTGGTATTTATCAGTGCCATAAAAAAGCACTGATAAATGGAATATTTATTAGCACTAAAGAAAGCACTGATAAATTTAGTCTTTTATTAGTGATATATTTTAAGCACTAATAAAGAGTTTCTTTTATTAGCACTTAAATTTTATCACTCGTAAAGGGTATCCTTTATCAGTGCTTTATTTTTAGCACTACAAATTTTTACCCTTTATGAGTGCTTTACACTTAGTAATGAGAAAGAATTTTTTATCAGTGATTTTTTTGCAATCATAGAGGTCTGAATAAATAAAATTTTGCAATTAAATAAATTAAAATTAAAAAATTATTCTATTAAAAAAATCAATTTTTTTTATTAATTATATAATTATTAATAAAAATTAATATATTGATTATAAATTTTTAAATATTAAACATATTATAAGTTAGATAATTTATAATAATTAATCTTAATAAATTTAATATATATATATTATTGTATATAAATATTACTTATATATTATGAAATATTTATGTGCTTTACATTAAATAGTCATATATTTGTTGAATAATGTTTAATAATTAAAATTTAATATGAATTACAAATATTGACTAATTTTATAGTGTATATGACGTATAATTGAATGTTGTTTGATTTTTTAATTTAACATAGATCAAATGTGTGTTATATTAATTTCACATATATGTAGTTAATGCATTTTTATATACAACACACACACAGAAAACATATCCATTTTTTCAATACTGTTAAAGTGTACTTATTTTAAATTCATTAAATTTCACTCTTTCTTAACACATATGCATGCACATAAAATTAGATATTCATTAATAATGTTAAAAAATATTTGTAAAAAAATATTCATAAATAAATATATTTACACATGTAAATTTACTATATATATACAATTATATATTTATAATTATAAATAAATACATATTTTTTAAAATTATTTATATAATATATATATTTTAATAATTATTAAATTTTCCATAAATTAACTAAAATAATGAATATATTTACTATATTTATGTATATATATTTATTAAATATATACATGTACAATTATATAAATTTGTATAATGATATAAATATTTTTTTTAAATGATAAAATAATTTAAAATAAATAATTTTAAATATATATAAAAATAAATATATTTACTATATTTATATTTATATATATTAATTAAGTATATATATTTACAGTTTTTCTATTTATAATTATAGTAATAAATATTTTATTAGTGCTTAAGTAATAAGATGTCCTAAAAGCATCATAATAAGCGCATTTTTCATGCTAATAATTTTGAGGCTTTATCAGTGATAAAAAACACTAAAAAATATTCCCTTTATCAATTATTATTACTTAATCACTGATAAAAGGAATATTTATCAGTTCTTATTTGTAAGCGCTGATAAAAGTGTCTTGATCTATTTAAAATCCTTACCATTTTCAAGCTCATCATGATATCAAAATCATTCGGTGGAAGCCACCCACTGTTGGCACTCCTCCTAAGTGAATCTAAGTATGAATCACAATACTCAACAATCTCTAGTTTCACAAACATCCCATCTGACATCTGGTTTTCTATTGAATTTAGGGTTTCCGATGAGGGTCTTGGATTTTCATCAACCTAAAGAGGTAGGCCTTTCGATAATATTTTTTATTTTTTATTTTTTTTTGATTTCTTCTTCAATGATGCAGTTATTTGTGGTGTGAGGCTTATATACTATTTTTATTTTAGATTATGAAAAAAAAATTTATGATCCGACGTTTGATTGACTATCGAGAATTTGGTGTTTTTAAATTATTTTTTTGAATAAATATTCATCATGTTTTATTTTATGTATAAAAAGGGCCCCACATCCAAATGGCCTATGGTTACCCTTATACATTCCATCCAGGTGGAATTTAATCCAACCTATAAATGAAGGCTACCAAACAACATCAAATGTACCAGCAGGAGGAATGATTTTAAAACTAATACTATGGCACCATAAAATAATGAAATCCTAAATTGAGTTATGACATTAGTCACTTTAATGGGAATCAGCTCCCATATATTTGAAATTATCCATGATAACGAGGAATGAAGATTGAATTTGGTTATTAAATTTAAAAAATCATTTCAACATCTCTAAATGATTAGTATTATTTATTTCACATATTCATAAAATTCATTTTATGTATAATAAAACTTCTAAAATCTTCCCTTAATTGAATTTGGGAAATGATATTTCCTTATAAAATAAACATGTCATAATTATTTACCAACATCATAGGGATATTCATCAAATATTTTGATTGAAATTAAGTGTTGTGACCATCTTTAGAGTAGGGTACACATGTAATTCAAATTTATATTCATCTTGGGATTTTTTTCATACCTTGAATATCATGTGTTGTGCATTCATGTAATATTCCACTACTAGAATAAGATTTATTGAGTCTAAAGAAAAATTATCATCTATATAATAGACATTCAGTGCATCAAATGATTCTTTAAATTGTATAATAAAAGATGAAATAATGTAACCGAGCCATAAGTATTGGTGTAAATTTTTCTAGTGGCATTAATTATTAATTATGATATGATAAACAATAATATAATCACGTAATATGATATAATAAATTTTAACATAATAAAAAATTTAGTTTCATTGGGTTTTGGCATATCAAATCATTATATATTGCTAATTATAATATATTATATGATACAATTCACTATTATCATGTCAAAAAATAGAGAATCAAACAATATTTATTATATTGATCAATATTTAAAAATATGAGTACTATTTTATGTGAACTTTTTCTTTTTATATGAATATTTCATCAAATATGATAGATAATCATGGATTATCTATTTATTTTTATGGAACACTAGTTATAATGAATGATATAGATTTAAACTATATCATGGATTTTGATATAATGTATATCATTAAATACAGTTTAAAGAACAATATTATTTTTCTAGTTATCATTTATAAATAGAATAATAGGATTTATTATATGATTACAAATTTTTTCATAATGTATTTTTTGAAATTGAAATTATGTATAATCATTTTATATATAAATTATTTATAAATAATTTATAATTGATTATTAATAGATTATAGAACATTTAAAAAAACATGTCATTAATATTATTTAATAATAGTAATGTACCTTATATATATATATATATTTATAGTATTATTAATTTGATAATGAAAATCTTATCTTTATTTATTTATATATTGTATAAAATTAATCTTTTATGAACCCAATAGGATGGATATGAACCAATAATTAATGAATGTTAATCATTTAACAAAAAAATGTGAATATGGAGTTAAAGAGATCATAAAGTTTAAAATAGAGCCTGTAGAAGACCCTTATAAAATTCTATATTCATTTTTACATTGTTGTTATTCAAGAAAAATTAGTCCAAAGGAGTAAGAAAAACATTTTATTTTTCATAGAATTGATCAAATCTATAAATGTTGGACTAAACATAGGGAAAATAGAGTGTGTATATCTATTGGGCTGACACTACAGTTTATGAATCATTTGATATAATTCCCTTTGAAAAAGATGATGGTGATTTCTTGGAAGATATGAAAATAGAAATTGATGATGACCATCATGATTGTCCAAAGTTGTTTGAGGCATTAACTATATGTTCCAAGAAACCATTGTAAACCAGTTATACTAAATACATTAAACTGGAAATTTTATTGAATTTATGTAATTATAATGTTGGTAGTGGATGGAGTGACACCAGCTTTTATAAACTACTTGGTCTTTTGAAATATATGACACCAGAATAAAATCAACTACCATGCAGAACATATGACGCTAAAAAATGTTACATTAAATGGGAATGATATCTAAAAAATACATTCTTTTACAAATGACTATATATTGTTTAATAAGGACCAGGAATCACTCATAGAATGCACTAAGTGTGTTGTAGATTGATACAAGAAAAATGAATCATGCCCTTCGAAATAATTATGGTACTTTCTATAATTCCATTGTTTAGAAGACTATATCATTGTTAAAAAACTGAGAGACAATTAACATGGCATGTATATACAAGAATTAAATATTTGAACCTATGTCATCTAGTATATTATCCTCATTGGAATAAAATTTATTACATGTTTCCTGAATTTGGAGATGACATGAGAAAAATTCATCCCGCGTTATCTAAAGATAGAATAAATACATTTGGTGTATAGATTAGTACTCATAGTACATGGCCAGTCATGTTGGAAAATTATAACTTACCTCCATGGTTATGCATGATATGAAAATACATTATGTTGTATCTTCTTATATTTGTACCAAACCAACCCGGTAATCATTTTCATGTCTATTAGGATCCCTTGATCAAATATCTAGAATTGATGTGGGATACAGGTGTTAGAATGTATGATTCTCATAGAAGTGAAGAATTCACATTGAGTTCCATATTATAGGGAACAATAATTGAATTCTCCTCATATAGAAATTTTTCCGGATATGGCATTAAATAAATATTGGGGTGTACCATTTGTGAAAAACACACATACTCAATTCGGTCCAAATATTCCTCGAAGACTCCGTTTTGATGACACAAATTGTTTTTACCTATATGATATAAATACCAATCCTAGATGATAGAATTCAATGGGAATATCGAACAAGATAAAACATCATCTCCAGAAACAATTTATCAACTGTAAAAAATATAAAAATTATTGACACTATTTTCAGTGAACCATTTTTAAAAAAACTATAAAAAATTAGGTTGGATAAATAAATATATTTTCTTTGAATTATCGTATTGGAATTTCATGTATGTAATACATTTTATTGGTGTCATACATGTAGAAAAAAATGAATTTGATAGTACTATTTGAATGTTTCTAATTTTTCATAAAAAAATGGCATCATGGCTAGGATGAACATGAGTGAAATGGGGATAAGGGGAGAGTTGGCACTGGTGAAGGTTAAAATTAATATTTCTCTTCCTCCATCAGCATACACACTATCTGGACAAGAGAAATTTCAATTTTTCATTTTATTTACTAGTTTAAATGTTCCATAGGTGTATTCATAAAATATTAATAATTTTCTTTCAATGACTAATTTCGAGCTACAATGACTAAAATCACACTACTATAATGTTTTGATGCAATATTTAATTTATTTGGTCACTTTATTCCTCAAAATGTATAACATACATTATCAAGATTATAATTCTTTTTCAACGACATGTGCAGTAATGTTGTAGGCCCATCTATGTTTCCCATCAAGAATAAAGAGATTGAAGTCATGTTATGTGAAATATATATGTTCTTCCCACCATAATTATATGATATAATGGTCCACATGATGTTTCAATTAGTCATAGTGGTTTAGCTATGTGGTCATGTCCATGAAAGAGGGATGTTCCCACATTGAATGGTATATGATGATTTTTAAAAGTTATGTCATGAATTGAAGTCATCAAGAAGGATGTGTTGCAGAATGATATATTGTTATAGAAGCTATTAGATTCTGTACCAATTAACTAATAGATGTTGAAAGCATCAGTCTCCCAAATTATCATCGTAGTGAACATCATATGGGAAAAGGGATTTTTGGATGATATTTTGTTACAATTATCTTGACAAAGAAAGAGAAAGCGCATCTTTACATATTACATACTAGTTAATATTTTGATCCACACAATGATTCCCACAAAGATATTATTACGGATTTAAACCCATAAAGGGATGAAAGATTGATATCAAATACACATAATTAACATTTTATTGAATGGTTAAGATATCCCATTTACATGTAGTTATCTGAAAATATGAATTCAATTGCCAAATGAATTCAATAGATATCCTGAGAACCGAATGCAAATGTTATATGTTATGCAGTTTTTTTAATAAACGGTTATAAGTTTTATAAAAAAAGAACATGATGAATTCAGTATGATGTAAAACAGTGGTGTTACGCATATGGATGAAGTGATGCACATATATGGTTCCAAGGATAGAAATCCAATTTATGCAAATATTTCATATTTTGGTATTATCGAACAGATATATGAGTTGCATTATGAATCATTTCATGTGCTGAATTACCATTGAAATGGGTTAACAATATCAATTGAGTTAAAGTTGATGAAATGAGATTTGGGAAGGTAAATTTTAGTGTGGAAGGGAAAATTATGAGTTCTTCATAATAGAATCACAATTAGTGCAATTATTTTATGTCTCTGATCAAAAAAAAGAATTGTTCGACTGTAATGATAGTGACTAAAACAAATGTTGAGTCAGATGAAAATTCAATCGATGAAGACCCTTCCATATGTACATGACAATAATTAACTACTGGCCTCAATGTATATAATTAATGATATTTTAGAGAGACTAAAAAGACGGGATTTGGATTCTCAATAGAGGAATGAAGTACTTAAACAATTTAAAAAAATAAAGATTGTTCAATGAGAAGGTAATTTTTTTATATATTATGTTTTTCAGCATGATATTATATATTCTCTACTACATTAACATAATATAAATTAAATTTTTTAATACTCATGTAGAAAATTTCTTCTATACATGATGATGTTATGAATCCCTCAAAAGAAAAAACTATAATGAATGATTCCCTATGGAATTATATAAATGTAAATTTAAAATATAATTTATTTATTTCACTGCAAAATTATATAAACTAACACTGATTTAATTTTTATTATTCCTTATAGAGTTTATCTTTTTATAATATTTCTATCCATGTGTTGGAATAGGATCAATGTTACCTATGCTCAATCAGAGATGTAATCATAACCCACTCAAAACTGAGAAAATTAATTCACATTATTTAAATACTTTAAGACAATGATCCATAAGTCATTTGTGATGTTTAGTAATCAGCCATACCTCAATCTAAAAACAATTTTATTGGTATGAGTCAAATTATGTGTTTCCATTTTAAAAAAAAATTAGTATGGGAGAAAAGTGACATACTCAAAACTAATCAAACACATAAATATTGTTTTTAAATATTAAGAAAAAGATCCATAAGTCGTTTTTCATGTGTAGGAATTTTTCGCACCTCAATCTGATGCAAGTTGTGACCGGTATGACACAAAGTGTGTTTTTGTATTTAAAATTGTCATCAATTTTACTAAAAAGGCCAATTAACCTACTAAAAACTAAGAAAAACAGTCACATTGTTTAAATACATATAGATAATGATCCATAAGTCATTTCTGTTTTGTCGGAATCATTTTTATCCCAATCCTATACACAAAGTGTTCGGTATGAGTCAAAGTTGTTGTTTCAATTTTAAAATGACATTTTAGTAAAAAATAAATGTGAAATACTCAAATTCATGAAAACAAATTCATATTATTTTGAAACATTTTTAAAATTATCCATAAGTCATTTGGGATGTATAGGAATCCACACCTCAATCTGACGCACGGTGTGACTGATACATTTCATAGTCCTTATTTTTATTTAAAATATTCATCAAATTTTATTAAAATGGAAACATTTACCGCTCAAAACGAATAGAAAACATTGGTATTGTATTTATACTTTCCAAAAATGATCCATTTGTCATTTTTTATGTGTAGGAGTTAGTCGCACCTCAATCTAATACATAATGTGTCTAGTATGACTCAAAGTGTCCGTTATCAGTTTAAAATAAATATTTTAGATCAAAAAGTGTCACTCCCTAAAAATATTTTAAATAGGAATTTTTTTCTAGATAATATAGGAAAATGGTTCTTAAGTCATTTGTGATGTGTTGGAATCTGTTTCACATCAAACCGATACATGATGTAATCAGATTGATTCAAATGTGTGTGTTTCTAGTTTAAAATGAAATTTTATTAAAAAAGACAACTAACTTACTCAAAACAAGGAAGGCACATTTAAAATATTTTGATGCAACAGGAAAAAGATCCACACATTATTTTAGATGTATTGGAATCTGATTCACCTCAATATGATGCATTGTGTGATAGGTATGACTCTAACTATAAATTTCTATTTTTAAAATTGACATCAATTTTAGTAAAATTAACCCTTCATGTTAATTTATTTATTTCTTTTATTACTACAATATAAATTTTTTTCATAGAATGGTGTGTTACTTTTCTCGATCAGGGGTGGTTTTTTTATCAATTGCATGAGTTCGATCATGATTAAAAGATAATAGAACATTGACGTTTTTTAATGTAAGAAATAATTTGAATTTATGTAATTTTATAAACCAATGTTTGAAATGTCTATAATATAATGTTTTCTTCTTGTGTTTGTGTTATAGATTTCATTTCATTTATATATTGTATTGGTACTTATTTCTGTAGATATTTGGTGTGATTATAGTGTTGCGTTGTGCTATTATAGTACAATGCAGTGGTGTTGTAGTGTGTTGTTACAAACACAACAGTATTACACTTTATCACTAATTTTAAAAGAAATTATAATGGAAACCTTTATAACCTCTTTTAAAAGTGCTGATAAATTATACCATTATCAACAATTTCAAAATTGCTAATAAATGGTCTATTATTAGCACTTTCAAAAGAACTAATAAATAGACCTTCATCAACACTTTTATAAGCACGGATAAAGGTATACTATATCAGCGCTTCTATAATCTCTAAAGAAAGAACCCTTATCTGTGCTTTTATAAGAGTCGATTAGTGGTCCCTTTAGTGATACTAAATTAAATCCTCGATAAATTCTTCCTTTATCAAAACTTTTAAAAGAAATTATAAGGGTCCTATTTATCTATTCTTTATTTAGCACCGATAAAGGACCACTTTACCAGTTCATTTTCAGTTATGATAAAAGAATAGGACTTTTAACTTTATTGGTGTATTAATTACTTTTCTAGCACTATTGAATTCCATTTATAGCACTATTAAATGAGATTTTGTAGTAATGTACATTATAAAAACATGAAAATAAGCATATGATATCATGAGAAAAACATTTGAACAGGATACCTTGCAAATCAATTATCATAAACTTGAGTCATCGAATAAATATTGGTTATTAATGAGAGATAAATCTTAAGTGAATCAATTCACATGAGTCTTGAGAAAATTAAATTAGAAAAAGACATAGATTTTTGGCATACACATAATCAAATAAAATCATTTCCATTTTACTCATGGCTCGCTGCTAAGTCTATTATAGTTGAATGGGTTCACTATACAAATCATCACAATAGTCATGGTTTACTACCAATACCATCATATTATACAAAGTACCTTATTGAATATGGTTCATTTCCTATTATAGTCCTGTTTGTCTTGGGAGATTAAAAATCATTACCCAAAGCATTGTATAGAGACACAGGTCTCATCAATTTCTTAAAGAAAACAATAAATATGTATTCAATAATATTATAATAAGTTTATCATATCAAAACTCATGAATTCAAATGGGTTTCATAAATATTTCACTATATCATAACCTATATAAAATTGATCAGATTCAAAATCATTTCATCATTTCATTGTATCATAACTAATGAAAAAAAGAAGCATATTTCATAAAATATTTATCATTGTATATCTCATTGAAGAGAAACAGGGTTCATAAATACCATTCCATCATAAACAGAAACCATTTAGGGATATAATATGAATGATTTTAATGGACCATATCCCAATTATTCCATTTGAACAACAATATATGTCATCATATATGGAAAATTATTTTGATCGATTATTTGAAACATTTATTTGGGAAAATATATATTCCAATTTACAAAATAACTATTAAAAAATAATTTAATTTTGTAATTTTTTTGAAAATGAAATAGAAAAATTATAAAGGATGCTTAAAATAATATAATTTTCCAGAAAACCAACGGTTTCATTCATTCCATTCATGTTAAAAAATCATCCATTCACATTCTAATTAAAAGAAAAATGGGAATTTCATTGGAAGATGATATGAAGATTCATTTAAAAACATTTGTAATAAATTAAAACATGGGAGAAAATGTATTTTCAAAATCTAGGTGGAACAAATTTTGAAAATATTATTATAAAACATGGTTTTCAAAGAAAATGGGTTTTTGATTGTAGAGATAAATATTGGCATATTTTTTAAATAAAACATTTTCTAAATTATTTTATGTACCAAAGAGTGAAAATATGGTACTATTATTTTATGATATTATAAAAAACCCATATAGAATAAAATTATTGTATTTTTTGTTAAATGTTTCATAATATTTTATCATCTCAAAAATAATCCTAAATGTTCTCAACAAACGATGATATTGTAATATAAAAACATTACCATTTTGGTAAAATTGAATCCTAAGCCTCAGGAAGGAATAAAATATAATGGAACCTGAAATATCATGATGATAAATAAATTCATGATAATATATGTAAAAGGGTATTTATATAAAACTCATGAATTAATATAGTTTCATAACATAACAGATATGTCAAATAAGGAAAATTGAGTCAAAATTCTATTACTGATTTGGTAATCTTTAGAATCGTAAGCCACGAAAATGAATAACATCGAATGAAACGTTTAATATCATTAGAATAAATAGATTCATCACAAAAAATTTCAAATGGATAGTATATACACCACAAAAACTGAACAATTGGTGAATTTTCAAATGTCTCCCAAAAATAAAAGAGACACTAATGATCTCTAACCTTATGTATTGGCTTCCATCCCATATGTTTAAAACTACTATATAAATAAATAAAAGTTTAATTTTAATATATTATAGAAAAATAATTATACATATATATCATACTATAAATAATTTTATTATGACATATTTTACCTATTTACTAATAATTCTATGTTAATTTTATGTTTCGGGTAATAACTTCTTTGTTTATCATTTACGTTTCAATTTTTTATTTTTTGTACCACATAATTTGATCATTATTTTGACATATACATAATTTTAATCATGAAATAAATATCATATATATTCATTTTAAACTTATTTATAGTAATTTATATAATTTAGTAATAAAAAATGAAATACATCATTCTTAGAGATGGCAGGTCGTACACATGCATGAAAAATGTTTCCATTTTCTTATCGAATTGAATAAAAGAGTGGTAAATGATATATTATCATTATATAATAATTTTTATTTCATAAATATCAAGTACTTTCATTAAATACACTTTTATTACCATCCATTTAAAACTTTAATGAATCTCATCACTTTGCAGGGTAGTAGTTTACCAACACACGAGCGTCATTATCATATTCCCACAAAATGGAAAGTATAAAGATATGTGTGATATAATAATTTAAAAAACTTAATAATATCATATATATAGTATGTAAAAAATTATTTCATCATCATAACTAACCATTAAATGTGGTAATATAAAAATGAATTACATTAGTTCGTGAGGTGCAAGTCTACCATACACATGAATGACGATTCTGTAACCCGCTTAATGGAAGTGGATATGATTTTAGATCATGAAATTAACATAAAAAATATATATTTATGTAAGATAATTATTTTATTACATAATAATTTTATAATAAATAATTAATTATGTGGAGAAATAAATAAAAAAATTCTCTTTGATGAACTTTACCTCTTCTCTAGGTATCCTCTATAGATTTGCATCAAAATCCTCCCTAAGATGTATTTATGTCCAAAATAAAGATTACAAGATTACATAAAGTATGTAGAAATGTTATTTGAGTAGGTATTGTAAAAACGAAAAGTTTTTTAAGGTTTAAATTGGAGAGGATAAGTGGTGGAATTTCATAAGTGATGTGAGTGGCACACTTGTAAATTTCTGAAAGAAAGAATTCCACCCAAATTTTTTACATTTTAGAAGGATAAAATATTGTAAAATTATGGTTAATACAATATTTAAGGTATAAATATAACCATTAAATTTGTGTTGTATATTTTTCGGTTATTTTAACCCTTGTATTTTTAGTTTAACCCCAGAAAGTCAATTTTTACCAAAACCACGGTAAGCTATTTTTATTGTTTTTTATATATTAATTTTTGTCAATGATTAATATGAAATTATTAAATAATATTAACTATTATTAATGAAGTTATTAAATCTATTTTTTATATTTCAATTCACCTAATTTGAAAATCTTTAATTTAAAATCAATCCCACATATGTGACGCGAAAGCATGTTTTTAAAGATAAAATGTTCAAAAGATAACAATGATTTTATATAATATTAAACATGAAATTCATTCCAATGATATAAATTGTAATAATGGGTTTATATTTGAGATAATTTTACTTTAAAACTAATTTAGAATAAAATTTAACATTTTATAGATAAGTTAAAACAAAATACACTTTTGAATTAAAAATATGTGTTTTCACAGTTCATCAAAAAATTAAAATTTTCAGAAAAACAATCAAAATTCACCCTAATATAATTTTGAAATGATGATTTAAAAATAATTTTTTTATCAAATTAGTTTTATAAATTGGTGAAAAAATAATTTTATTAATCTTCCCAAAAATAAAAACATTTTTTAATAAAATAGTATTTTCATAACATGTACACAATTTACTAAAAGTCATGTAATCTTTTTATCAATATTTTTCTATTATGTATAACCATTATAATTTATATTTAATAATTATTTATTACTATTTATATCAATATTTTTAATGATTTGGTTATAATTACTAAGTTTAAATAAATATATTAATATATATATCATGGTTTTTTAAAAATTTAGTTTCTTGTGTAATGTAAGATTTCTTATGGTTCTATGTAGTTCAATATAAACAAGGGTTTTCATGTAGAACAATATAAATGTGGTGTTTCTTCTAACAAAATATTAATATTTTTGTTACGTGTAATTCAATCCTAAATCGGTGTTATGTGTAATGTAAGTTATCAAATAAATTTATCTCATTTGAAAAAAATAAAAAAAATTGGCGGTGTTATAGTTTCATTGGAAAATTATGAAATATAGATTTATTCATGTTTTTAATTTTTAGAAGGATTATTATATTGGGTAATTTAATTTTGATCCTTGAATATTACAATATCTTTTGATTGAATTATCACTGGTTGTTATGCCCTATGTGATTTCCCTACTTTTATATTACCATTCCTTTGAGGATTCTGGACCAACATTGTCATATTCTTTCCAGAGAATATTTATTGAGAGATACATGGGGAATCCAAAAAAAGTAGAATATTAATTGTAATCTTTTAAAGGATATGAATGAATATATACTCTATTAAAATGTTTGGGCTGATCTTTTTTGATCTATTTACCTTGAAACCCACATGTTCATTAATCCTTCTTGAGACCGTAGTAGCCGAGAATAACCATTTCAGGATTGAGCTGTGTCCCAAGCCCATTTTATCCCATTATAACATAATCATGATATAAATTCATTTTTAGTTAAATAGTTTTGTGGTATGTGGTCATTACTGATTGACATGAGATTCTTGATACTAATGATATATACTATGATTATTTCACATGATTCATGTGTAGTGATGCATGGTTTTTTGATGTACCATTAATGATCATCCAATTAAATATATGTGTGTGTGTGTGTGTTGGTTGTATATTGAGTGGTCAGAAATCCCCATCACTCGATAAATAAATCTTATGTTTGATAACATGTGGTTAGGTGATGGATGTGATATCTATCCTAGACCGTACTTTTGAAAAAGGAAAAAAAGAAGAAACATTATACTTTTATTATCCATTTATAACACATCCATGGACCTACCCTATGCTCTTGAGAGTGTTTAGATACCAATTTATAGAGGATATTATTTAACTTAGTACTCATTATGATCATGTATTATACTTTAGTTTCTATCATTTCTTTTGATATTTATTTTTATCATTGTCCACCTATCATAATCAATCGAGTCATTTGAACATTATTGTTGAAACCCTCATGATTAATTGTGTGTTTATATTTATAAAGTGGAGATGTTATATCAAATCCAATCCTAGTATGTGTAACATGTATTCAAGGTATGAGAAAATAATTAATTCCATTTTACCTTGAGTGTTCAAAAAAATTGTTGGGGAGAATTATTATAATCTTGGTATAGCTTCTAAGGAATAATTCAGATATTTGAATTAAAGGACAAATGGATCTAAATAAAGAACCTATATATGAGGAATGACTTATTTTCTCTAATATAGTGATTCTTAAGGTATTTTAGTTTTTGATATCACTTAGTTTTATTTTTTTGTTTGTGATGTATTTTCATTGTTTAAAAATCATTTGATTTGGAATCCATATTGAGATTGTTTTTTCTTAAGGAAAAAAATTATTCAAGTGTGGGGGAATTTGATATGATTAATTCATATATATATATATATTGGATGAATTTATTTAATAATTTGTCATGATTTATTTTATAATTAAATGGGGTTATCATTGTTTTTTTGTAGGAAATTCAGACCCAACCCTCAAAAGAGAAAAAGCTAGAAAATTATAAAATCTAGAAATTACATAACATGAAATCAATTCATGATTCTTATTACTCAAGCACAATACACTAGCATGAAAAGTACAAGACTTGAATCCAGTACATGATATGAATCTAGTACATGATGAGAACAAATTAAAGGAATTGAAAATTTCAAAACATGAATCCTACTAAAGATACATGCTTTGAAAACCAAGAGATCGAAGATCTTCAGAGCTCTTTGTGTATCTTATGTACATGATGTGAAACCCACTTACACATCAGTAATGTATTAGATCTAGATTCATATAATAATTCTCATGGTGTGAATCATTTACAAGGTTGTGCAACTCTTAGGATTATAAATATATGATAACCCTTGACACTGAAATGGACTTAGAAAGTCACTAAACCACTTTCTTTTTTTCATCATTACATATTTATTTTCTACCATATTTGGTTCTATTTTTTTCATTTTTTTAATCCTTTACTATTATTACCATCCATTGATTCTGGATTGCATGTTTTATGTTCTAACATTAAGGTTTCAATTCTGATTTCGATTCTACATCAATTTTTTCCATGTTCTTCCTCGTTCATTCATTCATATAATTATTTCTTTGATTTTACATTGTTTCAATTTTGGATTATGTTGACTTGAATTGTTTAAGTATTGTTCCAACAATTCTTCTAATTTATGTTATTTAATATTATTAGTGTTAGGGGTTGATATTTATGGTGGTTTTAAACCTAATAACTCTTTAAATCGAAACATGGTTAATGTATTGAATGGTAATTAGGTTGAAAAAAGTTTTTTATCAATTTCTATGGCATGATCTTCTTATAGGGAATTGTAATTGAAATACCCTAACCTAATTAGAGTTGATCAGGCTATGACCAATAGCCTATGATGGTTTTGACAATAGAATATAAGCATATTGATCCTAGGTTATTGACTATATCTAGAAAATATTGTAGTTTCTAGATTAGGTAAATCTGATAAGTTAGACCAGAAATAACTGGTGAAATTTTCACTTCTTCAAATACTAATTCATAATAATATACCTAAATATATTCAGAATTTTCTTTTACCTAAGTCTTGAAATTAGCCCTAACCCATTATTTTCCATCTAAATTAAAACCATGATACACAAGTCTTAGTAAAAACAACCCAATGAGAGTTCATGAGTACTCTTAATATAAAGTTATAATCAATTAGTTTTCATCCTTCCATATTTTCCTAGTGGGTTTCACCCCACACTACCACAATTCCATACTTTTCAAACAAGTGTAGTTTGGGTCCTTATATATTCTAATTTGATCAATTCCTATGAAGAATCATTGATTCTATGTAGGCCGATCACTATGTTTGGTACACGAGTGGTTAATCAAGCATGTTACGTCATGTTGTCTTGGAATTTATCTTTAAATTAATTTTATGTTTTCATATTTTATTTTTTTTCCACATTTCACAAGTAATATGGACTTATCATATCAACATTTTTATTCAATTCATCCATTTTACTATTTTATATTATTTTATTATGATATTACCTTTTCCTTATATGTGTAATTATTTTTAAATTTTTCCATTACCATTATTTAAATCTCACCCACTTCATTATGTATATCCTTAGTGTATCCTATATAGTATTAGAAGATTATTGGGATCTAGGGGACCCTTTTAGATATTGAAATATTAAATAGGTATTTTATACTCACAAATTTTTATTTCTGTCCCTAATCATCCAAGTACCCTAGATCACTAGTTACATGGTTTTTATTATACTAGATTACATATTTATAATCATGAAATAAAATGATTAGAATGTTTTTCATGAGTTACTTGGTAACAGAGATAGATCTTGATTTTTGGGGGATTATAAAGGTAAATCATTATTTAAAACACGATTGATAATTATATTTTTATGAAAACATCATAAATATTTCGATATCATAGAGGGTGTGGTATCTAGGAAATCACATCCCTGCCTCGACACCATAATTGGTTTTAGTTACGGAAAAGATTCACATAGAGATAATAACCCTAAAAAGGTTTGGTAGGGTGTTAATATGATCTCCATATTTGGCATGAGTTGGTAGAATTATTGAAAATATGTATTGGCACTCCTAGTGTGTTTTTATTGGTAGGTTATCAAGATTCTTACAAATAATTATGAATGATTTTGATTGAATCTTTATGTAAACAAAATTCAAAAATTACCGTGGTTAACCTCGATAGAAACATAGAGATTCATAGGTTTTCTATAAATGTTATTATATTTATTATATGTGGTTTTCCATTTTAATATTATTAAAGAATCATTTATAATCAACCAAAACATTGCATAATTTTTTAAAATTAATTTAAATAGACGAAATAATTTCATTAAGACATGCAATGGGAAATGTCATGGTTTCCAATAAAAAATGGAATGTCAATTGGGAGCGGTAATCATGAACTTAATGTAAGTACTAGTAAAATAGAGCTAGTTTATCATTAATAGGATGAATAAAATTTATTTACCTCCCTATAATATGAAATAACATATTTTGGGTTTGTAATTTATGTGATAAAGGGATCCATAATTTAGTTGCTAATTTGATACCCTAATCAAGGAAAATGGTTGAATTACATCGTTATGATATTCTCTATCCTTTAATAAATTGAATAAGTGAATGTTATGATAGTAATTATCATATAGGGGGAGAAGCCTATAATTATTTTAAACTGATTGATAATATAACTCTCATATAATACATCAAAGTTGTTTAATGAGTAGGATTTAAGAATATATCTTTAATTAAATGTTTTCCCCACATTATCATAAATAAAATAGAGATGTAGTTCCTTCTACACTTGAAAATAGATGATGAATCTGTCAGTTCCTCTGATTAAAACATCGCATGGCTTCCATGGTTCACCTCTTTATTTTTCATTTACACCTAACGTATGGTTGAAAATTTCATTAATGGGATAAATTTAAATCATATATAGGAATTTGAAATTTAAGACTTTTATTATTATGATGAAATTTCCCATTGTTCCCATAATGTAGAGATAATGACTAAAGATTCGAAGTGGTCTCTAGGGAATGGAGGTAATAACTATATAATGCATGTTAAATATGAATAATAATTAAATATATATCATGGATAAAATAGAATCCAACATCCCATGTTTCATATGTGTGCGAAGAAGAATTTAGGACATTATCTCAAAGGGATAATGAATTCATTAAAGTGGGAAATATAAGTGAATCAATATAATCTATATTGAAGGGATATGAATTAGGACTCCAATATAATGTTAAAAAAGGATTCAATCATTTCATAACCTATGATGAAAATTTTCATTAATTTGGATCAATGAAACTATGGAAATCATTTCATAATGCCAATGGTTTTTACTGATATCTGATGAAAATAATATCTAAATATAAGAGTGTAGGGTTGGTATAATCCATATCTATTGATAAAGTGGATCTTCCAAAATAATATATAACAATTACAGTGGTTAGTTATAGGATTATTGTTCTATGAATTTTTTTAATATCATACAGGTCTATTATGACTATTACAACACCACCTCAAGACTCTAAGTTTGATTTATTAGCGAAAACAATATAATGGTAAATTATTGTATCTAAAGAATATAAACCCACAGTCCATATTATTGGGAGTAATATATGAGTGAACCTTTTTGTTACCCCTATAGTTGAATTTGATGCTATACTAAGTAAGATTAGTTGACTGTATATATATCTATAATAAATTATTGTGATAAGGAAACCACATTCGTTACCCCAAATCAAACTCTTATTCAATGGAAGTGTAATGAGAAGGATGATATTTAATGGAATGTTTTTTAAAAATAGTTATCATTTCATTACAAGATAGCATATCTGGAACAAAAGATTAAGGAGAAGGAGGGGACCACTCCATAAGATATTTTACATTATAAGGGAATATACTAATTCAATCCCTAATGAATTTACCATTATTTCTCCTAATCTAGTTGTTGAGTTATTAGAAAAACATATTCCTCAAGCTTAGTCGATATCTAAAAATATATATAGAATAGTCCCCATTTGGATAAATGAATTGAATAATAAACTCTAATATAATATAAAAAAGGGGTTCAAATTACCACGCTTATCATGATGGGGCTCACTGATCCTCTTTTTTAGAAAGAGTGATAGGCCAACACATCTTTGAATTGATTACAAAGAACTCAACAATGTCACAAAAATGAATATGTATCCACTATCATAGATTACTGACTTATTTGATTAACTAAATGGTTTCTAATACTTTAGTAAAGTCTGTATTTTGTTATATTATTATTAAATATATTTGATATAGGAGGATCAATTTAAAAATATCTTTAATACATGTAATAAACACAATGATTTCCTAGTACTCCCCTTTAGACTCACTTGTCCTCCAACAATATTTATGGAAATGATTAAAACAGTCTTTAAAGATTATGTAGAAAATTTTATTGTAATTATTTTAGAACATATTCATATAAACTCCAAAATGATGGAGGAAATAGATTACAACTTCAATACAGTGGTGAAGATATTTCTAAAGGAGAATTTTTATCCCAATTTCAACAAGAGTGAATTCCAAATATATGATTTGTTCATCTAAGGTCATGAAAATCACAAGTGAGGGTATACATATGGAGATTTCGACAACATATTTGATTTAATAATGTCAAATAATTAACTCTATAATATATATTTGTAGTTTTCTCAAAATAGTTAAATAATATCAATGATTTTTGAAAAAAAGAAAAAAAATTAAAACCTACTAACATTGTAAAATCAAAAGGTTGCAATGTTTATAGAGACTAATTAATGTAATGAATTATTTAAAGAGTTAAAAAAAATATGTTAATCAATGTACTATCTTAACACAAACCAACTGTGGTTAAGTATTTGTTATCTATATTGATTCTTCAAACTCGTTCGTGTTGTTGTATTCATGAAAAATAATATATTGATATCATATGTATCAGGAAATTTGAAAATCCATGATCATAATTATCTATCACTTGATATGGTGTTGGATGATGTAATATATTAATTGATTATATAGTGGAATTAACTCTGTAGAGTAAAATATGACATATATATAATTAATAAGATCCTAAATTAGATTAATATGTTCTACTATTGTTGGTCAGATATGATCAAGGACTACAACTTTTTATCCATTAACATCTTGCGATAGAAAATTATGTGAAATATTCTCAATGTACAATGGAATAGTCACGCTTATCTTTGATGAAGATTGAGAGATATCTAATGTTCTCAAATATTAATATAGTGTACACATGGATCATTATATAAGGAACTTAATCCTAAATTACTCAATTAAATGAAAAAACATACAACCAGGTGATGATCAAAGAGGCATAAAGATATGATGTGGAACTCTTTTTAATGATTTTGAGTATTATAGAGTTTAACAATTATAAAAAAAATTAATGTTTAGAAACTACATTTACGTACCAGAAAAAACAAAAATTTATGTAGGGTGTTTTGGATTATCAACATGGTTAATTCTTCCCTATACATCCATTATGTAATAAATATAACGAGATCTGATACAAAAGATTTTATAGAAGAACATGAAGTTTTTATTGTGATACATGTATCATGATGCTTTATATGAAAACATGTTAAAGTTTTTGGAATACTTTTTAATTGAATTATTCAACCATTACCCATGCCTATATGAAAATGGGAAAATTATGTTCATACACTTAATTGTAGGGATCCCCTATAAATATAATTTCTATAAAACAATTTGTGTTGAATTTAATATCCATAAAATGATAGCTCATTTCATTAAAATTAATAAGGAACTATCTCCTGACATATTCATAAAGATATAAATACGAGAAGCAAAAATTCTAAATAGAGTACCGCTCCCAATTCAATTAGATTAATATCTGTTGTATACATTGAAGATATAGAGAAGTATTTTGTAATCATTGATAAAGAGTTCAATTTTATAATTACATATCACCCTTATATTAAGATTCGGTATGAATGTACCATTTATACTATAGAAGATATATTGAAATAATGCTCCATGGATATATTATTTTTTTGGAAAATCACATTTACTAGGTAGAGTTCTCATATAATTATAATTTTTGTTTTATAATTCATATAGCTCCATATATGGATCTGTATGGGAAGAGGTGTAGGACTCAAACTGTTGGGATAATTTTTTATAATAGAAGCTGATAGTAATTGATCTTGTGGAAGATAAGACTAAGGATATTAAAACCATTACACAACATATCTAATCAGTAAAAATCTGACATAAAAGTTAACATAAAATATTCAATGAGACCATGTTCTTTAGATTGTAGATAAGTTCTTCATTTTCATATCACCAAGGATTAAATCTAGGAGGATTAAAATTGGGGGGAATCTAATTCCAAGATTCATTGACCCATTTGATATTTTGGATCAGACCAGAGATATGATCTATCAAATAGCACTCCAAAATAACATTTCTCAATTAAATATGTGATCAACATGTCTATATTATAGAAATACATATGATATCTCCCAAATTTACTTAATCCTTGGGTGGTAGTGTTGGGGACTGAACTTTTAAATAAGGATAAGCAAATAAAGGTCATGAATTTTATAGACTAATTTCTTTGAAATTATAAATCAAAAATAGTAATAGTAATATGGTTGAACCATATTTTTGAATAGAAAACATTGGATCCTGATGAAGCAATGAAACATAATAATTCTCATATGTTTCAGTATATGAAATGAAATATATAGAGTGAATTTTTTTATGGGGAATAATTTTCCAAGAATGAAATTTATATATTGACTTTCCCATGTATATATATATATATTTTTGTGTGTAAAATATCTAGTAATGTAGTATAAAATTAAATAAAATTATAACCCTTTATTTCATTAATTGAGAACATTTCATTTTCTTAACAATGATACCCAGTAAAATGAATAGTATTACAATATAAAAATAATTATAAAAAAATAAAAGAACTAAAATATGAATCTTTCAATAATCTAATTCACCTAAAATTAAGGGAACTCATGAAAAACAATATAAAAATGAAAACAAATATTAGTAATATAGAATTCATTATTATAATTAGGAATATTGAACAATGAAAAAAATTCATGTAATAAATTAATGATGTGAACTTTGTATATTTATAGGGAGTAAAAAACATATATAAACATTAAAATATTACTATAATTAATAGTAACCTGACTATTACAATATTAACAATACAAATAGAATGGTAAAATAATTGTTTCAGATTCTTGGGAAAAGATGAAAAACTAGTGACTAATATATTGAAACAAGACCCACTCTTCCACTTATAAATAAAAACCTTCATCAAACCTCATATCCTTGCATTGTATGTTCATTAACATTACATATATCAATAAAAATATCTACCCAACCATCCTTCCCCCAAAAAATGAGTTATTTCTTTTCCAAAAGAACATTACAGGGAGCTGTAAGGGGTAACCTAGGATATATCATCTAAAAGAATATATTATACTCTCAACCAAAGTATCTTAAATTCCTTTCTTCTTAAGAATCCTCAAATCTAATTAATCAATATTTTAATAATATAATTTGTATTAACTGAACACAAAATTTTTATTATATTAATTCAATATTCATAATCTGAAAACCTTTATTATTTTCCTGAAGTGAATTTTCTTACATGTTTTCGTTGGTTCACCGCCTCGGGGAATGATGAGTCTTCTATTCACAATCATTGTTATAGACTATTATATATATATATATATTATGGCTAAATATAATGATAAAATTTTATTATAACTCATTTAATTTTCTATCATATATTTATAATTATTGAAATAAATAAAAATAATCTAGTTCATGATGGTAGATAAAGTCTCTTAAATGAACTAGATGTGTAAATATTACATTTATACTAAATATATCATCCCTTTATCAAAATACATATAGATATTTTGAACCATTTAAATGTATGGATTTAAATAAATATTTTTTCTATCCAATTGTGTATTTTTTTCCCAATTTTAAAAGATAAACAATAATATTCTAGAAAGCAAAGAAGCATTTAGTCCATGAAGGGAAAACCCTTCAGAGTAGGAATAATCATAATAAATTAATAAAATGATTATAAAATGACATTAAAAGAATAGTAATTAATAAATATATTTTAAATTGTTACTATTAATTGTTTTAGTATATTTTATTTATCTATTTAGTAAATTATAAGATCATACCAGATGATTCAAGGACCTATGGTAATAGAAATTTTAAACAACCCTATTCGATTTCAATATTTTTCATCCCTCTCTATAAATTACCTTATCACTCTATTATTCTCTTGTATTTATTTAATATGTTGTATTTATGTAATAATATACCATATAAAAGGATAAATATCCTTTCCTTTTCGGGGTTATATATGATTTTGTTGTTCCCTTCTCAAATTCATTATTTTAGAAAAACCTGTTAAATTGAACTATTAAATTTCATACCTTTTCACATGTACCACTATATTAAATTATTTTTTTCATTCAATTTTTTTTAAATTATTTTTAAAGTGTAAAATTATTATGGTTCGTAACCATTTTTTACATAATATTATGAGTTTGGCCTCTTTAATGACATTAATTTTTTTAAACCACTATTAAATGAATCATTTACAAAAATAACTCTCAACATCATTTCATATATTCATTTCAATTTCATTTAATTTTTATTAAATATGGTTCTCATTTTTTAGGAATGTCTGAAAATAGTTTAATTCTTTTTTTAATATGAATATATATTTTATTCATTTTATTATGTGTGAAAATAATATTATGTACCCATTCCCATTTTCATGGGATTCTTATATGCTTACACCATATTTTTTATTTCCTTATATGGAACGCATACGAATATACTTTTTTTTGAATATTAATGCCTTGTACTGGTATTTATATATTACTTTTGTTAATGTTTTCATCATATTATATACCTTGTATGGTGTATGAGTGGCAATCCTAACACATAATGTTAGATTGTCTTAGTGTCACATCATGGCTTATGGTTTGTTTCATATTATTTCCACATTTCACATATGTTACGGTCATGTATTATCCTATTTTTCATTTCATGTTTCCATGTTATTAGTCCATTTTAATTTATGATGATATTTATTTTATATCACATGTATTATGCTTCTATTTATTGTAAAATTACTAGGATTTATACCTCACTTATTTCCTTATTTATATTCACATGTTATCCAATGATTTATTAGATTACTATTTGGATTTAAGATCCCCTTTTATATATTGATGTAAAGAATATGTGGTTTATGTTCAATTTATATAATTTTTTTTCCTAATCATTCAATGTAAAATGTGATGTTGACCTTTGGTTTTTTTATTTTTAAAATTAAATGTTGGAAATCATGAAAAACTAAAATATGTATAGGTTTTTGGATTTTTATAGTAGGATATTAGACTAATATTCCTTATGTGTCAAGAGATTATTTGCTTATAGAAATAAAAGGATAACTTTGTTTTTATACCTATGATTTCATATTCCATGAGAATAAGATTATCTCAACATATATGGGGAACATAATCATACATTCCCAATACTTTCAATAAAATCATCATCTCTAATAATGTGCATTTTCTCAATAATTAAACAAAGAGGCATAATTAACTAGTTTCCAATAAAAGATAACGTGATTCAAAAATATGTCCTAGATCTATAAGGGAAGCATAAAAATAGATAAAAAATCAATGTGGGAATACATAGATGGAAAATATAACAAACCATAATCACTTTATAATCAATAAGTTGATAGAATCATCCACATTGGTGATGTCCATCTTCTTTAGAAATGTGGAAATATGGGGTAGTAGGATCCCAATTTTTCCAAGGATGTTTATCTGATACAAATGAGAACCATTGTGGTATCATTAGAGAATAGAATGGTGAACTTGGTATGAATATATTTCCTTACAACATGGAACTAATATTGAGGAAAGGAAATATTAATATCTAAACATCATCTTTGCGGATCTTTCCTCCTTAGCATGAGAGAGGATGTGGAATATAGGACACTTTGGGAATCGATCTCAGGAGTCATGAATTGAAAATTGGATAGATATGTTTTAAAAGGATTCCAACTACCGGAAATTCAAAACAAGACACTCCACCCACTAATCAAATATGTTAGGGTATGATATCCAATCATGTGAAAATAGCATAGCCCTATACTCTAGTTGTGACATTAACCACTCCCAAATCCTAGTGATACCCCCTCTCCTTCTCACTAGTAGTGATTATTAATTAGATGGTATCAATTCTCTCATCCACTAATAAATGAAGGTTATAGTAATTCAAACAATTTATTTGGTTTCACCAGACCTAGAGGATGAAATTACATGCCTATGTCATCATCCACATGAATCATATGTGGAGAAGTCCCCCCAATTTCCACAACCAATCATTTCTAGTGAAATTATTTATAATTACATAATTTTTCATTGTCTTAATATGATTAGGAAGGGTAAGGTATTGTTGTGAAGGTTTCAACCACCACATGAGTCTATGTGGGGCGTCAACCACAAAAATGCACTAAAAATTAAGTTTAAAAAATCAATTGAAAAACTAGAAGATTAGGAACCAACCAAAAATTACATTGTCATTACAAAATGAAATAAACACCAAGTGATGGTTTGTGATTATATCTAATAAAACATCACTTCAACACCTACTTTGTAACCTCCCATAGCCACTTCATATATACGTAACCTCAGAAAAACAATTGGTTTTGATTTCACTAGACTATGATCAATATAACAATCACTTTAATAGAATACTAGAACAACACTCCTAGACTATAACCCAATTATCAAATAAAATTGAGGCACTATTAATTAAAAAAGAAACCCATTTTACTGAGGGACCTCCCCATGGTGGATGGAATACCAACCACCACAGACATAATTCAGGTGTTTCTAACCCTAATTAAAATGGAAGTACTCCCCTCAACTCCAAGAAGCTTTTAAACTTGGTATATCTACATTAGCAATTGAGGATAGAATGGTATCAGTAATGGATTGTTACTCTCTATGGTATAAAATAAAGGAAGGCATATGTGTCTAGTGAGATACACAAACACCACCACAATAGACGTAGTTGGAACCCATTAATAAATGATTACCAACCTTGAGGATGAGGTCTAAAATTTCCTTAAATAACTCCATAGATACCAAATTTTATAGAACATTTTTGGATTCCATTAAGTAGGTAATCATTTATCAAACCCTTCCTCTTCTATCCTTGATAAATTCCACCTCTATTCCAGAAATGGAAGATACATCATTATTTGGCTGGCACTCTCTAATGAGGAAAATAAATATGCTAGGACATATGAACTCAAAAAAATTCCCCAATGGCATGTCATTATTTTCTCCCAATCCAAAAAGGATATAGTCACGAAAATTTGACCACCATTGGAAGACACTGCCTCATTATTATAATAAAAATATCATTTCATGAACCTTTTACCTGAAATATAATAGTATTAGTGATCAATGTCACCCATCCCCTAACGTCTCAGTAATTTCTTATGGGGTATTACTATGGCTAAGAGAAGGATTTACCTATTGATTTAGAGTAGGAGGAAGAAATATTCTTCAAAGTCCCAGATACTAACCAATTATCAGCCATCTTTTAGTTACATGCAGTTGTGATCATACTTATCCTATAGATTCTCTTTAAGGATCCCATAGTGTGCCTCTATTAGAACTATATGGGATTGTTTAACAACATTTATGGCCCTAATATAACCTACTTATGACTCCACAAATTCCTTCAATCCCTCCATCAGCAGTGTTGGAAGTTCTAAATCGTCGTGTTAGTAGTAGATTAAGGCCATGATATATATGAGCACTGCCTATATTTTTAAAATCCTTCTATATGAATTCTAAAAGTGTTATTTCTTACTATCTAGGTGTGATATCCATATATATAGATTATGGGACTAGGGATGTAAGCTTATCATCAGTTTATTCCCATTCTATGAAGGAAATAGGTCTATAAACCAGAACTGTATTTCAATGTCAAAGGTTCGGCACCAAAAACCACCACCAACATGGTGAATGTTATAATGGTTAATATCCTTGATGACTGTGAACATAAGACTGGTGATAGGGAACATTAGGAGGAGATTCTACCCTGGGAAGATCTATAAAATCAGGAAACACATTCAACTAGTGTGTGTCCTATAGAATATTTGGTACGTGGGCCATAGAAACCCCACAAAGAATATATTGGACACTCATTGATTTCTAGATAGGGGTAAGGGGATTGATAAACATAAGTACCATTCTGATACCATAAAGGGAATAAAAGAATTGGTGATAATTACTACCTTGATTTTGATGTATGGGGTTTACATGGGAGATAATGTAGAACTCCATAGTAGGATCCTCTGTGATAGAAACTATGTCTAAGATGATACTACCACACATTTAGTTGAACCCCAATAAATAATTTTTTTCTTATATCATTTAGGGATAAATCAGGTGGTTATACACATCAAAATAAAACCATTTATGTTTCCTACACTCAACTAAGAAATAGAATTTCCCCATTATCTCATCTATGGTGTATTGACATGATTTCACAAATTTGGATGATGGACAGTTTGTACAATAGGAAAACATACTATTAAAGGGATAAGCTCATGTTGACGCACCCCCACCCCCACCCCCAACCGCATCACAAGGTCAATACTCTGACTCCACACCTAAAAGATTTATATATTCTATGTTCCTTAGTATTTCTAGAAAAGATGGCATATCATGTGTGGTTAGATCATACACCCCAACCTCCAGATTTCAAAAACTAATGTTCTTCCTCAATCAATGGTATTGGTTATTCGAAGAAACATCTATAATGATTATATATCATTGAAACTTGATACTAAGAACTCCATAGTAAAAATGGCGCCTCCAAGAGCAGGTTCCTTTTAAAAATCATTATAGGACATTATTTTCATTGGTACATCATTGTATAATTAGGATATATCACCAGATAGATTACTATCTACTAGATGGTTCTTTATCTATTTAGATCTTCCATACATTAGACAGATTTCATTGACCTATACTTGTGAAAACTACTGGATAATAAACATTTAGTTGATTTCATCACATGTTGTAAGGTTCCAATATACTCAATTGATTTTTATAATCCCCAATAATAGTTATTTGGAAGGTTTCTAGAAAATATACCGGTTGAGCATGGTCGACCCTCATATTCCTAATATAAAATGACTATTTCTGGGAATTTTCAAAAAAAAAATGTTCAGCACTATGGGGAAATAATGTAGTATATTAATATATGGATTCACCCAGTACATCCTTATACAACATAAAGAAATATAGAAAGGTTAAAAGTAACTTCTATCATATAAACTTAGGCCCTTGAGTTAATCCTTCTTCTTATGGATTGGTAGGATATTCCTCGTCTGGTGTAGCCATTTCACGACCCGTCCTCGGGGCCAGTGACGTGACTCCCCCAAACCCGCCTTCCATATTACAGGGGCTGGAGACTAGCACCAAAGGTGTAATCTAGATAAAAGGGAAGGAATTTCCTTTAAACCTATAACACACACAGTTTGAACACAAGCAGTAGAGGCAGCAAGTACTAATATAGTAAAAGAAAGGTGTGCTGAAAGTAAGTGGGACAGTATACAAACCCAAAGGAATGACAGGTACAAGTACAAGTAAAAACGGAAACAGCTCCTGGTTTGTCCACTAGGGAATCCTACCTGAAGGGTAGGTACAAAACTTGATCAACTCGTCCCTGCAATACATCTGTCTAGTCTAGCTCCGAACAGCCTCCTGTCCATCACCCCCAGCCTCGATCACTGTTGTCCGTCGTTTGCACAGAACACAACAAGGTGCAGGCGAAGCCTGTGCAGGGGTGAGTATAAAAATACTCAATAAGGGACCCTGAGACCCCAGAAGGTCTCCACTAGAAGGGATCTCTCTAGCACCCCTTCCTGCATCGGTAAGTTGAGGGGGATCATCGAAGCCTGGATATCATGCCTGAGTCCCTGCTCAAAGGTCCGGGCCCTGAAGAATGGGTACCGTACCATACCAGTGGAGTAGCACAAGAGGTCGATGAACCTCACTGAGTACTGATCTACGGTCATGCTGCCCTACTGCAGAAGAAGTAACTCCTGAATCCGCACTGCATGAAGGGTGGATGGAACAAACATTGAGTGGAAGAGACTCTCGAAGTCTATCCAGCGTAAAGATGCCTCATCATGAACCAGGAGAATTAGGCTCTACTATCTGCCTGTTGATGCATGATGGAGACTCACAGCAAGGATCACCATGAGGTCAGCTGCTGTCCCTACCAATCTGAAAACAATCACGACAGCCTCCAGGCAATCCTCAGCTGCCTATAGATCTGTCTCTCCTCAGAACCTGGGTGGCCTCTGCTGCTGGAACTCATGCAATGCACTCAGACGGAATGCACTCTCTACTACTAGAGCCGGTGGAATCGATGGCCCAGCGGGTAGTGGTACCGCTAGTACCTCCACTGTGATGGGGCCCTACACTAAGGCCTTGTCGCTCGGTGGGCTACCATCTCGTACGTAACTCGAAACCCTAGTTGGATGCCTCCGTGGGGCCATCCTAAAAAGAAACGGGTGTGCCAAAGTTAAAAAAGTATACCTGGTGAGCAGACACAAATTAATCACGAAGAAAACTTTTTTAAAGGAAACACACACGCAATCAGTGTTTTCGTGCACTGAGTCGGAGATCAGAAGTCAGAGTCCTAGTGTATGGATACGTCGACCGCCACACCAAAACCAGTTTTCCAAAACTGATAACCACACCCAAAACACTTAACACCATTTCTATTAAAAGAATCAAAGTCCATGTTCTGTAGTAGAAACGACTCCTCTGATACCAATTTTCATGACCTGTCCTCAGGGCCCGTGTCGTGACTCCCCCTAGCCCGCCTTTTATAGGCCAGGGGCTGGCGACTAGCACTAAAGGTGTCATCTCAATAAAAGGGAAGGAATTGACTTTAAACATATAAAACACACAGTCTGAACACAAGCAGTAGAGGCATCATGTACTAATATAGAAAAAGAAAGTTTTGCTAAAAGTAAGTGGGCCAGTATAAAAACCCAACTGAACAACAAGTACAAGTACAAGTAAAAAGGGAAAAACATCTCATGGTTCATCCATCGGGGAATCCTAGCTAAATGGTAGCTACAGAACTCGAACAACTCGTCCTTGTGGTACGTCCGTCTAGTACAGCTCTGAGCAGCCTCCTGTCCATCACCCTCATCCTCTATCACTGTTTTCCATCATTTGCATAGAGTACAACAAGGTGCGGGAAAAGCCCGTGCAGGGGTGAGTATAATAATACTCAAAAGGGGACCCCGAGACCCCAGAAGGTCTCCCAGAATCCACTAAGGATAACCACATAATAAAGATACAATCACAAAGTATAAACCAACCCTACTTAGGTATATTCCAATACATATACCTAGGTTACATAGTCCGGCACCAACTCTCGATCCCAAGCACAACCCATTCCACAAAGGAAGTAAAGTCAATCATCTCGATAATATCAATTGAAAGTCAAGACTCATCTCACATAGGTATACATATTTTTTAGACTGATAGTGATGATCAGATGTAGTCATTGATTCATCTAAGCTGTTGGACCCACACAAGATACAAGACCAGCTAAGCAGTCGGACCCACACAGGATACAGGATCAGCTATTCTGTCGGACCCACACAGGATCCAGGAACAAAATTCAGAACTGTCAAACCCCCGGAGGATTCCAGTACGGAAGTCATCACTATCGTACCCACGAAGGGTTTCGGT